>CM045991.1:107086156-107686156 GCA_025175895.1 Wurfbainia villosa
ATCGGACTTATGTCAGATTTTCTTTCTTGATTTATTTCATTATAGTTTATTCAACTTTGGATTTTTTTCTATTCATATTCAGTATAGCTTAATTTAGTAGTCACATTACATCTTGCTTTAGTTTAGCTCTTAGGTCTTTTTCATTTGGTGCAGTGCTTTAGATTTATTTTATTTCTTGTAATAAGTAGTAGATATATTCCCAATTTGTGCAACTTGGTTCATTGTATGCATCGATAATTAGAATCGAAAAATCTACTTCTGATAGACCCGGAAATAGAACGAACCTACCATCGCAAGAGAGTTGAGAAGAGGAGCATGGAAGACCAAGACACCCCTTTGGTGAACCTAGGTAGCCAGCCTTTGTGGGACTATGCAACCCCGAGTGCTAGAGGGTATAGGTCGAGTATAGTCGGACCATCTATCACAGCTAATAACTTTGAATTAAAACCCGCACTCATACACATGGTCCAGCAGAACCAATTTGGAGGAGCTGCAACTGAAGACTCGAACCGATACCTAGAGACGTGTTTGGAGATATGCTCGACATTGAAGTTCAATGGAGTGCCAACCGATGCGATCCATCTGAGCCTATTCCCGTTCTCTTTGCGGGACAAGGCGAAGACATGGTTGCACTCCCTTCCCTCATGAAGCATCACTACATGGGAGCAGTGTGAGCAGCAATTTATGAATATATTCTTTCCATCAAGTAAGACTGTCCACATGCGTCACTTGATTACTAGATTCTGTCAGAAGGAAGGGGAGTCCTTGTTTGAAGCCTGGGATCGCTACAAAGGGATACTCTATCAATGCCCCCATCATGGTCTAGAGAGGTGGCTTGTGATCCATATATTATATAATGGGATCACATATGCCATGAAGGCAATGCACTATGGAAGGCAGGGCATATCAGGAGGACCACTATAGAAGGTAGGGTAGCTCTAAGGAGCATATTGAGCATGTCGATGCGGTTGGCGACCACAATCAGAGGCCCAACAACCCATATTCTAGCACTTACAACCCCGGATTGAGGAACCACCCGAATATTTCCTATAGGAATAATTCAGAGAATTTTCAACAACCGGGAGGATTTGGGCAACAACAAGGCAGCAGTTAGCAACAACCGCCTAAATCTAGACTAGAATTAATGATTGAGGGCTTCATTGCTACCCAAATAAAGGCTAATGTAGAATTCCAATGGCAGCATCAAAGAGCCGAAGAGGCACTGAGGGAACTGAAAGCTTTTGTCGATGGGCTCACAAGCCGCACAAGGATGCTGGAAATATAAGTAGCTCAAATCACCAAGACCGTATCACAACCCGTGAATAGCTTCCCCCTACCATCTGAGCAAGACCAGGATAAGGGAGAGATAGCATACAGTGAAAGAGTAGGTCAGAAAAACATAGTCATTAGGGGGTGTGTAGCCATGATTTCAACTTTGCCAAACTAAGCAGAGATTGAGGATAAGATTCCACCCAAGCTGGAGGACCCTGGTGAATTTGTTATACCCTACATGATTTATGGCGAGAGCTTCGATGAAGCACTATGTGACCTAGGGTCATCTATTAGCGTGATGCCCTACGCATTCTACAGGGAGATGGGACTGAGTGCTATACGACCGTCGGGCCTGGATATTCACATGGCAGATGATTTGATCAAGGACCTTATTGTATTGGAAAATGTACCTGTTGGAAAATGTACCTGTAGTAGTTGAAAGTTTTGTGATACTCACAGACTTTATTGTATTGGACACAGAACTAAACCCTCAGAATCCAATCATCTTAGGGAGACCCTTTCTGACAACTGCAGAAGCACGCATAGACGTGAAAGGGCACAAAGTTTCGTTGGAAGTGGATGGTGAAATCATCATATTCAACTTATCAGAGTGTAAGGCTCCATTCGCAGATGGGTATACATTTTGCAAGATAACGAGTACCTCCTGGAAAGTGAAGATCCTGAGATGGATGGATGGAGGTTCTCGGAGCCACCAGAGCCAAGCTGAAGCGATGAAGTATGGTGGAGCTAAAAAACATTAAACGAAGCGCTTCTTGGGAGGCAACCCAACTTTAATTTCATATGTTTTTTTATTTATTTCATTGCTTTCATGTGAATAATTTAGACTTTAATTTATGGTCATTAGTGCCTTTGCAAATAGCTTAGGGTCAGAAAGAATTTGCTAGTTAGAAACGAGATTTCTTTTTGAACCCTCAATAAAAAGCACGGGCGACCATGTGGATTCTACATGGTCGTGCCCGATAATCAAAAGAGGACACGGTGGGGTGTGTGAAAGATTCAGACCGTGTTGTACTCTGGGAGAAAATCAGGGGCTCACACGCCCGACCATGTGAATTTCACATAGTTGTGCCAAATTGTAGTCTTTCTCCCAGCAGTGCACACGGGTAGCCGTGTGGAATCCACACGGCCATGTCGCGTGGCTTTAAAAGGCAAAGCACCGTGTATTTTGCCCCAAATCCACCGTGTGCTTCAATCCCTCTTGCCCTAACCTTGCGAAATCACCTTCCCCACCCTTCAAGGACCTCTCCAACCTTCCAAAAGCCTCCAAGAAGTGAAAATGAGGAGGGCTAAGCATGTGGCAACTAGGGCCACCCCTTCAAGGTCAAGATCAAGAGGAAGAGGCACTCGTCAAGCTCCAGAGGAAGGTAACGCTCTCTCAGGCATCATATTCCGTGATAATGAGCATAGGGATAGATTTAACATGCTTTCCAAAATCATGGCTACTAGGTATTTGGATGAAGCACTTTTAGAAACCCTAGGTTTACTTGGGGATGTACAAAGGCTTTTTGCAAAAATGGGTTGGGAAGAAATTATGGGGGTGAGATGCCCAACCTACCCTAGGATAGTTTTGGAGTTTTTAAGTTCATTGGAGGAGGACATCTTGATGGGGAGAGAAAGTGAAGAGGGTAAGATCACTTTTTGGCTTTTTAACATTGAACATGAGTGGACATTGCACTAATGGAACTCGTGTTTTGGATTGCCTAGTGGAGAAGAGAGGAGGACCCCTAACGAGTTCAATGCGAGATTTTTTTTGTTTGAGTTAACCGGAGAAACCTCTTATGACCCCTCTAGAGCTAAGGTGTCTCGATTACAAAACCCTATTTTTCGGTACATTCATCGGGTTATGGCGAGTACCATCTTTGGTAGAGGAGAGAGCGATGGAGCAGTGAGGATGAGTGAGCTGCTTTGCTTGTGGGACATGCTTAAAGAGAGGAGTGGCATTGATGTAGGATCCCACTTCATTAGGCATCTAGTGAAGATGAGCAAGGCGACAAGGGGAGAAATTATTTTGGGGTGATTGATCACCCACATTTGCTATAGGATGGGGTACAATTATACCACATTAGACAGAGTAGAGGGGAGCCCTAGTATTGACTTAGGGGTGTGCATGACAATGAAAATGATAGTGAGAGAAGGGCACTATTTTTTTTTGTAAGGAAGAACTTGGGACCCCTTAGGCTCCCCGACACTGACTGTACCACCATCACCAATCGTGTCAATTGGTGGTTGGATCTTATAGTGGAGTCCCCACCACATGTCGGGCCTTCCACTCATGCACCCCTCTCACCCCCTATCCATCACTCTCCCTCGAGTCCACATATGTATAGGAGTCCCCCTAGTCCACGACGTGAGCCTACACCTGCACCCCCTTCTTTTTTACCTTTGAGCAGGATGCAGGTACGTCTGTCTATGACTTCTCCGAGTTTCGATCATGCCTTGACGATATTTACTCCGAGTAGCAGACACAGAGGCAGCGATGGGAGGAGCATGAGACCTTCACTCAGGTAGAGTTCTAGGGCCTCCGAGACCATTTTTAGTGGGCCGAGGATTTTTACGACTAGGGCCAGCACTATGTCCAGGAGGAGGCCACCTACCGACAGGAGGTCAGGCAGTTCATGAGAGATGCCCGTTCACAGTGGTCCAGGAAGGAGGAGAACAGAGCTGCTGCTGCATCCACCAGTTCCCAGGTAGGCCACATGTACATGTGGCATCAGTGCCTGAGCACTAGATTTTCCCAGGAGCCCGACATGCTGAGACTGCCAGACTTCCCACCTCGGCAGCCATATTAGAGGTATTTTTTCGATTAAGTCTGGCCCCTCCCCCCTAAATTTTGATATATCTTTCTTCCAGCAGTAGTTCCTTTTTTGACATTTATAGTTTAGTTTTTGTTTGCATTCATTTGTTCATGCATAGAGTGTTTAGTTTCTTTTCAGCACTTAGTTTTTGCCATCTTTAAGCTATCTCAGTAATATTGTTTTAAGATTCTCTTCACGAATTGCTTCCATAGATAGCTTACCTTCATTTATCTTTTGGTAGTTTATTTTAGTTGCTTTAATGAATGTTCTAGACTTGCACTGGTTAGCTTTTACCTTTCACTCACACTTGATGAAAATTTCGAAAGGGAGAATCTATTACATACATAGTTATTATTCATCCCAGTAGTTAGTACTTTTGAATCCATAGGTGACTCTAGATTTAGTATTTTAGTTACTAGAGATGCTCGGATTGTGTAGGCTCATTTGGAAAAATCAAAATACCAGTGAGCTACGTGATAGTTGCATTTTTATTGTGTTATTTTTACTTACAAATTAGATATTTTAGACTCTTTGATGGGGTAATCATTGTTATTCAGTATGTTTTTACATATTGAGTCTATTTGTGATTAATCGCGTTAATTCCTATAATTTCAGTATTTTTCATGAATTGCATGTGATGTTGTAGGAAACATGAAAAGAGGGCCTAAGTGGAGCAAGCGGAGACATTGATCTAGATCTCGATCCATCATTTGCAGATCTGTCGTTGGATTCAAATGGGGTTAGCTGAGCCATTGGATTAAAAGGGACCATATCAGCGGTTGAATAGAGCAATAATCAAGGGATTAATCAACCCTAGCTCTCATCAACGGTCAGGATTGCTGACTAAAGGGATCAGATGACGCAAGAAATCAACTTAAGAAAATCAATATTTTCTCACTGAGCGAAAAAAAATCAGCGACACAGAAGCCAAGTGCACCTTCTTCTTCCTCTCACACGCGGCGAGCGGTGATTCATCCACAGCAGGTCGGCGACGATTCCAGCAGCAACCAATGATGTCTCCTTCACCTTCCATCCATCCGAAGTCCTTTGTGTTTCCGGCGGGGATCGGTGGTGAGGTTGGGCATCATGGCTTCGCCGAGCAGCATAAATCTTTAGTCATCTCACTGGTGCTCTTCAATGCCTGGCGATCAGAACTGAGACGACCTAGTTGGATGTGATTCGGAAGGCTGGGGTTATCTGCTACTGTCGTGATTTGGCAGCAACTTTTTCCATCTTCGACAACCTCTTGATCTTCCCAATTCCGGTGGCAGGATCATCAATCAAGTATTGGTGAAGACCAGTAAACGTTCACAACCCCGGTTCCTTCCATTTCCGTGGTCGTGATTCGGTCGCTTCGCCTCTGCAGATCCATCCATCAACTGTGGTGATTCGACAGCCCCGAAGCTCATCGCCATAGCAGTGATCCGTGTCCATCAATTCTAGCTCTTGTCAGAGGGATATTCAGATGAGAGATCCATTCCATTGAAGTCGTTAGGAGCTGTCCAGCACTGTCGTGGGTCACCGGAGAGGGTGGTTCCAAAGTTGTGGATGATCGTCAGTTAAATTTTGTTCATATGTTTGGTTTTGTGTGGTTACGTTTGTTTGTGTTTTGTTTGGTTATAATTGCTTGTTTGTTCTGTATTTTGATTTGAATGATTACTCGTTAATTGAATAGGTTGTTCGATTGAATGTTTTGTTTGAGGTTGCATGTGGTAGTTTATTTGGGTGTTTAAGTAGTTGTTATTGATCATTTACTCTGTTTACTTGTTCATTAGGTTTATTTCCTGCAAGGCTAATTGTTCTTTCAATTAATTAACAATACTTAATCATTGTACCATATAGTGACAGTGCGGTGCTTGGTTGAATTGTTTAAGTTTGTTTAGTTTAGTTTTCAGTTGATATTTGATCATTATACTGTATAGTGACAATGCGGTGTTTGGTTGAATTGTTTAAGTTAATTTAGTTTAGTTTTCAGTTGACATTTGATCATTGTACCGTATAATGATAGTGCGGTGCTTGGTTGAGTTGTTTAAGTTTGTTTAGTTTAGTTTTCAGTTGATATTTGATCATTGTACCGTATAGTGATAGTGCGGTGCTTGGTTGAATTGTTTAAGTTTGTTTTGTTTAGTTTTTAGTTATTATTTGATCATTGTACCGTATAGTGACAGTGCAGTGCATGATTGAATTGCTTTTGCACATTAGGTTAGCTTCCGGCAATTGTTAATTGGTAGTTAGGTTTATTTCTTGGAAGGTTAATTCTTATGTCTGTTAACCAGAATTGTTTAACCATTGTATCGTATAGTGACAATGTGGTGCATGGTTGAATCGTTCTTGCACATTAGGTTGGCTTTCAAATAATTATTTTGATAGTTGTAGGAACCCCAGTGTTAATAATGTTTAGAAACAAATGTTCAACCATTGAGTTCCATGGGAGACGACCCGAGTTACCTTATACTGCATTAGTGTAGTTAGGGGGTTCGGTAAATAATTTGGGTATGGTACCGCGACAAAATAACTGTTCAACACCAAATTTTGGCACCGTTGTCGAGGACCTAATAATGGTGTTCGTTTGTTTTAAACTTTAGTTAGTTAGTTTATTTTTCTTTCTTTTGTTGTTAGTGTCTTTCTTATCATTTTTATTTGACACTCATTGTGTTATTTGTTTATGGTGATGACTAGGTCTTCAAGCAATAATCTATTTGAGTTTTATGCAGCAGCAGCAGTATCAGTAGAAGATAGATGCATCTATTCAGAGCATAGAGAGACAGATTAGCCAGCTTGCATCTAACATTAATCAGCTGCAATCACAAGGATCTAGTCAGCTACCATCTCATACCATTCCAAATCCTAAAGGAAACATCAGTGCGATTACATTGCAGAGTGGCAGAGTTACCTTGGACCCTGTAGCACCAGTTCCAGATTTAGTTGTTGTTTCTAGCAATGCAGAGAAGAGATGAGCAAAGCAGGATCCACAACCGCGATGATCAAAGTTGTCAGTTCCATTACCCTTCCCTCAGAGGCCAGTGCAACATAGGAAGAGGGTTTGTGAAGAAAAGGCTAGGGAATTCCAGAAGCTTGTAGATTTGTTCAGCAAGGTGGAAGTCAATGTCCCTTTGTTGACAATGATTGAGCAGATTCCCAAGTATGCCAAATTTCTTAAAGATTTGTGTATTCACAAGAAGAAGTTTAAAGGTAATGAGTTGATCAGTGTAGGAAAGGATGTGTCAGTACTTATTCAGCCCGTGCCCCAGAATTTCCTACAGATTTTTATATTCTTGATATGGAGGGTGATACACAGTACAATAGAACTCCACTTATCTTGGGCAGACCTTTCCTCAAGACTGCCAAGACCAAGATTGATGTGTATGCAGGTACTCTTTCTATGGAGGTAGGAGATACTATAGTTCAGTTCAGTATTTCGGACGCTATGAAGCACCCGATGGAGGATCATTCCATTCTTAGTGTGGATATAGATGACAAGCTGGACTGCATGGACTTTATTTTTTAGTCTGTTTTTCATTTGGATATCTCTACACCTTCTACATTTTGTTGTGATTTAATCCACTCTGATGATTTTGATGTTGATGACGATTTGTTAGGACCTATCTGTGGGCCCTTTTATGTAGACAGGATATGGAATGTGTAGGAACTTGCGCTCTTCAGGCAAAGCGCCCCAAGAATCACTTCCATTAGATGTCCAATGATGTATGGTGAGTATTTTCGGTGATTTATTAGAGCTTTTCATGGATAATTTTTTTGTGTATGGTTCTTCTTTTGATTCATGTCTGGAAAATTTATCGAGAGTTTTGCGGAGATTCATTGAGACTGATTTGGTTTTGAATTTTGAGAAATGGCATTTCATGGTCGAGCATGGGATAGTCTTAGGTCATATTATCTCTGTGCATGGTATTGAAGTAGATCCTGCAAAAAATCATGCTATATTTTCTTTATCTTACCCCACTTCTGGGCGGGAAGTTAGTGCTTTTCTAGGTCATGCAGATTTCTACAGATGTTTTATCCGAGAGTTTAGCAAGATTGCCCTATACATTGTTGGATCAAGTGGATCGCTAGAGGGGGGTGAATAGCGATAGAAAACTTTTCTTGTGTTTCGTTCGTTAAAACAATAGACAATTAAACACAGCGGAAGATAAATGCAAAATAAATGAGACGAGAATTTTTACTTGGTTCGTAGCCTTCGGCTACTACTCCAAGGCCCTAGTGGTAATTGACCACGCACGGAGGGCAAAAAAACTAAGTGAACTCCTCCTCGTTAGAGATACGAGTTGAACGAATACAAAAAGTCACAAATCTTGAGGTAGAGGGACACTCCCCCTCTCCTCGTTACGATAAAAACTCCGAGACAATTAATAAGAACAATACAAACTGAAATGAAGCTTTATACCGACGGAAAAGAATAAACAAATAAGCTTAAGGTGTCAGAGAGGTAGCACTTCGTTTGTCGGAAAGTTGTAGCTTGCGGAGGCTTTTTGGAAGCTTAGAATTGATGATGAAACCCTAGGAGAGGCCCTCCTTTTATAGCCCTTGAGCCCCTTTTCGAGAGGACCTTCAACCAATAGAAATTAGGCACATGGCTCCTTGAAAAATGGTGATAAAGCTTGTCTACTCGAGGCTGATCCTTGACCATTAATCGACTGATGGCCATCATCAGTCGACTAATGGCAGCATCAGTCGAATCTTGACCCGCATGACGATCGGTGATGGGACGGCAATGAGTCCTCCGCGGCAAACTGATACTAGCTGCAGGACAAAGTTAGCTTAACAAAAATATTATTTTGACGGTCGCTGACTATCCGATATCGACCTAGACTATCTATAGGATGTCTTTGGTCGGATCTATGCTTAAGATTATCCCCATAAGGAGGATACGACCTCTCTTACTCTCGAACACACACGAGCTTACCTCGATACTTACTGTGTCACTTTCGCTTCCGACCTTCCACTCCATTCCTTCGGCTCCCTCCGAAGTCACTCGAGTGTCGCCCGACCACCACGGCTTCCTTCGGGTGTCGCTAGCCTTCAGCTCCAACGTTGACACTTTTCTGCACACTCGATTTAGCTCGTGAGATAACAATATAAGCTTAACTTTATATCGTTTGCTATAATCAAAACTCAGGTTCGACTTTGGTGCCTCCTGCACCAACAATCTCCCCCTTTTTGATCTATGGCAAACCCACATACAAAGTTAAGAAAACAGCATGCATGAAGAAAAATAATGTGCATGAGAAACAGTAATAAAAGGATTAAGTAGGAGTAGTAAGGATTTTCTTCAAGTACTCCCCCTTGGGAAAACCTCCCCCTTGACCGAGGGTGAGTCTTGAAAGAAAAACCTTAATCCTCCCCCTTGAGGGTTGCTATTTAGGAAGAGTTTAAGTAATTAACATTACTTAAAGTTGGCATTAGTGAAATGTTTAAGTTAAGAAGACTTCTTAACTTGGCTCTTTCTCCCCCTTTCTTAAGTAAAGCATTAACCTTTGGCCATGATGTTTAAAAAATAAGTTTAAGTTAAGAATTCTCTTAACTTGGCCTTTACTTCCTTTTAAGTAAATTTTCAAAACTTAAAGTTAAGTAAACATTTACTTAACTTTTGGCCATGAAAAACAAGTTAAGTTATCAAAACTTTTGATCCCTTAACTTTGGCCTTTTTCTCCCCCTTTTGCCATATATCGAAAAGAGTGGGGTGTGTGAAAAACAAATATAGATATTAATTTTAAAGTCCAAGCATGTTCCATATTATTTTGAAAATGATATACTGAAAATAAGCTCATCTATAAAATATTCGACTCATATTGACTTGATTGATATGAAAGATCAACTAGTCCTGGTCAGAGTCGGTTAATATATATGATTATACTCCGTGGTTCATGGCGATGCACTAGCTCTACATCTGGAACCAGGAGTAAGGTCCTAACATCTCATGCCCATCTACATGGCTAAGTACACAAACACATTAGTCCTATGTGTTGTGAGATGTATTGGCTCCTTAAATCTATAGGTGCATGATATCTAAGGTATGTCCTATGCTAGTTCCATGAAAATGAAAAGTAAGAAATAGTAGTAAGAAAATATAATTTGTAAGTTCCTATTCTACTACGCACATGCTTAATTTTTGTCTTAATAGACTGAATTCGGCTTCGGGTAGGGGTTTAGTAAATAAGTCTACCAAGTTGGACTTCGATTCGACGTATTCGAGTTGTATGGCTTCGTTGGCCACATGTTCTCGAATGAAATAATGTTTGACCTCTATATGTTTGGTCCTAGAATGACATATTGGATTCTTAGTTAGGCTAATTGAGCTAATGTTATCTACGTGGAGTTTAGTGTTCGTAAAGTCTAACTTAAAGTCGCGGAGAGTGTGCTTCATCCAAAGAAGCTGAGTGACACACTCACCCATCGCGATGTATTCGGCTTCGGTGGTAGATAAGGCAACACAGTGTTTCTTCCTACTGCACCAACTCACTAGACTCGAGCCGAGAAGTTGACAACAACCACTCGTACTCTTTCTATCGAGCTTACTATCGGCATAGTCCGAATCGGAGTAGCCGGTTAGTTCGAACTCGGTAGATCTAGGGTACCAAATACCGACATTAAGTGTACCCTTTAGATATCTAAGGATACGCTTGACTAGAGTTAGGTGAGATTCCTTGGCACAGGTTTGGAACCTTGTGCACATACTTACTGCAAATAAGATATCAGGTCGGCTTGTAGTTAAGTAAAGGAGACTCCCTATTACGCTCCTATAGTATTTTAAATCAATTGAATTTCCGATTACATCTTCTTCTATATTTACATTCGTTGCCATTGGAGTATTAATAATTTTAGCATCTACATTCCAAAGTGTTTAATTAATTCCCTAGTATATTTACGTTGATGTAGGTATATTCCATCTTTAGTTTGTTTAATTTGTAGACCTAAGAAGAAACTCAACTCTCCAACTAAATTCATTTCAAATTCACTTTCCATAAGTGAAATGAATTCATTTAGTAGAATCGAGTTGGTGGTTCCGAAAATAATATCATCTACGTAGATTTGGGCTATGAATATGTCTTTACCTAAGGTTTTTACGAAAAGGGTTGGGTCAACTACACCTTGGTTAAATCCTTTGGACTTAAGATAAACCGAAAGTCTCTCGTACCAAGCTCAAGGAGCTTGTTTAAGTCCATAGAGAGCTTTCTTTAACCTAAGGACATGATCAGGTTTATCTAGGCTTTCGAAACCGGGGGGTTGACTAACATAAACCTCTTCTTTAATGTATCCATTCAAGAATGCTGACTTTACATCCATTTGAAATAACTTAAATCCTCGATGTGCAGCATATTCTAATAACATTCGAATGGACTCTAACCTAGCTACTGGAGCATAGGTCTCGTTGTAATCTAAACCTTTGACTTGACTAAACCCTTTAGCGACTAGTCTAGCTTTATTTCTAACTACTTCACCTTTATCATCAAGTTTATTCCTAAACACCCACCTTATTCCAATGATTGTTTTATCTTTAGGTGGTGGTACTAATTCCCATACTTCATTCTTAGTGAATTGAGCCAGCTCTTCTTGCATTGCAATAATCCAATCGGGATCAAGAAGAGCTTGGTCAATAGTTTTGGGTTCAATTTTGGAAATCAGAGATATTTGACTAAGGTTTCTGTATGAGGCTCTAGTTCGAACTCCTAGACTTGGATCACCTATCACTTGGTCGATAGGATGATTCGTTTGAGTCCTAGTTTGATTTGGGTTTGAGTCATCTACCACTTGATCAATAGGATGATTCGTTTGAGTCCTAGTTTGGTTTGGGTTTGAGTCATCTACCACTTGGTCGATAGACTGACTCGGTTGATTTAGGTTAGGACTAGACTTGATTTCCGAATCAGAGTTGAGTCTGGTATGAATCGGCTTGCTAATTGGGGTTGCCGGGGGTTTGTGACCTTCATCAAATACTACATTAATAGTCTCCTCGACTCTAAGGGTGTCATGGTTATATACTCTATACGCTCTACTCGTAGTCGAGTGTCCTAGAAAGATTCCGGTTGAGGTTTTGGATGTAAATTTCCCTAGGTAATCCTTAGTGTTTAGGATATGTACCTTACACCCAAATATCCTAAAGTACTTGATATTAGGTATTTTATCGTGATAAATCTCGTATGAGGTCTTAAGATGCCTCTTTACCATAAGGATCCTATTTTGGACATAGCATGTCGTACTTACGGCTTCCACCCAAAACCTATCGGGTAGGTTATACTCGTTTAACATTGTCCTAGCGGCTTCTTGTAGGGTTCTATTTTTACATTCTACTAGGCCATTCTATTGTGGGGTTCTAGGGCAAGAGAACTCATTGTGGTATCCATTTAGGTTACAGAATTCTGTAAACTTGTGGTTCTTGAATTCACCACCATGATCAGTCCTAAGTCTTTTGAATTTAAGGTTTTGTTGATTTTCTATTAGTTTAAATAAGTTGATTAGTTGATCTAGGGTATCACTTTTGTTTTTGATGAACCTAACCCAAGTAAATCTAGAATAGTCATCAATTATGACTAAGCAGAATTTACTCCTATTAAGTGACTTAGCTCTGTGTGAATCAAATAGATCCATGTGCAGGAGCTCAAGAACACTTTTGGTTCGTTCTTGATTAGTTAGTTGATGTTGTGTCCTAGACTGTTTACCTTGTTGACAAGAATTACATATTTTATTATCCAAATTATTGAAGTTAGGCAAACCTCTGACTAAGTCACTCTGACTCATCTTGTGGATGAGTCTTGGGTGTGAGTGACCAAGTCGTCGGTGCCACAACCATGATTCCTCTTGTCGTGTCATAAGACACTTGGTTGAGGAGTTAATTAAATTAATAGTGTAAATATTGTTATTTCTAGTTCCCTTAAGGATTGTTTTAGAAGTTTCATTTGTATTAATTACACATTCATTTTCTAGAAATATAACCTTATAGTTATTATCACACAATTGGCTTACACTAAGTAAATTATATTGAAAATTTTCTACCAATAAGACATTTTGAATAATAAAGTTAGAGTTGAGCTCAATATCACCTGATCCAATGATTTTGAGCTTGTCGTTGTTTCCGAAGGCTACCGATCCTTGTCGTTTGAATCGAAGCTTCAAAAACTTGAGTTGATCCCCAGTCATATGTCGGGAGCAACCACTATCCAACATCCATTGATCCTACATGCAAGGTAGTTGGATCGGATATTGGATTTATTAAAGATTGGTTGAAGATTATTAACCTAAATCATCTCACCCATGTCTACATGATCAAACATGTTAACCCTATATGTTCTTGTGAGATGACTTCCAATTTTACTTGATTTAAATTTAATGATTTGAACACTTGTCAACCTTGCGTTAGATTCGGATTTGACCTTAGGCTCATCAAGTCACCTTTTCATGATCATGGCTTCCAGGTCGTGGCGAGGCACAGAGGCCTTCTTTGATCGGAACAACGACCACTTCCTTAGACAAAGGCATTTTTAAGAAAATAGAGACTTGACTCACCTAAGACCACTTCCTAGTCTAACTAGTCTAGGATATGGCGAGGTAGCTTCAGCTAGTTCCACTTGGTCAAGTGCATCGAACTAGATACGCCTTATCTAGCCCGAATACACAAGACTCAGCTTTCCTAGAGTACTATCATCTCGCCGTGTCCTGGTACTATGTTATCAAGTATTGACGAGTTATAGTCCTATCTAGCCATTCTAAAAAGAAGAATCAAATTAAATAAAGAACCTAAGCATGCAATTTCTGAGTTAAAATACAAACAAGTTTTGTACTGGCTCCCCCTGGACCGTTGAATCAGTTCGGTCTCTCCACATAGTGGATTTGGTCCTTGGGAACCCAGTACTGGTTCGATCCTAAGTTTGAAATCAAGGCGGTCTTAGGGACCCATGCTTGGACATGTTTTTTATGTCAACTTACAATCGACATATACGACTTGTTGGTCGTATTTGAGCTAAACCCTAGTCCGACCTTGTTGTACACGGCCCTTTGCGATCCAAGTAGTAGGTCAAGTCCTTTGGATCCCAAAGTAAACCTTTCCAACGTGTTCCTAAGATCTTCGACTTGACTCTTCAAGAGTGAGTTCTCAACTTTGAGCTTTTCAACCCGAGTTGATTCCTCCTCTCGAACTCGACTAGTCGAAGAGGTTAGGGAGACCTCGTGTTTGAGGAGTTTAACTTCCTCAACCAGGGTCTCGACCTTAGACTCGAACTTAGCTAATTTCCTAGTTAAGAACTTAATTGCACTATAAAGCATACTAATAAGGGATCAACTTACCTTGAGTGTATCTTTTGAACTGGATGTGTATCCGTGGCTTGTCTTGAATAGCGCTTTGTAGTCCGACTCATCTTCGGTTTCTAATTCATGTTCCGGTTGCGACTCCATCTCTGATTCAATCAGTTTAGCCATGAGGACGCGATCATCGTCTTCTTCCTTGGATGCTTCTTCCCACGTAGAGTTGAGTGCCTTTTTGTGTTTCGGTGCTTTGCTCTTGAGCTTCGGGCATTCGGACTTGATGTGTCCAAACATGTTGGACTTGTAACATCTAATATTGGAACTTTTAGGCTTACCTTCGTCAGGTCAAGTGACGGTTCTCTTTCGGCCCTTGACTATCCTCCAAACTAGGTTGACTAGTTCGGCCTCCATTTCCGGGTCGACCTCCGAATCAGACTCATCTTCTTTTTCCTTCGGGGGTGGCTTGCTCGCAGTTTTCTTCCATGAACTTGCAAAAAGTGCTATATCCTTCTCGGGTTTCGAGTTAGACTGCTCATGGAGTTCGAAATCGGAAAATAACTCATTTAACCTAAGTTTTGAAAGATCCTTGGAGACCTTGTAGGCATCGACCATGGATGCCCACAAGGTAGTCCTAGGAAATGAGTTTAGAACATACCTAATAAGATCACGGTTTTCGACCTTTTGCCCGATCGCGTGTAGGTTATTGACTATGTCTTGAATGCGAGCGTGAAGTTGCATCGTCGTTTCGCGTTCTTGCATTTTTAGATTATATAACTTATTAAACAAAAGATCGCGCTTACATACCTTGGCTTCATCGGTCCCTTCATGTAGCTCTACTAGCTTTTTCCAAAGGACCTTTGCGCTGATGAAGGGCCCGACGCGATTAAGCTCCTCCTTGGACAAGCCGCATTGGAGGATTTGAGTTGCCTTGGCGTCAGCTTCGACTTGTCTTTTTGTCGCATTGGTCCATTGGTCATAATCCAAGGATTCTCCCACTTCGTTAGTCGGAAGTGTGAATCTCGTTTGGATTATGATCCACATTTCGATTTGGGTTTTAAGAAAGCACTCCATCCGACCTTTCCAGTAATGGAAATCATCTCCGTTGTAAAACGGAGGTCGGACGGTGCTAAAACCCTCAAGATGGGCCATTTGGAAGGGAAACCTTGCACACAAAATAATAAAAAAAAACACGAAAAAGGTTCCAAGAATTTTCCTTGGATTAGTAATGTAGGAAATGAAAAGAAACAAAAGGAATAAATGAGAAATAACCAACTAAAATAAAAGATGAGCACTTACAACCTTCGATGTCCCCGAAATGGTACTAAACATTGGTTTTTGGGGATAAAGACAGCTTGTTACAAGGGTAAACCCTCTTAAGAAGTGTAGATCTCTCTGAGAGATTCATTTTGGTAGATAGCCCGTTTCGTGGGTCAACTTGTATGAAAAGTTATGCTCGTTTTACCGTCGGCTAGTCCAAAAGCGAATACTTGCAAAACAAAACCAAAAGAAGAGTACCAAGACTTCGTCTTGGATTAGTAGTGCGGGAGAAAATTTAAACGAACGAAAAACATATCTGTAAAAAAAATACTAGATTGGTGGTTTCACCAAATCTAAGCGCCCCCGGCTCTGATACCAATTGTTGGATCGAGAGGATTGCTAGAGGGGGGTGAATAGCAATAGAAAACTTTTCTTGCGTTTCATTTGTTAAAACAATAGACAATTAAACGCAGTGGAAGATAAATGCAAAATAAATGAGACAAGAGAATTTTTACTTGGTTCGTAGCCTTCGGCTACTACTCCAAGGCCCTAGTGGTCCTTGACCATGCACGGAGGGCAAAAAAACTAAACGAACTCCTCCTCGTTGGAGATAGGAGTTGAACGAATACAAAAAGTCACAAAACTTGAGGTAGAGGGACACTCCCCCTCTCCTCGTTACGATAAAAACTCCGAGACAATTAAAAACAATTAATAAGAACAATACAAACTGAAATGAAGCTTTATATCGACGGAAAAGAATAAACAAATAAGCATAAGGTGTCGGAGAGGTAGCACTTCGTTTGTCAGAAAGTTGTAGCTTGCGGAGGCTTTTTGGAAGCTTAGAATTGATGATGAAACCCTAGGAGAGGCTCTCCTTTTATAACCCTTGAGCCCCTTTTCGAGAGGACCTTCAACCAATAGAAATTAGGCACATGGCTCCTTGAAAAATGGTGATAAAGCTTGACTCCTCGAGGCTGATCCTTGACCATCAGTCGATTGATGGCCATCATTAGTCGACTGATGGCAACATCAGTCGAATGCTGACCGCAGACAGTCGACTGATGGACGACAGTTGAGTCCTCCAAGCTGGCAGTCGACTGATACTAGCTGCAGGGCAAAGTTAGCTTAACAAAAACAATATTTTGACGGCCACTGACTATCTGATCTCGACCTAGACTATCTATAGGATGTCTTTGGTCGAATCTACGCTTAAGATGATCCCCGTAAGGAGGATATGACCTATCTAACTCTCACACACACACGAGCTTACCTCGATACTTACTGTGTCACTTTCGCTTCCGGCCTTCCACTCGATTCCTTCAGCTCCCTCCGAAGTTCTCGAGTGTTGCCCGACCACCACGACTTTCTCCGGGTGTCGCTAGCCTTTAACTCCAACATTGGCACTTTTCTGCACACTCGAT
Source organism: Wurfbainia villosa (assembly GCA_025175895.1). Lineage (NCBI taxonomy): Eukaryota > Viridiplantae > Streptophyta > Magnoliopsida > Zingiberales > Zingiberaceae > Wurfbainia > Wurfbainia villosa. The sequence goes on from CM045991.1 coordinate 107,103,177, forward strand.
TTAGCTCGTGAGATAACAATATAAGCTTAACTTTGTATCGTTTGCTATAATCAAAACTCAGGTTCGACTTAGGTGCCTACTGCACCAACATACTTGACTAACATTTTGCAAAAAGAAGTGGTCTTTCAGTTTGACCAGTGGTGCAAGGACTCCTTTGATTAGCTTAGGCAGGCTTTAATATCAGCACCGATCCTTAGACCACCAGATTGAACTCTCCCGTTCGAGTTGATGTGCGACGCTTCGAACTATGCAGTGGGAGTTGTCTTGGCACAGAGAGTGGATAGAGCATCTCATGTGATCTACTACGCCTCAAGGACATTAGATGTTGCACAATCCAACTACACCAAAACGGAAAAAGAACTTTTAGCGATTGTTTTTTGCTTTGGATAAATTTAGATCTTATTTGCTATGTTCTCATATGGTTATTTTTTCTGATCATGCAACTTTGAAATTTCTCCTGAAGAAGCCCGATGCAAAACTTGAAGGGAGAAACTGTTGGGTTTCCGGCACCGCGGCGTGTGTGTGTTCGATCATGTTTCGTAAACATGAGCACAGCGGAAGCAATTAAAAATAATAAATCTATATTTATTACAACACACACAACACATGCATGCTATTACAACAAGTGTAGACATAACCGTAAATTAAAATTTGTAATAAAAGGAAATTAAACTACGTTATACCTTTCGTATGACGTGTAGCGGGAACGGCATCAATCGGAACGATCCTCGTAAGAATCGTCTCTATCCGTATCCACGCCGAGCTCCTCGGGATGACTTCGCCAAGCCACGAGCTTCGTCTTCGTACGGGTTACTAGCCTCGTGTTGAAGACGACGTGATCGAGAGATGATCACGATCCGAATCCAAATTCGGATCTAAAACAAGTCCTCAAGACTCGCTTCTCCGGAGAGGTATTCGTCAACCGATTGACGAATCCTTCGTCCTCCACCTCAGAGGATTACCGGAGATCAAATCCCCGGTATGTTAGCCGCTGTCGGATCACTAACCGTCGTCCAAACGACGCTCCGACGAGAGGAGAAGAAGCTGTCCAGAAAACTGGACAGCTTGGTGGAGGAGTAGGCGCCGGCCAAAACAAGGAGAGAAAAGGCTCACCTTGATGCCGAACCTATAGGAGATCACCGGAGGGTCGCCGGAGGTTCACCGGTTGGAGCTTGGACGCCGGCAAGGGTCTTGGACAGCGGCACAAAGCTGGGCGGCGGCAGCTTGTAGTTGGGCGCCGAAAATTCCTCCAAGGGGTGGGCGGCAACTTCAAGCTAGGGTTTTGGATGATTAGGGTTTAACAATCCCTTAAGCCCTCTTTTATAGAGAACTAATTCTCTTAATGGTTAATGGATCATATCCATAAAGCCCGTTAACCCGCTCCATTAGGATAAGTTAAAATAAACCAAACCATGATGGTTTATTTTAAGTTAAAACGAACCGAACCAACCTTTGGTTCATTCGTTTAATATAAACCAAACCCTTTGGTTTATTCTCATCCATTGGATTAGAACCAAACCATTTTGGTCCATCCATTATGTCTTCATAAGACACTGCCCATCCACGCTTCCATTGCGACTGAAACAATTTCATGCTCGCTTTATGTTTGGTCAAACCAAACATAGTTTCTCTCGGTCTGAGAATCCCATTCTCAAGCTCGTTTTAAATCCTTTGGATTACACTCGTTGTGCGTGTGACCAAATAGGTTCTCGGTTTATGTTGGCCGTCTATAATTAACCATTAATTATAGAACGATCATGAGTGGCACCTAGTAGTACATCATGATCCCCGATTAGCAGAAAGATCAGCGGTTGATCGAACTATTTCGAAACCCTTGATGGCTCGAATGAATCGTGCCCCATTCCCTTCACTCATCTTATACACACTTGGTTCAGGACATGATCTATAGTGTCAGTCCCCACTAGGCTGACTACGTCACACCTAGCCCAAGTATCATTTCCTCATCCTACGGATTCTAGTTACTGCACATGTATCGAAGAGTACTTTACTCTAAATAAGTAATGCTTTGGCCAAAGACTTTAGTAACAATCCGACGAGAGGCCATGGGTATACATCTCCTCATAAGGAGTGGTGAATCCTTTATAGGCTATTCAAACACCTTCGATCACTTCGACTTATACCCAATCATCCCGGGTCCACATCTCCTCGGAGATGTTTGCTTAAGATGTCAAAGCATAAGTCTCCATGATCAAGATGACTTGAATACCGCAAGTCAAAGGAACATCGCACTTAAGCCACGGTAAGAACTTCATTGACATATCTATATATGCAGAGAACCATATGAAGTCTTACGGCTGGTCACTCCAATGAACTAGTTACCATAACTAGCATCCACGATTAACTCCGGACATCACTATGTCTCCAGCCAGTGAGAATCAGCTGCTTAGATACACCAAGGAGTATACCTCGTGCTAGTCTCGACAGAATTGATGGTGTCCAAATCCATCAATTCATCGACTAGAGATAATTCTGATACATCACAATTACACATGTAGAGATACTCACTAGTTGTGATCCAATCACAAATTCTCTCATGCTGTGAATCGTATCGTGGGCATTCAGTAAATGAGTTTAAGATCCAATCAAATACATAAAACATGTATACTCAAATAGTGAATCTTCATTTATCATATAAATGGTTCATACATAAGGCGATTGCCTTAGGACATCTCTCATATATTACTAACAGACTCCCACTTGGCCTAATGCCAATCGCTACGGTATCCAATACCATAAGCCCTAACATGACCCTCAAACTTACTTTGAGGTAATGCTTTAGTCAAAGGATCCGCTAAGTTCCTTTCAGTGGGAATTTTCTCGATTTGTATTTCGTTCCTACTTATGATCTCTCTGATAAGATGATAGCGGCGAAGCACATGTTTGGATCGTTGATGAGACCTTGGCTCTTTCGCCTGTGCAATTGCTCCATTGTTGTCGCAGTAGACCGGTATTGCTTCAACAATGGCCGGAATCACACCAAGTTCATGAACGAACTTCTTGATCCAAACCGCTTCCTTTGCTGCTTCCGAAGCTGTAATATATTCTGCCTCAGTGGTAGAATCCGCTACAGTCTCTTGTTTGGAACTTTTCCAACTCACTGCGCCCCCATTCAAGGTGAACACGTATCCGCATCGGTGAGACACAGGAATCATCCTTGTCCGCGAAGGCATCCGTATACCCGTATCACCATGTCCCCTTCTCCATATATTAGGAACACATCCTTAGTTCTTCTCAAGTACTTAAGGATCGTCTTAATACAATGATCCATTCTGGATCGGATTGGTATCTGCTCGTGACACTCGGGCGTCACGATACATCGGGCCTCGTACATAACATAGCATACATGATAGATCCTATTGCGGATGCATAGGGAATCTTACTCATGCAAATCCTCTCGTCTTCTGTGCGCGGACACATAGACTTCGAAAGGTGTACCCCATGCCTGATGGGCAGATAACCTTTCTTGGATTCCGACATACTAAACCTCTTTAGCACTCGGTCTATATATGTAGACTGCGAAAGACCAAGCAACCGTTTCGATCTATCTCTATATATCTTAATCCCAAGGATGTAGGTTGCTTCTCCCAGGTCTTTCATGGAGAATGTCTTGGACAACCAAACCTTAACTGACTGTAAGATTGACACATCGTTTCCTATAAGTAATATGTCATCGACATATAATACTAGGAACACGACTGCACTCCCACTAACCTTCTTGTACACACAAGGTTAAATGCGGATTTTGTGAGAAATCAAACTTTTGATCGTCTCATCAAAAGCGGATATTCCGACTCTGGATGCTTGCTTCAATCCATAAATGGACCGTCGCAATTTGCATACCTTGGTTTTATCAACCGATGTGAAACCCTCAGGCTGTATCATATACACGTCCTTGAGCAGGTTTCCATTAAGGAAAGCTGTTTTCACATCCATCTGCCATATCTCATAATCATAATGAGCCGCTATGGCCAGGAGCATCCGAATGGATTTAAGCATAGCTACAGGCGAATAGGTTTCGTCATAATCAACACCTTGTTTTTGACGATATCCTTTCGACACCAATCTAGCCTTATAGGTAATAACATTACCATCCATGTCGGTTTTCTTCTTGAAAACCCACTTGCACCCTATAGGCTTTATGCCTTCAGGTGGGTCAACCAAGTTCCAAACTTGGTTTTCATACATGGAATCCATTTCCGACTTCATGATACCAAGCCACTTATCCCTTTCTGAACTTGTCAGCACTTCTTCATAACTGGTAGGCTCCTCATCATCAATGAGTAACACGTCGTTCGATTCACTTACGAGAAATCCATATCTCTCAGGAATATTGCGTGTTCTACCAGATCTACGAAGATGTGGTGTTACAATAGGTCCAGCCGATTGCTCATCACTATGAGTTGTCGGCTGTTGTTCTTCACCAGGTATCTCATCAATGTCTATTTGAGTCTCTCGAGCCTCCTCAAGCTCGACGACACTCCCACTGTTTTCTTGCAAGAGAAACTCTTTCTCTAGAAACACAGCATGCCTTGAAACAAACACCTTTTGTTCCACAGGATGATAGAATTGGTAACCCCTTGTTTCCTTAGGGTATCCAATAAATAGACATTTATCAGACTTAGCATCCAGTTTGTCTGATACAGTCCGCTTCACATAAGCAGGACAACCCCATATCTTCAAGTAAGATACATGAGGTTTCTTACCATTCCATATCTCATATGGAGTAGTTGAGACTACCTTGGTAGGCATTCTGTTTAACAAGTAAACAGCTGTCTGAAGTGCATAACCCCAAAAGGACTTGGGAAGAGTCGCATGATTCATCATTGACCTGACCATGTCCAACAAGGTCCGGTTACGCCTCTCAGATACACCATTATGCTGTGGTGTATAGGGCGGAGTCCATTGAGACAATATGCCATTGTCTCTCAGATAATCAAGAAACTCTTGACTTAAGTATTCACCACCTCGATCCGATCGAAGTATTTTAATACTTTTGTCATGTTGTTTCTCTACTTCATTTCTGAATTCTTTGAACCTTTCAAAGGCTTCAGACTTGTGTTTCATCAAGAACACATACCCAAACCGTGAGTGATCATCGGTGAAGGTAATGAAGTAGCTATAGCCTGCTAAAGCTTGAGTTGACATAGGTCCATATACATCACTATGTATTAGGCCTAGCAACTCTCCCACTCGTTCACCTTTTCCCGTAAAAGGTAACTTAGTCATCTTGCCTTTTAAGCATGATTCGCATGTATCGTATGAATCCAATTCAAACGATTCCAGAATTCCACATCGGTGTAATTCGGACATGCGTTTCTTGCTTACATGGCCAAGACGACAATGTCACATGTAGGAGTCTATTTGATTATCCTTTCGAGCACTCTTGTTGTTCGCTTCGATATTGCAAATGTCACTGGATACGTCCAACGTATAAACACCATTGCTTAAAGTTCCAGTCCCATAAAGAACCCCATTCAAAGTTATGTAACAACAATTGTTACTAAACGTCAAATGGAAACCATTTCTATTTAAACAAGAAATAGAAATGATGTTCTTTATCAACAAAGGAATATAAAAGCAATTGTCCAGTTCTAAGACAAGTCCTGCAGGGAGTTTCAACAAATACGTTCCGATGGCGAGTGCAGCAACCTTTGCTTTATTCCCAACACGTAAATTTGACTCTCCCCTTGACGAGTCTTCTTCTATTCCTTAGCCCATGTATGTCATTGCATATATGTGACCCACACCCAGTATCAAATACCCAAGTGTCTGAGGAAATAGAATGACAATCAATAAAGAAGATTTCTGAAGAAGATGGGGCATCCGATGCCTTATCCTTCTTCACGGACTCAAGATAAATCTTGCACTTTCTTCGCAAATGGCTCTCCTTGCCATAATGATGGCAAGTTTCCTTTTGTGCTAGTTCTACCTTCTTAGCCCTTCTCTTCTTTCCCTTCTACTGTTCCTTTGACTTCCTCTTAGAACCTTTCTTCGAGGAATCAACTAACAGCACCGTCCCTTGCTCATGCTTCTCAGAAGACTCCACAGTCTTCAGCATATTGAGCAGTACCACAGATGAACCTCCTAGCATCTCAGAGGTGAAGAGGAGCTTTGAGACTTCGAACCTTTCGAATCTCACTTGCTCATCAACCATCTCACAAAGATGAAGGACTACGATATGAGCATTTATATGCTCATGCTGCTTTCGTAGCTTGGGTTCCATCGCGGCTAGCATGATGCAATTCATTTGTTCAGAATCACTCACATGTTTCTGATAGGCCAACAATTGGTCCAAAGTTGCATCGTCACTAGGACGGGCGGGAAGAGGCGCTTCGAGGACATACACAAGCTTTTCCACCTTGAGAACAATTCTCAAGTTTCTAAGCTAGTCCAAGAAGTTCGGCCCAGTCAATTTATTTGAATCCAAAATGGAACGCAAATTCAAACACATCATGATCAATATATTAACTTAGAAATACAAAACGAGCATATATGAGAAAGATGATTTTAAAATGCATCAATATACATTTATAAATCCCATTCATTTTTCGAATTTCAAAAACCCCAAAATCACTTGGAGATCGTAGGTCCATCTCGAATGGGCTGATATCCATCATAGTTATGAACAACCTTGGAAGAGTCAACAAGCCATTCATAACTCGACGGTAGTATCATCTATCTGGATTGCATATCACGTATATGCAACTATCACAATGTGCTATCAACTAATTGAATGTTCACACATACATCGGGTTGTTAACACATTAACAAGTATGCATCATATGCATAGCACCCAACTTCACCTCCCTTTACATCGACCTTGGAGAGAGTCCAACAAGCCGATGCTCCAGGTTAAAGCCAACCCATTAATCGGGACATAGTTTTAATATGGTTAGAGCGCATTCAACCAATTAGCCCAGCTTGGAGAGAGTCCAACAACCAAAGCTAACGATTGACCTCTGACTCTTACCATATTAGTATTAAACTATTCCATGGTTTGAACATATTGAGGTTGTAGGGCTTGGAAGAGTCCAACAACCCAAACAAGCAAGCGGAACTCTGGTTCTAACCATATTAATGGAAGGTGTAGGCTTTAATATTGATTAAGGGTTTTTATGTCTCATCCTCTTTGCATGCAAATAACTATTATCTACATGGCATGGCATACATGGCATACATCTACATGTCACGACATGGCATAATGTTATGCATCTAATGCAATTACATGGCATACAATTATGTCATGTATATAATTTCCTTATATGTCATAACTATTTATGGAAATAAAATATGTTTAAGATTTGATTCTCCAAATCAAATCATAATTAAATTAGGAAACAAATTTCCAAATCTAATCACATATTTTATTCATGGAATTATTTGATTAAGGAAAATCTATTTAGGAAACCAATTTCCTAAATCATTAAAACTACTTATGGAAATAAAATATTTTAAGATTTGATTTCCCAAATCAAATCATGATTAAATTAGGAAACAAATTTCAGAATCTAATCAAATATTTTATTTATGGAAAATATCAATTTCCATAAATACTTCCAACTTTCAAAAGTGGAAGATTTCCATAAATACTTCTAGACTTTCCAAAATTGAAAAATTTCCATAAATACTTCTAAATTTCCAAAATTAGAAAATTTCCAGAAATACATTATGACTATCGCATAAAACCATTTCACGATTATGTGAAACACAACACAGGCTCTGATACCCTTTGTTGGGTTTACACGTGGCGTGTGTGTGTTCGATCATGTTTAAGTAAACATGAGCAGTGAAGCAATTAAAAATAATAAATCTATATTTATTACAACACACACAACACACGCATGCTATTACAACAAGTGTAGACATAAGCAGTAAATTAAAATTTGCAATAAAAGGAAATTAAACTCGTTATACCTTTCGTATGACGTGTAGCGGGAACGGCATCAACCGGAACGATCCTCGTAAGAATCGTCTCTATCCGTATCCACGCCGAGCTCCTCGGGATGACTTCGCTAAGTCACGAGCTTCGTCTTCGTACGGGTTACTAGCCTCGTGTTGACGACGACGTGATCGAGAGATGATCACGATCCGAATCCAAATTCGGATCTAAAAACAAGTCCTCAAGACTCGCTTCTCCGGAGAGGTATTCGTCAACCGATTGACGAATCCTTCGTCCTCCACCTCAGAGGATTACCGGAGATCAAATCCCCGGTATGTTAGCCGCTGTCGGAGCACTAACCGTCGTCCAAACGATGCTCCGACGAGAGGAGAAGAAGCTGTCCAGAAAAACTGGACAGCTTGGTGGAGGAGATAGGCGCCGGCCAAAACAAGGAGAGAAAAGGCTCACCTTGATGCGAACCTATAGGAGATCACCGGAGGGTCGCGGAGGTTCACGGCTGAAGCTTGGACCCCGGCAAGGAAGGGTCTTGCGGCGGCAACACAAGGAGCAGCTAGGCATGTAGTTGGATGATTAGGGTTTAACAAGCCCTTAAGCCCTCTTTTATAGAGAACTAATTCTCTTAATGGTTAATGGATCATATCCATAAAACCCGTTAACCCGCTCCATTAGGATAAGTTAAAATAAACCAAACCATGATGGTTTATTTTAAGTTAAAACGAACCGAACCAACTTTTGGTTCATTCGTTTAAAATAAACCAAACCCTTTGGTTTATTCTCATCCATTGGATTAGAACCAAACCATTTTGGTCCATCCATTATGTCTTCATAAGATACGGCCCATCCATGCTTCCATTGCGACTGAAACAATTTCATGCTCGCTTTATGTTTGGTCCAACCAAACATAGTTTCTCTCGGTCTGAGAATCCCATTCTCAAGCTCGTTTTAAATCCTTCGGATTACACTCGTTGTGCGTGTGACCAAATAGGTTCTCGGTTTATGTTGGTCGTCTATAATTAACCATTAATTATAGAACGATCATGAGTGGCACCTAGTAGTACATCATGATCCCCAATTAACCGAAAAGATCAACAGTTGATCCAGAACTATTTCTGAAACCCTTCAGTAGCTCGAATGAATCGTGCCCCATTCCCTTCACTCATCTTATACCCACTTGGTTGGGACATGGTCTATTGTGTGATCCCCACTAGTGACTCGTCACACCTAGCCCAAGTATCATTTCCTCGTCCTACAGTTCTAGTTACTCCACATGTATCGAAGAGTACTTTACTCTAAACATGTAATGCTTTGGCCAAAGACTTTAGTAACAATCCGACGAGAGGCCATGGGTATACATCTCCTCGCAAGGAGTGGTGAATCCTTTATAGGCTATTCAAACACCTTGATCACTTGACTTATACCCAATCATCCGGGTCCACATCTCCGGAGATGTTTGCTTAAGATGTCAAAGCATAAGTCTCCATGATCAAGATGACTTGAATACCGCAAGTCGAAGGAACATCGCACTTAAGCCCGCGTAAGAACTTCATTGACATATCTATATATGCAGAGAACCATATGAAGTCTTACGGTGGTCACTCAATGAACTAGTTACCATAACTAGCATCCACGATTAACTCCGGACATCACAATGTCTCCGGCCGGTGAGAATCGGGCTTGGATACACCAAGGAGTATACCTCGTGCTAGTCTCGGCGAATTGATGGTGTCCAAATCCATCAATTCATCGACTAGGATAATTAGATACATCACAATTACACATGTAGAGATACTCACTAGTTGTGATCCAATCACAAATTCTCTCATCTTTGTGAATCGTATCGTGGACATTGATAAATGAGTTTAAGATCCAATCAAATACATTAAACATGTATACTCAAATAGTGAATCTTCATTTATCATATAAATGGTTCATACATAAGGCGATTGCCTTAGGACATCTCTCATATATTACTAACAGAAACTTCGCTTCCCACCTCGACTTGGTCGCTTGTGCATGGCAATTCCATCTACGTCCCCGGATAAAAAAAATTAATCCAAGATGATGATGGATTATCCAAGTAACTAATCCATCATCATGCTATTTGATTAGAGTGGTCTCTTAAACAAATTAGTTGTTCAAGCAACCTAACTCTTTTCCTCGATTAGCCACGGAATAGATGATGTATGGATCGCCGATTTTTGTGTTTATCTTTGAGGTCCAAGTAAATTAGCCACATACAATTATACAAAGGAACTAAATCAAAATAAACAAGATTATACCTCTTGATCTTTTATTGTATGTCCTTTCCTCCTCTTGAATGTTGTGTGGACAACGATCCTTCAAGAGTTGAAACCTCCTAAATCGCATATCTTCTCTTTTCTTGTTCGCTACGAACAAAGGAAGATAATCAAAGACTTCTTCTTCTCCTTTCTAGAACCGACCACCAAGCTCCAAGCTTGATCCTTGTCGCCGACCAAGGAGAGGAAGAGGAGTGATGGGCGTCGGCCAAGAGCTCCAAAGGAAGAACCTTAACCCTTCCCGCTGGCCAAGACTTGAGGGAAGAAGAGATATGGTGTGGGCGCCAGCCAAGAGAGAAAGAAGAAGACGGATCTTTGGTGTCGCCGGCCACTAGAGAAGAGGACAAGGAAACCCTAGGAAAAACCCTAATTCCTTGTGCCACCCAAACCTCTCTAATCCAACTCCAAACCCTAACCTCTCAATGAATCTTGCCGCCCACTCCAAAAACCTAATCTCCAAAAGATGTGTTGCCGCCCAAGCCTTTGCCTCCTATTTATAGATTTTGCCCAAACCTCCTTTTAATCTTGTCCGTCGGATCTAGGTTTCATGAGGGTTTTAATAGGCTACAATAAGGACCATGAGGAGGAGTTGAATCTTGGTCACCCAATGGATCTAACCCACATAAAGTCCGATCCATTAATGATAATCCATTCCACTAGAGGATTATCATTGATCTACCTCACCAACCCCCATAAATAAATATGGGCTCCATATATTAATTGTACAAATATCTCTCCGTGTTTAAAATCTCGAATGTCTGTCAATTAATTAATTTACTGACGATTAATTAATCAACATCTAACTCCATGAGTAATACCACTCAACCTCATCATCATGCGGGACCAAGTCCACCTGCAGGGTTTACATGATGATCCTTATGAGCTCCTCAAGGGGACATCATCATCCTAATATATAGGATACGGTTTTCTCCTATAATCAACGGCACACCATGTAAATAATATCATTTCCCAACTTACCGAGCCTATCGATTTAATCTATAAATCTTGCCCATTGGTAAATCAAAGAAATAAATACTAAGTACAAGTGCCCGTTATTATATCGGGATTAAGAGCATGTACACCATAATATCTGAGGTTCGATTCAATTATGTAGTCAGCAATAAATTGAATCACCACTAAGTCAGTCCTGTTCAATAAACACAAAGTGTACTAGTGTAATTCTATGGTCAAGACAAACCAATACCAAATTACACTACAACCATACCAATGATTTGTCCAAAACCATCTCGGTTGTGAGCCTCTATTTATACTCTATAAGGAACTGATAACATGATCTCCTGTGTGACATTATACACCATGTTATCTACAATGTAATGTATCAAATAATATACATAACCATAAATATGCAAATAATGATCATGTGATTCTTATTTCAAAAATAAAGATGTTCATACAAAAATAGATTTTTCAGTATACATCCCAATAATCTCCCACTTATACTAAAAGACTATGCTGTCCTCATACTTCCATACATCTGATTCTTATTCTCTCCACATACCTATCAAAAGCTCTCACTGGAAGGGCCTTAGTGAAAGGATCTGCCAGGTTATCCTCTGATGCAATCTTGGCTACAGCAACTTCTCTTCTCTTTATGATTTTTCGTATCAGGTGGTACTTGCGCTCTATGTGTTTACTTGCCTTATGGGCTCGTGGTTCCTTCGAGTTTGCAACTGCACCACTGTTATCACAATAAATTATGATAGTTCTGGGCAAACCAGGAATCACATCCAAGTCCATCAAAAAGTTCCTGAGCCATACAGCTCCTTTGGCTGCCTCAGAGGCTGCCACATACTCAGCTTTCATGGTGGAGTCCGCCACGCATTTCTGCTTGACACTCCTCCATACAATGGCTCCACCTCCCAAAGTAAACACAAAACCTAAAGTAGAGTTACTATTATCCCTATCTGATTGGAATTCAGAATTTGTGTAACCCACAGGGAGTAATTGTTCTGCCTGGTATACCAGCATAAAATCCCTAGTCCTTCTCAGGTACTTCAATATATACTTTACCGCAGTCCAATGTTCCTGTCCTGGATTACTTTGATATCTGCTAACCATGCCCACAACAAAGATTATATCCGGCCTCATACATAGCATAACATACATGAGGCTTCCTACTGCCGAAGCATAAGGAACCGCCTTCATCTCCTCTATCTCCTTTGATGTTCCAGGACACATCTCTTTAGATAAAAGTACTCCATGCCTAAAAGGTAGAAAACCTTTCTTGGAGTTCTGCATGCTAAAATGAGCCAAAATAGTGACTATGTATGAAGCTTGAGATATGCACAATATCCTTTTCCTGCGATCCCTTATAACCTTGATCCCAAGGATGTGTCCCATTTCTCCCAAGTCCTTCATATCAAACTGTTTGGACAACCATACCCTTACGTCCGATAACACCTTGACATTGTTGCCAATTTATAAAATGTCATCTACGTATAGTACAAGAAATACCACTACGTTTCCGTCACATCTCTTGTATACACAATACTCATTCGGACTTTGAATAAATCCATAAGACTGGATTACCTCATCAAAGCGGATGTTCCAAGATCTCGAAGCTTGCTTCAATCCATAAATGGATCAATTAAGCTTGCACACAAGATGTTTTTTGTCCTTTGCAATGAATCCCTCTGGTTGTTTCATATAGATGTTTTCCTCAAGACTTCCATTAAGGAAAGTTGTCTTGACATCCATCTGCCACACCTCATAATCCATATGAGCAACAATACATAAGAGAATTCGGATAGACTTAAGCATGGCCACCGGCGAAAAGGTCTCCTCATAATCTATACCCTCTTTCTGAGTATACCCTTTTGCAATAAGCCTTGCTTTGAAGGTCTCAACCTTGCCGTCTATTCCTCTCTTTCTTTTATAGATCCACTTGCATCCAATGGTTTTTACACCATTGGGTGGTTCTACTAGCTCCTAGACCTAATTTGAATCCATAGATTCTATCTCAGAATTCATCGCACTTTGCAAAGATACGGCATCTTTATCATGGATTGCCTCGTCATATGTCCAGGGATCAGGTTGATGTTCGCCAAGGACCAAATCAGAAGATTTTCCCAAGAACATAAATCTATCAGGTTGTCTAACAACCCTCCCACTACGATGAGGTATCACCTGTGTATCCTCTGTGACACGCGGTGCAGTGACTTGTGGTATATCCTCTTGTACCGGTGGTACTGAAGTAGTGACTTCCCCTCTCAATTCCTTCAGAACAATCTTACTCATGGTCTTATGGTTCATCACATAGTCTTCCTCTAAAAATCTGGCATTCCTGCTAACGATCACCCTATGATCTCTAGGACTATAGAACAAACCACCTTTCGTTCCTCTAGGATAGCCTACGAACATGCGCACTTCTGTACAAGGTTTCAACTTATCAGCATCTGCCTTCAGCACATGTGTTGGACTCTCCCAAATCTGAATATGTCTCAAAGTAGGCTTTCGCCCAGTCCACAATTCTGTGGGAGTAGAAGGCACTGATTTTGATGGTACCAAGTTCAGAATATACGCCACTGTATCTAGAGCATACCCCCAGAACGAATCTGGCAACTCAGAATAACACATCATCGATCTAACCATCTCCATAAGAGTCTTATTCCTTCTCTCCGCTACACCATTCAGCTGGGGTGTGCCAGGTGCAGATAATTGGGATTGAATCCTAGCCTCTGATAAGTAATTCCTAAACTCTCCCAAGAGGTACTCACCACCACGATCAGATCGTAGTGTCTTGATACTTTTACCTTGACGTTTCTCCACATCAGCCTTGAATTATTTGAAGCTGTTAAAGCATTCAGACTTGTGGCGCATCAAGTAAATGTATCCATATCTTAAATAATCATCTATAAAAGAGACGAAATATTCAAAACCACCTCTAGCCTAGATAGACATAGGATTACACAAATCAGAATGAACCAATTCCAACACATCTTTGGCTCTATAGCCCTTGGCCTTAAAAGGCCTCTTGGTCATTTTACCTTCCAAGCAAGATTCACAAGTTGGGAAATCTTCCACCACTAATGAACCTAGAGGTCCATCAGCTATCAACCTTTGAATTCTACTTAGGTTAATCTGACCTAACCTTAGATACCAAAGATATGTTTGGTTCATTTTCGAAGATTCTTTTCGCTTATTAGATTTAGAAGATGAGTTATTTACTTCTATTTGCATCGTGGGAGATTTTGGTTCAAGGGTATATAAATTTCCTATCAATACACCAGAACAGATAATCTCCCTATTCCTTTTTATAACAACTCTGTCATTAAAAGAAATAGAAAATCCATCCAAAAACAATTTAGAAATCGAAATCAAATTCTTTCTAAATAAAGGTACATAAAGGAAATTTTTTAGAACCAAAGTGTTATTCCTATCAAAAGATAAATAAACATCTCCCACTACAATAGCCACCACCTTCTTAGCATCGTCCAAGTAAACGGTAATCTCCCCCTTAGCTAGTCATCTGGTTTCCTAGAACCCCTACAAAGTATTGCAGACATGATCAGTGGCTCCCATATCTACACACCAGGTGCTGGTAGATAACACTGCTAAACATGTTTCAACGACTAGACCAAAAGATATACCTTTGTTCTGCTTCCGATTGGGGCAGTCCTTCTTCCAATGTCCAATCTGCTTACAAGTGAAGCACTTGCCTTTCGGCTTCTTCACTCCTCCCTGAGATCCTCCCGCCACTTTTGCTCCACCTTGTTTCTTCTTCTTCTTGCCTTTCGGCTTAGAAGTCGAAACCTTCTGAACAACCATGGCCTGAGCCTGAGCACTTTGACGAAAAAGCCCCTCCGCCCCCTGGAGTTCTGTTAGAAGCTTCACCAACGAATACAACCTCTTATTCATGTTGTAGTTCAAGCGAAACTGCTCAAAACTCCTAGGTAGAGATTGAAGAATGATATCGACCTGGGTTTCCCCATCGATCTCAACTCCAAGGATTTCCAGCTCATTCAAATGAGCCATCATCTTGAGAACATGATCCCTTACGGGTGTTCCCTCAATCATGGTGGTCGTCATCAAGTTCCTCATGGCTTCCTACCTCGCAGCCTGATTCTGGTGTCCGAAAAGTTCCTTGATATTGAGCATCATGTCATAAGTAGTGGGCATGGCTTGATGCTGATGTTGCAATACATTTAACATAGAAGCCAAAATGTAACACCGCGCCATCTCATCAGTCTTAATCCACTTTTTATAACTCTCTTTCTCCTTTTCCCTAGAATCATCCCCAGGCTTAGGAGGGCACTCTTCAAAGAGTGCATACTTGTACTCCTCAGCAGTCAAGACAATATCAAGATTCCTTTTTCAATCAACATAATTGGGTCCAGTAAGTTTATTCTCCTTTAGTATCACAGCAAGTGGATTGAAAGTCATTTTTGAAAAACCTAAGAATCACATAGATCAAAACTTTAGATTTCAAAAAATTATTGATTCCTCAAACAATAAAATTTTAAAATCAACCAACACCGAGAATATCATATGCCACGATCGTGTGGACATATACGAATTCTACATTTGTAAGAGGAGGTTTTACCCATTAATTTTACTATCTTGTCATCCTAACTTTTTGAAAAATAAAATTAATAGTTGGTTCCTCTTCGGCCCTACAAATAAAAGCAGTGACTTCGGTGGGGAGGATACTCTTATTTGCATCTAAGTGTGCACCATTACTCGATACCAAGGCAATTATCTCGGATTATGTGCCTTCCGATGGGGAAGTACACACGCTCCTAAATAATTTCCTATAACCATATTTGACCCTGTGATCCGCAAAACAAACTCATCCAATGGAGAGGAAGACACTCAGAGCCGACGCGCAAGTTTGTTTGCATCACATGTCAAATCGTAATGGAGGTCGTGGGAATTTATAAAAAATATCCCTCTCCCACTTAGTAATTTAAAATTGAGAAATTTTCCTAACACACGACATGCATATCAAACAATAAGCAATAAATATGAAAAAAATATTTTCCAACTATTATGGCTTTTGTTCTCAAATATGCCTCCCGTCGTATCGTCATCTCGTCCGCTCCTCCCTACGCCATGTACAAGCCATCCGGAGATCTGAGCCGAGAAAAATTATTTTAATTTACATCCATCAATCCTATACTCCACGAAGGAGTGTACATGAAATCTAGATCAAAAGTAAACTAAAATAAAAGAGTGGATAAACAATGCCGTACTTAATTATAAAAATTAAATACTAGTCTCGTCAACCCCGAGGATTCAAATAATATTACAATTACACACACATATGGCCATAATAGTTGAATCTTATGTCTGCAATCAAAAAGTTAGCCTACGCACATCCTACTATCATCTGGCACATACAATATATGATAAGTGCATAAAAGTAACCGAATCCTAAACACACAAAATCGAAAACCGTGGCTTTGATACCACTTGAAGGGAGAAACTTCGCTTCCCACCTCGACTTGGTCGCTTGTGCATGGCGATCCCATATACGTCCTTGGATAAAACAAAATTAATCCAAGATGATGACGGATTGCCCAAGCAACTGATCCATTATCGTGCTATTTGATTAGAGTGGTCTCTTGAATAAACTAGTTGTTCAAGCAACCTAACTCTTTTCCTCGATTAGCCGCAGAATAGATGATGTACGGATCGCCGGTTTTTGTGTTTATCTTCGGGGTCCAAGTAAATTAGCCACATACAATTATACAAAGGAACTAAATCAAAATAAACAAGATTATACCTCTTGATCTTCTATTGTATATCCTTTCCTCCTCTTGAACGTTGTGTGGGCAACGATCCTTCAAGAGTTGAAACCTCCTAGATCGCATATCTTCCTTTTCTTGTTCGCTACGAACAAAGGAAGATAATAAAAGACTTCTTCTTTTCCTTTCTATAATCGACCACCAAGCTCTAAGCTTGATCCTTGCCGCCGGCCAAGGAGAGGAAGAGGAGTGATGGGCGCCGGCCAAGAGCTCCAAAGGAAGAACCTTAACTCTTGTCGTTGACCAAGACTTGAGGGAAGAAGAGATATGGTGTGGGCACCGGCCAAGAGAGAAAGAAGAAGAGGGATCTTTGGTGCCGCCAGCCACTAGAGAGGAGGACAAGGAAACTCTAGGAAAAACCCTAATTCCTTGTGCCGCCCAAACCTCTCTAAGCCAACTCCAAACCCTAACCTCTCAATGAATCTTGCCGCCCACTCCAAAAGATGTGTTGCCGCCCAAGCCTTTGCCTCCTATTTATAGATTTTGCCCAAACCTCCTTTTAATCTTGTCCGGATCTAGGTTTCATGAGGGTTTTAATAGGCTACAATAGAGGCCATGAGGAGGAGTTGGATCTTTGCCACCTAATGGATCTAGCCCACATAAAGTCCGATCCATTAATGATAATCCATTCCTCTAGAGGATTATCATTGATCTATCTCACCAACCCCCATAAATAAATATGGGCTCCATATATTAATTGTACAAATATCTCTCCGTGTTTAAGATCTCAAATGTCCATCAATTAATTAATTTACTAACGATTAATTAATCAACATCAACTCCATGAGTAGTACCACTCAACCTCATCATCATGCCGGACCAAGTCCACCTGCAAGGTTTACATGATGATCCTTATGAGCTCCTCAAGGGGACATCATCATCCTAATATATAGGACACGGTTTCCTCCTATAATCAATGGCACACCATGTAAATAATATTATTTTCCAACTTACCGAGCCTATCGATTTAATCTATAAATCTTGCTCATTGATAAATCAAAGAAATAAATACTAAGTATATGTGCCCGTTATTATATTAGGATTAAGAGAATGTACACCATAATATCCAAGGTCCGATTCAATTATGTAGTCAGCAATAAATTGAATCACCTCTAAGTCAGTCCTGCTCAATACACACAAAGTGTACTAGTGTAATTCTATGGTCAAGACAAACTAATATCAAATTACACTACAACCATACCAATAGTTTGTCCAAAACCATCTCAGTTATGAGCCTCTACTTATACTCTACAAGGAACTGATAACATGATCTCATGTGTGACACTACACACCATGTTATCTACAATGTAATGTATCAGACAATATGCATAACCATAAATATGTAAACAATGATCATGTGATTCTTATTTCAAAAATAAAGATGTTCATACAAAAGATAGACTTTTCAGTATACATCCCAACAAAACTGAGACTGATTAGATGAATGCTTCTGCTTCAAGAATTCGACGTAAGGATACACGATAGGAGCGGGAGGGAGAACCTGGTAGCAGACCACTTGAGCAAGATTGTGAGAGAGATGGAGGCCACTCCCATAGCAGATTCTTTTCCAAATGAGCAGCTTTTTCACCTGTAGGGTAAGACACCATGGTATGCAGATCTTACTAATTATTTAGTTGCCCGTGTTATACCTTAACATTTTACTCATCCACAAGTCTAGAAATTGAAAAGTGATGCTAAGTATTGTGTATGGGATTATCCTTACCTTTGGAAATTTTGTAGTGATCAGATCATTAGACGATGTGTACCTAATTATGAGTTTCATTACATACTTTTTGTCATTCTCTGGCTTGTGGGGGGCATTTTATGTTAGTGAAAGCCCTAGAGCCAATCATGTGATGATTGTTGTATGGACTTTATTGTATCATATTCCTATTTATAAAGGCATGGTTATTATATTTACTTGTATTGGTGCCAAATAACTAAATATAATAATGTCCTTGAGTAGTAGGTTCTTATCTATATCAATCGATTGGTTGAATCGATAATGAGAACACTACTCTTAATCATTCCTAGTCAAGTATTAACATTCAGGGACAATGTTAATGCATAGAGACTAGCATGTAGGTCAACATGATGACTTGATCTCACAAGTCATGGATATGAGATATCAAATTGACACATGGGTATGCATTGGAGAATGTATACTGAATGACCCGCCATGAGAAAGTATCATGGATCGTTATATGAGTGTCATATACTTTCTCATGTGGCTATTAGTATGACTATTAGTCCTTAGACCTGAAGTCACCATGGTTCCCTACATAAGAAGTTCCATACTTTGGCTTCGTCAAACGTCACCCGTAAATGGGTGGACTATAAAGGCGATTACTGGGTATGTAACAAATTATGCGGAGGGATGTGAGTGATGTAGATGGGATCTATCCCTCCTATATGACGGGAGTGACATCGATATTCTTGATAGATTGAGACCACGAAGTGCATGGCCATGTCCAAATGAGTCAATATGAGATATTGAGCTCATTTGATTAGAGTGAGTCTACTTGGAGTTCAAGATATAGATTGTACCGAGGATGACACGGTCTATGCCTCGATTGGTCAATCTAGATGTCAAGGATAGAGGGACATTGTCACATATTGTGAGAGTCACAAAGGTGATATTGGAGCTCAACAATCTTGTAACTTGGGTAGCAATGATGTGTTGCTAGATACCGCTCATTGCTTATGTTCTTAAATCGGTTTAGGGACATTGCCAACGTTACAAGAACCTATAGGGTCACACACTAAGGGTAATTAGATGGAGATTAGGTTCATATGATGAACCATTAGGATTGGGTTCATGGGATGAACCAAATTGGATTAAGAGTAATCCTAATTAGACTAATTGAGTTGGACTCAATTTGATTCAAGTGTTGAATGAGTCTAATTTAGATTTGATTCATCAAATCAATTTAAATTAATGAATAGAGATTCATTAAATTAAATTGACTTGAATCAAATGGTTGGATTTGATCAACCATGGGAGATAAGAGGTCAAGTTTGACTTGACTTGAGAGGGAAGATGAAAGGTCAAGTTTGACTTGACCAAATGCCATGTCATGATGATGACTTGGCATGGCCAGCCAATGATGATGCTCCACATCATCATTGACTTATCATGTGGTGCCACCTCATGAGGGAGACCAAGATCCATTGGCTCTTGGAGGAGTTACATGCATGCATGTAACCCCCCTAAGAAAAGTGGACGGCCACTATTCTCATTAGATGAGAATTATTTGTGTGAGTTACACAACTTCATCTTCTTCCTTGGATCATCTTCCTCTCAAGCTTGCTCTCCCATCCCTCTCTTTGGCCGAACCATCCATAGGGTGCTAGCACACTCAAGAGTGTGTTTTCTCCACCTATTGCTTGTGTGGATACCAATAGAGTGTGCACTTAACGCTCTTGAGTTCCGGCGAAGCTTTTGGACGAGCGGGATTTGCGAAGGGCGTCGCATCGAGGGTAATGATCTCACCCTCAAGATCTAAGGTAGATCTAGGGTTTTTAGTAAACACATACATGTTTTAGTTTTAATACATCTTCGCACGGATCCGTGGTTGGACTTAGGGTTTCCAGCAAAGCGGTTTTGGGCTCGGAAAGTCCAGCGGTGTATCGAGCCACGTCTGATTTCATTTTTGTAGTTTTTATATTAGATATAAAAATTACAGATTTTTATGTTTCTGTAAATTTCCTATTTTTATAGAATTTTTGGGTATTTTTCTCGAAGAGTCGAAGCAACGAGTGTTGGGACACTTGTAGGCTTCAACCATTGAGAAAAACTCTCCGAAACGACGAGTTCTCGCTTTAGGTTTTTGAGACAGTGACTTAAGTCACTGTAGGATCGTAGTAGAGACACTTACAAAATTTATTTTTCGAGTAGGGGCGCTACCCCTATCCTCGAAAGGGGCCTTGTCCCGCGATCGCGCCCGGAAATCGCTTAGCGAGACTGTTACGGAGAGGTGACTCATAAAATTGAAAAAAAATAGAAAAAATTATAGATATTTTCTGTAAAAATACATAATTTAGAATTATGTATAATTCTGTGATTGTCATGGCCCAATGACCCTAATTTGATTGGATTATGATGTGTTGTAATTCATAATACGGCCTGCGTGCCATTTTTGTGGTTGTGCGTGTTGTATAGTGTATGCGACCTGCGCGTCGTACCTCTTCTTTTGAAATTCTAGTTGTAAATAGTTTTAGACTCAAATGTAACTCGAGTTTCATATTTGTAATGTACAAAATGGAGCGGTGGAAAGTCCACTTGTAGACAAAGTTACGAGAAGGGTGCCAATGACACATGGCGGTCAAAGGAAGCGCTTTGAGAAGCCGCTAGCCCTTGGTTGACCGTCCGATCTTCTCATTGCCTTGAGAAGATCGTAGTAGGGTCATGACCACATCACAGTTGATTATATATATATATATATATATATTTGATTTTGCTTGTATGTATGTGATGCATGCTAGTAGAATAATGCTTGTATGTGATGCATGCTAATATAGGATAATAAAGGCCTTAATGCGTATATGATACACATTACGATTAGATTAGATCTTAATCGAATCAACTCGTAAATGCCTACCAAGTCCTTGATACCCATCACTACCTCGATCATTTGTAGTTGTTGAATCTACCAAAGCAGAGCAACGCATATTATCTTGGTAGGGTGCGGAGGGACAATCTTGGTCCCGCCTATCATAGCTTAGGTTAGAGTAAGCTCAATTAGATTGAGTAAAACTAGTTAACTCAATTGGATCGAGTAGAACTATAGGCATATTCCAATCGTTGGAAAGATAGGATAAGATCGCATTTACACTAAATCTTGGGCGATTTAGCCAAAGCTAACTCAAGGTCTTTTGTAAATGTGGATCTTGATCCTATAAACAAGAGTTGCATAGAGATTTAATCGGTAATGTGTTACCCACCGATCGTACTAAGTCTTGGGCGATTTAGCCAAAGCTAACTCAAGGCTTAGTATGATGTGGATCTTGTCCCGTAAGAATTATAGCTAGTTTGTATGAATCTAGTAATGTGGTTTGACCACATCCATAACTCGATTCTACAAAATTCCTATAATTCAGTGGGAGCATCATTTGATTAAAGGCCTAATTAAATGATAAAAGGAATATGATATTAATTCTCTGCATTGTATGTTGTAGATAACTATGTCGACAAACACGAACACTCTCTCTCTGCGTTACATCGCCCTTGAGAAGGACAAGCTCAATGGAGCAAATTTCTGGGTGATGCAGGGAACACGAGTATTCTCACCCAAAAAAGCAAGTTGTACATCCTGGAGCAGCCCATTCCAGAGGTATTTCCTGCCACTGCCTCGCGAGCTGACAAAGATGCTTACAAGAAGCATCAAGATGATGCATTAGATGTGTCATGTCTAATGCTCGTGACCATAAACTCTGAGCTTCAGAAGCAACACGAGTTCATGAATGCTTATGATATGGTTGAACATCTTCGTCAACTATATCAAGGACAAGCAAGGCACAAGAGATATGAAGTCTCTAAGGCATTGTTTGGGTCTAAAATGCAAGATGGAACTCCCGTAAGTCCATATGTACTCAAGATGATTGGGTACGTAGAAAACCTACAAAGGTTGGGATTCCCACTTGGCCAAGAGCTAGTCACTGACCTGATCTTGCAATCTTTGCCACAAGCCTACAATCAATTTATCATGAATTATAACATGAATGAAATTGATAAGTCACTGCCTGAGATACTCAGCATGTTGAGAACTGCTGAGCTTAACCTTAAGAAGGGAAAATCTGACACCATTTTGATGGTGCAAAAGAAGAAAGGCAAGGGCAAGCCTAAAGGTAAGGGAAAGTCCCAAGCCAAGGGCAAAGGCAAAGAACTTAAACCCAAAGGAGGGGTAGCCAAGGAAGGGGCTTGCTTCCACTGCAAGGAAACAGGACACTGGAAGCGTAACTGCAAGGCATACCTGGAAGATCTTAAGAAGAAGAGAAGTGAGACTTCTACTTCAGGTATAAATGTTATAGAAGTCAATCTATCTATTTCTTCATCATAGGTATTAGATACCGGATGTGCATCTCACATTTGTACTAATGTGCAGGCGCTGAGAAATAGCAGGGCATTGACAAAGGGCAAGGTGGACCTACGAGTAGGCAATGGAGCAAGAGTTGCTGCTGTTGCTGTAGGAACTTATGATCTATCTCTGCCCTCTGGGCTTGTACTAGAATTAGATGAATGTTGTTATGTGTCTACCTTAACTAAGAACATAATTTCAGTTTCTTGTTTGGACAAGAAAGGATTTACATTTATAATAAAGAACAAATGTTGTTCAGTTTATTTAAATGATATGTTCTATTGTAGTGCACCTATAATGAATGGACTCTACTTTCTAGACTTAGAAAGCCCTATCTATAACATAAGTACCAAAAGGTTCAAGTCAAATGAGTTGAACCAAACCTATCTCTGGCATTGTCGCTTAGGTCACATAAATGAGAGTCGTTTATCTCAGCTCCATAAGGATGGGCTGCTAGACTCATTTGATTTTGAATCATATGAGACATACGAGTCTTGCCTTTTAGGCAAGATAACCAAGACTCCCTTTAGTGGACACAGCGAAAGAGCAACAGATTTGTTAGGACTTATACATAGTGATGTATGTGGCCCTTTCAATGTTGCTGCTAGAGGTGGTTACAGGTACTTCATTACATTTACTGATGACTTCAATAGATACGGTTATGTGTATCTCATGACACATAAATCAGAATCCTTTGAAAAGTTAAAAGAATTCAAGAATGAAGTACAAAACCAGCTTGGCAAGAGTATTAAGATACTTCGATCAGATCGAGGTGGTGAATACCTTAGCCATGAGTTTTGTGACTATCTAGTTAAGTGTGGGATTCTATCCCAACTCACTCCTCCTAGAACACCACAGTGGAATGGTGTGTCTGAAAGGAGGAATCGTACCCTATTAGATATGGTATGATCTATGATGAGTCACACAGATCTTCCTATATCTTTTTGGCGATATGCTCTAGACACAGCAGCCTTTACCCTTAACCGTGTACCATCCAAGGCTATGATAAAGACACCATATACGATATGGACAGGAAGAAATCCCAAGATGTCTTTCATGAGGATTTGGGGTTGTGAGGCTTACGTTCAACGTCAAGTCTCAGACAAACTGGGACCCAAATCCGATAGGTGCTATTTTGTTGGATATCCCAAGGACACAAAGGGATATTACTTCTACATTCCTAGTCAACACAAAGTGTTTGTGGCAAAGACTGGGGTTTTTCTAGAAAGGGATTTTGTTTCTAGAAAAATTAGTCGGAGTATGTTCGATCTTGAAGAAATTCAAGATGAGGACCATAGCACTGAGGCCTTGATGGAGATTGAACAGGAACTACAAAGTGTTGTGGGTGATGAGGTTGTTGCACAAAGAGTTGTGGAACAACCACCTGTTCAGGTAGACCTACCTCTTCGCAGGTCTGATAGGGTACGTCGTCAGCCTGAGAGATACTAATTTCTCTTATCTGACCATTATGATGTTATGCTCATTGAGAATGAGCCTACCTCCTATCAGGAAGCTGTGATGAGCTCAGATTCTGAGAAATGGCTAGAGGCCATGAGATCCGAGATG
Source organism: Wurfbainia villosa (assembly GCA_025175895.1). Lineage (NCBI taxonomy): Eukaryota > Viridiplantae > Streptophyta > Magnoliopsida > Zingiberales > Zingiberaceae > Wurfbainia > Wurfbainia villosa. The sequence continues at coordinate 107,127,805 of CM045991.1, forward strand.
AAATCCATGTACACCAACCAAGTATGGACTTTGGTTGATCCACCTGAAGGGGTTAAACCCATTAGGTGTAAGTGGGTCTTTAGGAGAAAGACTGACATGGATGGACTTACGTATACCTATAAGGGTCGATTGGTGGCTAAAGGTTTCAAGCAAATTCATGGTATTGACTATGATGAAACCTTTTCTCCAGTGCCGATGTTTAAGTCCATTCGGATCTTGCTTGCTATTGCAGCATACAACGATTATGAGATCTGGCAGATGGATGTCAAAACCACATTTCTGAATGGAAACTTAATCGATGATGTATACATGACACAACCTGAGGGTTTTGAAGATCCACAGCATACTGGGAAAAAATGCAAGCTGCAAAGGTTCATTTATGGACTAAAGCAAGCCTCTCGGAGCTAGAATCTTCGATTTGATGATGCGATCAAACAGTTTGGTTTCATCAAGAATGAAGATGAACCCTGTGTCTACAAGAGGGTTAATGGGAACACAGTTGTCTTCCTTGTATTGTATGTGGATGACATACTGCTCATTGGGAATGACATCCCTTCGCTACAGTCTGTGAAGACTTGGCTGGGGACATGCTTCTCAATGAAGGACTTAGGTGAAGCAGCCTGTATTCTAGACATCAAAATCTATAGAGATAGATCTAAGAGATTGCTTGGCCTAAGTCAGAGTACATACATTGACACGGTATTACTACGATTTGCCATGTAGAATTCCAAGAAGGGACTTCTGTCGATGTCACATGGTGTGAGTCTTTCGAAGACTCAAAGTCCCTCTTCTAGAGAGGAGAGAGACTGCATGGATAAGATCTCTTACGCATCTGCTATAGGATCTATCATGTACGCCATGTTGTGTACTCGTCCTGATGTCTCGTATGCTTTGAGCATGACGAGTAGATACCAGTCAGATCCAGGTGAGCGTCACTGGATAGCAGTCAAGAATATTCTTAAGTACTTGAGAAGGGCTAAAGAATATTTCTTGATATTTGGAGGCGATGAGGAGCTCGCTATAAAGGGTTACAGCGATGCCAACTTCCAAACTGACCAGGATGATTATAGATCGCAGTCAGGGTTCATGTTTTGCTTGAATGGTGGCGCTGTGAGCTAAAAGAGTTCGAAGCAGACCACGATTCTTGATTCTACAATGAGCGAGTATATTGTCGATCCGAGGCGTGAAAGGAGGCAGTTTGGATCCGCAAGTTCATTACTGAGCTTGGGGTGGTTCCTAGCATTGCAGATCCTATAGAGCTCTATTGTGACAACAATGGAGCAATTGCACAGGCTAAGGAACCTTGCTCACACCAGCGAACCAAACACATACTACGGCGCTTCCATCTCATTCGAGAGATTATCGATAGAGGAGATGTGAAGATTTGTAGAATACCCATAGAGGCTAACATCGCAGATCCCTTGACCAAGGCTTTGGCACAGAAAAAGAATGATGGTCACACTAGGTCATTGGGTATTAGATACTACAGTGATTGACACTAGTGCTAGTGGGAGATTATTAGTGAAAGCCCTAGAGCCAATCATGTGATGATTGTTGTATGGACTTTATTGTATCATATTCCTATTTATAAAGGCATGGTTATTATATTTACTTGTATTGTTGCCAAATAACTAAATATAATAATGTCCTTGAGTAGTAGGTTCTTATTTATATCAATCGATTGGTTGAATCGATAATGAGATGATATAGAGAACACTACTCTTAATCATTCCTAGTCAAGTATTAACATTCAGGGACAATGTTAATGCATAGAAACTATCATGTAGGTCAACATGATGACTTGATCTCACAAGTCATGGATATGAGATATCAAGTTGATACATGGGTATGCATTGGAGAATGTATACTAAATGACCCGCCATGAGAAAGTATCATGGATCGTTATATGAGTGTCATATACTTTCTCATGTGGCTATTAGTATGACTATTAGTTCTTAGACCTGAAGTCACCATGGTTCCCTACATAAGAAGTTGCATACTTTGGCTTCGTCAAACGTCACCCGTAAATGGGTGGACTATAAAGGCGATTACTGGGTATGTAACAAATTATGCGGAGGGATGTGAGTGATGTAGATGGGATCTATCCCTCCTATATGACGGGAGTGACATCGATATTCTTGATAGATTGAGACCACGAAGTGCATGGTCATACCCAAATGAGTCAATATGAGATATTAATCTCATTTGATTAGAGTGAGTCTACTTGGAGTTCAAGATATAGATTGTACCGAGGATGACACGGTCTATGCCTCGATTGGTCAATCTAGATGTCAAGGATAGAGGGACATTGTCACATATTGTGAGAGTCACAATTAGTAGTCACAACGGTGATGTTGGAGCTCAACATTCTTGTAACTTGGGTAGCAATGATGTGTTGCTAGATACCGCTCATTGCTTATGTTCCTAAATTGGTTTAGGGACATTGCCAACGTTACAAGAACCTATAGGGTCACACACTAAGGGCAATTAGATGGAGATTAGGTTCATATGATGAACCATGAGGATTGGGTTCATGGGATGAACCAAATTGGATTAAGAGTAATCCTAATTAGACTAATTGAGTTGGACTCAATTTGATTCAATTGTTGAATGAGTCTAATTTAGATTTGATTCATCAAATCAATTTAAATTAATGAATAGAGATTCATTAAATTAAATTGACTTGAATCAAATGGTTGGATTTGATCAACCATGGGAGATAAGAAGTCAAGTTTGACTTGACTTGAGAGGGAAGATGAAAGGTCAAGTTTGACTTGACCAAATGTCATGTCATGATGATGACTTGGCATGGCCGGCCAATAATGATGCTCCACATCATCATTGACTTAGCATGTGGTGTCACCTCATGAGGGAGACCAAGAGCCATTGGCTCTTGGAGGAGTTACATGCATGCATGTAACCCCCCTAAGAAAAGTGGCCGGCCACTATTCTCATTAGATGAGAATTATTTGTGTGAGTTACACAACTTCATCTTCTTCCTTGAATCATCTTCCTCTCAAGCTTGCTCTCCCATCCCTCTCTTTGGCCGAACCATCCATAGGGTGCTAGCACACTCAAGGGTGTGTTTTCTCCACCTATTGCTTGTGTGGATACCAATAGAGGAGTGTGCACTTGACGCTCTTGAGTTCCGGTGAAGCTTTTGGACGAGCGGGTTTTACGAAGGGCATCACATCGAAGGTAATGATCTCACCTTCTAGATCTAAGGTTTTTAGTAAACACATACATGTTTTAGTTTTAATACATCTTCGCACGGATCCGTGGCTGGACTTTCGGGGTTTCCGCAACGCAAAAAGCGGTTTTTGCGGCTCGAAAAGTCCAACATTTTAGACCCCAAAGGATTTCTAGAAAAGTTTTAGAGTCTGGTTTGTATTGGCCCACCCTATTTCATGATGCTTATGAATTTTACAAAGCTTGTGAGCAATGTCAACGAATAGGGAACAGAGGACGTAGAAATGAAATGCCTCAACAATCTTTGCTATTCTATGAGATCTTTAATGTTTGGGGTGTTGATTTTATGGGTACGTTTCCTGTATCTTTTGGATTTTCATATATTCTTTGGCAGTTGATTATGTTTCCAAATGGGTGGAGGCCACCCCATCAGGACTAATGATGTTAAATACTGGAATTAAAACACTAAATTAAATGACCAAAAATTAGGAAAATAATCTTAGAAATTATTTTCGGAATTTTTGGAGAATTTTAGGAATTTTTCCAGATCTTTTCTGGAATTTAACGGAGCTTGTAAGAGATATTTACGGGGTATTTACGGAGATAAGAAAAATCGGCTTTTAAAGGGCCTATTTGAAATATCAATTTTGGGGGATTAATGGGTTTGATTTAATCCTATGCTTAAATACCAAAACCTGGGTTAGGGTTTAATTAAAACGAAAACCTAGTCCTAGTTTTTATTTTTCCTAGCTTCCCCACGCACGCACTTTTCTTTCCGCTTCCAAATCTAGCCGCTTCTCCGACTTCTCGCGCCAAGCCATCGCTCTTCTTCTCCCGCACCGCCTCTTCCTCTTCTCGCGGCGTCACCGCTGTCTCGCCATTGCCCTTTCATCGTCGCGGTCGGCAGCCCGACGCCGCCACACCAGATCTTCCCGACGCCTCTCCTCTGTACGCGCCAGCGTTTCTACACTCCAGATCGCGCGCCGCCACAGCCGCCCGAGCCCCAGACGCGATGGCCAGGTCACTAGCCGCGTTGTAGCCAGCAACCACTGTGGGTGCCCTCCTCGCCGCTGACCGTCTCCTTCCTAGTGCCTCGGGACACTAGATCCTCGCCTCTGAGCCGCACGCGCCGGTGGCCAACCATCACCGCCGCAGCCTTCTTCCCCCACGCCTCATCTCTCAGACAGACCGGCCACCTCTCCCGCCAGGCGCTTAGCTCGGCCAGCCGCTTCCGCTGGCCGGCACCACTACCACCTTCTGACGCAGCTCTTCTCCGGTCGCCTCCTCGCCACTGTGCCCAATTTTTATCATCTCAGATGACATATTCTCGAAGTTGAAGCTTGATGATGAGACTCCCAACGTCATCTCCCTCGTCAACCACATCTTTGGTTGGAAGATCTTGGAGACGAACTCGGCCATCATCGAGTTATCCTCTCTCCTCCACAGTGAGCGCTGCTACCGTAATCTGGGAGAAGGGCAATGTTCAACCTTGTGAAAATGATGCATTGCCGAAGCTTTCGAGCTGATGTGGGATCGGGCAATTGCTGCATTTAGGTAACGAATCAAGTAAATTGATTAGGGATTAATTAGTTAATTTGATTAGTCCTATAGTTCACATAGGCTTAATTAATTAAGTTGGTCTTGATTCGTTAATCAGTTAATTAATTTGTTTTAGATTGTTTAAGTTTAGTTAAGAGATTAAATTGGACTAGTTAATTGAGAGGGACAATTGATTTGATAGGGTTGTTTAAATTGGTTAAAGGTAGATTTATTGATCAGGTTAAATAATGATTCGAGAACCAAAGTCAAGAAATCCTCGATTGAAGATAGCTCGGATATTCTATGTATCAGGTTTCGGTCAAGAGACAGGACTCCGGACGTGAAGATAGTTATCACGAGTTCATAGCAGGCGGGTATTTTGACTTATCTTTTAGATATAGTCATTGTTGATATGCTAGTTAGGATAGCTTACAATAATTTTTCATGTTTATATGCCTAGTATGTTTTTGGTGCCTACTTGATACATGCATGTGATAGGATATGATTATATCTCCCTGTTTGATTTTGGATCATAGTACTTGGATTAGGGATATATACATACTGATTGTACATATTATTCGGATAGGTATTTTGAGTAGGATTGACATGCTTTAGTATCATGCACCATTTTTGCATGATTGCATGCTTGCTGGACGGGGTTCCATTATTGTTGAGCCCGCAGCCAGTTACATGGCCTGCACACACTGCCACTCATGGGTTAGTGGTACATAAGGAGGGTGTGTGCGCTGTTCGTCAGCTCTCCGGTCCGCCTCATGGGTAGCGATGAGGCAGTAGTGGCGGATCCTCCTCCGGTCTATGACACCGGAGATGAGAGCTTAGCTCCCACTGCTGTTGGGGAAGGAGGATAGGTGTACTCACAAAGATCCCGTCCACTCTGGCCACTCATGAGCGTGATGGCAGAGTGCACAGCTTGTCATAGCCCTACCCACTCGGCCACCATCGCGTGAGGCTAATGATTAGCGTCGAGGTGACCATGTCATTTGCACGGCATGCATTTTTGCATGGATCGCATTTGTATTGTGTTTGCTGCATTTTATTGATGCCTTGGATGTTGCTTATGATTGTCATGCATACAGGATTCATATTTATATATATGGCAATGACTTTGTTACTTCTAGTCAGGCACATACCCCTATATCAGGGTAGGAGATTCAGGTGAGTACAGTTCCTTTTGCATTTCTTTCTTGTTTACCCTATATTAGAGACTGTATTGGCATGATTTTTATTGTTACCTATACCTTACTTTGCATATCGACTATTATCCGCTAAGTTCTTTGAACTTACCCCGTGGTTTTATATTTATTTCAGGATGAAGCTGTCAGGAGAGTCCAGTTGCCAATCCCCCTCGTCGAAGTGGATAGGTTTTATTGGTCTTATGGTTTTTGGTTATTAGTTTTATGGATTGGGATTTTATTGGAGGATATGTTTTGGATTTATGTTTGGATTGTATACCGGTGGATGTTTTGGTTATATTTGTTATGTCCTTGTGGACTTATATTCGGTTCGTTTTGGTTGTATGTTCCTGCTCAGATGGCAGAAGGGGTAGGTTGATGGCCTAAGGCCTCATATTATATATATTGTATTGTGATTGGATTTCGGTCGTGTTGACCGATGTATAATGGTCGTGTAGTCCTTGTATAAAAATTGGTATTGTCCGCCGGATTTTCGGTCATGTGGGACTCCTGGCATGACAATTTATTTGGTATCAGAGCCTAGGTTTCCGAGTTCCTTAGGGTCTTTGGGTTTTTGGAGTTCGCCAAGTTTTGTAGGTTAACTGGGTATTTTCGGAGTTGTACGGATTTCCAACGATTTTTATGTTTCGAAAATTCGAGGTATTATTGACGAGGTCAATATGAGGGATTTGGCGGCGACAGGACATCTCCAGACGGCTAACAGGTAAATCATTTCTAGAAAATTTTCTATATTTAGTACATATTTGTATTGGTTATATTCATTATGCGGTTTACTTAGGTAGTATCATGTTTTATCTAGTATTGTGTTAACCTGATATCCATTGGTATGACTATGCTGTCGTTTATTAGACAGTGTGTTATATGTTTATAGGGTTATGTGTTTTTTTTTTGTGGTGGATACCATGATTGAGACTAGTAGTGATAGAATGACTTAGATGAGGTTATTTTGTAGGAGTGAATCTCAGGAATGAAACAATATTAGTGGAACCCTAGGTGTTGGAACCCTAGGTGTTGGAACCCTAGGTGTAATAACCCAAATGTGCATATTGGTATATGTTTATCCATTTATTGTTTCAGTGATATGGTGATCGGATTAGTAGAGTTCGTATGGTTAGGATGCAATTAATCCTTACTATATCTCCCATTCTTGGTTGAGAGAGAGTCTATAGTAGAGTCTCTCTATAGGTAGGTGCTTTGTATATGTGGTCAATCATGCCTCCCAATCATGGTTGAGATGACCTACTGTAAGGTTATATTTTTGCGTTATTCGTTCGGAGTTGGTAATAATCGGATTCATGTGATATCGGTAGCTAGATTACTACTTTACGTCTTAAGTACCCACGAGATATGTTCGTGGTAGCAAGTTGGGGCATGCATGATTGAACTGGTAGGATGATATAATTTAGACTTAACCCTCTTGAAGGGCTTGATAGTAGATTTGTGATCCTTATTGGCCTGGATAGACATTTCCTATTAGCTGGGACGAAACCCTATGATTAATCGTCTCGACGGGATTATTAGTGGACTTATGGATTTGATCGACCTTGATAACCGATCATGTTAGAAGGGTTGGAACCCTAGACTTAACTATCTCTACTTATTTATTTATAAGTCGATGATCTTTACCGACTTTGGTAAACATTTCGTTTTAGAGGTGTTGAAACCCTCACTTGACCGCCTCAATGGGTTAATGGAAGATCGATGATCTTTGTCGACGTTGATGGTCGTTTTATGCTGGATGTATTGGATAACCCTAGGTTTAACAACCTAGGATAATCGACTGCCCACGTGACCTATTGGTGGTAGTACGCTAGTGCGTACAGTCAATAATTAGATATCTATATACTGCCTGTCTATCCACGAGTCTTATTCGTGGTAGCATATAGTTGCGCGTAAATCGTGCTATTGATTGTAGACACATGGGTTACATTCGCGAGAGCTCATAGATAGTTTCCTTTTTGTGCGAGAGCCACGAGGCTTTATCGTGGTATCCGGATGTGCACTGCTTGTTGCAGTGGTTGAGTATGTTGCGGGTATATTTGTTATACTGCGGATCAGGATAGTTGCAGACTGATATTGGTACTCTGAGGGTTGGGTTACTCTAGCTTGTTCCCTGTGACTTCCATTATGTGCATTATGATTATGCACTATTGTCTATACATCCACAGAGTGGTTGTACTCACCCCCTCCTCACTTATCCTCTAGGTTAGCTGATGGAGGACGTGTCTTATTGACCTACCTTTGTGTCGCTCAGAGAGTTCCTTGCCGTGCTTGTTCCACTGCATCGTCGAGATGCTGCTTGATCTACTTTATCGGTATTGCATTTTATTTATGCACTTTGGATTTTTGGTCACAATTTGATTTGGTGTCACAAAACTATTTTACTTTAAGTGATATATGTTTAGTCGTGCATGCATGCAGTTATTAAAATACTAGTATTTCTATAATTATTTCGAGGTTTTTACCAGATCTGGTCCATGGATTTCTGAATATTGTCACTAAGGGGCTCCTCTGTCATTTGGATGATGGATATGCCCCCAGGACGTGACAATTTTATTGGTTTGTGGGTTTTGTGTTTCGAGGATTTTATTTTCCTTGGATTTTTGGGAGTTCTCGTGTTTTGGGACCAAGCAAGCTGAAGGATATCTCTGAGCTATAGGAAAAGTATTGTCTTTAGTAGTGACTGTACTTTAGGGGTTAGGAAAAGTATTGACTTAGTGAAATTGCCCCTACTCATGGTCGGGGACGAGGTCGATGACGTATTGACCTTGCGGAACCTAACGATGATTTCAGAAGTACGGACTCTTTAGAAGTGCCGACTGATGTCGAATTAGGAAGCTAGAGATTTGGCCTGCTAGCCACCAATTTGAAGGACAAGGAGTAAACCCTCAGAAAATATCAAACTCTACTAATAGTGATTTGGTTATGGATAAGGTGTGTATACCTACACTGGTCAAGACGATGAATGATCATTTTACCTTATTATAGGAGGTGTTGGATGGGATATTTATCTGTCCCAGTATTTTTCTAGAGAAGATCCGAAACTCTTTGTTAAAAGAGAGATGAACCTTTGAGAGATTTTGCATCGATTATCGATGATAGAATGTGGTAGTTGTGGAAGGAAATAAATATCCTTCATTATGGGTAGAGGATCTATTTAGATCTGCTATAGGACACTGGTGTATACTCTAGGATTGATTTATGACTGGTGTGATGATATTGTAGTGACATGGTGTCATACAATTATCATGGTCGTTGTGATGATTGTTATATCATCAGCCTAGAGTAAAGAGAATACAGGTGTGTAGCGAAGACAAATTCATATTTGGTATGAATTTTATGAGCTTATGGTTATCTTATTAGACTTATTGATGACTTAGTCATCCAGGGATTTGGAAAGTCATGTATTTTGGACACGATTGGCTCAGTTGTGGTCGTTGGATTGCGTAACTTGGCCACTGTTGAGGGTGGTAGTTGGAGTTGCGCACTCGGTCACCGTGGATGGTAGTTTTCTTGGTATTGGTTTAATTATTACTATATATATGGATAGGATGCTCTAGCGGTACTACATCGATGACTGGTTGGACCAGGAAGGTGATGAAATTTACTTGGTCTGAAGCTTGTGAAACTAATTTCAGGGCTCAGACGATGATTGACTTATACGCCAGTGTTGATTAATCATGCTAGTGTGGAAGGAAGGGTAGTGTACATGGATGTATCATTTCGGGGATCGAAGCGATTCCGATGCTATAGAATAAGACGTATCCTAAGCTTACGGCAGATAAAGGACTGCGAAATAAGCCGTTATATATATGACATGGACTTCGCAGTTATTATATTGTTTAGAAGAGGTGAGGAGCAGAAATGCTCATGGAGTTTTGGCTAGCTACTGGATAGCTACTATAGAGTAGCTGAAACACGAATGGTAGTAACAAGGAAGTTTGGTCGCTATAGCCTCCCATGCACTTACAGAGTGTGTGGTGGAGTGGATGTTGGACGGTAGATGGACTACTGTCTCTGACTCCAAGGAGGATAATGGTTTCTGGTAGTGGCATTAGTTAAAGGAACAGATGCTTCAGGAAATTTCGATTCCGGAATGGAAGTGGAAGCATATCATTATGGATTTTGTGGTGGGTTTGCCTAGGATACATCAAGGCCATGAAGCGATTTGGTTAGTTGTAGACCGACTAACCAAATCCGCGCACTTCTTAGCGACTTGGAAGACCGACTCTCTGGATCGTTTGACAGAGTTATATTGTTGGGAGATCATCAAATTTCATGGTGTTCCTTTGAGCATTATATCAGATAGAGATCCCTGGTTCACATTCCGATTCTGGCAGAGTCTGCAGCAGACCTTAGGCACACAGTTTCGTTTTGGTATTGCATTCCATCCGCATACAGATGGACAGTCTGAGTGGACCATTTAGACACTAGAGGACTTGCTGAGGTCCTGTGTTATGGATTTTGGGGGCAATTGGGAGGACCCGTTGCTAGGACCCATAGAGCTCGGCATGAGGCAGAGTTGGTCCGTACTATCAGACGTAGGATGGAAAGGGCGCAGGATCGTCAGAAGAGTTATGCAGATCGAAGATAAAGACCTCTAGAGTTCTCTATTGGTGATCATGTATTCTTGTGAGTCTCAACCATGAAAGGGGTGAAGAGATTTGACCTCCGTGGTAAGCTAGCTCCTAGATATATTGGTTCATTTGAGATTTTGGAGAGGATCGGAGCAGTCGTTTACCGACTAGCGCTACCACCATCCTTGGCTGGTATCCATGATGTGTTTCAGGTGTCCATGCTGAGAAAGTATGTGTCATACCCTACACATATTCTGTCAGATGTGTCAGGTTCCATTCAACCTGATGCTATTAGCGAAGAGGTTCCGGTATGGATTCTGGATCACAAGGAAAGACAGTTATGGAACAAGTTAGTGCGACTTGTCAAGGTCGGGTGTAGTCACCACACCGATGAGGAGGCTATTTGGGAGCTTGAGGAAAAGATCAGAGCTCAATACCCCCACCTGTTTACTTAAGGTACGTGAGATAGAGTTTCAGTACTTGTGGTATCTCTTACTTATTAGGCATCTGAATAGGAAATTTGGGGACCAAATTTTTATTAGTGGGGGAGAATATTAAATACTGAAATTAAAACACTAAATTAAATGGCCAAAAATTAGGAAAATAATCTTAGAAATTATTTTCGGAATTTTTGGAGAATTTTAGGAATTTTTCCAGATCTTTTCTGGAATTTAACGGAGCTTGTAAGAGATATTTACGGGGTATTTACGGAGATAAGAAAAATCGGCTTTTAAAGGGCCTATTTGAAATATCAATTTTGGGGGATTAATGGGTTTGATTTAATCCTATGCTTAAATACCAAAACCTGGGTTAGGGTTTAATTAAAACGAAAACCTAGTTTTCTTTATTTTTCCTACTCCCGGTTGCGTTCCCCGCCGCACCCCTTTTCTTTCCGTTTCCAAATCTAGCTGTCGTTCCCGAATTTCCCCTCGCGCCCGAAGCCATCGCCTTCTTCTCCCCGCGCCTCGCCCTCTTCCTCTTTCTCGCGTGCGCGCCTGTTGCCCTCGCCATTGCCCTTTCATCGTCGCGGTCGGCAGCCCGACGCCGCCACACCAGATCTTCCCGATGCCTCTCCTCCACACGCACGGCGGCTTTCTACACTCGGATAGCGCCGCCACACCGCTCGAGCCCACGCGACGGCCGTGTCACGGCGTCAGCCAGCCGGCAACCATCGTGGGTGCCCTCCTCGCCGCTGACCGTCGCCTTCCTAGTGCCCCAGGCCGTCGGATCCTCACCTCTGAGCCGCACGCGCCGGTGGCCAACCATCGCCGCCGCAACCTTCTTCCCCCACGCCTGCTCAGACGCCAGACCGGCCACCTCTCCCGCTCGGCGTTTAGCTCGCCGAGCCGCCTCCGCACGGTGACACACCACGGCCGCCCTCGGACGCAGCTCTTCTCCGGTTGCCTCCTCGCCGCTATGCCCAATTTTTATCAGCTCAGATGACATATTCTCGAAGTTGAAGCTTGATGCTGAGACTCCCAACGTCATCTCCCTCGTCAGCCACATCTTTGGTTGGAAGATCTTGGAGACGAACTCGGCCATCATCGAGTTATCCTCTCTCCTCCACAGTGAGCGCTGCTACCGCAATCTGGGAGAAGGGCAATGTTCAACCTTGTGAAAATGATGCATTGCCGAAGCTTTCGAGCTGATGTGGGATCGGGCAATTGCTGCATTTAGGTAACGAATCAAGTAAATTGATTAGGGATTAATTAGTTAATTTGATTAGTCCTATAGTTCACATAGGCTTAATTAATTAAGTTGGTCTTGATTCGTTAATCAGTTAATTAATTTGTTTTAGATTGTTTAAGTTTGGTTAAGAGATTGAATTGGACTAGTTAATTGAGAGGGACAATTGATTTGATAGGGTTGTTTAAATTGGTTAAAGGTAGATTTATTGATCAGGTTAAATAACAAATTCGAGAACAGAAAGCTGAAAAAATCCTCAGATTTGAAGATAGCTCGGATATTCTATGTATCAGGTTTCGATCAAGAGACAGGACTCCGGACGTGAAGATAGTTATCATGAGTTCATAGCAGGCGGGTATTTTGACTTATCTTTTAGATATAGTCATTGTTGATATGCTAGTTAGGATAGCTTACAATAATTTTTCATGTTTATATGCCTAGTATGTTTTTGGTGCCTACTTGATACATGCATGTGATAGAATATGATTATATCTCCCTGTTTGATTTTGGATCATAGTACTTGGATTAGGGATATGTACATACTGATTGTACATATTATTCGGATAGGTATTTTGAGTAGGATTGACATGCTTTAGTATCATGCACCATTTTTGCATGATTGCATGCTTACTGGACGGGGTTCCATTATTGTTGAGCCCGCAGCCAGTTACATGGCCTACACACACTGTCACTCATGGGTTAGTGGTACATCAGGAGGGTGTGTGCAGTTGCTCTGTCAGGCTCCGCTGGTCTGCTCATGGGTAGCGATGAGGCAGCGTGGTAGCGGGCAGGGATCCCTCCTCTGGTTTATGATACCGGGAGATGAGAGCTTAACTCCCCCACTCTGTTTAGGGCAGGAGGATAGGTGTACTCCGACAGCATCCTGTCCACTCGGTCACTCAGGAGCAGTGATGGCAGAGTGCACAGTTGTCATAGCCCTACCCACTCGGCTTCACCATCGCATGTGAGGCGGCTGACTGGCGTCAGGGGTGACCATGTCATTTGCACGGCATGCATTTTTGCATGGATCGCATTTGTATTGTGTTTGCTGTATTTTATTGATGCCTTGGATGTTGCATATGATTGCCATGCATACAGGATTCATATTTATATATATGGCGATGACTTTGTTACTTCTAGTCAGGCACATACTCCTATATCAGGGTAGGAGATTCAGGTGAGTACAGTCCCTTTTGCATTTCTTTCTTGTTTACCCTATATTAGAGACTGTACTGGCATGATTTTTATTGTTAGTTATACCTTACTTTGCATATCGACTATTATCCGCTAAGTTCTTTGAACTTACCCCGTGGTTTTATATTTATTTCAGGATGAAGCTGTCAGGAGAGTCCAGTTGCCAATCCCCCTCGTCGAAGTGGATAGGTTTTATTGGTCTTATGGTTTTTGGTTATTAGTTTTATGGATTGGGATTTTATTGGAGGATATGTTTAGGATTTATGTTTGGATTGTATACCGGTGGATGTTTTGGTTATATTTGTTATGTCCTTGTGGACTTATATTCGGTTCGTTTTGGTTGTATGTTCCTGCTCAGATGGCAGAAGTGGTAGGTTGATGCCCTAAGGCCTCATATTATGTATATTGTGTTGTGATTGGATTTCGGTCGTGTTGACCGATGTATAGTGGTCGTGTAGGCCTTGTATAAAAATTGGTATTGTCACCCGTACAGGGAAGATGCTATCGGATTTTCGTCTGGCGGAGACTCCCTTGGGGCGTGACAATTGATTCTCCAGTTATTATGAATTTTGTTAGGTCTCACATATTTTGTAGATTTGGGGTACCCAGGGCGATCATCAGTGATCAAGGGTCTCACTTTTGCAACAGACACATAAAGACCATGTTAAGCAGAGAGATCAAGTCTATACTGGAGAAGACAGTGGGGTCAGACAAAAGATTGGAGCTATAGTGGAGGAAATAGACTTTGAGGATGCTTCTTCTCCGACTTGAAAGTGGAGTATGTTCTTTTATTTACTGCATTTATTTCTTTCCTTTCAAGTTCGGAATAGTTTATGTGGTTGATTGCTTGTTTGCCTATTTACCTAGGTTTGTTGGTTTGTTATTGCGTCAAATAATTTTCCCTATGTATGCCTTAGTATCATTTCAGATGTGGTAAAAATTAGTTATGTTTGATCATTAAATTGTAGATTTTTGTGTATGATAGGAGACTTCACTTGCATGCAGTCACTTGTTAAGATGGTGAATTTTTTATCAATAGGTCAAGCTTGATTTTGATTTACCTAGTGAGGTTGTAAGTCATTCCTATCATTTACCCACTTTTGAGTGATAACACATATGAGACTTGTTGCTCTAGAACTTGTTTTGAGTCTTTTCAAAACTACAATAACATTTACTTGCATGAATATGATGAAGGATTTCACTCTTGGTTTTGTTTTTACTTGACTTGTTTGTCTAATCCACTTGATACTTCCATGATGTCTTTCTTGTCATATCTTTGTATTTGCCATTGATTGTCTTTGACTTGTTTGTTGATCCATGTTGTCTTTATGGATTATCTTTTTCCGTATCTATTGTTTTCATATTGGAAGAATAGCATGATAAGTTGCATTGTCCGAGACGGACAAAATTCTTAAGTGTGGGGGTGGAGATATTGTTTTGTTGGGCAGCTGTAAATGTGATACAGAAGAACTGCAGGGAAAGTGATATCATTTGGAAAGAGTACTGAGAAACTCAAGCAAAAGTTATCCAAAGCCAAACAGGGAGTTGAAAACATAGAAGCAGAGTCATTGATTGTATCAAACTTAATGCACAAGGAAGATTTGGATCTGCCTGAGCATTTTCATGCTACAGACATAGTAGAGAAAGTTGAATTGCTATCATAAACAGTTGCTGGGAATTCTTCTAATACTATGACTGACTGGGACCAAAAAAATTCTATAGGAGGTTCACATTCTGATGCTGGTTTTGTGATCATGGATTCTTGGAAGGAAGATTCTCAAGCAATTCCAAATCCTTGTTTTGATGAATTAAAAAGTAAATTTGAGCAGTTAAAGAGGAAGTTTTATAGTCTGGCTGAGCACAATGAAATGCTGGAATAGTTTCTAGTTGAGAGGAATAACCTTGCACAGAAATGGAAAGAGATGCATTGAGATCAAAGATCAAGGATCAAGGATCTTGAAGCTTCTTCAGATATTCTTACTGTCGATTTAGAAGTGCCATACAAAAATATTTATCAAAAGTTAGTGCAGAGATTGTAGTTATTAAATCTGAAAAAGATATACTTTCCGAGAAACTGAATACGCTAAACTTTGAATATCATGATCTTTCAGAGAAAATTGCTCAACATAATGTTAGTAGAGATCATTTCCAAGGAGAAATAAATAACCTTAATGAGAAGTTGACAGAGAAGGTGCAAGAGAACCTGAAACTCCATGATATGGAAAAATGAGATTTGGAGAGTGCTTGATTTGCTAAGTCATGCAGTTCAGGAATCTGATCATCCTACAACTCCTTCTGATGGTAGTGCAATTGAGAGATTGGAACTACTGCTGAAAATACTTGTTGATAAATACACAAGCCTTGTTGCACAGAAGTCCATGCCTAAAGATCTTGCAGAATCTGTGCCTAAAGACGCTACAGAGCTTGTTTCTGCTGAAAACACTATAGAAAAATAATTTTGACAGAGGAACATTTAAGAGGTTTGGAGCTTCATCTTGCAACTAAATCTCGTCACAAAGAACATCAATTCCTATTGTAAGAAGCTATTGAGGCGCATAAACAGAGAGATTTGGATGCTATACAGTTAAGTGAGAATCTCCTAGTTCTTGAAAATCATTTGAGAATTTATGAAAAACAAGCTAGTGATTCAGCTATTGTTGCATCAATTTAGAAGGACCAGTTGGATGAATCACTCTCAATTGGTACACCTACTATTGCAGTTGCTGCCGGTTCTCAACGCCACACCAAATCCAACCTAACTGCCTATCCATAAGCTGCATCATAACTTCCTACTCGACAATGTTACCAGCAGCAATAATAACAACATTATTAGAATTATGCCAGTATCAACAGCAACCTTCCCTATGTGTGCAGCCCAATCTCGACCTCAACCTGGTGCGCAGCTCACACTAATGCAAGTATCACAACCTACCAGGCCTGTTCAGTAGAAGTTGCAAAACGGATTCTGCAGAGAAAAAAAAGACACATAAATTCTTCTTATCACTATTTGCAGGTTTCTTGTTTGCTTGTCTCAAGAAGCTGTACGTGCAAGGTCAGTGCTGTGATCAATGTCAATTACAGATCTTGAAGTCACTGCTGTAAATCTTTCAGTGCTTAAGAAAGATCTCCAGCATCTGAAGATTTGAGATGTGTATTAGCTATAGGATTTGGTTTATTCATGATGGACAGATCTGGGGAGTTTGGGGAAAATATGTTGGACATTGCTGATTTTCCCCAGTTGAAGCACACGAACAAGGAGGAGCTGCTAGCTTACTGTAAAAATGAAATGGTAAACATGAGTAGACGGCATGACCAGGCCTTGCAAGAAAAGACAGAAGAGTTGTTTAAGCTCAAGAGAAAATTTCTTAAGGAAAGGTAGAGATTGAGCACTTGGAAAAAAATTACCGGAACCTTCAATCTATAACCATGGTGATGAGTTGCAGAACTTTAAGGAGAGAATTCAAATTCTATTTTCTGAGAATAACCACAAATCTCCTTACCTTCAAAATTTGCTTATGAAGAAGACACTTTGAAAATAACTACATGCAGAATTTGCTTATGTAGAAAACAAATGAGCCCAAGTATCTATCGTCACAAATCTCAGATGTAGCAAACCAGGCATCAATCCATTCATCTATGGAGGCAAACTATTTTATACAAATGGTAGAAGGAAAGTGGTATCACCTTGCAATTGTCCACGACAAATCTAATGCATCAGCTGGACTACTCACTGTCTGTTGGTGGAAGCTGCCGAAACTGATGTTTGCAGGATTTGCTACCCATGGAGCTAGAGTTAATTGCATGTCCACTTGATAAAAATCTGCAGAATGCCAAGGATATGCAGACTTTGAGAGGATATCAATTGTTAGCATATATTTTTTTTTGGGCAACATAAAATGTCATTGTGTGTTATGCAGTCTTCCTAATTGCTGCCATGTTTCAAGTTAAAGTTTGTGCAGAGATTTCAGCACAATTGATGAGAAAAGAAATTTTGCTACACGATGCTGCATTCCTGAACAGGTCTTCATGTTAGAAAAGAATTAAGAGTATCAAATGACTCCTTAGAAGATCAACTGGAATTCGATACAAAGGATGCAAGTGCAGCTTGAATTTAAATCTGAACAGAATGGAGAAACTGGAGCATACTAAGGAGGAAATTGATGGAGTTGATGGAGAAGCTTGTATTTTCTTGAAGTCAACACCTGAATAGTTGTATCAGGAGTTGTATCAGACTTTTTGATGAACCTGATGGGGATTTAGTGAAATTCTGCTACAAAAGGTGGCAAAGCAGAACGGTCAACTCATAAGCCTTGAAGTTGCCATTTTGAATGTAATTGCAAATGTGCTACCCAAAGTTGTTCCATAGTGGTGAATGTTTTCTGCATCTTTCCTCTCTTTTCTGAATGGTTCTTTTGATGCTGTTGAGAGTTATTTTATTGGATCGTTATTGGAATATCTCCCTCCAGACTCCTAATTGCAACTGATCAGGTTAATTCTTCCATTGTTGTCTTGTTCATTGTATCTTGATCTTCTTTGTTTGTCTCTGTTGCAGTCTACTTTTGATCTTGTTTTGATTCTTGATAAATCCTTTTGATTCATGTATGAGATGTATTAATAGCAATGGAGAGGTAGATATGGTAGGACAAGATTACATGTTGTTTTGAGAGTGCCCCACTCCTACATTTATTATGTGAGCATCAGTGTATTTATCCACTTTAGGAGGCTTTATATTAGGCTTGGTTTATTTGATTGGATTGGAAATCATCATACATGTTGATCGTTGTAGGAGTCAGATCTTTTGACTACCGAGGATCTGGATCAATTTGGTGATCCTAAGTAACTTATTTTTTCTATCTTTGAATTATTGATTAGGGTAATATATGGGGAATGAGTTAGGGAGTCAGTGTTTCTTTGTTTTTATTATTGCTCGGGACGCCAAAAATAAGTGTGGGGAAATTTGATAGTTGCATTTTTATTGTACTGTTTTTACTTATAGATTAGATATTTTAGGCTCTTTGATGGGGTAATCATTATTATTCAGTATGTTTTTACATATTGAGTCTATTTGTGATTAATTGCGTTAATTCCTATAATTTCAGTATTTTCATGAATTGCATGTGATGTTGTAGGAAACAAGAAAAGAGGGCCTAAGTGGAGCAAGCGGAGTCGTTGATCTAGATCTTGATCCATCATTTGCAGATTTGCCGTTGGATTCAAATGGAGCTAGTTGAGCTATTGGATTAAAAGGGACCAGATCAACGGTTGATCAGAGTAACAATCAAGGGATTAATCAACCCTAGCTCTCGTCAACGGTCAGGATTGCTGACTAAGGGGATCAGACGGAGCAAAAAATCAACTTAAGAAAATCAACATTTTCTCATCGAGCAAAAAAAAATCAACGACACAGAAGCCGAGCACACCTTCTTCTTCCTCTCACGCGCAACGAGCGACGAGCGGTGACTCATCCACAGCAGGTCAGTGACGGTTCCGGCAGAAACCAGCGGCGTCTCCTTCACATTCCATCCATTCGAAGGCCTTTGTGTTTCCGGCGGAGATCGGTGGTGAGATTGGGCATCATGGCTTCGCCGAGCAGCATAGATTTATTGGTGCAATCGACCCAGGTCACGATTGACCGGACTCGAGTTTGACTCGAGCAGTATTTCGATGTTAGAAAAAACATATGATATGTGATTGTCATGGGAAGACCGAGTGTGTAGCATTGGCCACGTAAGTCCAAGTGTGTAGCCTTGGCGGTGAAAGTCCAAGCATGGGGCTTGGCATTGGAAGTCCAACATAGAGTTGGCAAGGGAAGACCAAGTGTGTAGCCTTGGCCATGTAAGTCCAAGTGTGGCCTTTGTAGAGGAAATGGTGACTGCTAGAGGGGTGGGGTGAATAGCTCGTTTTCGTTGCGTAATGGAATTTGTTGCATGCTTGTCTACAAATTGTGTTAGCGCAGCAGAAATAAAGCAATAACAAATACAAACACACAATTACACAATCATATAACGTGGTTCGAAACCGAACAGTTCCTACTCCATGGATCGAGCTCTAAAGAGCTCTAGCGATGTCAATCACACATCACTAATACACACTCCTTCTCGACACAAGTCGGAGGTGGAGAAACCTCGTACAAGTGATCTTACAACAGTAAGAAACAAATACAAGCAATATACAAATGGAATACACAAGAAGTAAAGAAAACAACACTTTACAATTGCCTTTGGATTGCTTGCTTTTGGTTGCTTGAAGAATAGCCTTGGAGACCCTGATTTGCATCAACAAATCGCCCCAAAGTTGCTCAAGAACCGGATGTGATTTCCTCCTCCATGAGCTCCATTTAAAGCTGCTGCCTGGGCTGGAAATCGCCTATCAGTCGACTGCTCGGGACCATCAGTCGACTGATGCCACTATTGTCGTGAGACAACGGCTAGATCCATACTGGAAAAATCCAACGGATCCATCATCAGTCGATTGATCATACCCATCAGTCGACTAAGGGAGCCTTCACTCGACTGCTAGCCCCGACGGTCGAGTTCGACTACATTCTGTGCCCAAATTCTCGAGCATCAGTCGACTGATCACAAGGTCAGCCGACTGCTCAGCCAATCAGTCGACTGCCCACCTCTGACAGTCAACTACTAGGGCACTCCCCGCAGTCAAACCCTAGTTGACTCACACCAGTCAACTGCCACATAATACCAGTCGACTGATACACCTCAAACATGAGGTTTTAACCTCAAACATGATGTTTAACCCAAGTATGGTGCCCTCATACTTGCTAGACCACCCGTAGCCTAGACCTAAGTCTTCTAGTCACCTCCGTCAGCCTCGCGCCTATCGGATCCCTCCAAGTCATCCATGACTTGTTCATCCATACGCTAGCCTTTAGGAGCTTCCATCGGCTATGTCATGCTAACGGTGTCTACACCGCTAAGGCACATTGGACTTACGCTGCCAAGATTCCGCTTGGACTTTATGCTGCCAACCATTGGACTTATGCTGCCAAGACTCTCGCTTGGACTTTACGCCGCCAATATCAAACCCCTTAGACTTCTCAAATGCCAAGACTCAAGCTTGGACTTTCCCTTGCCAACTCATGTTGGACTTTCCATGAAAAGACCCTTGCTTGGACTTTTCCTTGCCAAGACCCATACTTGGACTTTACATGTCAAGTACTCAAGACTTGGACTTTCGATGACATGGTCAACTCCAGTCAACCATCAAAATCCCCCTCGAGTCAAACTCGAGTCCGGTCAATCATGACCCGGGTCAATTGTACCAACAATCTTTCAAAAATATTATCAGACATCAATGTCAAACATCGATGTCAAACTTCCATGTCAAACATCAAAATATCGCTCGAGTCAAACTCGAGTCTGGTCAATCGTGACCTGGGCTGATTGCACCAACAATCTCCCCCTTTTTGATGTTTGACAAAAATACATACCTTTGAGTTAGAACACTAACTCAAATTCCCTTACCAATTATCCCAAATTGGTAATTTCACTTTCTCTCCCTTTTTGACATACATCAAAAAGGTTCTCTCCAAGGAGGCCAATGTCTCATATCCCAATGAGATCTTACAATCTCCCCCTTGGTCCAAAAATACCAGGATGTCTACCATCTTCCTAGTGATAAGTCTCATATCACTCAAGAGAGGAAATCCTATACACTCTCTCAATTTCCAAATTAGATATCCCCTAATTCCATTTTCCTCCTCATAAGGAAAAATACCATCCATCATCCCATGATAGATACCTCCCCCTAAAGGCTTGCTCCCCCTTGACCATTGCACCAACAATGTCCTTGGGAAGTCCCTAAGCCAATAGGAACTTTAAACCATCAAAAATAAGGTCTAAAGTTCAACATTGAACTTTTCTATACCTTAAATTTGATACATCACCCTAACAACTCTCCTAAACCATATCCAATGGATTTTCACCCTTTATAATGCTTCCCAAAGCATATCCTACGGTTAGGAGTGGTTAGAGAACTTTACCGTAGCTGAAAATGGGCTAAACAACCTTGTTTTTCTCGAAATCAGCTCGGCAGTCGAGTCTCTCAGAAATCAGTCTACTGCCTTACACATCAATCGACTGCCACCAAGGGCAGTCGACTGATAGCTAAAAAATCCGATTTTCAGTTATCAGAAATGGATTTTGAAAATTCATAAATAATTATATGTATATCGAAAAATCATGAAAATTCATACGTATAATACTTATGACCAATAGAATGGGTGAAAAATGTCAGAAAAATATTTTACTCATAAAATATTGAAATTGATACAAAGTTCAAAAGTGAAGAAAAACTTCAAAGTTTTAGCTCATTTTGTATTAACTTCATCAATGGCGATTGCTATCAAAAGATAGACTTCGCCAAGGTTTTCTAAATTGATTTTAAAATGTTTTGAAAACCTTAATTTGGATCATATTCCTTGGGCTCAATGTACATGACTTGTACACAAGCTTTTCCAATGATCCACCTTTAGTTAAAGATGAGTTTTAGTTCATCTAGATGCAAAAACTATGCACCTTGTGTTGGTGCAGTGGGCACCAAAGTCGAACCGGTATTTTGATTATGGCAAAAGGCTCAATAGTTAAGGGTATATTTGTTATCTTACGAGCTCAATTAAGTGTGCAGAAATGCTAAAGTTGAGCGGAAGGTCTGCGACACCCGGTGGGAACCGAGGTGGTCGGGCAACGCCAGAGGGACTTCGGAGGAAGCCGAGGTACTCGGGTGAAGACCGGAAGCGAGGCTACAAGGTAAGCTCGTGTGAAAGCGAAGCAAGGTCGTTAAGCGTAGATCCGACCCAATACCTCCAATGGAAGGTCTAGGTCGAGATCAGATGGTTAGAACCATCGTACTTTATATTTTAAGCTAACTTGTACTGCAGTCCAAAACCCTTTGACTACAGTCAACTGCTAGTCAAGTTCCAGCCTCGAGAAGAGCTCGAATTTCAAGGGGGTGAATTTGGACTTGACTCGTGTTTTGGTACAAAGGGTGATGTGGCATCAAGGTGGACATCCAAACCATCACCAAGCTTCCTTGTGGTGGACGCCCAAAATAAGGTGAGTTGGCACAAGATGGTTGGCTCCCATGATGTGGCACAAGTTGAATGGCTCCAACAAGTTGGCGCCCAAGGAGGTTGGAGGTGGCACAAGGTGGTTGGATGAAACACCTCATCCTAGAGTTGGCGCACAAGGAGGTTGGAGGTGGCACAAGGTGGTTGGATGAAACACCTCATCCTTTAGTTGGCGCCCAAGGAGGTTGGAGGTGGCACAAGGTGGTTGGATGAAACACCTCATCCTTGAGTTGGGATAAGAACCTCACCTTGGACACTACCTATGTCTAAATTCATAGATCAATATCCATAAATAGACATGTTCACTCCAAGCAAATCACAAGAAATTTCTACTACTCACATTTGCTACGAAGTCAAAGCTACATCTTCTACTTATAAGAGTTGTCGGTATATTTATTTAAGTTCTACTTCTTTAAATTGTCTTTGTGCTTTAATCGTAACAAGGAAAGGGGGAGTGTCCCTTTGCCTTGATTTCTTTTTGTAATCGTTGCTCCTACCTCCAACGAGGAGGAGTGGTTTTAGTGAATTGCCCTCCGTACGTGATCAAGGATCACTAGGGCCGTGGATTAGCAATCGAAAGATTGTGAACCACGTAAAAATATCTTGTCTACTCTACTTGCTTCAAAGTTTTTTTAATGACCACCTTTAGTATCGCTATTCACCCCCCCCTCTAGCGACACTTTCGATCCAACACCTTGAACTTAACTCATATCCTAGCATCTCACATGTATTTAGGGTGTATAAATACACATACATGTCAATTTAATGTGAGATGTGGGTTTTGGTTCATCTTAAACTAAAGTCTCATGCATTTTCTAAAGCAACACTACTTGATTCCCTTATAAATGGGACTTCAAGTCATGTCATTATCCTTAAATCAATTTTCATTAACTTAAATGCATGAATGATCATGGCATAAATGATAGCAATAATTAAGCATGGCCAATGATCATGATGTCATGACATATGATATAATCTAAAAATACATGACATTAAACCTTAATCCTAAACATGATCATGACATATTAAATGGTAAAAATTATTAGTAATATATGAGAGATGTCCTGAGGCAATCGCCTTATGTATGAACCATTTATATGATAAATAAAGATTCACTATTTGAGTATACATGGTTTCATGTATTTGATCGGATCTTAAACTCATTTACTGAATGTCCACGATACGATTCACAACATGAGATAACTTGTGATTGGATCACAACTAGTGAGTATCTCTACATGTGTAATTGTGATGTATCGGAATTATCCCTAGTCGATGAATTGATGGATTTGGACACCATTGATTCTATCGAGACTAGCACGAGGTATACTCTTTGGTGTATCCAAGCAGCTGATTCTCACTGGCTAGAGATATTGTGATGTCTGGAGTTAATCGTGGATGCTAGTTATGGTAATTAGTTCATTGGAGTGACCAACCGTAAGACTTCATATGGTTCTCTACATATATAGATATGTCAATGAAGTTCTTACTGTAGCTTAAGTGTGATGTTCCTTTGACTTGCGGAATTCAAGTCATCTTGATCATGAAGACTTATGCTTTGACATCTTAAGCAAGCATCTCTGAGGAGATGTGGATCCGGGATGATTGGGTATAAGCCGAAGTGATTGAAGGTGTTTGAATAGCCTATAAAGGATTCACCACTCCTTGCGAGGAGATGTATACCCATGGCCTCTCGTCGGATTGTTACTAAAGTCTTTGGCCAAAGCATTTCATGTTTAGAGTAAGGTATTCTTCGATACATGTGCAGTAACTAGAATCCGTAGGACGAGGAAATGATACTTGGGCTAGGTGTGACATAGTCAGCCTAGTGGGGACTGACACTATAGACCATGTCCTGAACCAAGTGGGTATAAGATGAGTGAAGGGAATGGGGCACGATTCATTCGAGCTGCTGAAGGGTTTCAGAAATAGTTCTGGATCAACCATTGATCTTTTTGGTTAATTGGGGATCATGATATACTACTAGGTGTCACTCATGATCATTCTATAATTAATGGTTAATTATAGACAGCCAACATAAACCGAGAACCTATTTGGTCACACGCACAACGAGCGTAATCCGAAGGATTTAAAACGAGCTTGAGAATGAGATTCTCAGACCGAGAGAAACTAGGTTTGGTTGGACCAAACAAGAAGCGAGCATGAAATCATTTCAGTCGCAATGGAAGCGTGGATGGGCCGTGTCTTATGAAGACATGATGGACGAACCAAAATGGTTTGGTTCTAATCCAATGGAGGAGAATAAACCAAAGGGTTTGGTTTGTTTTAAACGAATGAACCAAAGTTGGTTCGGTTCGTTTTAACTTAAAATAAATCATCATGGTTTGGTTTATTTTAACTTAAATTAATGGAGCGGGTTAACGGGCCTTATGGTTATGATCCGATAACCATTAAGAGAATTTGTTCTCTATAAAAGAGGGCTTAAGGGTTTGTTAAGCCCTAATCCAAATTCCCTTAACCTAATTGTTGCTGCCCCCCTCCTCTCCTTGGAGAAGTCGCCGCCAACAACCCATTGCCGCCGCCCATCCCTTGTGCCGCCGTCCAAATTGTTGCCGGCATCCAAGCTTCGGCCAGGAATCCTCCGGCGACCCTCCGGTGATCTCCTTTGGGTTCGGTAATAAGGTGAGCTTCCACCTTTCTTTTGGCCGGCCCCTATTCCTCCACCAAAGCTGTCCAGTTTTTTGGACAGCTTGTTTCCCTCTTGTCGGAGCGTCGTTTGGACGACGTTTGGAGCTCCGACAGTGCCTTCCTTACCAGGGATTCGATCTCCGGTAATCCTCATAGGTGGAGGACGAAGGATTCATCAAACGGTTGACGAATACCTCTCCGGAGAAGCGAGTTTTTGAGGACTCGTTTTGGATCCGAATTTTGATTCGGATCGTGATCTTCTCTCGATCACATCGTCTTCAACACGAGGCAAGTAACCCGTACGAAGACGAGGCACATGACTTTGTGAAGTCATCCCGAAGATACTCGGCATGGATACGGATAGAGACGATTCTAGTTGGAATCGTTCCGGTTGATGTCTTTCCCGCTACACGTGATATGTCAGATATACGTAGTTTAAGTTTCCTTTTATTGAAAAATTTGAATTTACGGTTATGTATACACATGTTGTACTATGCATGCGTGTGATGTGTGTGTTGTAATAAATTAGATTTATTATTTTATTCCTTCCGCTGTGCACATGTTTACGAAACATGTTCGAACACACACTGCCATGCGGGTTTTGAAATTCAAAAAATGAATGGGATTTATGAATGTATAATGATGCATTTTAAAATCATCTTTCTCATATATGCTCGTTTTGTATTTCTAATATTGATCATGATGTCTTTGAATTTGCGTTCCATTTTGGATTCGAATAAATTGACTAGGCCGAACTTATTGGACTGACTTAGAAACTTGAGAATTGTTCTCAAGGTGGAAAAGCTTGCGTATATCCTCGAAGAGCCTCTTCCCGCCCATCCTAGTGACAATGCAACTCTGGACCAATTGTTGGCCTATCAGAAACATGTGACTGATTCTGAAATGGCGAGTTGCATCATGCTAGCCACGATGGTACCTGAGCTGCGGAAGCAGCATGAGCATATGGATGCTCATACCATTGTCCTTCATCTTTATGATTTGGTTGATGAGCAAGTGAGATTCGAAAGGTTCGAAGTCTCCAAGCTCCTCTTCACCTCTGAGATGCAAGAAAGTTCATTTGTGGTACTGCTCAACATGCTGAAGACTGTGGAGCCTTCTGAGAAGCATGAGCAGGGGACGGTGTTGTTAGTTGATTCCTCGAAGAAAGGTTCTAAGAGGGAGTCAAAGGAACAACAGAAGGGGAAGAAGAAAAAGGCTAAAAAGGCAGAACTAGCTCAAAAGGGCACTTGCCATAATTATGGCAAGTAGGGCCATTGGCGAAGAAATTGCAAGATTTATCTTGAGTCCGTGAAGAAGAATAAGACATAAGATGCTCCATCTTTTTCATATATCTTCGTTTTTGATTGTCATTCTATTTCCTCATACACTTGGGTATTGGATACTGGGTGTGGCTCACATATATGTAATGACATACATGGGCAAAGGAATAAAAGAAGACTCGTCAAGTTACGTGTTGGGAATGGAGCAAAAGTTATTGCACTCGCCATCGGAACGTATTTGTTGAAACTCTCTGCAGGACTTATCTTAGAACTGGACAATTACTTTTATGTTCCTTCGTTGATAAAGAACATCATTTCTATTTCTTGTTTAAATAGAAATGGGTATCATTTGACTTTTAGTAACAATTGTTGTTACATAACTTTGAATGGAGTACTTTATGGAACTGGAACTTTGAGCAATGACATTTATACGTTGGACGTATCCAGTGATATTTTCAATATCGAAGCGAGCAACAAGCGTGCTCGAAAGGATAATCAATTAGACTCCTACATGTGGCATTGTCGTCTTGGCCATGTAAGCAAGAAATGCATGTACGAATTACACCGATGTGGAATTCTGGAATCGTTTGAATTGGATTCATACGATACATGCGAATCATGCTTAAAAGGCAAGATGACTAAGTTACCTTTTTCAGGAAAAGGTGAACAAGTGGGAGAGCTACTAGGTCTGATACATACTGATGTATGTGGACCTATGTCAACTCAAGCTTTAGGAGGCTATAGCTACTTCATTACCTTCACCGATGATCACTCACAATTTGGGTATGTGTTCTTGATGAAAAACAAGTCTGAAGCCTTTGAAAGGTTCAAAGAATTCAGAAATGAAGTAGAGAAACAACATGACAAGAGTATTAAAATACTTCGATCGGATCGAGGTGGTGAATACTTAAGTCAAGAGTTTTTTGATTATCTAAGAGACAATGGTATATTGTCTCGATGGACTCTGCCATATACACCACAGCATAATGGTGTATCTGAGAGGCGTAACCGGACCTTGTTGGACATGATCAGGTCAATGATGAATCATGCAAATCTTCCCAAGTCCTTTTGGGGTTATGCACTTCAGACAGCTGTTTACTTGTTAAACAGAATGCCAACCAAGGTAGTCTCTACTACTCCATATGAGATATGGAATAGTAAGAAACCTTATGTATCTTACTTGAAGATATGGGGTTGTCCTGCTTATGTGAAGCGGACTATATCAGACAAATTGGATGCTAAGTCTGATAAATGTCTATTTATTGGATACCCTAAGGAAACAAGGGGTTACCAATTCTATCATCCTGTGAACAAAAGGTGTTTGTTTCAAGGCATGCTGTGTTTCTAGAGAAAGAGTTTCTCTTGCAAGAAAACAGTGGGAGTGTCATCGAGCTTTAGGAGACTCGAGAAACTCAAATAGACATTGATGAGATACCTGGTGAAGCACAACAGCCGATAACTCATAGTGATGCGCAATCGGCTGGACCTATTGTAACACCACATCTTCGTAGATATGGTAGAACGCGCAACATTCCTGAGAGATATGGATTTCTCGTAAGTGAATCGAACGACGTGTTACTCATTGATGATGAGGAGCCTACCAGTTATGAAGAAGTGCTGACAAGTTCAAAAAGGGATAAGTGGCTTGATGCCATGAAGTCGGAAATGGATTCCATGTATGAAAACCAAGTTTGGAACTTTGTTGACCCACCTGAAGGCATCAAGCCTATAGGGTGCAAGTGGGTTTTGAACAAGAAAATCGACATGGATGGTAATGTGATTACCTATAAGTCTAGATTAGTGGCGAAAGGATATCGTCAAAAATAAGGTGTTGATTATGACGAAACCTATTCGCCTGTAGCTATGCTTAAATCCATTCGGATGCTCCTGGCCATAGCGGCTCATTATGATTATGAGATATGGCAGATGGATGTGAAAATAGCTTTCCTTAATGGAAACCTACTCGAGGACGTGTATATGATACAGCCTGAGGGTTTCACATCGGTTGATAAAACCAAGGTATGCAAATTGCGACGGTCCATATATGGATTGAAGCAAGCATCCAGGAGCTGGAATATCCGTTTTGATGAGACAATCAAAAAGTTTGATTTCTAACAAAATCCAGACGAACCTTGTGTGTACAAGAAGGTTAGTGGGAGTGCAGTCGTGTTCCTAGTATTGTATGTCGATGACATATTACTCATAGGAGACGATGTTTCAATCTTACAATCAGTGAAGATTTGGTTATCCAAGACATTCTCCATTAACGACTTAGGAGAAGCAACCTACATCCTCGGGATTAAGATCTATAGAGATAGATCGAAACAGTTGCTTGGTCTTTCGCAGTCTACATATATAGACCGAGTGCTAATGAGGTTTAGCATGTCGGAATCCAAGAAAGGTTTCCTGCCCATCAGGCATGGGGTACACCTTTCGAAGTCTATGTGTCCGCGCATAGGAGATAAGAGGATTTGCATGAGTAAGATTCCCTATGCATCCGCAATAGGATCTATCATGTATGCTATGTTATGTACAAGGCCTGATGTATCGTATGCTCTGAGTGTCACAAGTAGATACCAGTCTGATCCAAGAATGGATCATTGGGTGGCTGTTAAGACGATCCTTAAGTACTTAAGAAGAACTAAGGATGTATTTCTAATATATGGAGAAGGGGACATGGTGATACGCGGGTATACGGATGCCAGCTTCCAGACAGAAAAGGATGATTCCAGGTCTCAGTCTGGATACGTGTTCACCTTGAATGGGGGTGCAGTGAGTTGGAAAAGTTCCAAACAAGACACTGTAGCGGATTCTACCACTGAGGCAGAATACATTGCAGCTTCGGAAGCAGCAAAGGAAGTGGTTTGGATCAAGAAGTTCATTTATGAATTTGGTGTGATTCCAGTCATTGTTGAAGCAATACCGGTCTACTGCGACAACAATGGAGCAATTGCACAGGCGAAAGAGCCAAGATCTCATCAACGATCCAAACATGTGCTTCGCCGCTATCATCTTATCAGAGAGATCATCAGTAGGATGGAAATACAAATCGAGAAAATCCCCACTGAAAGGAACTTAGCGGATCCTTTGACTAAGGCATTACCTCAAAGTAAGTTTGAGGGTCATGTTAGAGCTTATGGTATTGGATACCGTAGCGATTGACATTAGGCCAAGTGGGAGTTTGTTAGTAATATATGAGAGATGTCTTAAGGAAATCGCCTTATGTATGAACCATTTATATGATAAATGAAGATTCACTATTTGAGTATACAGGTTTCATGTATTTGATCGGATCTTAAACTCATTTACTGAATGTCCACGATATGATTCACAGCATGAGAGAACTTGTTATTGGATCACAACTAGTGAGTATCTCTACATGTGTAATTGTAATGTATCGAAATTATCCCTAATCGATGAATTGATGGATTTGGACACCATTGATTCTATCGAGACTAGCACGAGGTATACTCTTTGGTGTATCCAAGCAGCTGATTCTCACTGGCTGGAGATATTGTGATGTCCGAAGTTAATCGTGGATGCTAGTTATGGTAACTAGTTCATTGGAGTGACCAACCGTAAGACTTCATATGGTTCTCTGCATATATAGATATGTCAATGAAGTTCTTACTGTAGCTTAAGTGCGATGTTCCTTTGACTTGCGGAATTCAAGTCATCTTGATCATGAAGACTTATTCTTTGATATCTTAAGCAAGCATCTCTGAGAAGATGTGGACCCGGGATGATTGGGTATAAGCCAAAGTGATCGAAGGTGTTTGAATAGCCTATAAAAGATTCACCACTCCTTGCGAGGAGATGTATACCCATGGCCTCTCGTCGGATTGTTACTAAAGTCTTTGGCCAAAGCATTACATGTTTAGAGTAAGGTACTCTTCGATACATGTGCAGTAACTAGAATCCGTAGGATGAGGAAATGATACTTGGGCTTGGTGTGACGTAGTCAGCCTAGTGGGGACTGACACTATAGACCATGTCCTGAACCAAGTGGGTATAAGATGAGTGAAGGGAATGGGGCACAATTCATTCGAGCTGCTGAAGGGTTTCAAAAATAGTTCTGGATCAACCATTGATCTTTTCGGTTAATTGGGGATCATGATGTACTACTAGGTGCCACTCATGATCATTCTATAATTAATGGTTAATTATAGACGGCCAATATAAAACGAGAACCTATTTGGTCACGCGCACAACGAGCATAATCCGAAGGATTTAAAACGAGCTTGAGAATGAGATTCTCAGACTGAGAGAAACTAGGTTTGGTTGGACCAAACAAGAAGCGAGCATGAAATCGTTTCAGTCGCAATGGAAGCATGGATGGGTCGTGTCTTATGAAGACATGATGAACGAACCAAAATGGTTTGGTTCTAATCCAATTGAGGAGAATAAACCAAAGGGTTTTGTTTGTTTTAAACGAATGAACCAAAGTTGGTTCAGTTCATTTTAACTTAAAATAAACCATCATGGTTTGGTTTATTTTAACTTAAATTAATGGAGCGGGTTAACGGGCCTTATGGTTATGATCCGATAACCATTAAGAGAATTTGTTCTATATAAAAGAGGGCTTAAGGGTTTGTTAAGCCCTAATCCAAATTCCCTTAACCTAATTGTTGCCGCCCCCCTCCTCTCCTTGGAGAAGTCGGCGCCAACAGCCCATTGCCGCCGGCCATCCCCTGTGCCATCGTCCAAATTATTGCCGGCATCCAAGTTTCGGCCGGGGATCCTCCGGCGACCCTCCGGTGATCTCCTTTGGGTTCGGTAATAAGGTGAGCTTCCACCTTTCTTTTGGCCGGCCCCTATTCCTCCACCAAAGCTGTCCAGTTTTCTGGACAGCTTGTTTCCCTCTTGTCGGAGCATCATTTGGACGACGTTTGGATCTCCGACAGTGCCTTCCTTACCAGGGATTCGATCTCCGGTAATCCTCATAGGTGGAGGACGAAGGATTCGTCAAACGGTTGACGAATACCTCTCCGGAGAAGCGAGTTTTTGAAGACTCGTTTTGGATCCGAATTTTGATTCGGATCGTGATCTTCTCTCGATCACATCGTCTTCAACACGAGGCTAGTAACCCGTACGAAGATGAGGCTCGTGACTTTGTGAAGTCATCCCGAAGATACTCGGCGTGGATACGGATAGAGACGATTCTAGCTAGAATCGTTCTGGTTGATGCCTTTCCCGCTACACGTGATACGTCAGGTATACGTAGTTTAAGTTTCCTTTTATTGCAAAATTTAAATTTACGGTTATGTCTACACATATTGTACAATGCATGCGTGTGATGTGTGTGTTGTAATAAATTAGATTTATTATTTTATTCCTTCCGTTGTGCACATGTTTACGAAACATGTTCGAACACACACTCGCCACGGTGCCGGAAACCCAACAAGTGGTATCAGAGCTCAGGTTGTGTTTCGACATAATCGTAAAATTGTTTTGTGATAGTCATAATGATATTTCTGGAAATTTTCTACTTTTGGAAAGTTAGAAGTATTTATGAAAATTTTTCAATTTTGGAAAGTCTAAAAGTATTTATGGAAATCTTCTACTTTTGGAAAGTTGGAAGTATTTATGAAAATTGATATTTTCCATAAATAAAATATTTGATTAGATTTTTGAAATTTGTTTCCTAATTTAATCATGATTTGATTTGGGAAATCAAATCTTTAAATATTTTATTTCCATAAGTAGTTTTGATGATTTAGAAAATTGGTTTCCTAAATTGACTTTCCTTAATCAACTATTTCTACAAATAAAATATGTGATTAGATTTGGAAATTTGTTTCTAATTTAATCATAATTTGATTTGGAGAATCAAATCTTAAACATATTTTATTTCCCTAAATAGTTATGACATATAAGGAAATTTTGTATATGACATAATTGTATGTCATGTAATTGCATTAGATGCATATCATTATGTCATGCGTGTCGTGACATGTAGATGTATGCCATGTATGTCATGCCATGTAGATAATAGTTATTTGCATGCAAAGAGGATGAGACATAAAAACCCTAACTCAATATTAAAGCCTACACCTTCCATTAATATGGTTAGAACCAGATTTCCGTTTCTTGTTCGGGTTGTTGGACTCTCTCCAAGCCCGGCTCGAACCCGAACATGTTCAAACCATGGAATAGTTTAATACTAATATGGTAAGAGTCAGAGGTCAATCATTAGCTTTGTTTGTTGGACTCTCTCCAAGCCGTGCTAATTGGTTGAATGCACTCTAACCATATTAAAACTATTTCTTGATTAATGGGTTGACTTTAACCCGAAGCATTGGCTTGTTGGACTCTCTCCAAGGTCGATGTAAAGGGAGGTGAAGTTAGGTGCTATGCATATGATGCATACTTGTTAATGTGTTAACAACCCGATGTATGTGTGAACATTCAATTAGTTGATAGCACATTGTGATAGTTGCATATACGTGATATACAATCGGTATAGTTGATATCTACCATCGTAGTTATGAATGGCTTGTTGGACTCTCTCCAAGGTTGTTCATATCTATGATGGATATCAGCCCATTCGGAGATGGACCTATGATCTCCCGAAATGATTTTGGGGTTTTTTGAAATTCGAAAAATGAATGGGATTTATGAATATATAATGATGCATTTTAAAATCATCTTTCTCATATATGCTCGTTTTGTATTTCTAAGATTTATCATGATGTCTTTGAATTTGCGTTCCATTTTGGATTCGAATAAATTGACTGGGCCGAACTTCTTGGACTGGCTTAGAAACTTGAGAATTGTTCTCAAGGTGGAAAAGCTTGCGTATGTCCTCGAAGCGCCTCTTCCCACCCATCCTAGTGACAATGCAACTCTGGACCAATTGTTGGCCTATCAGAAACATGTGACTGATTCTGAAATGGCGAGTTGCATCATGCTAACCACGATGGTACCTGAGCTACAAAAGCAGCATGAGCATATGGATGCTCATACCATTTTCCTTCATCTTTATGATTTGGTTGATGAGCAAGTGAGATTCGAAAGGTTCGAAGTCTCCAAGCTCCTCTTCACCTCTGAGATGCAAGAAGGTTCATTTGTGGTACTGCTCAACATGCTGAAGACTGTGGAGCCATCTGAGAAGCATGAGTAGGGGATGGTGTTGTTAGTTTATTCCTCGAAGAAAGGTTCTAAGAGGGAGTCAAAGGAACAACAGAAGGGAAAGAAGAAAAAGGCTAAAAAGGCGGAACCAGCTCAAAAGGGCACTTGCCATAATTATGGCAAGTAGGGCCATTGGCGAAGAAATTACAAGATTTATCTTGAGTCCGTGAAGAAGAATAAGGCATAAGATGCTCCATCTTTTTCATATATCTTCGTTATTGATTGTCATTCTATTTCCTCAGACACTTGGGTATTGGATACTGGGTGTGGCTCACATATATGTAATGACATACATGGGCTAAGGAATAGAAGAAGACTCATCAAGGGAGAGTCAAATTTACGTGTTGGGAATGGAGCAAAGGTTGCTGCACTCGCCATCGGAACGTATTTGTTGAAACTCCCTGTAGGACTTGTCTTAGAACTGGATAATTGCTTTTATGTTCCTTCGTTGATAAAGAACATCATTTCTATTTCTTGTTTAAATAGAAATGGGTACCATTTGACTTTTAGTAACAATTGTTGTTACATAACTTTGAATGGAGTACTTTATGGAACTAGAACTTTGAGCAATGACATTTATACGTTGGACGTATCTAGTGACATTTTCAATATCGAAGCGAGCAACAAGCGTGCTCGAAAGGATAATCAATTAGACTCCTACATGTGGCATTGTCGTCTGGGCCATGTAAGCAAGAAACGCATGTCCGAATTACACCGATGTGGAATTCTGGAATCGTTTGAATTGGATTCATACGATACATGCGAATCATGCTTAAAAGGCAAGATGACTAAGTTACCTTTTTCAAGAAAAGGTGAACGAGTGGGAGAGTTACTTGGTCTGATACATACTGATGTATGTGGACCTATGTCAACTCAAGCTTTAGGAGGCTATAGCTACTTCATTACCTTCACCGATGATCACTCACGATTTGGGTATGTGTTCTTGATGAAACACAAGTCTGAAGCCTTTGAAAGGTTCAAAGAATTTAAAAATGAAGTAGAGAAACAACATTACAAGATTATTAAAATACTTCGATCGGATCGAGGTGGAGAATACTTAAGTCAAGAGTTTCTTGATTATCTAAGAGACAATGGTATATTGTCTCAATGGACTCCGCCATATACACCACAGCATAATGGTGTATCTGAGATGTGTAACCAGACCTTGTTGGACATGGTCAGGTCAATGATGAATCATGTGAATCTTCCCAAGTCCTTTTGGGGCTATGCACTTCAGACAGCTGTTTACTTGTTAAACAGAATGCTAGCCAAGGTAGTCTCTACTACTCCATATGAGATATGGAATAGTAAGAAACCTTATGTATCTTTCTTGAAGATATGGGGTTGTCCTGCTTATGTGAAGCGGATTGTATCAGATAAATTGGATGCTAAGTCTAATAAATGTCTATTTATTGGATACCCTAAGGAAACAAGGGGTTATCAATTCTATCATCCTATGAACAAAAGGTGTTTGTTTCAAGGAATGCTGTGTTTCTAGAGAAAGAGTTTCTCTTGCAAGAATACGGTGGGAGTGTCATCGAGCTTGAGGAGACTCGAGAAACTCAAATAGACATTGATGAGATACTTGGTGAAGCACAACAGCCGATAACTCATAGTGATGAGCAATCGGCTGGACCTATTGTAACACCACATCTTCGTAGATCTGGTAGAACACGCAACATTCCTGAGAGATATGGATTTCTCGTAAGTGAATCGAACGACGTGTTACTCATTGATGATGAGGAGCCTACCAGTTATGAAGAAGGGCTGACAAGTTCAGAAAGGGATAAGTGGCTTGATGCCATGAAGTCGGAAATGGATTCCATGTATGAAAACCAAGTTTGGAACTTTGTTGACCCACCTGAAGGCATCAAGCCTATAGGGTGCAAGTGGGTTTTGAAGAAGAAAACCGACATGGATGGTAATGTGATTACCTATAAGGCTAGATTAGTGGCGAAAGGATATCGTCAAAAATAAGGTGTTGATTATGACGAAACCTATTCGCCTGTAGCTATGCTTAAATCCATTCGGATGCTCCTGGCCATAGCGGCTCATTATGATTATGAGATATGGCAGATGGATGTGAAAATAGCTTTCCTTAATGGAAACCTGCTCGAGGACGTGTATATGATACAACCTGAGGGTTTCACATCGGTTGATAAAACCAAGGTATGCAAATTGCGACGGTCCATATATGGATTGAAGCAAGCATCCAGGAGCTGGAATATCCGTTTTGATGAGACAATCAAAAAGTTTGATTTCTCACAAAATCCAAACGAACCTTGTGTGTACAAGAAGGTTAGTGGGAGTGCAGTCGTGTTCCTAGTATTGTATGTCGATGACATATTACTCATAGGAGACGATGTTTCAATCTTACAATCAGTGAAGATTTGGTTATCCAAGACATTCTCCATGAAAGACCTGGGAGAAGCAACCTACATCCTCGGGATTAAGATCTATAGAGATAGATCGAAACAGTTGCTTGGTCTTTCGCAGTCTACATATATAGACCGAGTGCTAAAGAGGTTTAGCAAGTCAGAATCCAGGAATGGTTTCCTACCCATTAGGTATGGGGTAACCTTTCGAAGTCTATGTGTCCACGTATAGAAGATGAGAGGATTTGCATGAGTAAGATTCCCTATGCATCCGCAATAGGATCTATCATGTATGCTATGTTATGTACAAGGCCCGATGTATCGTATGCTCTGAGTGTCACGAGTAGATACCAGTCTGATCCAGGAATGGATCATTGGGTGGCTGTTAAGACGATCCTTAAGTACTTAAGAAGAACTAAGGATGTGTTCCTAATATATGGAGAAGGGGACATGGTGATACGCGGGTATACGGATGTCAGCTTCCAGACAGACAAGGATGATTCCAGGTCTCAGTCTGGATACATGTTCACCTTGAATGGGGGCGCAGTGAGTTGGAAAAGTTCCAAACAAGACACTGTAGTGGATTCTACCACTGAGGCAGAATACATTGCAGCTTCGGAAGCAGCAAAGGAAGTGGTTTGGATCAAGAAGTTCATTTATGAACTTGGTGTGATTCTAGCCATTGTTGAAGCAATACCGGTCTACTGCGACAACAATGGAGCAATTGCACAGGCGAAAGAGCCAAGGTCTCATCAACGATCCAAACATGTGCTTCGCCGCTATCATCTTATCAGAGAGATCATCAGTAGGATGGAAATACAAATCAAGAAAATCCCCACTGAAAGGAACTTAGCGGATCCTTTGACTAAGGCATTACCTCAAAGTAAGTTTGAGGGTCATGTTAGAGCTTATGGTATTGGATACCGTAGCGATTGGCATTAGGCCAAGTGCGAGTTTGTTAGTAATATATGAGAGATGTCCTAAGGCAATCGCCTTATGTATGTACCATTTATATGATAAATGAAGATTCACTATTTGAGTATACATGGTTTCATGTATTTGATCGGATATTAAACTCATTTACTGAATGTCCACGATACGATTCACAGCATGAGAGAACATGTGATTGGATCACAACTAGTGAGTATCTCTACATGTGTAATTGTGATGTATCGGAATTATCCCTAGTCGATGAATTGATGGATTTGGACACCATTGATTCTGTCGAGACTAGCACGAGGTATACTCTTTGGTGTATCCAAGCAGCTGATTCTCACTGGCTGGAGACATTGTGATGTCCGGAGTTAATCGTGGATGCTAGTTATGGTAACTAGTTCATTGGAGTGACCAGCCGTAAGACTTCATATGGTTCTCTACATATATAGATATGTCAATGAAGTTCTTACTGTAGCTTAAGTGCGATGTTCCTTTGACTTGCGGAATTCAAGTCATCTTGATTATGAAGACTTATGCTTTGATATCTTAAGCAAGCATCTCTGAGGAGATGTGGACCCGGGATGATTGAGTATAAGTCGATGTGATCGAAGGTGTTTGAATAGCCTATAAAGGATTCACCACTCCTTACGAGGAGATGTATACTCATGGCCTCTCGTCGGATTGTTACTAAAGTCTTTGGCTAAAGCATTACATGTTTAGAGTAAGGTACTCTTCGATACATGTGCAGTAACTAGAATCCGTAGGACGAGGAAATGATACTTGGGCTAGGTGTGACGTAGTCAGCCTAGTGGGGACTGACACTATAGACCATGTCTTGAACCAAGTGGGTATAAGATGAGTGAAGGGAATGGGGCACGATTCATTCGAGCTGCTGAAGGGTTTCAGAAATAGTTCTGGATCAACCGTTGATCTTTTTTATTAATTGGGGATCATGATGTACTACTAGGTGCCACTCATGATCGTTCTATAATTAATGGTTAATTATAGACGACCAACATAAACTGAGAACCTATTTGATCACACGCACAACGAGCGTAATCCGAAGGATTTAAAACGAGCTTGAGAATGAGATTCTCAGACCGAGAGAAACTAGGTTTGGTTGGACCAAACAAGAAGCGAGCATGAAATCGTTTCAGTCACAATGGAAGCGTGGATGGGCCGTGTCTTATGAAGACATGATGGATGAACCAAAATGGTTTGGTTCTAATCCAATGGAGGAGAATAAACCAAAGGGTTTGGTTTGTTTTAAACGAATGAACTAAAGTTGGTTCAGTTCATTTTAACTTAAAATAAACCATCATGGTTTGATTTATTTTAACTTAAATTAATGGAGCGGGTTAACGGGCCTTATGGTTATGATCCGATAACCATTAAGAGAATTTGTTCTCTATAAAAGAGGGCTTAAGGGTTTGTTAAGCCCTAATCCAAATTCCCTTAACCTAATTGTTGCCGCCCCCTCCTCTCCTTGGAGAAGTCGGCGCCAACAACCCATTGCACCCGCCCATCCCTTGTGCCGCTGTCCAAATTGTTGTCGGAATCCAAGCTTCGTCCGGGGATCCTCCGGTGACCCTCCGGTGATCTCCTTTGGGTTCGGTAATAAGGTGAGCTTCCACCTTTCTTTTGGCCGGCCCCTATTCCTCCACCAAAGCTGTCCAGTTTTTTGGACAGCTTGTTTCCCTCTTGTCGGAGCGTCGTTTGGACGACGTTTGGAGCTCCGACAGTGCCTTCCTTACCAGGGATTCGATCTCCGGTAATCCTCATAGGTGGAGGATGAAGGATTCGTCAAACGGTTGACGAATACCTCTCCAGAGAAGCGAGTTTTTGAGGACTCATTTTGGATCCGAATTTTGATTCGGATCGTGATCTTCTCTCGATCACATCGTCTTCAACACGAGGCTAGTAACCCGTACATAGACGAGGCTCGTGACTTTGTGAAGTCATCCCGAAGATACTCGGCGTGGATACGGATAGAGACGATTCTATCTAGAATCGTTCCGGTTGATGCCTTTCCCGCTACACGTGATACGTCAGGTATACGTAGTTTAAGTTTTCTTTTATTGCAAAATTTGAATTTACAATTATGTCTACACATGTTGTACTATGCATACGTGTGATGTGTGTGTTGTAATAAATTAGATTTATTATTTTATTCCTTCCGCTGTGCACATGTTTACGAAACATGTTCGAACACACACTCGCCGTGGTGCCGGAAACCCAACAAAAATAAATATGATGTCATGACATGTTATATGGCAAGCAAGGCATGACATATAAAATGTATAGGTATAACAATTCCTAAATTTTAGTATTAATTGTCATTTGTTATTATTAATTGTATTTTTCCATATTGCTACTTTTCTCCCAAGTGTGCCAAGAACCCAAAATGGCTCACTATGACCTCTAAACCTAAATTGTGTCAATTCAATTGATTTTTCATAATCTTCAAGGTATATTGGTACATCCTAAAATCTTTTAGGATTAACAATCAAATTTATTTCCAAGGTATCCATAACCTTGAAAATTACCTAAAGTGTCACCTTTACCATGGTTTGGTTAACTACCCATCCATTTAAAGTTGGCACACCTAAACCCATCTAGCGTGAATCAATCACGCTCTTAGGAACCCAGAACTTATTTGAGCTCCTAGGATTTACTAGGTATTCCTTAGGGATAACCTCCCTAGATACCTTCCTAATGACCCTTCTAGGCTTGTTAGCCTTGGTCATTTGGGTCTTGCCATGGTTAACTCTAGGGGTGACTCCCCTTGTAACCTTCTTAGTGGCTTCCCTAGGTTTCCTTGAAACCCTAGCCACTAGGCACATACCTGGTCAACTCTAGGGATGAATTCCCTTGTGACCTTGGCCTTCCTAAACCTAGTTTGTATTCCATAATCAAATGGAACACTATGATAAGTCACCTTAGGCTTAGGTTTGTGACCCAAACCTTTCTTGCCCTTGGTTGACTCTTGTCTCTTAGGCCCTAGGTTTTGACTTTGACTTCTAGACCCTAGAGTTTGACCATTTGACCTTTGCACTTGATTTGTCATTTTTGCAAGGGTCTTTTCAAGTTTCTCAAGCCTTGACCTCAAGGCTTGATTTTCCAACTCTAATTGCCCAATTTTAGAATTTTGATTTAATCTTTGGGCATTATTCTTTCTAGGCATATGCCTAGTACATTTGGGGTTAAAACCTAGGTGATCCTCTATCTTCCTAATGGTCTCCCTAGGAAGAATAGGTCTAGAGTTGTTTAATCTAGGTTTGTCCTTAGGTAAGATATTTTTAGGGACATTAGTACCAAATTTCTTCTTATTTGAAAAGTGGACATTTTTAGCTCCTAAATAAAAATATTTGTTATTTCTAGCATGCTTTTCATTTACAATAGCAAGATTGTTAAAATTATTCTTAGCATGCTTTTTGACATTTAAATTAGAACTAAAAGGTGCATTAAAATATACCTTAGGGTTTGCCTTAGAGGTTCTCCCTACATGTGTTGCTCCTTCTTGCCCCTTCTTCTTCCCCCTTAGGCATTGACTCCGATAATGACCCGGTAGTCGACATTTGAAGCAAATCACTTTCTCCTTGCTCTTGATTGTTGGGGGGCCAGCATCCTTTGACTTTTCTTGACCTTTAGGCGCCGGAGGAGCTTTCCTTACTCTTTTAGGCACTTGCTCTTATAGTGCCCGGATTCCCTACACTCAAAGAAAATTATATGATTTTTGTTTAAACCTAAATGGCTTGAGTTACCTAGGGTATTTGTGGTGGTCGGAGTGGATTCTTCATCTCTCCCGGAGGTGGATGGCTCCTCTTGAGGTTGCTCTGGTGTGGATGGTCTCTTTTCCCACTCAATCCTTGAAGTGGAGGCTTCTTCCACTTTTTCTTCTTCTTCCACCGATTCGAAGGTTGACTCCCTATCAACTTCCGAATCCTCACTTGCTTGTGAGGATGAGGATTCATCTTCGGCCTCCTCTTCTTGAGCTGGTGATGGGTCTTCATGGAGCTTGGCCAATTCCCTCCAAAGCTCCTTGGCATCCATGCAATCACCTAGGCTACACAAGAAGTCATTAGGAATTGAATCAAAAATAAATTTGATTACCTTCTTGTTTTTCTCGAATTGTTGAAGTTGCTCCTCACTCCATCTCTTCTTTTTGAGGAAGCCACTTTTTGTTCCTCTTGGATATTCAAATCCTTCCATTAAGATGGATCACTCCTCAAAATCCTTCATCATTAGGAAGTTTTCAATTCTTGCCTTCCATTGTCTAAACCCTCCTTGTCCATAGAAGGTGTAAGGCACCGGTGTGTTGATGTCCCAACCTAGTTGTTCTTCAACTTCCATCTTCACCCTCTAGCATCTTTGCTCCCAGCGGTTAGTCCATAGAAGAGCTCCTAGCTTTGATACCAATTGTAGAGGAAACGGTGACCGCTAGAGGGGGTGAATAGCTCGTTTTCATTGCGTGTTTGTCTATAAATTGTGTTAGCGCAGCGAAAATAAAGCAATAATAAGTACAAACATACAATTACACAATCATATAACATGGTTCGGAACCGAACGGTTCCTACTCCACGGATCAAGCTCTAAAGAGCTCTAGCAATGCCAATCACACACCACTAATACACACTCCTTCTCGACACAAGTCGGAGGTGGAGAAACCTCGTACAAGTGATCTTACAACAGTAAGAAACAAATACAAGCAATATACAAATGGAATACACAACAAGTAAAGAAAACAACACTTTACAATTGCCTTTGGATTGCTTGCTTTTGGTTGCTTGAAGAATAGCCTTGGAGACCCTGATTTGCAGCAATAAATCGCCCCAAAGTAGCTCAAGAACCGGATGTGATTTCCTCCTCCATGAGCTCCATTTAAAGCTACTACCTAGGCTGGAAATCGCCTATCAAAAGATTGCTCGGGACCATTAGTCGACTGATGCCATTGTTGTCGTGAGACAATGGCTAGCATGCTGGAAAAATCCAACGGATCCATCATCAGTCAACTGATCATACCCATCAATCAACTAATGGAGCCTCGACTCGACTACTAGCCCCAGCGGTTGAGTTCGACTCAATTATGTACCCAAATTCTTGAGCATCAATCGACTGATCACAAGATCAGTCGACTGCTCGGCCAATCAGTCGACTGCCCACCTCTGGCAGTCGACTGCTAGGGTACTCCCCACAGTCAAACCCTAGTTGACTCACACCAGTCGACTTCCATATGATACCAGTCGACTGATACACCTCAAACATGAGGTTTTAACCTCAAACATGAGGTTTAACCCAAGTATAGTGCCCCCATACTTGCTAGATCACCCGTAGCCTAGACCTAAGCCTTCTAGCCACCTCCTTCAACCTCGCGCCTATCGGATCCCTCCAAGTCATCCATGACTTGTTCATCCATACACTAGCCTTCAGGTGCTTCCATCGGCTATGTCATGCTAATGGTGTCTACACCGCTAAGGCACATTGAACTTATGCTGCCAAGACTCCGCTTGGACTTTACACTGCCAACCATTGGACTTATGCTGCCAAGACTCCCGCTTGGACTTTACGTTGCCAATATCAAACCCCTTGGACTTCTCAAATGCCAAGACTCAAGCTTGGACTTTCCCTTGCCAACCCATGTTGGACTTTCAATGCCAAGACCCATGCTTGGACTTTTCCTTGCTAAGACCCATGCTTGGACTTTACATGCCAAGTACTCAATACTTGGACTTTCGATGACATGGTCAACTCCAGTCAACCATCAAAATCCCCCTCGAGTCAAACTCGAGTCCGGTCAATCATGACCCGGGTCGATTGTGTCAATAATCTCCCCAAAACATTATCAAACATCAATGTCAAACTTCCATGTCAAACATCAAAACATCACTCGAGTCAAACTCGAGTCTGGTCAATCGTGACCTGGGCCAATGGCACCAACAACCTTGGCGGTTAAAGTCCAAGTTATGGGTACTTGGCATTTGGGAAGTCCAAGGGGTGGTTTGGCGGCGTAAGGCCAAGCAGTAGTCTTGGGAGCGTAAGTCCATATGTACCTTACCGGTGTAGACATCGAGAGCATGACAATAGCCGAAGGAAGCACTTCAAGGCTAGCGTATGGATAAACAAGTCATGGATGACTTGGAGGGATCCGCGCATGGATGAACAAGTCATGGATGACTTGGAGGGATCCGATAGTCACGAAGCTAGTAGAGGTGGCTAGAAGGCTTAGGTCTAGGCTAAGGGTGTCTTGGGTTAAACCTCATGGATGAGGTGAACTTGGCCAAGTGACTGAGGTCAAGTGTCGGATGCTCAAACATGTTGTTTGAGGTTTTACCCGACGGACGGATGCTCAAACAACTTGTGTTTGAGGTTTTACTTGACAACAGTCGACTGGTGATATGTCCCAGTCAACTGGTGGCAGCTGAATGGCATTCAACTGCATTGCAATGCTTGGCAATCGATTGCTAGCCTTGGGTAGTCGACTGCTAGTGTTGTACATAACGCATAGAGCCGTCCCGATCGGATGGCGATGGCAATGATCGATGAATAGGCATCATGCCAGTGTATCCGTTGGCTGGATGCCAATGTGGATTAGGTCATTGTCTCACAATGACTACAGGAGCAGTTGACTGGGGTCTTATGGTAGTCGAATGCTAGGCGCGGAATCAACCTGAGACAAGCATAAAAGGAGGAGCTTGGGGAGGATTTCTATAGCAATATTTGGGGCAATTTTAGGGGGAATTGCTGCTGCATTCCAGACCTTCAAGACCAATCCAAAGTTCTTGTGTAAAGTGTTCTTTATTTGTTTTTGTGTATTGCTTAGTGTATTTGTTGTATTTCATTATATTACTTTTGTAATCGCTTGTATGAGGTTTTGTTAGTAATATATGAGAGGTGTCCTAAGGCAATCGCCTTATGATTGTACCATTTATTTGATAAATGAAGATTCACTATTTGAGTATACATGTTTTCATGTATTTGATTAGATCTTAAACTCATTTACTGAATGTCCACAATACGATTCACAGCATGAGAGAATTTGTGATTGGATCACAACTAGTGAGTATCTCTACATATGTAATTGTGATGTATTGGAATTATCCCTAGTTGATGAATTGATGGATTTGGACACCATCAATTCTGTCGAGACTAGCATGAGGTATACTCCTTGGTGTATCTAAGCAACTGATTCTCATTGGCTGGAGACATTGTGATGTCCGGAGTTAATCGTGGATGCTAGTTATGGTAACTAGTTCATTGGAGTGACCAACTGTAAGACTTCATATGGTTCTCTGCATATATAGATCATATGTCAATGAAGTTCTTACTGCATCTTAAGTGCAATGTTCCTTTGACTTGCGGTATTCAAGTCATCTTGGTTATGAAGACTTATGCTTTGACATCTTAAGCAAGCATCTTTGAGGAGATGTGGACCCGGGATGATTGGGTATAAGTCGAAGTGACCGAAGGTGTTTGAATAGCCTATAAAGGATTCACCACTCCTTGCGAGGAGATGTATACCCATGGCCTCTTGTCGGATTGTTACTAAAGTCTTTGGCCAAAGCATTACATGTTTAGAGTAAGGTACTCTTGGATACATGTGCAGTAACTAGAATCCGTAGGACGAGGAAATGATACTTGGGTTAGGTGTGACGTAGTCAACCTAGTGGGGACTAACACTATAGACCATGTCCTGAACCAAGTGGGTATAAGATACGTGAAGGGAACGGGGCACAATTCATTGTAGCTGCTGAAGGGTTTCAAAAATAGTTCTGGATCAACCGTTGATCTTTCAATTAATTGGGGATCATAATGTACTACTAGGTGTCACTCATGATCATTCTATAATTAATGGTTAA
The DNA here is from genome assembly GCA_025175895.1 of Wurfbainia villosa. Lineage (NCBI taxonomy): Eukaryota > Viridiplantae > Streptophyta > Magnoliopsida > Zingiberales > Zingiberaceae > Wurfbainia > Wurfbainia villosa. The sequence continues at coordinate 107,172,516 of CM045991.1, forward strand.
TTATAGACGACCAACATAAACTGAGAACCTATTTGGTCACACGCACAACGAGCGTAATCCAAAGGATTTAAAATGAGCTTGAGAATGAGATTCTCATATCGAGAGAAACTAGGTTTGGTTGGATGAAACAAGGAGTGAGCATTAAAGTGTTTCAGTCGCAATGGAAGCATGGATGGGCTGAGTTTTATGAAGACATGATGGATGAACCAAATTGGTTTGGTTCTAATCCAATGGTGGAGAATAAACCAAAGGGGTTTGGTTTGTTTTAAACGAATGAACCAAAGTTGGTTTGGTTCATTTTAACTTAAAATAGACCAACTCGGTTCCGTTTATTTTAACTTAAGTTATTGAAGCGGGTTAACGGGTTTTGGTTATGAACCAATAACTCTAAGAAGAAGTTTTCTTAATGGTTAAGAAGCACGGGCTCTATAAAAACGCGGTCAGGTTTTTTGGAGAGCCCTATGTTTTATTTTTGGGAAATAAACTTCTCCTCTCTTCTCCTTGCCGCCGCCCAAGCTCTCCACGCTGCCAGCCCTTGTGCCGCCGTCCACCCTGCTGCCAGCGTCCAAGCTTCTGTTGGCCATCTTCCGGAGACCCTCCAACGACATCCCATGGCTACGGTGACCAAGGTGCAGCCGACCATCCTCCTTTGGGCCGGCGCAACTCCTCCACCAAGCCGTCCAGTTTTTTGGACAGCTTCTTTCTTTTCATGTCGGAGCATCGTTTGTATGACATTTGAAGCTTCGACAGTGGCTACCTTGCTGGGGATTCGATCTCCCGTAATCCTCATAGATGGAGGATGAAGGATTCATCAATCGGTTGACGAATGCCTCTTCGGAGAAGCGAGTTTCGGGGACTCATTTTCGAATCCGAATTTTGATTCGGATTGTGATCTTCTCTCGATCACATCATCTTCGACATGAGGCTAGTGACTCTTACGAAGATGAAGCTTGTAGCTTGGTTAAGCTATTCCGACGATACTCGGCGTGGATACAGATAGAGGCAATTCTAGCGAGAGTTGCTCCGGTTGATGTCTTTCCCGCTACACGTGAAACGTTAGATATAACTAGCATAATTTCCTTTATTGCAAAATTTGAAATTGCGATTAAGTCTACACATGTTGTACTATCCAAGCATGTAGTGTGTGTATTGTAATAAATTAGATTTATTACTTTTTAATTCTTCCGTTGTACACATGTTTACGAAACATGTTTGAACACACACTCGCTGCGGTGCCGAAAACCCAATAGGTTTCTCCACCTCCGACTTGTTGTCGAGAAGGAGTTTTAGTAGTGGTGTGTTCATCACTCGAGCTCACTAAAGGGAAAATTGATTCCCTTGCTTTGATCACTTGTGCATGGCGATCCTATCACACGTCACCGGATTAAAAAAAAATAATCCGGACGAAGATGGATTACCTAAGCAACCGATCCATCATCGTGCTATTTGATTTGAGTAGTTGCTTGAACAAACTTATTGTTCAAGCAACCTAACTCTTTTTCTTGATTAGCTACGGAATAGATGATGTACAGATCGCCGATTTTTGCGTTTATCTTCGGGGTCCATGATCATACAAGTATAATCCAAATACATAGAACAAGAAAGAAAACTAAATAATAATTATACCTCTTGTTTACCTCTTGATCTTCTATTGTATGACCTATCCTCTTCTTGGACATTGTGTGGGCAACGATCTTCCAAAAATTGAAGCCTCCTAGATCACGTATCTTCCTTTCATTGCTCTCTCCAAACAAAGGAAGATAAAGCTCCCTTCTTCTCCTATCTAGCGTCGACAACCAAGCCTCCTTGCTTGGTTGTTGCCGCTGGCCAAGGAGAGGGAGAGGGAGGCGCCGACCAAGAGCAAGGAAGAGAAGCCCTAGCCCTTGTTGCCGCCGGCCAAAGTGAGGGAAGAGATGAAGTGGCACCGGCCAAAACAAGAGCCAAACCCTAGGTTGTCGTAGCCCAACGGAGAAGCCAAACCCTAGGTTGCCGCCCAAGTCTCCAACACCAACTCCAAACCCTAGCCGAAAACTCGTGTCACGCCTAAGGCTCTCCACATCCTTATATAGATCTAGGCTTCATGAGGTATTTATAATAGTCTACAATAGGGACCATGAGGAGGAGTTCGATCTTGGACACCCAATGGATCTGAACCACACAAATCCGATCCATTAATGATGATTCATTCCACTAGAGAATTATCATTGATCTACCGCACCAACCCCCATAAATAAATATGGGCTCCACATATTATTTGTACAAATATCTCCCCGTGTTTAAGATATCGAATGTCTGTTAATTAATTAATTTACTGACAATTAATTAATTAACATCTAACTCCATGAGTAGTACCACTCAACCTCATCATCATGCTAGACCAAGTCCACCTGCAGTATTTACATGATGATCCTTATGAGCTCCTCAAGGGGACATCATCATCCTAATACATAGGACACGATTTTCTCCTATAATTAATGGCACACCATGTAAATAATATTATTTCCCAACTTATCGGGCCTATCGATTTAACCCATAAATCTCGCCCATTGGTGAATTAAAGAAATAAATATTAAGTACATGTGCCCGTTATTATATCAGGATTAAGAGCATGTACACCATAATATTCGAGGTTTGATTCAATTATGTAGTCAGCAATAAATTGAATCACCTCTAAATCGGTCCTGCTCAATACACACAAAGTGTACTAGTGTAATTCTATGGTCAAGATAAACAAATACCAAATTACACTATAATCATGCCAATGGTTTGTCCAAAATCATCTTGGTTGTGAGCCTCTACTTATACTCTACAAGGAACTAATAACATGATCTTCTGCGCGACACCACACACCATGTTATCTACAATGTAACGTATCAGACAATATGTATAAATGCAAACAATGATCATGTGATTCTTATTTCAAAATGAAGATGTTCATACAAAGGCTAGGCTTTTAGTATACATCCCAACAATCTCCCACTTATACTAAAAGACTATGCTGCCATCAAACTGTCATACATCTGATTCTCATTCCCTCCACATGCCTATTAAAAGCTCTCGCTGGAAGGGCCTTAGTGAAAGGATCTGCCGAGTTATCCTTTGATGCAATTTTAGCGACAACAACTTCTCCTCGCTTTATGATCTCTCGTATCAGGTGGTACTTGCACTCTATATGTTTACTTGCCTTATGGGCTCGTGGTTCCTTCGAGTTTGCAACTGCACCAGTGTTATCACAATAAATTGTGATAGTTCTGGGCAAACCAGGAATCACATCCAAGTCCATCAAGAAGTTCCAGAGCCATACAGCTTCTTTGGCTGCCTCAGAGGCTGCCACATACTCAGCTTCCATGGTGGAGTCTGTCATGCATTTCTGCTTGGCACTCCTCCATATAATGGCTTCACCTCCCAAAGTAAACACATAACCCGAGGTAGATTTACTGTTATCTCGATCTGATTGGAAGTCAGAATTTGTGTAACCCATAGGGAGTAATTGGTCTACCTGGTACACCAGCATATAATCCCTAGTCCTTCTCAGGTACTTCAATATATGCTTTACCATAGTCCAATGTCCCTATCCTATATTACTCTGATATCTGCTAACCATGCCCACAACAAAGCAGATATCCGCCTTCGTGCAAAACATAGCATACATGAGGCTACCTACCGCCGAAGCATAAGGAACCGCCTTCATCTACTCTATCTCCTTTGATGTTTTAGGACACATCTCTTTAGATAAAGGTGCTCCATGACTAAAAGGTAGAAAACCTTTCTTGGAGTTCTGCATGCTAAAACGGGCCAAAATAGTGTCTATGTATGAAGCTTGAGATAAGCACAACATCCTTTTTTTGCGATCCCTTATAACTTTGACCCCAAGGATGTGTCCCACTTCTCCCAAGTCCTTCATATCAAAATGTTTGGACAACCATACCCTTATGTCTGATAACACTTTGACATTGTTGCCAATGAGCAAAATGTCATCTACGTATAATACAAGAAATACCACTACGTTTCTATCACATCTCTTGTATACACAAGACTCATCCGGACTTTGAATAGATCCATATGACTGGATTTCCTCATCAAAGCGGATGTTCCAAGATCTTGAAGCTTGCTTCAATCCATAAATGGACCGATTAAGCTTACACACAAGATGCTCTTTGCCCTTTTCAATGAATCCCTCTGGTTGCTTCATATAGATGTTTTCTTTAACACTTCCATTAAGGAAAGTTGTCTTGACATCCATCTGCCAAACCTCATAATCCATATGAGCAGCAATAGATAAGAGAATCTGGATAGATTTAAGCATGGCTGCCGGCGAAAAAGTCTCCTTATAATCGATGCCCTCTTTCTGAGTATACCCTTTCACAAAAAAACTTTGCTTTGAAGGTCTCAACCTTCCCCTCTGTTCCTCTCTTTCCTTTATAGATCAACTTGCATCCAATTGCTTTTACACCATTGGGTGGTTCTACTAGCCCTCAGACCTGATTTGAATCCATATATTCTATCTCAGAATTCATCGCCCTTTATCTTGGATTGCCTCATCATATATCCAGGGATCAGATTCATGTTCGCCAGGGACCAAATCAGAAGATTCTTCTAAGAACATAAATCTCTCAGGTTGTCTAACAACCCACCCACTACAACGAGGTATCACCTGTGTATCCTCTGTGACACATGGTGCAGTCACTTGTGGTATGTCCTCTTGTACCGTTGGTATTGAAGTAGTGACTTCCCCTCTTAAATCCTCCAGAACAATCTTGCTCATGGGCTTGTGGTTCATCACATAGTCTTCCTCTAAAAATCGGGCATTCGTGCTAACGATCACCCTCTAATCTCTAGGACTATAGAACAAACCACCTTTCGTTTCTCTAGGATAGCCTACGAACAAGCGCACTTCTGTACTAGATTCCAACTTACTAGCATCTCCACTCAACACATGTGCTGGACTACCCCAAATTCAAATATGTCTCAGACTAGGCTTTTGCCTAGTCCATAATTCTGTGGGAGTAGAAGGTACTGATTTAGATGGTACCAAGTTCAGAATATACACTGCCGTATCCAGAGCATACCCCCAGAACGAATCTGGTAACTCAGAATAACTCATCATCGATCTAACCATCTCCATAAGAGTCCTATTCCTTTGCTCCATTACACCATTCTACTGGGGTGTACTAGGTGCAGACAGTTGAGATTGAATCCCAGCCTCTAACAAGTAACTCCTAAACTCTCCCAAGAGGTACTCACCACCACGATCAGATCATAGTGACTTGATACTTTTATCTTGACGTTTCTCCACATCAACCTTGAATTCTTTGAAATTGTCAAAGCATTCAGACTTGCGGCGCATCAAGTAAATGTATCCATATCTTGAATAATCGACTATAAAAGAGACGAAATATTCAAAACCATCTCTAGCCTAGATAGACATAGGACCACACAAATCAGAATGAATCAATTCTAACACATCTTTAGCTCTATATCCCTTGGCCTTAAAAGGTCTCTTGGTCATTTTACCTTCCAAGTAAGATTCGCAGGTTGGGAGTTCTTCCACCACTAATGAACCCAAAGGTCCATCAGCTATCAACCTTTGAATTATACTCAGGTTAATGTGACCTAACCTTAGATGCCAAAGATATGTTTGGTCCATTTTCGAAGGTTCTTTTCTATTATTAGATTTAGAAGATGAGTTATTTATTTCTATTTGCATCGTGGGAGTTTTTGGTTCAAGAGTGTATAAATTTCCTACCAATGCACCAAAACAGATAATCTCCCTATTCCTTTTTATAACAACTCTGTCGTTAAAAGAAATAGAATATCCATCCAAAAACAATTTAGAAACTGAAATTAAATTCTTTCTAAATGAAGGTACATAAAGGCAATTTCTCAGAACCAAAGTTTTATTCCTATCAAAAGATAAATAAACATCTCCCACTGCAAAAGCCGCCACCTTTGTAGCATTGCCCATGTAAACAGAAATCTCCCCCTCAACTAGTCGTTTGGTTTCCTGGAACCCCTGTAAAGAGTTGCAGACATGATCAATGGCTCCCGTATCTACACACCAGGTACCGGTAGATAACACCCCTAAACATGTTTCAACGACTAGACTAAAAGATATACCTTTGTTCTGTTTGCAGTTGGGACAGTCTGCCTTCCAATGTTCAGTCTGCTTGCAAGTGAAGCACTTGCCTTTCAGCTTCTTCACTCCTCCCTGAGATCCTCCCACCACCTTTGCTGCACCTTGTTTCTTCTTCTTCTTGCCTTTCGGCTTAGAAGTAGAAACCTTCTGAGCAACCAAAGCCTGAGAACTCTAACGAAAAAGTCCCTCTACCGCCTGGAGTTCCATTAGAAGCTCCGCCAACGAATGCAACCTCTTATTCATGTTGTAGTTCAGGAGAAACTGCTCAAAACTCCTAGGTAGAGATTGGAGAATGATATCGACCTGGGTTTCCCCATCGATCTCCGCTCCAAGGACTTCCAACTCATTCAAATGAGCCATCATCTTGAGAACATGATCCCTCACGAGGCAATAGTCATGTCCTAATGCTGATGTTGCAATACATTTGACATAGAAGCCAAAATGTAACACCGCGTTATCTCATCAGCCTTGATCCACTTCCTATAACTCTCTTTCTCCTTTTCACCAAAATCCTCCGTAGGCTTAGGAGGACACTCTTCGAAGAGTACATATTTGTACTCCTCAGCAGTTAAGACAATGTCAAGATTCCTTTTCCAATCAATATAGTTAGGTCCAGTAAGTTTGTTTTCTTTCAGAATCACAGCAAGTGGGTTGAAAGTCATTTTGAAAAAACCTAAGAATCACATAAATCAAAAACATTAGATTTTAAAATTTATTGATTCTTCAAACAATAAAATTTTAAAATCAACCAACACCTCAAAACATCGAGAATATCGTATGCCACGATAGTGTGGACGTATACGAATTCTATATTTGTAAGAGGAGGTTTTACCCATTAATTTTATTATCCTATCAACCTTACTTTTTGACAAATAAAATTAATAGTTGGTTCCTCTTCGACCCTATAAAGAAAAGTAGTGACTCCGATGGGGCAGATACTCTTATTTGTTTCTAAGTGTTCACCATTACCCGATACTAAGATAATTATCTCGGATTATGTGCCTTCTAATGGGGAAGTACACACGCTCCTAAATAATTTTCTATAACCATATTTGACCTAGTGATCCACAAAACAAAATCATTCGGTATGGAGGAAGGCACTCAGAGCCAATGTGCAAGTTAGTTCGCATCACATGTCAAATTGTAATGGAGGCCTCGGAAATTTAAAAAATATCCCTCTCCCACTTAGTAATTTAAAATTGAGGAATTTTAACTATGAAACCACAACAAGCATATAAATCAAAAGCAACAAATATGAAAAATAATAAATTTTCCAACTATTATGGCTTTTGTTCTCCAATATGCCTCCAGTCGTGTTGGCACCTCGTCTGCTCCTCCCTACGCCATGTAGAAGCCATCCTTTCGAAGGGGATCCGAGCCGAGAAAAATTATTTTAATTTACATCCATCGATCCTATACTCGACAAAGGAGTGTACATAAAATCTAGATCAAAAGTAATCTAAAATAAAAGAGTGGCTAAATAATGTCGTACTTAATTACAAAAATTAAATACTAGCCTCGTCAACCCCGAGGATTCAAATAATATTATAATTTTATACACACAATCACATACAACCACATATGGCCATAATAGTTGGATCTTATGCTTGCAAGCAAAAAGTTTGCCTACGCACATCCTATTATTATCCAACACATATAATATATGATAAGTGCATAAAAGTAACCGAATCCAAGACACAAAAAACCGAAAATCGTGGTTCTGATACCACTTGAAGGGAAAATTGATTCCCCTACTTCGGTCGCTTGTGCATGGCGATCCTATCACACATCTCCGGATTAAAAAAAATTAATCCGGACGAAGATGGATTACCTAAGCAACCGATCCATCATCGTGCTATTCGATTTGAGTAGTCGCTTGAACAAATTTGTTGTTCAAGCAACATAACTCTTTTCCTCGATTAGCCGCGGAATAGATGATGTACGGATCGCCAGTTTTTGCATTTATCTTTGGGGTCCATGATCATACAATTATAATCCAATTGCATAAACAAGAAAGAAAACTAAACAAGAATTATACCTCTTGTTTACCTCTTGATCTTCTATTGTATGACCTATCCTCTTCTTGGACGTTGTATGGGCAACGATCTTCCAAGAATTGATGCCTCCTAGATCATGTATCTTCCTTTCCTTGCTCTCTCTGAACAAAGGAAGATAAAGCTCCCTTCTTCTCCTATCTAGTGCCGACCACCAAGCCTCCTTGCTTGGTTGTTGCCGCCGGCCAAGGAGAGGGAGAGGGAGTCACTGGCCAAGAGCAAGGAAGAGAAGCCCTAGCCCTTGTTGCCGCCGGCCAAAGTGAGCGAAGAGATGAAGTGGCACCGGCCAAAATAAGAGCCAAACCCTAGGTTGTCGCCGTCCAATGGAGAAGCCAAACCCTAGGTTGCCACCCAAGTCTCCAACGCCAACTCTAAACCCTAGCCCAAAACTCGTGTCATGCCCAAGGCTCTCCACATCCTTATATAGATCTAGGCTTCATGATGTATTTATAATAGGCTACAATAGGGACCATTAGGAGGAGTTAGATTTTGGCCACCCAATGGATCCGAACCACACAAACCCGATCCATTAATGATGATCCATTCCACTAGAGGATTATCATTGATCTACCTCACCAACCCCCATAAATAAATATGGGCTCCACATATTATTTGGCAAATATCTCTCCATGTCCGTTAATTAATTAATTTACTAACAATTAATTAATTAACATCTAACTCCATGAGTAGTACCACTCAACCTCATCATCATGTTGGACCAAGTCCACCTGTAGGATTTACATGATGATCCTTATGAGCTCCTCAAGGGGACATCATCACCCTAATACATAGGACACAGTTTCCTCCTATAATCAACAACACACCATGTAAATAATATTATTTCCCAACTTACCGGGCCTATAGATTTAACCCATAAATCTCACCCATTGGTGAATCAAAGAAATAAATATTAAGTACATGTGCCCGTTATTATATCAGGATTAAGAGCATGTACACCATAATCTCCGAGGTCTGATTCAATTGTGTAGTCAGCAATAAATTGAATCACCTCTAAATCGATCCTGCTCAATACACACAAAGTGTATTGGTATAATTCTATGGTCAAGATAAACCGATACGAAATTACACTACAACCATGCCAATGGTTTGTCCAAAATCATCTTGGTTGTGAGCCTCTACTTATACTCTACAAGGAAATGATAACATGATCTTCTGTGCGACACCACACACTATGTTATCTACAATATAATGTATTAGACAATATACATAAATGCAAACAATGATCATGTGATTCTTATTTCAAAATGAAGATGTTCATACAAAGCCTAGGCTTTCAGTATACATCCCAACACTCACCCCGTGGAGTAGGAACCCTAAGGTTCCAAACCACGTATATCGTGTGTTGTGATTATCTCTTGTATTCGTATTTGCTATTTGTATCTGCACTGCACATATTAATGAATATTGTAGATGAACGAACGATGTCCATCAAGCACGCAAAAAGGCTATTCAACCCCCTTCTAGTCGGGCCACGATTCTCCAACAAGTGGTATCAGAGCGAGGAGGTTGTCATTGGACTCACCGCCGCAACAACAAATCAAATGGCCGACGTCAACATCTACCCACCAAAATTCGAGGGAGAATTCTCATGGTGGAAAAGAAGAATGGAGGTATATTTCAAAATTGATTTCGATATGATGCTAACAATTGAAGATGGTTTCGAAGTGCCTAGGGATGAAGAAGGCAAGCTAATTGAAAAATCTAGATGGATTGAGGAGCAATGACAACAATTCAAGATAACCGTTAAGGTAACGAAAATTTTAATAAAATTAATACCTTACGATATTTGTCCAAGCTAGGTGAATATCGGGACGCTAAGGAGTTGTGGAATAAGTTGATCAAATTCCATGAGAATCCCGAACCGGCACAAGTAGAGAAGGATGCCGAGGAAGAATTGCCATCAACATCGGAGAATGTGGATGAATTAGAGGAAACCTTCACCTCTAGCATTGAGGGGGAGGAGAGATCTTCCATCCCAGAACAAGAACAAGAAGAAGCGTCTACATTTGGGAGAAGTGAAGAACAAAAAGAAAATACCCTAGGTAACTCAAATGTAATTTATAAAAATAAGGATCACATAATTTTCTTTGAGTGCAGGGAGAAAGGGCATTACAAGAGCAAACACCCAAGATTGGCTAAGGAGAAAGCACCGGTGCCAAAAGTTCAAGAAAAATCAAAGGATGCTAGAGTCCTCGCTAGGAAAAGCAAAGAGCACATTGTGTGCCTCAAGTGTAATCAACGGGGACACTATCGAAACCAATGCCCTAGGAGGAAGAAGAAAATGCAAGGAGATACACAAGTAGGGGGAGCTTCCAAAGCAAACCCTAAGGTATATCTTAATGCACCTTTTAGTTCTAGGGTTAAAAAACATGCTAGAAGTTATTTTAATTCACTTGCTATTGCCAATGAACATAAGCATGCTAGTAGGAATAGATATGTTTATTTAGGGGCTATATCCTATGAACTTACAACTACGGACAAATCTAGATCAAACAATTCTAGACCTATTTTACCTAGGGAGAGTATTAAGAGGATAGAAGAAAATTTAGGCATTAAGCCTAAGAAGGGTAGGCACATGCCTAAGAAAAAGAGTCCTTCCCAAAAGATTAATGAACAATCAAAATTGGGAAAATTAGAATTAGAAAATTGAGCCTTGAGGTCAAGACTGGAAAAATTGGAAAAGACCCTAGCAAAAATGACAAATTCATTTAAGGGGTCTAATGGTCAAAATTTAGGTTCTAGGGGGCAAGAACCATCAAGGGGGAAGAAAGGTTTGGGTCACAAACCTAACCCCAAGAAGACCTGCCACGATGTTCCATTCGATTATGGAACAATATCTAGGTTTAAGAAGGCCAAGGTTGCTAGGGAGGTCATCCCTAAGGGTAACCATGGTAAGTGCCTAGTGGCTAAGGATTCAAGAAAATCTAAGGAAGCCACTAAGAAGGTTACAAGGAGAGTTACCCCTAGAGTTAACCTAGGTAAGACCCAAATGACTAAGGTTTCAAAGCCAAAAAGGGTCATTAGGAAGGTATCTAGGGAAGTTATCCCTAGTGAATACCTTGTTAAGCCAAGGAGCTCCAATAGGTATTGGGTTCCTAGGAGCATGATCGATTCATGCTAGATGGGTTAGGGTGTGTCAACCCCAAGTGGATGGGTAGTTAGCCTAGCCATGGTAAGAGTTGACACTTTAGGATGTGCCAATATGCTTTGAGAAGTTAAAAATTGATCAAATTGGTACAAATAGGTCTTAAAAATCATGGTGTGCTATTTTGAATTTTTGGCACACTTGGGGGATAGGTGTTATTAAGGCAAAAAGGATTTAATTATAGAAATGTCAATTTGGCCTTAACACTTAGGTATTTTATACCTTAGTATTTTATACTTGTCATGCTTTATTTGCCTTGCCATATCATGACATCATATTTATTTTTATCATATAAATATCATGTAATACTTAGGGTTAGCTAAATGTCATGTTATGCTTAAGTTTATAGCACATGCCATGACATCATGATTATTAGCACATGCTTTTATTCTTGTTATCATTTATGTCATAATCATTATTCATGCATTAAATAAAATTGAGTTAAGGACTATGACATGATTTGAAGTCTCATGCATAAGGGAATCAAATAGAATTGCCTAGCATATGCATGAGACCCTAAATAACCAAAACTCACATCTCACTAGAACACTTGACTTGTATGTGTTTCATACGCTTAGATACAAGTGAGATGTTAGGAATGAAATTAAGGTTTTAAAATCATTTCAAAACCATTTTGAAAAACCTTGGTGAAGTCTATCTTTTGATAGCAATCACCATTGAATGAGGTGATACAAAGTAGAGTCAAACATTGAAAATTTCAATGGTTTTGAATTTTGTGTCAATCTCACTAGTTTATGGGTATTTTATTTTTACAATATTTTCACCCATAATGTTTGTTATAAGTAATGTACGTATTAATTTTCAAGTTTTTTCAAAATATGTATTTTTATTTATGAATTTCAAAAATTCGATTCTAAAGTCTGATTTCTGCACTATGAAGAAATCAGTCGACTGCCATGGATGGCAGTCGACTACCAGAGCTGATTTTGGGTAAATAAGATTTGTTAGGCCCATGTTCAGCTACTTTTAGGTTCCCAAACTGCTCCTAACCCAAGGATATACTTTGGAGAGCATTGGAAGGGTGGAAATCTATTGAAAATGAATTAGAAGAATTGTTTAGGGTGTATATCGAATTATGGGAGGTGAAAGTTAAATGTTGAATATTTTCCCTTAATTTCGATTGTTTAGTGTTCCTATTAGCTTAGGGACTCTCTAAGGACATTGTTGGTGTAATAGTCAAGGGGGAGCAAGACTTTAGGGGGAGGTTATCCATCTTGGGATGATGGATGTATTTTTGGATCAAGGGGGAGATTGTAAGATCTCATTGAGATGTGAGACATTGACACCCTTGGGGAGGACCTTTTTTATGCATGTCAAAAAGGGGGGAAAAGGACCAATTGGGGTTAGTTGGAATTCTCACAAGATGTGAGAATTGCCAATTGGGAATAATTGGTAGACTTAAGTTAGGTAAAGTAACTCAAAGGTGTTTGGGGTTTTGTCAAACATCAAAAAAGGGGAGATTGTTGGTGCAATCGGCCCAGGTCATGATTGACCGGACTCGAGTTTGACTCAAGCAGTATTTTGATGTTAGACAAAATATATGACATGCGATTGTCATGGGAAGACCGAATGTGTAGCCTTGGCCATGTAAGTCCAAGTGTATAGCCTTGACGGTGAAAGTCCAAGCATGGGGCTTAGCATTGGAAGTCCAACATGGAGTTGGCAAGGGAAGACCAAGTGTGTAGCCTTGGCGGTGAAAGTCCAAGTTATGGGTACTTGGCATTTGTGAAGTCCAAGGGTTGGTTTGGCGGCGTAAGACCAAGCGATAGTCTTGGGAGAGTAAGTCCATATGTACCTTAGCGGTGTAGACACCGAGAGCATGACAATAGCCGAGGGAAGCACCTGAAAGCTAGCATATGGATGAATAAGTCATGGATGACTTGGAGGGATCCACGCATGGATGAACAAGTCATGGACGATTTGGAGGGATCCGATAGGCGCGAAGCTATTAGAGGTGGCTAGAAGGCTTAGGTGTAGGCTAAGGGTGTCTTGGGTTAAACCTCATGGATGAGGTGAACTTGGCCAAGTGACTGAGGTCAAGTGTCGGATGCTCAAACATGTTGTTTGAGATTTTACCCGATGGTCGGATGCTCAAACAACTTGTGTTTGAGGTTTTACCTGACAATAGTCGACTGGTGATATGTCCCAATCGACTGGTGGCAGTCGAATGACGTTCGACTGTGTTACGATGCTTGGCAGTCGACTACCAGCCTTGGGCAGTTGGCTAACCTTTAGGCAGTCGACTGCCATGGAGGAGCAGTCGACTGCCAGTGATGGTCGTGAGCATAGAACGCCTGATAGCCGACTGATCAGTCGGCTACAAAGCTGGCAATCGACTGATGGTAATGGGCAATCGACTGCCAGTGTATCCGTTGGTTAGATGCCAACGTGGATTAGGCCATTATCTCACAACGGATACAGGAGCAGTCGATTGGGGTCTTATGGAAGTCGACTACTAGGCATGGAATCAACCCAAGACAAGCATTAAAGGAGGAGCTTGGGGAGGATTTCTATAGTGATATTTGGGGCAATTTTGGAGGCAAATTTCAACTGCATTCCAGACCTTCAAGACCAATCCAAAGCAAGCAACAAGCAAGCAATCCAAAGTTCTTATGTTAAGTGTTCTTTACTTATTTTTGTGTATTGATTAGTGTATTTGTTGTATTTCATTGTATTACTTTTGTAATCGCTTGTACGAGCTTTCTCCACCTCGGACTTATTGTCGAGAAGGAGTTTTAGTAGTGGTGTGTTCATCACTCGAGCTCGTTGAGCTCACCCCATGGAGTAGGTGAAGGGAGGTGTTTTTTCTCGCTTCGCTTCGGTTGCTTGTGCATGGCGATCCTATCACACGTCCTCGTATTAAAACTTTATTAATTAAAACTAATCTGGACGGAGATGGATTACCCAAACAACCGATTCATCATCGTACTATTCGATTTGAGCAGTCGCTTGAACAAACTTATTGTTTAAGCAACCTAACCCTTTTCCTCGATTAGCCGTGGAATAGATGATGTACAGATCGCTGGTTTTTGTGTTTATGATCGAGGTCCATGTCAATCAACAACATACAAAATACAAAAGAACAAGAATCAAAAATAAACAAGATTATACCTCTTGTTTTATCTCTTGATCTTCTATTGTATTCCTATCCTCTTCTTGGACATCGTGTGGCCGACGATCTTCCAAGAATTGAAGCCTCCTAGACCACGTATCTTCCCTTCCTTGCTCGCTCCAAACAAGGGAAGAAAACCCTCCCTTCTTCTCATTGCTTGTACCGATCACCAAACTCGAAGTGTGGTGTCCACCGGCCCTAAGGAGAGGAGAGGAGGCGCCAGCCAAAGAAAGGAAGAAAGGGCAAAACCCTAACTCCTCTTGCCGCTGGTCCTAGGACAAGGAGAGGGAGACGACGGTCAAAGAAAGGAAGAAAGGGCTAAAACCTAACTCCTCTTGCCGCCGGACGTAAGGAAAGGGAGAAGAGGCACCGACCAAAGGGAAGAATAGGAATCAAAACCCTAACTCCTTGTTGCCGCCGGCCCTAGAAGCAAAACCCTAATCCTTGTTGCCCAAGCCTCTCCATGTCCAACACACCTACTGAAGGGAAAGTCGTGTTTTGCTTCTTCCCTTCTGCCGCTTGTGCATGGCGATCCTGTCTCACGTCCCCGGATTAAAATTTTATTAATTAAAACTAATCCAGACGGAGATGGATTACCCAAGCAACCGATTCATCATCATTCTATTCAATTTGAGTGGTCACTTGAACGAACTTGTTGTTCAAGCAACCTAACTCTTTTCCTCGATTAGCCGTGGAATAGATGATGTACGGATTGCCAATTTTTGTGTTTATCATCAAGGTCCATGTCAATCAATAAAATACAAATACAAAAGAACTAGAATCAATATTAAACAAGATTATACCTCTTATTTTACCTTTTGATCGTCTATTGTATACCGATCCTTTTCTTGGACGTCGTGTGGGCGACGATCTTCCAAGAATCGAAGCCTCCTAGACCACATATTTTCCCTTCCTTGCTCGCTCCGAACAAGGGAAGAAAATCCTCCCTTCTTCTCCTTGCTTGTGTCGACCACCAAACACCAAGTCCTTGGTGTCCGCCAGCCCTAAGGAGAGGAAGAAGGTGGCGCCGGCCAAGAGAGAAGGATAACCCTAAACCCTTGATGTCACCGGAGAAGGAGAAGAGGCACCGACAATGAGATGGGAAGGAGGTGTCGGCCAAGGAGGAAGGGAAACCCTAAACCTTGTGGTTGCTGCTGGACCTAGGAAGCAAAACCCTAGCCTCCAACTTGTTGTCGCCCAAGCCTCTCCAACGCCAACCCAAAAGATTATTTCTTTAGGTCTAGCCTTCATGAGTTATTTATAATAGGCTACAATAGGGACCATGAGGAGGAGTTGGATCTTGGCCAACCAATGAATCCGAACCACATATAACCCGATCCATTAATGATGATCCATTCCACTAGAGGATGATCATTGATCTACCTCACCAACCCCCATAATTAAATATGGGCTCCACATATTATTTGTACAAAATATCTCCCCGTGTTTAAGATATCGAATATCAATTAATTAATTAAATTACTGATAATTTAATTAATTAATATCTAACTCCATGAGTAATACCACTCATCCTTATCATCATGTTGGACCAAGTCCACCTGCAGAATTTACATGATGAACTTTATGAGCTCCTCAAGGGGACATCATCATCCTAATGCATATGACATAGTTTCCTCCTATAAACAACGGCACACCATGTAAATAATATTATTTTCCAACTTACCAGGCCTATCGATTTAACACATAAATCTCGCCCATTGGTAAATCAAAGAAATAAATACTAAGTACATGTGCCCGTTATTATATCGAGATTAAGAGCATGTACACCATAATATCTGAGATCTGATTCAATTATATAGTCAGTATAAATTGAATCACCTCTAAATCGGTCCTGCTCAATACACACAAAGTGTACTAGTGTAATTCTATGGTCAAGATAAACCAATACCAAATTACACTACAACCATGCTAATGGTTTGTCCAAAATCATCTTGGTTGTGAGCCTCTACTTATACTCTACAAGGAACTGATAACATGATCTTTTGTGTGACACCACACACCATGTTATCTACAATGTAAAGTATCAGACAATATGCATAAATATAAAATGCAAACAATGATCATGTGATTCTTATTTCAAAATGAAGATGTTCATACAAAGGCTAGGCTTTCAGTATATATCCCAACAATCTCCCACTTATACTAAAAGACTATGCTGCCATCAAACTGCCATACATATGATTCACATTCCCTCCACATGCCTATCAAAAGCTCTTGTTGGAAGGGCCTTAGTGAAAGGATCTTCTAGGTTATCCTCTGATGCAATCTTGGCGACAACAACTTCTCCTCACTTTACGATCTCTCGTATCAGGTGGTACTTGTGCTCTATGTGTTTACTTGCCTTATGGGCTCGTGATTCCTTCGAGTTTATAACTGCACCACTGTTATCACAATAATTTGTGATAGTTCTGGGAAAACCAGGAATCACATCCAAGTCCATCAAGAAGTTTCAGAGTCATACAACTTCTTTGGCTACCTCAGAGGCTGCCACATACTCAGCTTCCATGGTAGAGTCCGCCACGCATTTCTGCTTGACACTCCTCCATATAATGGCTCTACCTCCCAAAGTAAACACAAAACCTGACGTAGACTTACTGTTATCCCAATCTGATTGGAAGTCAGAATCTATGTAACCCACAGGGAGTAATTGATTTGCCTGGAATACAAGCATATAATCCCTAGTCCTTCTCAGGTACTTCAATATATACTTTATCATAGTCCAGTGTCCCTATCCTGGATTACTCTGATATCTGCTAACCATGCCCATGGCAAAGCAAATATCTGGTCTCGTAAATAACATAGCATACATGAGGCTTCCTACCGCCGAAGCATAAGGAACCGCCTTCATCTCCTTTATCTCCTTTGATGTTCTAGGACACATCTCTTTAGATAAAGGTACTCCATGATGAAAAGGAAGAAAACCTTTCTTAGAGTTCTGCATGCTAAAGCGAGCTAGAATAGTGTCTATGTATGAACCTTGAGATAAGCACAACATCCTTTTCTTGCGATCCCTTATAACCATGATCCCAAGGATGTGTCCCACTTCTCCCAAGTCCTTCATATCAAATTGTTTAGACAACCATACCCTTACGTCTGATAACACTTTGACATTGTTGCCAATGAGCAAAATGCCATCTACGTATAGTACAAGAAATACCACTACATTTCCGTCACATCTCTTATATACACAAGACTCATCCGGACTTTGAATAAATCCATATGACTGGATTACCTCATCAAAGAGGATGTTCCAAGATCTCGAAGCTTGCTTCAATCCATAAATGGACCAATTAAGCTTGCACACAAGATGCTCTTTGCCCTTTGCAATGAATCCCTCTGGTTGCTCCATATAGATGTTTTCTTCAAGACTACCATTAAGGAAAGCTGTCTTGACATCCATCTGCCAAACCTCATAATCCATATGGGTAGCAATAGGCAAGAGAATCCGGATAGACTTAAGCATGGCTACCGGCGAAAATGTCTCCTCATAATCGATACCCTCTTTTTGAGTATACCCTTTCGCAACAAGCCTTGCTTTGAAGGTCTCTACCTTCCCGTCTGATCCTCTCTTTCTTTTGTAGATCCACTTGCATCCAATGACTTTTATACCATTGGGTGGTTCTACTTGCTCCCAAACCTGATTTGAATCTATAGATTCTATCTCAGAATTCATCGCCCTTTGCCAAGATATCGCATCTTTATCATGGATTGCCTCGTCATATGCCCAAGGATCAAGTTCATGTTTGTCAGGGACCAAATCAGAAGATTACCTGTGTATCATCTGTGACACGCGGTGCAATCACTTGTGATATGTCCTCTTGTACTGTTGGTACTGAAGTAGTGATTTCCCCTCTTAATTCCTCCAGAACAATCTTGCTCATGGGCTTGTGGTTCATCACATAGTCTTCCTATAAAAATCGAGCATTCGTGCTAACAATCACCCTCTGATCTCTAGGACTATAGAACAAACCACCTTTCATTCCTCTAGGATAGCCTACGAACAAGCACACTTCTGTACGAGATTCCAACTTACTAGCATCTCCCTTCAGCACATGTGCTGGACTACCCCAAATCCAAATATATCTCAAACTAGGCTTTCGTCCAGTCCACAATTTTGTGGGAGTAGAAGGTACTAATTTAGATGGTACCAACTTCAGAATATACACTGTCATTTCTAGAGCATACCCCCATAACGAATCTGGTATCTCAGAATAACTCATCATCGATCTAACCATCTTCATAAGAGTCCTATTTCTTCGCTCCGCCACACCATTATGCTAGGTTGTAGCAAGTGTAGACAGTTGGGATTGAATCTCAGCCTCTGATAAGTAACTCTTAAACTCTCTCAAGAGGTACTCACCACCACGATCAGATTGTAGTGTCTTGATACTTTTACCTTGACATTTCTCCACATCAGTCTTGAATTCTTTGAACCTGTCAAAGCATTCAGACTTGCGGCGCATCAAGTAAATGTATTCATATCTTGAATAATCGTCTATAAAAGACATGAAATATTCAAAACCACCTCTAGCCTGAATAGATATAGGACCACACAAATCAGAATGAACCAATTCTAACACATCTTTGGCTTTATAGCCCTTGGCCTTAAAAGGCCTCTTGGTCATTTTACCTTCCAAGAAAGATTCGCAGGTTGGGAAATCTTCCACCACCAATGAACCCAAAGGTCCATCAGCTATCAACCTTTGAATTCTACTCAGGTTAATATGACCTAACCTTAGATGCCAAAGATATGTTTGGTTCATTTTCGAAGGTTCCTTTCTCTTATTAGATTTAGAAGATGAGTTATTTATTTATATTTGCATCGTGGGAGTTTTTGGTTCAATAGTGTATACATTTCCTACCAAAGCACTAGAATAGATAATCTCCCTATTCCTTTTTATAACAACTCTGTTATTAAAAGAAATAGAATACCCATCCATAAACAATTTAGAAACTGAAATCAAATTCTTTCTAAATGAAGCTACATAAAGGTAATTTCTCATAACCAAGATTTTATTCCTATCAAAAGATAAATAAACATCTCCCACTGCAATAGCCGTCACCTTTGTAGCATTGCCCATGTAGATAGTAATCTCTCCCTCAGCTAGTCGTCTAGTTTCCTGGAACCCTTGCAAAGAATTGCAGATATGATCAGTGGCTCCCGTATCTACACACCAGGTACCGGTAGATAACACCGCTAAACATATTTCAACGACTAAACTAAAAGATATACCTTTGTTCTATTTTCTGTTGGGACAGTCCTCCTTCCAATATCCAGTCTGCTTGCAAGTGAAGCAATTACCTTTCGGCTTCTTCACTCTTGCCTGAGATCCTGCCCCCATCTTTGCTACAACTTGTTTCTTCTTCTTCTTGACTTTCGGCTTAGAAGTAGAAACCTTTTGAGCAACCATAGCCTGAGCACTCTGACGAAAAAGACCCTCTGCCACCTGGAGTTCTGTCAAAAGCTCCGCCAATGAATACAACCTCTTATTCATGTTGTAGTTCAGGCGAAACTGCTCAAAACTTCTAGGTAAAGATTGAAGAATGATATTGACCTGAGTTTCCCCATCGATCTCCGCTCCAAGGACTTCCAACTCATTCAAATAAGCCATCATCTTGAGAACATGATCCCTCACGGGTGTTCCCTCAATCATGGTGGTCGTCATCAAGTTTCTCATAGCTTCCTGCCTAGCAGCTCGATTCTGGTGTTCGAAAAGTTCCTTGAGATTGAGCATCATGTCATAGGAAGTAGTCATGGCATGATGCTGATTTTGCAAAACATTTAACATAGAAGCCAAAATGTAACACCATGTCATCTCATCTGCCTTGATCCACTTCCTATAACTCTCTTTCTCCTTTTCACTATAATCATCCGTAGGCTAAGGAGGACATTCTTCGAAGAGTACATATTTGTACTCCTCAGCAGTCAAGACAATGTCCAGATTCCATTTCCAATCAACATAGTTAGGTCCAGTAAGTTTGTTTTCTTTGAGAATCACAACAAGTGGGTTGAAAGCCATTTTGAAAAAGCCTAAGAATCTCATAAATCAAAACATTAGATTTCAAAATTTATTAATTCCTCAAACAATAAAATTTAAAAGCAACCAACACCTCAAAACACCGAGAATATCGTATGCCACGATAGTGTAGACGTATACGAATTCTACATTTGTAAGAGGAGGTTTTACCCATTAATTTTATTATCCCATCAACCTTACTTTTAACAAATAAAATTAATAGTTGATTCTTCTTCAGCCCTACAAATAAAAGCAGTGACTCCGATGGGGAGGATACTTTTATTTGTATATAAGTGTTTACCATTACCCGATACTAAGGTAATTACCTCGGATCATGTGCCTTCCGATGTGAAGTACACACACTTTTAAGTAATTTTCTATAACCATATTTGACCTAGTGATCCGTAAAACAAACTCATCCGATATGGAGGAAGGCACTCAGAGCCAACGTGCAAGTTTGTTCGCATCACATGTCAAATTGTTATGGAGGCTGCGGGAATTAAAAAATATTCCTCTCCCACTTAGTAATTTAAAATCGAGGAATTTTCACACAACATGCATATCAAAAAATAAGCAATAAATATGAAAAAAAACTTTCCAACTATTATGGCTTTTGTTTTCCAATATGCTTCCCGTAGTGTCACCACCTCGTCCGCTCCTCCCTTTACCATGAGCAAGCCACAAGGAGATCTGAGCCGAGATAAACTATTTTAATTTACATCCATCGATCCTATACTCCACGAAGGAGTATACAACATATCTAGATCGAAACTAAATTATAATGAGTGGCTAAATAGTGTTATATTTAATTACAAAAATTAAATACTAATTAACCTCGTCAACCCCGAGGATTCAAATAATTAGTTACAATCACATACATCCACATAGCCATAATAGTTGGATCTTATGCCTGCAAGCAAAAAGTTAGCCTACGAACATCCTACTATTATCCGACATATAAATATATGATAAATGCATGAAAGTAACCGAATCCAAACACACAAAACCAAAAACCATGGCTCTGATACCACTTGAAGGGAAAGTCGCATTTCGCTTCTTCCCTTCACACTTGTGAATGGTGATCCTGTCTCACGTCCCCGAATTAAAATTTATTAATTAAAACTAATCCGGACAGAGATGGATTATCCAAGCAACCGATTCATTATCGTGCTATTCGATTTGAATGGTCGCTTAAACAAACTTGTTGTTCAAGCAACCTAACTCTTTTCCTCAATTAGCCACGGAATAGATGATGTACGGATAGTCAATTTTTGTGTTTACCATCGAGGTCCATGTCAATCAATAACATACAAATACAAAAGAACTAGAATCAATATTAAACAAGATTATACCTCTTGTTTTACCTCTTGATCTTCTATTGTATTCCTATCCTCTTCTTGGACATTGTGTGGGCGACGATCTTTCAAGAATCGAAGCCTCCTAGACCACGTATCTTCCCTTCCTTGCTCGCTCTGAACAAGGGAAGAAAATCCTCCCTTCTTCTCCTTTCTTGTGCCGACCACCAAACACCAAGTCCTTGGTGTCCGCCGGCCCTAAGGAGAGGGAGAAGGTGGCGCCGGCCAAGAGAGAAGGATAACCCTAAAGCCTTGATGCCGCCGTCCCTTGGAGAAGGAGAAGAGGCGCAGGCAATGAGATGGGAAGGAGGCTCCGGCCAAGGAGGAAGGGAAACCCTAAACCTTGTTGTTGTCGCCGACCCTAGGAAGCAAAACCTTAGCCTCAGACTTGTTGCTGCCCAAGCCTCTCCAACGCCGACCCAAAAGATTATTTCTTTAGGTCTAGGCTTCATGAGGTATTTATAATAGGCTACAATAGGGACTATGAGGAGGAGTTGGATCTTGGCCACCCAATGGATCCAAACCACATATAACACGATCCATTAATGATGATCCATTCTACTAGAGGATCATCATTGATCTACCTCACCAACCCTCATAATTAAATATGGGCTCCACATATTATTTGTACAAAATATCTCCCCATGTTTATGAAATAGAATGTCCATTAATTAATTAAATTAATGACAATTTAATTAATTAATATCTAACTCCATGAGTAATACCACTCATCCTTATAATCATGTTGGACCAAGTCCACCTGCAGGATTTACATGATGAACTTTATGAGCTCCTCAAGGGGACATGATCATCCTAATGCATAGGACACAGTTTCATCCTATAATCAATGGCACACCATGTAAATAATATTATTTCCTAACTTACCAGGTCTATCGATTTAACACATAAATCTCGCCTATTGATAAATCAAAGAAATAAATACTAAGTACATGTGTCCGTTATTATAATGAGATTAAGAGCATGTACACCATAATATCTGAGGTCTGATTCAATTATATAGTCAGTATAAATTGAATCACCTCAAAATCGCTCCTGCTCAATACACAAAGTGTACTAGTGTAATCCTATGGTCAAGATAAACTAATACCAAATTACACTACAACCATGCCAATGGTTTGTCCAAAACTATCTTGGTTGTGAGCCTCTACTTATACTCTACAAGGAACTGATAACACAATCTTCTGTGCGACACCACACGCCATGTTATCTACAATGTAAAGTATTAGACAATATGCATAAATATAAAATGCAAACAATGATCATGTGATTCTTATTTCAAAATGAAGATGTTCATACAAAGGCTAGACTTACAGTATACATCCCAACACCTACTTTTTAGGTCAAGGCTTCATGAGGTATTTATAATAGGCTACAATAGGGATCATGAGGAAGAGTTGGATCTTGGCCACCCAATGGATCTGAACCACATATAACCCGATACATTAATGATGACCCATTCCACTAGAGGATCATCATTGATCTACCTCACCAACTCCCATAATTAAATATGGGCTCCACATATTATTTGTATAAAATATCTCCCCGTGTTTAAGATATCGAATGTCCATTAATTAATTAAATTACTGACAATTCAATTAATCAATATCTAACTCCATGAGTAGTACCCCTCATCCTTATCATCATGTTGGACCAAGTCCACTTGCAGGATTTACATGATGAACTTTATGAGCTCCTCAAGGAGACATCATCATCTTAGTGTATAAGACACAGTTTCCTCCTATAATCAACCACATACCATGTAAATAATATTATTTTCCAACTTACCAGGCCTATCAATTTAACACATAAATCTCGCCCATTGGTAAATCAAAGAAATAAATACTAAGTACATGTTCCCGTTATTATATCGGGATTAAGAGCATGTACACCATAATATCTGAGGTTTGATTCAATTATATAGTCAGTATAAATTGAATCACCTCTAAATCGGTCCTGCTCAATACACACAAAGTGTACTAGTGTAATTCTATGGTCAAGATAAACTAGTACCAAATTACATTACAACCATGCCAATGGTTTGTCCAAAACCATCTTGGTTGTGTGCCTCTACTTATACTCTACAAGGAACTGATAACATGATCTTCTGTGTGACACCACACACCATGTTATCTACAATGTAAAGTATCAGACAATATACATAAATATAAAATGTATACAATGATCATGTGATTCTTATTTCAAAATGAAGATCTTCATACAAAAGCTAGGCTTTTAGTATACATCCTAACAATCTCCCACTTATACTAAAAGATTATGCTGCCATCAAACTGTCATACATCTGATTCTCATTCCCTCCACAAGCCTATCAAAAGCTCTCGCTGGAAGGGCATTAGTGAAACGACCTGCCAGGTTATCCTTTGATGCAATCTTGGGGGCAACAACTTCTCCTCGCTTTACGATCTCTCGTATCAGGTGGTACTTGCGCTCTATATGTTTACTTGCCTTATAGGCTCGTGGTTCCTTCGAGTTTGCAACTGCACCACTGTTATCACAATAAATTGTGATAGTTCTGGGCAAACCAGGAATCACATCCAAGTCCATCAAGAAGTTTCAGAGACATACAACTTCTTTGGCTACCTCAGAGGCTGCCACATACTCAGCTTCCATGGTGGAGTTCGTCATGCATTATTGCTTGACACTCCTCTATACAATGGCTCCACCTCCCAAAGTAAACACATAACCTGAGGTAGACTTACTGTTATCCCTATCTGATTGGAAGTCAGAATCTGTGTAACCCACAGGGAGTAATTGATCTACCTGGTATACCAGCATATAATCCCTAGTCCTTCTCAGGTACTTCAATATATGCTTTACCGCAGTCCAATGTCCCTGTCTTAGATTACTCTGATATCTGCTAACCATGCCCACGGCAAAGTAGATATCCAACCTCGTATATAACATAGAATCGCCTTCATCTCCTCTATCTCCTTTGATGTTCTAGGACACATCTTTTTAGATAAAGGTACTCCATGCCGAAAAGGTAGAAAACCTTTCTTGGAGTTCTGCATGCTAAAACGAGCTAAAATAGTGTCTCTATATGAAGCTTGAGATAAGCACAAAATCCTTTTCTTGCGATCCCTTATAACCTTGATCCCAAGGATGTGTCCCACTTCTCCCAAGTCCTTCATATCAAATTGTTTAGACAATCATACCCTTACGTCTGATAACACTTTGACATTGTTGCCAATGAGCAAAATGTCATCCACGTATAGTACAAGAAATACCACTACGTTTCTGTCACATCTCTTGTATACAGAAGACTTATCCGGATTTTGAGTAAATCCATATGACTGGATTACCTCATCAAAATGGATGTTCCAAGATCTCGAAGCTTGCTTTAATCCATAAATGGACCGATCAAGCTTGCACACAAGATGCTCTTTACCCTTTGCAATGAATCCCTCTGGTTGCTCCATATAGATGTTTTCTTCAAGACTACCATTAAGGAAAGCTATCTTGACATCCATCTGTCATACCTCATAATCCATATGAGCAGCAATAGACAAGAGAATCCGGATAGATTTGAGCATGGCTACCGACGAAAAAGTCTCCTTATAATCGATACTCTCTTTCTGAGGGTACCCTTTCGCAACAAGCCTTTCTTTGAAGGTCTCTACCTTCCCATCTGATCCTCTCTTTCTTTTGTAGATCCACTTGCATCCAATGGCTTTTACACCATTTGATGGTTCTACTAGCTCCCAGACCTGATTTGAATCCATAGATTCTATCTCAGAATTCATTGCCTTTTGCCAAGATACCGCATCTTTATCTTGGAGTGCCTTGTCATATGTCCAGGGATCAGGTTCATGTTCACCAGGGACCAAATCAGAAGATTCTCCCAAGAACATAAATCTATCAGGTTGTCTAACAACCCTCCCACTATGATGAGGTATCACCTGTGTATCCTCTGTGACACACAGTGTAGTCACTGTGGTATGTCCTCTTGTACCATTGGTACTGAAGTAGGGACTTCCCCTCTTAATTCCTCCAGAACAATCTTGCTCATTGGCTTGTAGTTTATCACATAGTCTTCCTCTAAAAAATGGGCATTCGTGCTAACGATCACCCTCTGATCTCTAGGACTATAGAATAAACCACCTTTTGTTCCTCTAGGATAGCCTACGAACAGGCGCACTTCTGTACGAGATTCAAACTTACCAACATCTCTTTTCAGCACATGTGCTGGACTACCCCAAATCCGAATATGTCTCAGACTAGGCTTTCACCTTGTCCACAATTCTGTGGGAGTAGAAGGTACTGATTTAGATGGTACCAAGTTCAGAATATACACTGTCGTTTTCATAGCATACCCCCAGAACGAATCTAGTAACTCAGAATAACTTATAATCGATCTAACCATCTCCATAAGAGTCCTATTCCTTTGCTCAGCGACACCATTCTGCTGGGGTGTACTAGGTGCAGACAGTTGGGATTGAATCCCAATCTCTGATAAGTAACTCCAAAACTCTGTCAAGAGGTACTCACCACCATGATCAGATCATAGTGTCTTGATACTTTTACCTTTATGTTTCTCCACATCAGCCTTGAATTCTTTGAACCTGTCAAAGCATTCAGATTTGCGGCGCATCAAGTAAATGTATTCATATCTTGAATAATCATCTATAAAAGAGATGAAATATTTAAAACCCCCTCTAGCTTGGATAGACATAGGACCACACAAATCAGAATGAACCAATTCCAACACATCTGTGGCTCTATAGCCCTTGGCCTTAAAAGGCCTTTTGGTCTTTTTACCTTCCAAGCAAGATTCACAGGTTGGGAAATCTCCCACCACTAATGAACCCAAACGTCCATCTGCTATCAACCTTTGAATTCTACTCAGGTTAATATGACCTAACCTTAGATGCTAAAGATATGTTTGGTTCATTTTCGAAGGTTCTTTTCTCTTATTAGATTTAGAAGATGAGTTATTTATTTCTATTTGCATCGTGGGAGTTCTTGGTTCAAGAGTGTATAAATTTCCTACCAATGCACCAGAACAGATAATCTCCCTATTCCTTTTTATAACAACTCTGTTATTAAAAGAAATAGAATACCCATTCATAAACAATTTAGAAACTAAAATAAAATTTTTTCTAAATGTAGGTACATAAAGGCAATTTCTCAAAACCAAAGTTTTATTCCCATCAAAAGATAAATAAACATCTCCCACTGTAATAGCTGCCACCTTCGTAGCATTGCCCATGTAGACGATAATCTCTCCCTCAGCTAGTCGTCTGATTTCCTAGAACTCTTGCAAAGAATTGCAGACATGATCAGTGGCTCCCGTATCTACACACCAGGTATCGATAGATAACACTGCTAAACATGTTTCAACGACTAAACTAAAAGATATCCCTTTGTTCTATTTTCGGTTAGGACAGTCCACCTTCCAATGTCCAGTCTGCTTGCAAGTGAAGCACTTGCCTTTCGACTTCTTCACTCCTGTTTGAGATCCTGCCGCCATCTTTTCCACGCCTAGTTTCTTCTTCTTCTTGCCTTTCGTCTTAGAAGTAGAAACCTTTTGAGCAGTCATGGCATGAGCACTCTGACGAAAAATCCCCTCTGTCGCCTGGAGTTCTGTCTGAAGCTCCACCAACGAATACAACCTCTTATTCATGTTGTAGTTTAGGCGAAACTGCTCAAAACTTCTAGGTAGAGATTAGAGAATGATATCGACCTGGGTTTCCCCATCGATCTCCACTCTAAGGACTTCCAGCTGATTCAAATTAGCCATCATCTTGAGAATATGATCCCTCACGGGTGTTCCCTCAATCATGGTGGTCGTCATCAAGTTCCTCATAGTTTCCTGCCTAGCTAGCAGCCCGATTCTGGTGTCCAAAAAGTTCCTTGAGATTGAGTATCATGTCATAGGCAGTAGTCATGGCCTGATGCTGATGTTGCAATACATTTGACATAGAAGCCAAAATGTAACACCGCGTCATCTCATCTGCCTCGATCCAATTCCCATAACTCTCTTTCTCCTTTTCACTATAATCATCCATAGGCTTAAGAGGACATTCTTCAAAGAGTACATATTTGTACTCCTCAATAGTCAAGACAATGTCCAGATTCGGTTTCCAATCAACATAGTTAGGTCCAGTAAGTTTGTTTTCTTTCATAATCACAACAAGTGGGTTGAAAGCCATTTTGAAAAAACCTAATAATCACATTAATCAAAACATTATATTTCAAAATTTAATAATTCCTTAAACAATAAAATTTAAAATCAACCAACACCTCAAAACACCGAGAATATTGTATGCCACGATAGTGTGGACATATACAAATTCTACATTTGTAAGAGGAGGTTTTACCCATTAATTTTATTATCCTGTCAACCTTACTTTTTGACAAATAAAATTAATAGTTGGTTCCTCTTCGACCCTACAAATAAAGCAATGACTCCAATGGGGAGAATACTTTTATTTGCATCTAAGTGTTTACCATTACCCGATACTAAGGCAATTACCTCAGATCGTGTGACTTCCGATGGGGAAGTACACACACTCCTAAGTAATTTCTTATAACCATATTTGACCTAGTGATCCGCAAAATAAACTCATCCGATATGGAGGAAGGCACTCAGAGCCAATGCGCAAGTTTATTCACATCGCATGTCAAATTGTAATGGAGGTCGCGGGAATTAAAAAATATCCCTCTCCCACTTAGTAATTTAAAATTGAGGAATTTTCACACAACATGCATATCAAACAATAAGCAATAAATATGAAAAAAACTTTCCAACTATTATGACTTTTGTTTTCCAATATGCTTCCCGTCATGTCGCCACCTCGTCCGCTCCTCCCTTTACCATGTGCAAGCCACAAGGAGATCCGAGTCGAGATAAACTATTTTAATTTACATCCATCAATCCTATACTCCACGAAGGAGTGTACAATATATCTAGATCGAAACTAAATTAAAATGAGTGAATAAATAGTGTCATATTTAATTACAAAAATTAAATACTAATTAGCCTCGTCAACACCAAGGATTCAAATAATTAGTTACAATTACATACACACAATCACATACATCAACATAGCCATAATAGTTGGATCTTATGCCTGCAAGCAAAAAGTTAGCCTATGCACATCCAACTATTATCCGACATATACAATATATGATAAATGCATGAAAGTAACTAAATCCAAACACACAAAATCAAAAATCGTGGCTCTGATACCACTTGAAGGGATGTATTTTTTCTCGCTTCGCTTCGGTCGCTTGTGCATGGCGATCCTATCTCACATCTCCAGATTAAAACTTTATTAATTAAAAATAATCCGGATGGAGATAGATTACCCAAGCAACCGATTCATCATCGTGCTATTCGATTTGAGCAATCGCTTGAACAAACTTGTTGTTCAAGCGACCTAACCCTTTTCCTCGATTAGCCACGGAATAGATGATGTACGGATTGCCGATTTTTGTGTTTATGATAGGGGTCCATGTCAATCAACAACATACAAAATACAAAAGAACAAGAATCAATATTAAACAAGATTATACCTCTTGTTTTACCTCTTGATCTTCTATTGTATTCCTATCCTCTTCTCGGACGTCGTGTGGGCGATGACCTTCTAGACCACGTATCTTCCCTTCCTTTGCTCGCTCTGAACAAGGGAAGAAAACCCTCCCTTCTTCTCCTTGCTTGTACCGACCACCAAACTCGAAGCGTGGTGTCCGCCGGCCCTAAGGAGAGGAGAGGAGGTGCCGGTCAAAGAAAGGAAGAAAGGGCAAAACCCTAACCCCTCTTACCACCGACCCTAGGACAAGGAGAGGGAGGCGTCGGCCAAATAAAGAAAGAAAGGGCTAAAACCTAACTCCTCTTGCCGCCGACACTAAGGAAAGAGAGAAGAGGCGCCAACCAAAGGGAAGAATAGGAATCAAAACCCTAACTCCTTATTGCCGTCGGCCCTAGAAGCAAAACCCTAATCCTTACTGCCCAAGCCTCTCCACATCCAACACACCTACTTTTTAGGTCAAGGCTTCATGAGAAATTTATAATAGGCTACAATAGGGACCATGAGGAGGAGTTGGATCTTGGCCACCCAATGGATCTGAACCACATATAACCCGATCCATTAATGATGATCCATTCCACTAAAGGATCATCATTGATCTACCTCACCAACTCCTATAATTAAATATGAGTTCCACATATTATTTATACAAAATATCTCCCCGTGTTTAAGATATCGAATGTCCATTAATTAATTAAATTACTGACTATTTAATTAATCAATATCTAACTCCATGAGTAGTACCACTCATCCTTATCATCATGTTGGACCAAGTCCACCTGCAGGATTTACATGATGAACTTTATGAGCTCCTCAAGAGAACATCATCATCCTAGTGTATAGGACATGGTTTCCTCCTATAATTAATGACACACCATGTAAATAATATTATTTTCCAACTTACCAGGCCTATCGATTTAATACATAAATCTCGCCCATTAGTAAATCAATGAAATAAATACTAAGTACATGTGCCCGTTATTATATCGGGATTAAGAGCATGTACACCATAATATTTGAGGTTTGATTCAATTATAGAGTCAATATAAATTGAATCACCTCTAAATCGGTCCTGCTCAGTACACACAAAGTGTACTAGTATAATTCTATGGTCAAGATAAACCAATACCAAATTACACTACAACCATGCCAATGGTTTGTCCAAAACCATCTTGGTTGTGAGCCTCTACTTATACTCTATAAGGAACTGATAACATGATCTTCTGTGTGACACCACACACCATATTATCTATAATGTAAAGTATCAGACAATATGCATAAATATAAAATGCAAATAATGATCATGTGATTCTTATTTCAAAATGAAGATGTTCATACAAAAGCTAGGCTTTTAGTATACATCCTAATAGTAGGATCCCTAAGGTTTCGAACCACATATATCGTGTGTTGTGATTGTCTCTTGTATTCGTATTTGCTATTTGTATTTTCGCTGCGCATATTAACGAATATTGTAGACGAACGAACGATTTCCACCAAGCACGCGAAAAGGTTATTCAACCCCCCTTCTAGTCGGGCCAAGATCCTCCAACAAGATCTTCGATCATCTTCACTGGTGCTCTTCAATGCCTGGCGATCGGAGCTAAGATGACCCAGTTGGACATGATTTGGAAGGCTGGGGTTATCTGCTACTATCGTGATTCATCAGCAACTTTTTCCATCTCCAACAGCCTCTTGATCTTACCAATTCTAGTGGCAGGATTGTCAATTTAGTAATGGTGAAGACCAATAAACCTTCACAACTCCGGTTCCTTCCATTTTCGTGGCCGTGATTCAGCCGCTTCGTCTCCGCAGATCCATCCATCGGCTGCGATGATTTGGCAGCCCCGAAGCTCATCGCCGGAGCAGTGATCCATTTCCATCAATTCTAGCTCTTGTCGGAGGGATATTCTGATGAGAGATCCATTCTATTGAAGCAGGTAGAAGCTGTCCAGCACTGCCGTGGGTCACCGGAGAGGGTGGTTCCTTTCCAAAAGTTGTGGATGATCGTCAGTTAATTTTTATTCATATGTTTGGTTTTGTGTGGTTATGTTTGTTTGTGTTATTTTGGTTATAATTGCTTGTTTGTTATGTATTTTGATTTGAATGATTACTCGTTATTGAATAGGTTGTTCGATTGAATGTTTTGTTTGAGGTTGCATGTGGTAGTTTATTTGGGTGTTTAAGTAGCTGTTGTTGATCATTTACTCTGTTTACTTATTTGTTAGGTTTATTTCCTGCAAGGCTAATTGTTCTTTCAATTAATTAGCGATGTTTGATCATTGTACCATATAGTGACAGTGCAGTGCTTGGTTGAATTGTTTAAGTTTGTTTAGTTTAGTTTTCAATTGATATTTGATCATTGTACCGTATAGTGACAGTGCGGTGCTTGGTTGAATTGTTTAAGTTAGTTTAGTTTAGTTTTCAGTTGATATTTGATCATTGTACTGTATAGTGACAGTGCGGTGCTTGGTTGAATTGTTTAAGTTTGTTTTGTTTAGTTTTCAGTTGATCTTTGATCATTGTACCGTATAGTGACAGTGCGGTGCTTGGTTGAATTATTTAAGTTTGTTTGTTTAGTTTAGTTTTCAGTTAATATTTGATCATTGTAGCGTATAGTAACAGTGCGGTGCATGATTGAATTGATTTTGCACATTAGGTTAGCTTCCAAGCAATTGTTAATTGGTAGTTAGGTTTATTTCTTGCAAGGTTAATTCTCATGTCGGTTAACCATAATTGTTTAACCATTGTATCGTATAATGACAATGTGGTGCATGGTCGAATCGTTCTTGCACATTAGGTTAGCTTTCAAATAATCGTTTTGATAGTTACAGGAACCCCCAGTGTTAATAATGTTTAGAAACAAACGTTCAACCATTGAGTTCCATGGGAGACAACCCAAGTTACCCTATACTGCATTAGTGTAGTTAGGGGGTTCTGTAAATAATTTGGGAATGATACCGTGATAAAATAACTGTTCACCACCACTAGGGCAGAACAAAATTCCTTGAAAAGAAAAAAAATAATAAAAATATAGAAAAAAGAGAGAGAGAGAAAAAAAGGAGAGTTAAAAACAGTTGTCGTGGGTGGAAATGACTAGGTGCTCCTTTGAGACCGAGTTAGGTTACTGGGAAAACACCTACCAATTTCTCTCAATACTGAGAATGCCTTTGAGACTTTTTGCTAGATCTAGGGAATGACCTTCGCTTAGGGAAGGTAAGTTCCTAAAAGTTGGAGACCTTAGGAAAGCTATAAAATGACGACTTAACTCACTGTGGAATGAGTATCCCTAGGGAAATTCGATTAGCACATGCACGAAAAGCTAACTTACTAAATTTTTAGAACATATCTATTTTTATTTGATTGAAAATACCACTTGATAAATCCAATTAATATGCTAAGTATGGAACAATACTTTTTAAAAATTTCATGCCACTGAGGTTTGCTTGAGGATAAGCAAAGATCTAAGTCTGGGGAGATTGATGTGAGCGAAACATATAGGGTTTTAGAAATAGTTTTCGTACACATCTCGTTACATTTTATCCTTGTTTCAAGCATATTTACTTTGTTTTGCAAGCATTTCCTATTTTATGGTTCGTGTTGGAGGATCATGGCCCGACTAGAAGGAGGGGAAGAATAGCCCGATTCGATGCTTGACAAAAATCGATTGTTCTTGCATAATTGTCTACAATGATCGTCAATATGCATAGCAGAAATAATAGATACAAATAAGAAATACAAATATAACACACAATGCACAATCAATATACGTGGTTCGGAACCTTAGGGTTCCTACTCCACGAGGTGAACTCAACAAGCTCGAGTGATGAACACACCACTACTAAAACTCCTTCTCGACAACAAGTCAGAGGTGGAGAAATATCGTACAAGCGATTACAAAAGTAATACAATGAAATACAATAAATACACTAAGCAATATACAAAATCAAGTAAAGAATACTTTACACAAGAACTTTGGATTGCTTGCATGTTGCTTGCTTTGGATTGGTCTTGAAGGTCTGGAATGCAGCAGCAATTCCCCTCCAAAATCACCCCAAACATCGCTGTGGAAATCCTCCCAAAGCTCCTCCTTTTATGCTTGTCTTGGGCTGATTCTGTGCCTAGCAGTCGACTGCCATAAGGCACCAGGCTACTGCTCCTGTAGTCGTTGTGAGACAATGACCTAATCCACGTTAGCATTCCAACCAACGGATACACTAGCAGTCGATTGCCAATTACAATTAGTCGACTGCCAAGCTCGTAGCCGACTGATCAATCGGCTATCGAGCATTCTTCTCTCGCATCCTCGACTAGCTGTTGACTGCCATCCATGGCAGTTGACTACTGAAGCCATCAGTCGATTGCCATGGCATACGATGCAGTTGAACAGTAGTCGACTTTCACCAGTCGACTGGGACATACCACCAGTCGATTGGGACATACCACCAGTCGACTATTGTCGGGTAAAACCTCAAACACAAGTTGTTTGAGGATTCGACCGTCGAGTAAAACCTCAAACAATATATTTGAGCATCTGACACTTGACCTCAGTCACTTGGCCAAGTTCACCTCATCCATGATGTTTAACCCAAGACACCCTTAGCCTAGACCTAAGCCTTCTAGCCACCTCTACTAGCTTCGTGCCTATCGGATCCCTCCAAGTCGTCCATGATTTGTTCGTCCATGCGCGGATCCTTCCAAGCCATCCATGACTTGTTCATCCATACACTAGCATCCAGGTGCTTCCTTCGGCTATTGTCATGCTCTCGGTGTCTACACCGCCATGGTACATATGGACTTATGCTCCCAAGACTACCACTTGGCCTTACGCCGCCAAACCACCCCTTGGACTTTCCAAATGCCAAGTATCCATAACTTGGACTTTCACCACCAAGGCTACACACTTGGACTTACGTGGCCAAGGCTACACACTTGGTCTTCCCATGCCAACTCCATGTTGGACTTCAAATGCCAAGCCCCATTCTTGGACTTTCATCGCCAAGGCTACACACTTGGACTTATGTGGCCAAGGCTACACACTTGGTCTTCCCATGACAATCACATGTCATATGTTTTGTTTGACATCAAAATACTGCTCGAGTCAAACTCGAGTTTGGTCAATCGTGACCTGGGCAGATTACACCAACAATCTCCCCCTTTTTGATGTTTGACAAAATCCCAAACACCTTTTAGTTAGGTGACCTAACTCAAGTCTACCAATTATCCCCAATTGGCAATTCTCACATCTTGTGAGAATTCCAACTAACCCAAATTGCTACCTTTTCCCCCTTTTTGACATACATCAAAAAGGTCCTCCCCAAGGGTGCCAATATCTCATATCTCAATGAGATCTTACAATATCTCCCTTGGTCCAAAAACACATCTAGGATGTCTTCACTCTTCCTAGTGATAAGTCTCATATCACTTATGAGAGGTAATCCCCCAATTCTCCTCTCATGAGGAGAAATACATCCATCATCCCAAGATGGATAACCTCCCCATAAAGGCTTGCTCCCCCTTGACTATTGCACCAACAATGTCCTTGGAGAGTCCCTAAGCCAATAGGAACACTAAACAATTGAAATTAAGGGCAAATATTCAATATTGAACTTTCACCTCCCTTAATTCGATACACACCCTAAACAATTCTTCTAATCCATTTTCAATGAATTTCCACCCTTCTAATGCTCTCCAAAGCATATCCTAGGGTTAGGAGCAATTAGGGAACCTAAAAATAGCTGAACATGGGCCTAACAAACCTTGTTTACCTTAAATCAGCATTGGCAGTCGACTCTTACATTCACCAGTCAACTTCCCTTGACAGTCGACTGATTTCTGCATTGTACAAAAATCAAGGTTCAGAATCGAATTTTAAAAAAAAACATAAGTAAATATACATATTTTGAAAAATCTTGAAAATTAATACGTACATTACTTATAACAATCATTATGGATGAAAAATATTTGAAAAATAAAATACCCATAAACTAGTGAGATTGATACAAAGTTCAAAACTATTGAAATTTTCAATATTTGACCCTACTTTGTATCACCTCCTTCAATGGTGATTGCTATCAAAAGATAGACTTCACTAAGGTTTTTCAAAATGATTTTGAAATGATTTTAAAAACCTTAAATTCATTTCCTAACATCTCACTTGTATCTAAGTATATGAAACACATACAAGTCAAGTGTTCATGTGAGATGTGGTTTTTGTTCATTTAGGGTCTCATGCATTTTTCTAGGCAATACTATTTGATTCCCTTATGCATGGGACTTCAAATCATGCAATTATCCTTAACTCAATTTTATTGAATGCATGAATAATGATTATGGCATAATTGATACATAGATAAGCATGTGCCAATAATCATGATGTCATGGCATGTGATATAATTTAAGCATAACATGACATTTAAAAATAAATCTAAACATGATCATGACATTTTATATGATAAAAATAAATATGATGTCATGACATGACAATGACAATCAAAGCATGGCAAATAAAAGGTAAAGGTATAGGAATACCTAGATTTTAGTATTAGTTGTCATTCAATAGAATTAAGTTTATTTTGCCATATTAACCAACTCTACCAAGTGTGCCAAAACCCAAAATGGCACACTAAGACCTCTAACCCTAATTGTGCCAATTTTGTTAATATTCAAACTTCTCAAAGTACATTGACACATCCTAAAGTTTCAACTCTACCATGGTTAGGTTAACTACCATCCACTTAGCATTGACATGCCCTAACCCATCTAGCGTGAATCAATCACGCTCTTAGGAACTCAATACCTATTAGAGCTCCTTGGGTTAAAAATGTATTCACTAGGGATAACTTCCCTAGATACCTTCCTAATCGCCCTTTTTAGCTTTGAAGCCTTGGTCATTTGGATCTTTCCTAGGTTAACTCTAGGGGTAACTCCCCT
Organism: Wurfbainia villosa; assembly: GCA_025175895.1. Taxonomy (NCBI): domain Eukaryota; kingdom Viridiplantae; phylum Streptophyta; class Magnoliopsida; order Zingiberales; family Zingiberaceae; genus Wurfbainia; species Wurfbainia villosa. The sequence continues at coordinate 107,208,899 of CM045991.1, forward strand.
TGTAACTTTCTTAGTGGCTTCCTTAGGTTTCCTTGAAACCTTAGCCACTAGACACCTACCTTGGTTAACCTTAGGGATGACTTCCCTATTAACCTTGGTTTTCCTAGACCTATATATTGTTCCATAATCGAATGGAACATCATGGAAGGACATAGGTTTGTGACCCAAACCTTTCTTGCCCTTGGATGGTTCTTGTCTCCTAGGTCTTAGATTTTGATCATTAGACCCTTTAAATGAGTTTGTCATTTTTTGCTAGGGTATTCTCCAATTTTTCAAGCCTTGACTTCAAAGCTTAATTTTCCAATTCTAATTTTCCCAATTTTGATTGTTCATTGATCTTTTGGGAATGACACTTCCTAGGCATATGTCTATGATTCTTAGGATTAATGCCTAAGTGGTTCTCTACCTTTCTAATGGACTCCCTAGGTAGAATTGGTCTAGAGTTATCAATTCTAAATTTGTCCTTAGGTAAATCTACATGTTTGGCACCTAAGCAATAGTATTTGTTTTTTAGTAGCATGCTTTTTATGATTATTAACAATTGCAAGAGTACTAAAAACATGCTTTTAACCCTAGAGCTGGAAGGTGCATTAAAATATACCTTAGGGTTTACTTTGGAAGCTCCCCCTACTTGTATAGCTCCTTCTTGTCCCTTCTTCCTCCCCCTAGGGCATTGGCTTTGGTAGTGTCCCTGTTGATTGCACTTGGAGTACACAATGTGCTCTTTGCTTTTCCTAGCGAGGACTCCGACATCCTTTGACTTTTGGTTGACTTTTGATGTTGGTGCCTTCTCCTTGGCCAATTTTGGGCATTTACTCTTGTAATGCTCGGCTACCCTACACTCAAAGCATATGATATAATTTTTATTTTTAATTACAATTCTTGAGTTACTTATGGAATTTTTTTCTTGTTCTTCACTTCTCCCGAATGTAGACGCTTCTTTTTGTTCTTGCTCTGGGATGGAAGATCTCTCCTCCCCCTCAATACTAGAGGTGGAGGTTTCCTCCAATTCATCAACATCCTCGGATGTTAATGGAAATTCTTCCTTGGCTTCCTTTTCTACTTGTGCCGGTTCGGGATTTTTGTGGAATTTTATCAACTTATTCCACAAGTCCTTAGCATCCCGATATTCACCTAACTTGCATAAAATATTGTTAGGTATTAATTTTACTAACATAATCGTTACCTTAACGTTTGTTTTGAATTATTATCGTTGCTCCTCGGTCCATTTTGATTTTACTAACAGCTTGTTGTCTTTACCCCTAGGCACTTCAAAATCATTTTCAATGATTAGCATAGTATCGAAATCGGTTTCGAAGTATACCTCCATCCTTCTTCTCCACCATGAGAATTCTCCCTCGAATTTTGGTGGTTGGATGTTGATGTCGGCCATTTCGTTGTTGTCGTGGCGGTGAGTCCGATGATAACCTTCTCGCTCTGATATCACTTGTTGGAGGATCGTGACCTGGCTAGAAGGGAGGATGAATAGCCTGATTCGATGCTTGACGAAAATCGATCGTTCTTGCGTGATTGTCTACAATGATTGTCAATATGCACAGCAGAAATAATAGATACAAATATGAAATGCAAATACAACACACAAGACATAATTGATATACGTGGTTCAGAACCTTAGGGTTCCTACTCCACGGGGTGAGCTCAACGAGCTCGAGTGATGAACACACCACTACTAAAACTCCTTCTCGACAACAAGTTGGAAATGGAGAAACCTCGTACAAGCGATTACAAAAGTAATAAAATGAAATACAACAAATACACTAAGCAATACACAAAAACAAGTAATGAACACTTTACACGAACTTTGGATTATTTGCTTGTTGCTTGCTTTGGATTTGTCTTGAAGGTCTGGAATGCAGCAATAGTTCCCCTTCAAAATCACCCTAAATATTGCTGTGGAAATCCTCTCCAAGCTCCTCCTTTTATGCTTGTCTCAGGCTGATTCCGCGCCTAGCAGTCGACTACTCCTATAGTCGTTGTGAGACAATGATCTAATCCATATTAGCATTCCAGCCAACGGATACACTGTAGTCGACTGCCAATTACCATCGATTGACTTTCATGCTCCTAGTCAACTGATCAGTCGGCTACCAAGCATTCTGCTCTCGCATCCTCGACCAGTAATCAACTTCCATCCATGGCAATCGACTGCTGAAGCCATCAGTCGACTGTCCAATGCTGGAAGTTGACTGTCATGGCATATGACACAGTCGAACAATAGTCGACTTTCACCAGTCGACTGAGACATACCACCAGTCGACTGTTGTCAGGTAAAACATCAAACACAAGTTGTTTGAGCATCTGACCATCGGATAAAACTTCAGACAACATGTTTGAGCATCCGACACTTGACCTCAGTCACTTGGCCAAGTTCACCTCATCCATGAGATTTAACCCAAGACACCCTTAGCCTAGACCTAAGCCTTCTTGCCACCTCTACTAGCCTCGCACCTATCGGATCCCTCCAAGTTGTCCATGACTTGTTCATCCATGCGCGGATCCCTCCAAGACATCCATGACTTGTTCATCCATACTCTAGCCTTCAGGTTCTTCCTTTAGCTATTGTCATGCTCTCGGTGTCTACACCACCAATGTATATATGGACTTATGCTCCCAAGACTACCGCTTGGCCTTACGTCGCCAAACCACCCCTTGGACTTCCCAAATGCCAAGTATCCATAACTTGGACTTTCACCGCCAAGGCAACACACTTGGACTTACATGGCTAAGGCTGCACACTTGGTCTTCCCTTGCCAACTCCATGTTGGACTTCCAATGCCAAGACCTATGCTTGGACTTTTACCACCAAGGCTACACACTTGGTCTTCCCATGACAATCACATGTCATATGTTTTGTCTAACATCAAAATACTACTCGAGTCAAACTCGAGTCCGGTCAATCGTGACCTGGATCAATTGCACCAACAGTTCAGAGATCTACTCTTGTTGTTTTTGTGTGTAGGAGGACATTTTATAGGTTAAAAGGCACATTTTTGGAGCAAAAGGAAGACATTCACCGGGAGGAACGGAGGTGGACACGACCAGCCATGTGAATTCCACACGGCCATGAAACTAGCCCTCCTAGCACCACACACGGTCGACCGTGTGGATTCATTTTTGGAGCAAAAGGAAGACATTCACCGAGAGGAACAAAGGTGGACACGACCAGCCGTGTGAATTCTACACGGCCACCAAAACAGCCCTCCCAGCGCCACACACGGCCGACCATGTGGAATCCACACGACCGTTTGGTGCTAGGACTTATTGACGTGACTAGATTTTTTCGTGGGATTTATGTAGAGCCAACTTCACGTATATAAAAGGAAGCCACGATCAAACCCTAGGGGGGAGGCCACGATGGCTAGAACAGCAAATAGTGCCCTAAAATGCACCAGAGACTCGCAACGGGGAGGAAGGAGACGGCTCAAGGATAAAAATTTGTGCTCCAACGCCAAAGAGAAAGACCAAGAGTACTGTGATTTCGTTCTTAGATATCTTTATATTGTAATGATTCATTCCATGATGTCTTTTGTCTTATCTCTTTCATTTATGGAGCAGATCTTTTTATTCTAGGATTAGGGAGTAACTTGTGTATGTAGGACTTGCTAGTTTGAATATAATTTCTTTTCTTGAATTTATATTTGCAATTGGTATTGTTTGGATCGGTGAAAATCATGATTTGATTCTCTATCTATTGCGCATAGCCAATACAAAGGGTGACAACCTTTGTATAAAAAATCTAGGAGAACCAAGGAGGAACCTTGCGATCGCCCCTCCCTCCGATAATTGTAGGGGATCGATCGGTGTGTGTTGGTCGGCTAGAGGGGGTTGAATAGCCCTCAATCGTTGGATGGTAGAATTTGCTCGTCTACAAAATCGTTAGCGCAAGAGGAATACTAATAAACAAGACAAGCAAATCAAAACAACAAGAATAAAACCAATGCTAACAAAATATGTAACGTGGTTCATGGCTACGTCATTAATCCACGGTCCCCGATTCGTCCAAGGTAAATCACTCCTTTTCCAAATCCACTAGATCTCTCCTTTGCACCAAGCTAGGTGGAGGTAACCCTTACAACTCAAGAACACTCCTTCTTTTACAATTGATGTGAAAGAAACTAGAAGAAGGAGTTTATCACTTGTAGAGCACTTGGATGATGGTTTGGAATATAAGCATTGGCCATCCAAAAGCCCACACCCTCTCTTTTTATAAAGAGGGTTGATTTCTTCCCGTTGGCTGCCACCAATCGACTGCTGCCCTTGGCAGTCGACTGCCGCCACTACAACGGCCTTCGAACACGTCGGATCCCGACTGTTGTAGTCCAACGGATCCTTAGCGGTCGTGATGGAAACCATCACGATTGCTCCTCCGTAATCGTGCCCGATCGGCTACGGCGATTCTATGGCCCAAACCCTCTTGACGATCGGTGATATCATCAGCGATCGGTGATGGTCTGGCGATCATTCGGCCCAAAAACTACTCAGTCGAACTCGTTCGACTCAAAGAAGTCGACTGACATTCCATGGCAGTCCACTAGTGCCGTGTGAAACTCAAACTTAACATTCGTTTGAGCTTCCGGTGGTCGGGTAAACCTCAACCCTTGCGGTCGAGCCTCCGACACTCAGCCATTCGGTCAAGTTCACCTAATGAGCTACTTACAATTCACTCATTCTCTCATCTCACTCGAAGTCCCTCGCCGAAGCTCTCTTCGTTCGTGGCCACGTCCCTCGGCAGCAACAGGCACACGACTCTGCAATGCTCCTTCGCGTCTCTTGCCTTCGAAGTCTGCTTCCTTGGCTTCACTTCAAGTCATCTCGTCCGTTGGCCCCTCAGCAGCATCAAGCGCATGGATCTGCAATGTTCCTTCTCCGACTCAAGCACGAGGTTGTGAGTAGTGAACCCGCCAAGGCTCCATGTGCGAATTACTAAGTCCTGTAAGACTCCAACACACATATCAAATCACAATAACAACCTAACTTAAACCCTTTGTCACATACATCAAAACCATATCACGGCAAGAGATTGCCCTAACAATCTCCCCCTTTTTGATGTGTGGCAATCCGTTTAAGTTAGGTAAAAACATTTGATAAAATATTAAGGAAAGAAAGCATGTGAATAACATGATTAGCAACTCTCCCCCTTAATACATGAAACTCCCCCTAAATATAATTCCCCCTTACTTAAACATATATATTTCTCCCCCTTTGACACCATCAAAAATAATTAACAAAGTTTATACAGCATGGCATCAAGTCTAGAGAGAAACATAAACCAAAAACATGCCTTAAAACCGTGTATCAGAAGTTGTTGGGCAATTTTCAGGTGAGCAGTCGACTGCTATCAGTATGGCAGTCGACTGACACAATGAAATCCAAATTTCTGATTTTCTAGACGAATTTCAGAAATGCACTATAAATTCCAGAAAATTTAAAAAAAAAGTGAAATTTGGGTAACACATTTATTTTAGGGTTATTTATCAATGAAAAATAGTTTTCCATGAAAAAACATTATATTTTTAAAGATTTGCCAAAAATCCAAAAGCTTAAAAAACAACTAGTGTTTTGATCAAGTTTGTATCCATTTTAACATCTAGTTGTGCTTTGGATTGTTTCAAAACATGAACATGCAGATTTTAAAGTAAGAAATTGTTTTGAAAACATATGAAATATCCAACCATGATCTTTTGGCAATATGTATATGAATTAAACATAAGCCTTCTCCATGATTGGTCTATGATTGCTATTTTGATACCTTAAATGACCATCTAAATGTCATAGGCATTAGTGGATATTTGTATCATCCTAACATCTCACTCATGCTAAGTTTTCAATCAAGGTAGCCTATGGTGAGTGTGAGATGCATCCTAAAGGTATTTGTATACACTTAACCATTAATTTCATGCAATTCTATCAAGGTTAAGTATCATCCTATCATTCCACATGATCATAAAGACATATATGGATAAATTTCACATTATGATCATGAAACAAATGTATTCATCAAATTATGATCATGTATTAGGTATTACATCATGATGATAAGCCAAATATCACCTAAAGCATGATTTAACTATTTATAGGTGCATTATCATCACCTAACACTATTTCAAAAATATTGTCCCGCCATCCTAAGTCAACCAAAATATGATATAGATAAATTTCATATGGTTGACTATCTTAGGGTTTCCCTAACCCTTTAGGATGGATTTAGGAACCCAATATAAATTCTTACCTATGGGGTTCACTAAAAATTCCTTAGGGATCCATTTTCTAGCTATTATCTTCTTTTTGTCTTGACCCCTAGCAATTAAGCATTTATAGGCCTTTTCATTTTTATTTTCTTTATATCCTAGGCCTTTCTTGTTGAAACTAGCCCTTTGGCTCCCTATGATCATGTTAAGGGTGTTGGAGCCTATGGTGAATTTTTCTAGGGCTTTGGTCAAATGATCTACCTTTTCCCTTAAAGCCCTATTTTCATCCATACATGCATCACTAACATTAAATGGCATATATTCATGTGAGCATGCATCATTTACGCTAGAAGAAATATTATCATTTACATTTAAGCATGCTTTTTCTAATTTTTCTTCTAAGTCCTTAATTTGATCAAGCATGCTTTTGTTATTTTTCTTGGCTCTAAATAAATCCTTAGTGAGGCTAGAAATCATGGAAACTATTTTACTATGTGAGAGATTCGTTACCATAATCTCCATGTCTTCTTCTTCTTCGAATGAAGATGGTGAAGAAGCTCCCCCTTCACTAGAGCTCTCCTCACTTGTGCTTGATCCTTCATTTTCGGAGGAGGATGAGTCTAGATCGTCAAAAGCCATTAATGCCAAATTTGTGACAAAGGCATTTTCTTCCTAGGATGATAATGATGAGGAGGAAGAAGGGTCATCCCAAGTCCTTGCCTTTAGTGCCTTTGCCTTTCCCTTTTCTTTGGCTTTCTTCTCTTCTTCTTTCTTCTTGCTCCCCTTTTTCTTCTTCTTTTCTTCCTTCTTTCTCTTCTCCTCTTTGCTCTTGTTCAAGAGGGGACAATTATCCCTTATATGTTCTTCCCCTTGACAATTGTAGCAAATAAACTTCCCCCTTGGTCTTCTCCTCCTATCATTATATTTATTAAATTTAAAACCTTTTAATGCATGTCTTACCCTCCTTACCATATAGGCTTCTTCCGTGCTATCCATGGAGGAGGAGGAGGATGCTTCGTCGGAGGAGGAGGGAGTCTCCATCTTCTTCTTCCCTTTGTTGGCTAATAGTGCTACTCCCCTTGATGGTTGGAGTCTTGGCTCTTCTACTCCTTCAAGCCTAGATTCATGCAATTCCATAGTGGAGAAAAATTCATCTAGAGTACTTACCTCTAGATTCTTTGAAATATAGAATGAGTCCACCATTGAACTCCACTTGGATGATCGGGGAAAAGCATCTATTGCCTTCATGAGCATGTCCCTATTGGAGAGCTTCTCCCCTACACTAGATAAACCGTTAAGGATTTCTTTAAATCTTGAATGTAGAGATGTTACCTTCTCCCTTTTATCGAGTTTGATATTGTTGAGTTGGGAACGAAGGACATCTCTCCTTGCTAGTTTTGCCTCGGATGTGCCTTCATGAAGCTACACTAGCTTCTCTCACATTTCTTTGGCACTAGAGCAATCCCCAATTCGGTTTATCTCTTGTTGGGGAAGTACGTTGAGGAGATGATGTTTAGCCTTTGAATTTGCAAGGTGTTCCTCTCTTTGCTTTTTAGTCCACCTTGACTTGTCTAGTATTCTCCCCTCTTCGTCCCTAGGCATCTCAAAATCATTTTCCATTATAAGCATAATATCGAAATCGGTTTCAAAGAATACCTCCATTCGCTTCTTCCACCAAGTGAATTCCCATCTGAATTTTGGTGGGTGAATGTTGGAGCCGACCATTTTTGAATGAAGTGCTTGTTGCGGCAGTTAGTCCTCGACAAGTGACTTGGCTTTGATACCACTTGTAGGGGATCGATCGGTGTGTGTTGGCCGACTAGAGGGGGGTGAATAGCCTTCAATCGTTGGATGGTGGGATTTGCTCGTCTATAAAATCGTTAGCGCAAGCGGAATACTAATAAACAAGACAAGCAAATCAAAACAACGAGAATAAAACCAATGCTAACAAAATATGTAACGTGGTTCACGGCTACGCCGTTAAATCACGGTCATTGATTCGTCCAAGGTGAATCACTCCTTTGCCAAATCCACTAGATCTCTCCTTTGCACCAAGCTAGGTGGAGGTAACCCTTACAACTCAAGAACACTCCTTTTACAATTGATGTGAAAGAAACTAGAAGAAGAAGTTTATCACTTGTAGAGCACTTGGATGATGGTTTGGAATATAAGCATTGGTCATCCAAAAGAACACCCTCTCTTTTTATAGAGAGGGCTGATTTCTTCCCGTTGGCCGCCACCAGTCGACTGCTGCCCTTGGCAGTCGATTGTCGCCACTACAACGGCCTCCGAACACATCAGATCCCGACTGTTGTAGTCTAACGGATCCCTTGGCAGTCGACTGATGTAAACTTCGTTCGGTTACGTATTGCTAGATGCGATTGGCGGTTATAGCGAAATAAAAACCCTCTTGACTGGTCATTGCGCCATCGGTCGATCTGATGTCTTAGCGATCTTGCCCACATAAAGCGATCATTCTTTGGCCCAAAAACCACTCGATGAGGATACGGTCGAACCCGTTCGACTCGGAAGCGATCATTGTCATTCCATGGCGATCGACTAGTGTCATGAAACACTCAAACTTAACATTCGTTTGAGCTTTTGGCGGTCGTAAACCTCACCCTTATGGTGAGCCTCGAGCACTTTCGGCCATTCTGCCAAGTTCACCTAATGAGCTACTTACAATTCACTCATTCTCTCATCTCACTCGAAGTCCCTCGCCGAAGCTCTCTTCGTTCGTGGCCACGTCCCTCAGCAGCATCAGGCACACGACTCTGCAATGTTCCTTCGCATTTTTTGCCTTCGAAGTCTGCTTCCTTGGCTTCGCTTCAAGTCATCTCGTCCGGCGGTCCCTCGGCAGCATCAAGCGCACAGCTCTGCAATGCTCCTTCTCCGACTCAAGTACGAGATTATGAGTAGTGAACCCGCCAAGGCTCCATGTGCAAATTACTAAGTCCTACAAGACTCCAACGCACATATCAAATCACAATAGCAACCTATCTTAAACCCTTTTCCACACACATTAAAATTATATCACGGCAAGAGATTGCCCTAACAATAACCATAGATAGTAGAATATGATGGAGTAGGAAACGAGACATGTTCCGACTCTTCATAGGGTTTATTAGAACATCCTCTTACCCAATAGCCTATCTTAACAGAAGGGCCAAAGTAGGATAAATTAACTCTAGAAGGGTTGAGGTACCTTAGTGACAGGGGGCTCCCAACGGTATCAACCCCCTGAGCTCTAATGATCCGAAAGGTCAACTTGGTTAGAAATAGGTAGTTCCCAAGAAAAGCAAAAGTTCATCGGGCAATCGTATGATGATCCTCCCGCAAGATCATAATTAGAGATCTTGACATTATTTAATTGATAGCATGTTCCACAATGCACAAGTGAAACCGAAGTCCTAGGATCCTTTTGAGAACTTCGAACCAACTTTCCCTTCCTCTGAGTGACACCGTACTTAAGTTAGGACTACCGTCAACCTCGCAACCATAACTCTTAAGATTTTAACTCTAAACAACAACATCCACTGGACAAACGGTATTTGAATCTCAATCTCTGTGGAATCGATAATATTTATTACTTGACGACATCCGTGCACTTATGGGCATTGAGCACGAGCGCATGCTTCGAGCCCTCGACGATTCTCATCATAGATTTGAGGTCGTGTTTGCATGAATCACTATCCTTAAGGTGCTTCCATCAGTTATTGTCATGCCAACCGGGTCTACTTTGCCAAGGTACATTTGGGCTTATGTCGCCAAGAAAAATGCTTAGACTTAATGCCACTAAAGATTGGACTTATGCTGCTAAGACTACATGCTTGGAATTTATGCCGCCAATATCACACCCTTGGACTTCCCAATTGCCAAGCATTCATACTTGGACTTTCGCTGCCAAAGTTCACTTGGACTTTATGTCGCCAAGACTACATAGTTGGACTTATACCGTCAAGACTATACCTTTGGACTTTCCTTGCCAAGTACCCATGACTTGGACTTTACCATTTCCAAGACCCATGCTTGGACTTTTCATACCAAGTACCCAAGACTTGGACTTTCCATGCCAAGTATCCAAACTTAGACTTTCCATGACAATCACATTGTTAATCATTTTGTCAAAGATCAAAATACTACTCGAGTCAACTCGAGTCTGGTCAATCGTGACCTAGGCCGATTGCACCAACAGTACCAACCTGATTAATGTTGTGAAGAAGGGGTTAGGTAGCTCTTCTATTAGAGATAAGGAAAGGAAGGCTTGAGGAGTTAAACTTGTTGGGATTATTGAGAATATAATCAAAGTCTCACATTGGTAAGACATGGAAAAGATCATGTACTTATAAGATGAAAAAATATTCCAATTGGAATGAGACCTTTTGGATAAAGCCCAAAAACAAAACCATAAGGGTTTGACACAAAGGTTGTCACTCTTTGTATCGCCTATGCGCAATAGATATAGAATCAAAACATAATCTTCATCGATCCAAACAACACCAATTGCAAATATAAATTCAAGAACAGAAAACATATGCGAACTAGCATGTCCAACGGACACAAGCTACTCCCTAATCCTAGAATTGAAGTATCTACTCCATAGATGAAAGAGAAAAGACACAAGGCATCATAGGATAAATCATTACAACATAAAGATATCTAAGAATGAAATCGCAATACTCTTGGTCATTCGTTCATTCGTTCATTGGATGTCGTAATTCGTTCGTTCTAGTGTGCTTGTCTACAATTGTCGTTAATATACGCAGCGGAATAACAATAGAAATAACAACAATACAAGCACAATCAATACACAAGCATATACGTGGATCGGAACCGAATGGTTCCTACTCCACGGGGTGAGCTCAACGAGCTCATGTTATGCGCACGACACTAACAACACTCCTTATCGACTACACGTCGGAGGTGGAGAAACCTCTCACAAGCAATTACAACAGTAATATACAAATACAAACAAGAATACAAATACAATACAAAAGAAACTCTTTTCACCGATTGCTTTTGATCACTTGTTTGTTGCTTGCTTTGGTTGGCTCTTGAAGGACTGGAATGCAGCAGCAATTCCCCTCCAATAGCTCCACAAAAACCATAGCGAAATCCTCCAACTCGTGCTCCATTTATAACATGCATCAAGATGTTTTCGCGCCCATCAGTCGACTGATCGTGACCATCAGTCGACTGGTCTTGTAGTCGTTGTCTCACAACGGCCAGATCCACGTTGGTTAAGTTCCAACGGATCACTCATCAGTCGACTGATGGCACCCATCGATCGGATCATCCATCGATCCGAGGCCGCGAGCTCGACTCCATTCTCGCGTCTGCACGGCGTGATTAGTCGATCGCATCCCTGCGATCGATGCCCCTATGATCGCTTTCCATGGCCACCAAGTTATTTGAGCGTCCGACACTCAGTCTTAGCCACTAGGCCAAGTCCACTTTATCCCTCATGGAGTTCCTCACCGAATCTCACTTCCCTCGGCCTACGTCCCTCGGATGCGCCAAGCGCACGGCTTCGCAACGCCATCCTTCGCGTCTCATGCCCTCGAAGTATGCTTCCCTTTGGGCTCACTCCATTCGCTCCCCGTCCGGCGGTCCCTCGGATGCACCAAGCGCACAGCTTCGCAATGTCATCCTTCACCGACTCAAGGACCTGAGCCTAGTGAACTTGCCAAGTTCTCAAGACTTCCCAAATGCACCAAGCGCACGGCTTCGCAATGCATTTCTCACCAAGCACCAAGCGCACGGCTTCGTAATGCTTTGGATTTCCACACCAAACTCCATGCTTGGATTTTCCATGCCAACACCATGTTGGACTTTTCCCATGACATGAGTTTTGTCTATTATCAAAATACCATCAAGGTATTGCTCGAGTCAACTTGGGCCGATTGCACCAACAATCTCTCCCTTTTTGATGATTGACAAAACTACCATCTCAAGTCTACCAATTCTCCCATATTGGCAATTCTCATATCCCAATGAGAATTCCAACGAACCCTAATTGGTAACTTGGTAACTTCTCCCCCTTTTTGACATTACATCAAAAAGGTCCTCCCCAAGGGTATGAATGTCTCATATCCCAATGAGATCTTACAATCTCTCCCTTGGAGGAACACATGCCTACAATCTTTCTAGTGATCCCATATCACTTAAAGAGAGGCAACCCAAATTTTCCTCCCATGAGGAAATATACATCCATCTTCCCATGATGGATACCTCCCCCTAGAGGCTTGCTCCCCCTTGACCATTGCACCAACAATGTCCTTGGAGAGTCCCTAAGCCAATAGGAACATTAAACCAATCAAAATTAAGGCAAAGTTCAACAATAAACTCTCATCCACCTTAAGATTGATGCTCACCCTCAACCCAACTCCTAATCCATGTCCAATGGATTTCCACCCTCTCTAATGCTCTCTCAAGCATATCCTAGGGTTAGGAGTGGTTAGGGGACCAAAACATAGCTGAACATGGGCCTGACCAACAAGGTTTATCCGAATCGGATTATCGATCATTGCGTAAAACCGGATCGATCGACACATCACCGACCGCCTCCATGGCCTCCATCGATAATCGATTTGCAGTTTTCTAAATTTCAGAAATGACTTTCCGAAATTCATAAGTAAATATACATAAATTGATAAATCTTGAAATTTGGTATGTATATTACTTATCACAATCATTATGGGTGAAAAATATCTGAAAATTATTTTACCCATTAAATTAGGAGATTGATACAAAGTCTAAAATTTAAGAAAAGCTTCAATAAAGAGCCCTCTTTGTATCATCCCATTCAATGGTGATAGCTATCAAAAGATAGGCTTCACCAAGGTTATTCAAAATGTTTTCAAAATGTTTTCAAAACCTTTAATTTCTTTTCCTTAAACATCTCACTTATATCTAGATGTGTAAAAACACATTCAATGCAATTAATCTAGTGAGATGTGAGTTTTTGTTCTTTAAATGGTCTCATACATATGTCTAGGCAATATTATTTGATTCCCATCAAATCATGTCATAGTCCTTAATTTCATTTTAATTTATGCATGATGATGATTATGACATAAATATGATATAGATAAAAGCATATGCCAAAACCATGATGTCATGGCATGTGAATGAAACTTAAGCATACATGACATCTAAACATAAATCTAAACATGATCATGACATTTTTATAGATGAAAATGAGAATGATGTCAAGACATAGTAAGGCAAACAAATCATGGCAACTAAAATACACTAAGGTATAGAACACCTAAGTGTTAAAATCAATTTGCCATTTCTAGGGATTAAACTAATTTTGCCTTAATGTCATTTATTTCCCTAGTGTGCCATAAACCCAAAATGGCACACCATGACCTCATTGTGCCAATTTAAATCATTTTAAACTTCTCAAACACATTGGCACATCTTAATGTGTCAACTCTACTATGGTTAGGTTAACTACCCATCCATTTAGGGTTAACACATCCTAACCCATCTAGCATGAATCAATCACGCTTTTAGGAACCCAATACCTATTGGAGCTCCTTGGGTTAACAAGGTATTCCCTAGGAATAACTTCCCTAGATACCTTCCTAATGACCCTTTTTGGCTTTGAAGCCTTAGTCAAATGAGTCTTACTTGGGTCAACTCTAGAGATGACTCCTCCATTGACCTTAGGGATGGCTTCCCTATTATCCTTGGTTTTCCTAGACCTAGAAATTGTTCCATAATTAAATGGAACATTATGATAAGTCTCCTTGGGCTTTGGTTTGTGACCCAAACCTTCCTTGCCCTTAGACCATTTTTGAACCCTAGGTCTTGACTTTTGTGTATTTGACCCTTGAACCGAATTTTTGATTATTGCTAGGGTCTTCTCCAATTTGTCTAGCCTTGACCTCAAGGCTTGGTTCTCTAACTTTAATTTTCCCAATTTAGATGTTTCATTAATCTTTTGGGAGTTGGTTTTCTTCTTAGGCATATGCCTAAATTTCTTGGGGTTGACTTCTAAATGATTTTCAATTCTTCTAATGGACTCTTTAGGTAAAATAGGTCTAGTGTTTTGAGTCCTAGGTTTGTCCTTAGAGAAACTAATATGCTTAGCACCTAAACAATAAACTTTATTGTTTCTCCTAGCATGCTTTTCATTGATAATAGCAAGAGAACTAAAATAATTCTTAGCATGTTTTTTAACTTTAGGAACTAAAGGTGCATTAAATAGTTTTACCTTAGGGTTAGCTTTAGGAGCTCCCCCTACATGAGTTACACCTTCTTGCCCTTTCTTCCTCCCCCTAGGGCATTGGCTTCGGTAATGTCCCCGTTGGTTGCATTTAAAGCACACAATGTGCTCTTTGCTCTTGATTTTGGGAACACCGGCATCCTTTGACTTTGGGTTGACTTTTGGTGTTGATGCCTTTTCCTTAGCCAATTTAGGGTATTTACTCTTGTAGTGCCCTTTCTCCCTACACTCAAAGCATATTATGTGATTTTTATTTAAAATAACAACACTTGAATTACCTAGGGAGTTGGTGGAGGCCTCTTCACTTCTTCCGGAGGTAGAAGCTTCATTTTGATCTTGCTCCGGAATTGAAATCCTTTCCTCCCCCTCAACGCTAGAGGTGGAGGTCTCTACCAAATCATCAACATCATCAAAAGTAGATGGTGCTTCTTCTTCGGCATTATCCTCTACATGTGCCGGTTGGGAGTTTTCTTGAAATTTCATTATCTTCTCCCATAATTCCTTTGCATCCCTATAGTCACCCAAACTAGACAAAATTTTGTTAGGTAACAAATCACTAAATAATTTTATTACCTCGAGATTTGTCTTGAAGTCCTTAATTTGGTCTTGGGTCCACCTTGACTTTTCAATTGGCTTGTTGTATTTGTCCCTAGGCATCTCAAAACCATTTTTTACAATAATCATATAATCAAAATTGGTTTCAAGATATATCTCCATCCGTTTCCTCCACCAAGAAAAATCTCCATCGAATTTCGGTGGATGGATGAAGCCGACCATTTTGTAGTGCTCTCGCGGCGGTTAGTCCTTGAAGAGCGACCTCGGCTCTGATACCACTTGTTGGGAGATCGATTGGCCGGCTAGAGGGGGGTGAATAGCCCTCGTGTTAGTAATATATGAGAGATGTCCTAAGGCAATCGCCTTATGTATGAACCATTTATATGATAAATGAAGATTCACTATTTGAGTATACATGTTTTATGTATTTGATTGGATCTTAAACTCATTTATGAATGTCCACGATACGATTCACGATGAGAGAATTTGTGATTGGATCACAACTAGTGAGTATCTCTACATGTGTAATTGTGATGTATCGGAATTATCCTAGTCGATGAATTGATGGATGGACACCATCAATTACATTGAGACTAGCACGAGGTATACTCCTTGGTGTATCCAAGCAGCTGATTCTCACTGGCTGGAGACATAGTGATGTCCGGAGTTAATCGTGGATGCTAGTTATGGTAACTAGTTCATTGGAGTGACCAGTCGTAAGACTTCATATGGTTCTCTGCATATATAGATATGTCAATGAAGTTCTTACTGTGGCTTAAGTGCGATGTTCCTTTGACTTGCGGTATTCAAGTCATCTTGATCATGGAGACTTATGCTTTGACATCTTAAGCAAACATCTCGAGGAGATGTGGACCGAGATGATTGGGTATAAGTCGAGTGATCGAAGGTGTTTGAATAGCCTATAAAGGATTCACCACTCCTTGCGAGGAGATGTATACCCATGGCCTCTCGTCGGATTGTTACTAAAGTCTTTGGCCAAAGCATTACATGTTTAGAGTAAAGTACTCTTCGATACATGTGGAGTAACTAGAATCCGTAGGACGAGGAAATGATACTTGGGCTAGGTGTGACGTAGTCAGCCTAGTGGGGACTGACCCAATAGACCATGTCCTGAACCAAGTGGGTATAAGATGAGTGAAGGGAATGGGGCACGAATCATTCGAGCTGCTGAAGGGTTTCAGAAATAGTTCTGGATCAACCGTTGATCTTTTTCGGTTAATTGGGGATCATGATGTACTACTAGGTGCCACTCATGATCGTTCTATAATTAATGGTTAATTATAGACGGCCAACATAAACCGAGAACCTATTTGGTCACACGCACAACGAGTGTAATCCAAAGGATTTAAAACGAGCTTGAGAATGGGATTCTCAGACCGAGAGAAACTATGTTTGGTTGGAACAAACATAAAGCGAGCATGAAATTGTTTCAGTCGCAATGGAAGCGTGGATGGGCCGTGTCTTATGAAGACATAATGGATGGACCAAAATGGTTTGGTTCTAATCCAATGGATGAGAATAAACCAAAGGGTTTAGTTTATATTAAACGAATGAACCAAAGGTTGGTTCGGTTCGTTTTAACTTAAAATAAACCATCATGGTTTGGTTTATTTTAACTTATCTTAATGGAGCGGGTTAACGGGCTTTATGGATATGATCCATTAACCATTAAGAGAATTAGTTCTCTATAAAATAGGGCTTAAACCCTAACCCTAATGCTAATCAACCTTGGCCGCCCAAACCCCCTCCCTCTCCTATTCGGCGCCCAACATCTTGTTGCCGCCCAGCTTGTGGTGCAGCCTTCCAACTTGTTGCCGGTGACCAACCTTCAGCCGGTGAACCTCCGGCGACCCTCCGGTGATCTCCTATAGGTTTGGCATCAAGGTGAGGCTTTTCTTTCCTTGGTTGGCCGGCGCCTACTCCTCCACCAAGCTGTCCAGTTTTCTAGACAGCTTCTCCTCCTCTCGTCGGAGCGTCGTTTGGACGACGGTTAGTGCTCCGACAGCGGCTAACTTACCGGGGATTTGATCTCCGATAATCCTTTGAGGTGGAGGACGAAGGATTCGTCAAACGGTTGACGAACACCTCTCCGGAGAAGCGAGTTTTGAGAACTCGTTTTGGATCCGAATTTGGATTCGGATCGTGATCATCTCTCGATCACGTCGTCTTCAACACGAGGCTAGTAACCCGTACAAAGACGAAGCTCGTGACTTAGCGAAGTCATCCCGAGGAGCTCGGCGTGGATACGGATAGAGACGATTCTTACGAGGATCGTTCCGGTTGATGCCGTTCCCGCTACACGTCATACGGAAGGTATAACGTAGTTTAATTTCCTTTTATTGCAAATTTTAATTTACAGTTACGTCTACACTTGTTGTAATAGCATGCGTGTGTTGTGTGTGTTGTAATAAATATAGATTTATTAATTTTAATTGCTTCCGCTGTGCTCATGTTTACGAAACATGATCGAACACACACACGCCGCGGTGCCGAAAACCCAACAGTGGTATCAGAGCCCAGGTTGTGTTTCGACATAATCGTAAAAATGATTTTGCGATAGTCATAATGTATTTCTGGAAATTTTCTAAATTTTGGAAATTTAGAAGTATTTATGGAAATTTTTCAATTTTGGAAAGTCTAGAAGTATTTATGGAAATCCTCCACTTTTGAAAGTTGGAAGTATTTATGGAAATTGATATTTTCCATAAATAAAATATTTGATTAGATTCTAAAAATTTGTTTCCTAATTTAATCATGATTTGATTTGGGAAATCAAATCTTAAAAATATTTAATTTCCATAAGTAGTTTTAAAGATTTAGGAAATTGGTTTCCTAAATAGATTTTCCTTAATCAAATAATTCCATGAATAAAATATGTGATTAGATTTGGAAATTTGTTTCCTAATTTAATTATGATTTGATTTGTAGAATCAAATCTTAAACATATTTTATTTCCATAAATAGTTATGACATATAAGGAAATTATATACATGACATAATTGTATGCCATGTAATTGCATTAGATGCATAACATTATGCCATGCGTGTCGTGACATGTAGATGTATGCCATGTATGTCATGCCATGTAGATAATAGTTATTTGCATGCAAAGAGGATGAGACATAAAAACCCTTAATCAATATTAAAGCCTACACCTTCCATTAATATGGTTAGAACTAGAGTTCTGTTTCTTGTTTGGGTTGTTGGACTCTCTCCAAGCCCGGCTCGAACCCGAATATGTTCAAACCATGGAATAGTTTAATACTAATATGGTAAGAGTCAGAGGTCAATCGTTAGCTTTGGTTGTTGGACTCTCTCCAAGCTGGGCTAATTGGTTGAATGCGCTCTAACCATATTAAAACTATGTCGATTAATGGGTTGGCTTTAACCCGAGCATCGGCTTGTTGGACTCTCTCCAAGGTCGATGTAAAGGGAGGTGAAGTTGGGTGCTATGCATATGATGCATACTTGTTAATGTGTTAACAACCCGATGTATGTGTGAACATTCAATTAGTTGATAGCACATTGTGATAGTTGCATATACGGGATATGCAATCGGTATAGATGATACCTACCGTCGTAGTTATGAATGGCTTGTTGGACTCTCTCCAAGGTTGTTCATAACTATGATGGATATCAGCCCATTCGGAGATGGACCTACGATCTCCCGAAGTGATTTTGGGGTTTTTGAAATTCGAAAAATGAATGGGATTTATAAATGTATATTGATGCATTTTAAAATAATCTTTCTCATATATGCTCGTTTTGTATTTCTAATTTAATATATTGATCATGATGTGTTTGAATTTTCTTTCAATGTTGGATTCGAATAAATTGGTAGGGCGAACTTCTTGGGTGGCTTAGAAACTTGAGAATTGTTCTCAAGGTGAAAAACTTGTGTATGTCCTCGGCGCCTCTTCCCACCCGTCTAGTGACGATGCAACTTTGGACCAATTGTTGGCCTATCGTAAACATGTGAGTGATTCAACAAATGAGTTGCATCATGCTAGCCGCGATGGAACCCAAGCTCTGGCGCATGAATGGATGCTCATATCGTAGTCCTTCATCTCGTGAGTTGGTTGATGAGCAAGTGAGATTCGAAGGTTCGAAGTCTCCAAGCTCCTCTTCACCTCCGAGATGCAAGGAGGTTCATTCGTGGTATCGCTCAACATCTTTGAAGACTGTGGAGTCTTCTGAGAAGCATGAGCAGGGGACGGTGCTGTTAGTTGATTCCTCGAAGAAAGGTTCTAAGAGGAAGTCAAAGAAGCATCAGAAGGGAAAGAAGAGAAAGGCTAAGAATGAAGAACTAGCACAAAAGGAAACTTGCCATCATTATGGCAAGGAGAGCCATTTGCGAAGAAAGTGCAAGATATATCTTGAGTCCATGAAGAAGGATAAGGCATCGGATGCCCCATCTTCTTCAGAAATCTTCTTTATTGATTGTCATTCTATTTCCTCAGACACTTGGGTATTTGATACTGGGTGTGGCTCACATATATGTAATGACATACATGGGCTAAGGAATAGAAGAAGACTCGTCAAGGGGAGAGTCAAATTTACATGTTGGGAATGGAGCAACGGTTGCTGCACTCGCCATCAGAACGTATTTGTTGGAACTCCCTGTAGGACTTGTCTTAGAACTGGACAATTGCTTTTATGTTCCTTCGTTGATAAAGAACATCATTTCTATTTCTTGTCTAAATAGAAATGGGTTCCATTTGACTTTTAGTAACAATTGTTGTTACATAACTTTGAATGGAGTTCTTTATGGGATTGGAACTTTAAGCAATGGTGTTTATACGTTGGACGTATCCAGTGACATTTTCAATATCGAAGCGAGCAACACGCGTGCTCGAAAGGATAATCACATAGACTCCTATATGTGGCATTGTCGTCTTGGCCATATAAGCAAGAAACGCATGTCCGAATTACACCGATGTGGAATTCTGGAATCGTTTGAATTGGATTCATACGATACATGCGAATCATGCTTAAAAGGCAAGATGACTAAGTTACCTTTTACTGGAAAAGGTGAACGAGTGGGAGAGTTACTAGGTCTAATACATACTGATGTATGTGGACCTATGTCAACTCAAGCTTTAGGAGGCTATAGCTACTTCATTACCTTCACCGATGATCACTCACGGTTTGGGTATGTGTTCTTGATGAAACACAAGTCTGAAGCCTTTGAAAGGTTCAAAGAATTCAGAAATGAAGTAGAGAAACAACTTGAAAAAAGTATTAAAATACTTCGATCGGATCGAGGTGGTGAATACTTAAGTCAAGAGTTTCTTGATTATCTAAGAGACAATGGCATATTGTCTCAATGGACTCCACCATATACACCACAGCATAATGGTGTATCTGAGAGGCGTAACCGGACCTTGTTGGACATGGTCAGGTCAATGATGAATCATGCGACTCTTCCCAAGTCCTTTTGGGGTTATGCACTTGCATAAATTGTTTACTTGTTAAACAGAATGCCTACCAAGGTAGTCTCAACTACTCCATATGAGATATGGAATAGTAAGAAACCTCATGTATCTTACTTGAAGATATGGGGTTGTCCTGCTTATGTGAAGCGGACTGTATCAGACAAACTGGATGCTAAGTCTGATAAATGTCTATTTATTGGATACCCTAAGGAAACAAGGGGTTACCAATTCTATCATCCTGTGGAACAAAAGGTGTTTGTTTCAAGGCATGCTGTGTTTCTAGAGAAAGAGTTTCTCTTGCAAGAAAAGCAGTGGGAGTGTCGTCGAGCTTGAGGAGGCTCGAGAGACTCAAATAGACATTGATGAGATACACGGTGAAGCACTGCAAACGGTAGCAACTCATAGTGATGAGCAATCAATCGGACCTATTGTAACACCACATCTTCGTAGATCCGTAGAACATGCAATATTCCTGAGAGATATGGATTTCTCGTAAGTGAATCGAACGACGTGTTACTCATTGATGATGAGGAGCCTACCAGTTATGAAGAAGTGCTGACAAGTTCAGAAAGGGATAAGTGGCTTGGTGACATGAAGTCAGAAATGGATTCCATGTATGAAAACCAAGTTTGGAACTTGGTTGACCCACCTGAAGGCATAAAGCCTATAGGGTGCAAGTGGGTTTTCAAGAAGAAAACCGACATCGATGGTAATGTGATTACCTATAAGGCTAGATTGGTGGCGAAAGGATATCGTCAAAAACAAGGTGTTGATTATGACGAAACCTATTCACCTGTAGCTATGCTTAAATCCATTCGGATGCTCCTGGCCATAGCGGCTCATTATGATTATGAGATATGGCAGATGGATGTGAAAACAACTTTCCTTAATGGAAACCTGCTCGAGGACGTGTATATGATACAGCCTGAGGGTTTCACATCGGTTGATAAAACCAAGGTATGCAAATTGCGACGGTCCATTTATGGATTGAAGCAAGCATCCAGGAGCTGGAATATCCGTTTTGATGAGACGATCAAAAAGTTTGATTTCTCACAAAATCCAGACAAACCTTGTGTGTACAAGAAGGTTAGTGGGAGTGCAGTCGTGTTCCTAGTATTGTATGTCGATGACATACTACTTATAGGAAACGATGTTTCAATCTTACAGTCAGTGAAGGTTTGGTTATCCAAGACATTCTCCATGAAAGACCTGGGAGAAGCAACCTACATCCTCGGGATTAAGATCTATAGAGATAGATCGAAACGGTTGCTTGGTCTTTCGCAGTCTACATATATAGACCGAGTGCTAAAGAGGTTTAGTATGTCGGAATCCAAGAAAGGTTTCTTACCCATCAGGCATGGGGTACACCTTTCGAAGTCTATGTGTCCGCGCACAGAAGACGAGAGGATTTGCATGAGTAAGATTCCCTATGCATCCGCAATAGGATCTATCATGTATGCTATGTTATGTACTAGGCCTGATGTATATCGTATGCTCGAGTGTCACGGCGGATACGATCCGATCCGAGAATGGATCATTGGCTTAAGATGATCCTTAAGTACTTGAGAAGAACTAAGGATGTGTTCTAATATATGGAGAAGGGACATGGTGATCGCGGGTATACGGATGCGGCTTCGAGACGGACAAGGATGATTCCAGTCTCGATGCGGATACGTGTTCACCTTGAATGAAGCGCAGATGAGTTGGAAAAGTTCCAAACAAGAGGCGGATTCTACCACTGAGGCGAGAATATATTGCGGCCAGGCGGAAGGCGGTTTGGATCAAGAAGTTCGTTCATGAACTTGGTGTGATTCCGCCATTGTTGAAGCAATCGGTCATCTGCGACAACAATGGAGCAATTGCTGACGAAAGAGCCAAGGTCTCATCAACGATCCAAACATGTGCCCGCGCTATCATCTTATCAGAGAGATCATAAGTAGGAACGAAATACAAATCGAGAAAATTCCCACTGAAAGGAACTTAGCGGATCCTTTGACTAAAGCATTACCTCAAAATAAGTTTGAGGGTCATGTTAGAGCTTATGGTATTGGATACCGTAGCGATTGGCATTAGGCCAAGTGGGAGTCTGTTAGTAATATATGAGAGATGTCCTAAGGCAATCGCCTTATGTATGAACCATTTATATGATAAATGAAGATTCACTATTTGAGTATACATGTTTTATGTATTTGATTGGATCTTAAACTCATTTCTTGAATGTCCACGATACGATTCACAGCATGAGAGAATTTGTGATTGGATCACAACTAGTGAGTATCTCTACATGTGTAATTGTGATGTATCGGAATTATCCCTAGTCGATGAATTGATGGATTTGGACACCATCAATTCTGTTGAGACTAGCACGAGGTATACTCCTTGGTGTATCCAAGCAGCTGATTCTCACTGGCTGGAGACATAGTGATGTCCGGAGTTAATCGTGGATGCTAGTTATGGTAACTAGTTCATTGGAGTGACCAGCCGTAAGACTTCATATGGTTCTCTGCATATATAGATATGTCAATGAAGTTCTTCTTGTGGCTTAAGTGCGATGTTCCTTTGACTTGCGGTATTCAAGTCATCTTGATCATGGAGACTTATGCTTTGACATCTTAAGCAAACATCTCGAGGAGATGTGGACCCGATGATTGGGTATAAGTCGAGTGATCGAAGGTGTTTGAATAGCCTATAAAGGATTCACCACTCCTTGCGAGGAGATGTATACCCATGGCCTCTCGTCGGATTGTTACTAAAGTCTTTGGCCAAAGCATTACATGTTTAGAGTAAAGTACTCTTCGATACATGTGGAGTAACTAGAATCCGTAGGACGAGGAAATGATACTTGGGCTAGGTGTGACGTAGTCAGCCTAGTGGGGACTGACACAATAGACCATGTCACGAACCAAGTGGGTATAAGATGAGTGAAGGGAATGGGGCACGATTCATTCGAGCTCTTGAAGGGTTTGTAAATAGTTCGATCAACGCTGATCTTTTCTGCTTAATTGGGGATCATGATGTACTACTAGGTGCCACTCATGATCGTTCTATAATTAATGGTTAATTATAGACGGCCAACATAAACCGAGAACCTATTTGGTCACACGCACAACGAGTGTAATCCAAAGGATTTAAAACGAGCTTGAGAATGGGATTCTCAGACCGAGAGAAACTATGTTAGGTTGGACCAAACATAAAGCGAGCATGAAATTGTTTCAGTCGCAATGGAAGCGTGGATGGGCCGTGTCTTATGAAGACATAATGGATGGAACAAAATGGTTTGGTTCTAATCCAATGGATGAGAATAAACCAAAGGGTTTGGTTTATATTAAACGAATGAACCAAAGGTTGGTTCGGTTCGTTTTAACTTAAAATAAACCATCATGGTTTGGTTTATTTTAACTTATCTTAATGGAGCGGGTTAACGGGCTTTATGGATATGATCCATTAACCATTAAGAGAATTAGTTCTCTATAAAATAGGGCTTAAACCCTAACCCTAATGCTAATCAACCTTGGCCGCCAAAACCCCCACCCTCTCCTATTCTGGCGCCCAACATCTTGTTGCCGCCCTTGTGGTGCAGCCTTCCAACTTGTTGCCGGCGACAAACCTTCAGCCGGTGAACCTCCGGCGACCCTCCGGTGATCTCCTATAGGTTTGGCATCAAGGTGAGGCTTTTCTTTCCTTGGTTGGCCGGCGCCTACTCCTCCACCAAGCTGTCCAGTTTTCTAGACAGCTTCTCCTCCTCTCGTCGGAGCGTCGTTTGGACGACGGTTAGTGCTCCGACAGCGGCTAACTTACCGGGGATTTGATCTCCGATAATCCTTTGAGGTGGAGGACGAAGGATTCGTCAAACGGTTGACGAACACCTCTCCGGAGAAGCGAGTTTTGAGAACTCGTTTTGGATCCGAATTTGGATTCGGATCGTGATCATCTCTCGATCACGTCGTCTTCAACACGAGGCTAGTAACCCGTACGAAGACGAAGCTCGTGACTTAGCGAAGTCATCCCGAGGAGCTCGGCGTGGATACGGATAGAGACGATTCTTACGAGGATCGTTCCGGTTGATGCCGTTCCCGCTACACGTCATACGGAAGGTATAACGTAGTTTAATTTCCTTTTATTGCAAATTTTAATTTACAGTTACGTCTACACTTGTTGTAATAGCATGCGTGTGTTGTGTGTGTTGTAATAAATATAGATTTATTAATTTTAATTGCTTCCGCTGTGCTCATGTTTACGAAACATGATCGAACACACACACGCCGCGGTGCCGGAAACCCAACACCTCGTTCGTTAGATGTCATAATTCGTTCATTCTCGTGTGCTTGTCTACAATTGTCGTTAATATACGCAGTGGAATAACAATAGAAATAACAACAATACAAGCACAATCAATACACAAGCATATACGTGGTTCGGAACTGAATGGTTTCTACTCCACGGGGTGAGCTCAACGAGCTCGTGTTATGCGCACGACACTAACAACACTCCTTATCGACTACACGTCGGAGGTGGAGAAACCTCTCACAAGCAATTACAACAGTAATATACAAATACAAACAAGAATACAAATACAATACAAAAGAAACTCTTTTCACCGATTGCTTTTGATCACTTATTTGTTGCTTGCTTTGGTTGGCTCTTGAAGGACTGGAATGCAGCAGCAATTCCCCTCCAATAGCTCTATAAAAACCATAGCGAAATCCTCCAACTCGTGCTCCATTTATAACCTGCATCAAGCTGTTTTTGCACCCATCAGTCGACTGATCGTGACCATCAGTCGATTGGTCCTATAGTCATTGTCTCACAACGGCCAGATCCACGTTGGTTAAGTTCCAACGGATCACTCATCAGTCGATTGATGGCACCCATCAGTCGACTGATCATCCATCAGTCGAGTGTTGGCGAGCTCGACTCCATTCTGTGCCGTGCGGTGTGATCGATCGATCCCTCCGCGGTCGTGATGCCCTAACGATCGGCGCCTTCCCATGGCGGTCGGTGATCGGCCGAACTTGGTTCGGTCGAACACGGTGGAACCCATACGACCCTAGAGCGATCGGGCATTTATACCCGATCGATGTGTAAAACCTCAAACACCAAGTTTGAGGCCAAGTCCACTTTATCCCTCATGGAGTTCCCCACCGAATCTCACTTCCCTCGGCCTACGTCCCTCGGATGCGCCAAGCACACGGCTTCGCAATGCCATCCTTCGCGTCTCATGCCCTCGAAGTATGCTTCCCTTTGGGCTCACTCCATTCGCTCCCTGTCCGGCGGTCCCTCGGATGCACCAAGCGCACGGCTTCACAATGCCATCCTTCACCGACTCAAGGACCTGAGCCTAGTGAACTTGCCAAGTTCTCAAGACTTCCCAAATGCACCAAGCGCACGGCTTCGCAATGCATTTCTCACCAAGCACCAAGCGCACGGCTTCGCAATGCTTTGGATTTCCACACCAAGCTCCATGCTTGGATTTTCCATGCCAACACCATGTTGGACTTTTCCCATGACATGAGTTTTGTCTATCATCAAAATACCATCAAGGTATTGCTCGAGTCAACCTGGGCCGATTGCACCAACAATCTCCCCCTTTTTGATGATTGACAAAACTACCATCTCAAGTCTACCAATTCTCCCATATTGGCAATTCTCATATCCCAATGAGAATTCCAACGAACCCTAATTGGTAACTTGGTAACTTCTCCCCCTTTTTGACATTACATCAAAAAGGTCCTCCCCAAGGGTATGAATGTCTCATATCCCAATGAGATCTTACAATCTATCCCTTAGAGGAACACATGCCTACAATCTTTCTAGTGATCCCATATCACTTAAAGAGAGGCAACCCAAATTTTCCTCCCATGAGGAAATATACATCCATCTTCCCATGATGGATACCTCCCCCTAGAGGCTTGCTCCCCCTTGACCATTGCACCAACAATGTCCTTGGAGAGTCTCTAAGCCAATAGGAACATTAAACCAATCAAAATTAAGGTAAAGTTCAACAATGAAATCTCATCCACCTTAAGATTGATACTCACCCTCAACCCAACTCCTAATCCATGTCCAATGGATTTCCACCCTCTCTAATGCTCTCTCAAGCATATCCTAGGGTTAGGAGTGGTTAGGGGACCAAAACACAGCTGAACATGGGTCTGACCAACAAGGTTTACCCGAAATGATTATCGATCATTGCGTGAAACGATCGACACCTCATCATTAGTGGCCTCCGCACGTCGGTGATAAGCTACATTCGAAATTCATAAGTAAATATACATAAATTGATAAATCTTGAAGTTTGGTATGTATATTACTTATCACAATCATTATAGGTGAAAAATATCTGAAAATTATTTTACCCATTAAATTAGGAGATTGATACAAAGTCTAAAATTTAAGAAAAGCTTCAATAAAGAGCCCTCTTTGTATCATCTCATTCAATGGTGATAGCTATCAAAAGATAGGCTCCACCAAGGTTTTTCAAAATGTTTTCAAAATGTTTTCAAAACCTTTAATTTCTTTTCCTTAAACATCTCACTTATATCTAGATGTGTAAAAACACATTCAATGCAATTAATCTAGTGAGATGTGGGTTTTTGTTCTTTAAATGGTCTCATACATATGTCTAGGCAATATTATTTAATTCCCATCAAATCATGCCATAGTCCTTAATTTCATTTTAATTTATGCATGATGATGATTATGACATAAATATGATATAGATAAAAGCATATGCCAAAACCATGATGTCATGGCATGTGAATGAAACTTAAGCATACATGACATCTAAACATAAATCTAAACATGATCATGACATTTTTATAGATGAAAATGAGAATGATGTCAAGACATGGCAAGGCAAACAAATCATGGCAACTAAAATATACTAAGGTATAGAACACCTAAGTGTTAAAATCAATTTGCCATTTCTAGGGATTAAACCAATTTTGCCTTAATGGCATTTATTTCCCTAGTGTGCCATAAACCCAAAATGGCACACCATAACCTCATTGTGCCAATTTAAATCATTTTAAACTTCTCAAACACATTGGCACATCCTAATGTGTCAACTCTACTATGGTTAGGTTAACTACCCATCCATTTAGGGTTGACACATCCTAACCCATCTAGCGTGAATCAATCACGCTTTTAGGAACCCAATACCTATTGGAGCTCCTTGGGTTAATAAGGTATTCCCTAGGGATAACTTCCCTAGATACCTTCCTAATGACCCTTTTTGGCTTTGAAGCCTTAGTCAAATGAGTCTTACTTGGGTCAACTCTAGAGGTGACTCCTCCATTGACCTTAGGGATGACTTCCCTATTAGCCTTGGTTTTCCTAGACCTAGAAATTTTTCCATAATTAAATGGAACATTATGATAAGTCTCCTTGGGCTTTGGTTTGTGACCCAAACCTTCCTTGCCCTTAGACCATTTTTGAACCCTAGGTCTTGACTTTTGTGTATTTGACCCTTGAACCGAATTTTTGATTATTGCTAGGGTCTTCTCCAATTTGTCTAGCCTTGACCTCAAGGCTTGGTTCTCTAACTTTAATTTTCCCAATTTAGATGTTTCATTAATCTTTTGGGAGTTGGTTTTCTTCTTAAGCATATGCCTAAATTTCTTGGGGTTGACTTCTAAATGATTTTCAATTCTTCTAATGGACTCTTTAGGTAAAATAGGTCTAGTGTTTTGAGTCCTAGGTTTGTCCTTAGAGAAACTAACATGCTTAGCACCTAAACAATAAACTTTATTGTTTCTCCTAGCATGCTTTTCATTGATAATAGCAAGAGAACTAAAATAATTCTTAGCATGCTTTTTAACTTTAGGAACTAAAGGTGCATTAAATAGTTTTACCTTAGGGTTAGCTTTAGGAGCTCCCCCTACATGAGTTACACCTTCTTGCCCTTTCTTCCTCCCCCTAGGGCATTGGCTTCGGTAATGTCCCCGTTGGTTGCATTTAAAGCACACAATGTGCTCTTTGCTCTTGATTTTGGGAACACCGGCATCCTTTGACTTTGGGTTGACTTTTGGTGTTGATGCCTTTTCCTTAGCCAATTTAGGGCATTTACTCTTGTAGTGCCCTTTCTCCCTACACTCAAAGCATATTATGTGATTTTTATTTAAAATAACAACACTTGAGTTACCTAGAGAGTTGGTGGAGGCCTCTTCACTTCTTCCGGAGGTAGAAGCTTCATTTTGATCTTGCTCCAGAATTGAAATCCTTTCCTCCCCCTCAACGCTAGAGGTGGAGGTCTCCACCAAATCATCAACTTCATCAAAAGTAGATGGTGCTTCTTCTTCGGCATTATCCTCTACATGTGCCGGTTGGGAGTTTTCTTGAAATTTCATTATCTTCTCCAATAATTCCTTTGCATCCCTATAGTCACCCAAACTAGACCAAATTTTGTTAGGTAACAAATCACTAAATAATTTTATTACCTCAAGATTTGTCTTGAAGTCCTTAATTTGGTCTTGGGTCCACCTTGACTTTTCAATTGGCTTGTTGTATTTGTCCCTAGGCATCTCAAAACCATTTTCTACAATAATCATATAATCAAAATTGGTTTCGAGATATATCTCTATCCGTTTCCTCCACCAAGAAAAATCTCCATCGAATTTCGGTGGATGGATGAAGCTGACAATTTTGTAGTGCTCTCGCGGCGATTAGTCCTTGAAGAGCGACCTCGGCTCTGATACCACTTGTTGGGAGATCGATTGGCCGGCTAGAGGGGGGTGAATAGCCCTCATTCGTTGGATGTCGTAATTCGTTCGTTCTCGTGTGCTTGTCTACAATTGTCGTTAATATACACAGCGGAATAACAATAGAAATAACAACAATACAAGCACAATCAATACACAAGCATATACGTGGTTCGGAACTGAATGGTTCCTACTCCACGGGGTGAGCTCAACGAGCTCGTGTTATGCGCACGGCACTAACAACACTCTTTATCGACTACACGTCAGAGGTGGAGAAACCTCTCACAAGCAATTACAACAGTAATATACAAAAACAAACAAGAATACAAATACAATACAAAAGAAACTCTTTTCACCGATTGCTTTTGATCACTTGTTTGTTGCTTGCTTTGGTTGGCTCTTGATGGACTGGAATGTAGCAGCAATTCCCCTCCAATAGCTCCACAAAAACCATAGCGAAATCCTCCAACTCGTGCTCCATTTATAACCTGCATCAAACTGTTTTCGAGCCCATCAGTCGACTGATCGTGACCATCAGTCGACTGGTCCTATAGCCGTTGTCTCACAACGGCCCGATCCACGTTGGTTAAGTTCCAACGGATCACTCATCAGTCGACTGATGGCACCCATCACCGAAAGTGTCAAGCGAGCTCGACTCCATTCTCGCGTCTGCAGATCAGGATCACCGACCGCCATCCCTACGATGATCGATGCTCCCAAATGACCGCCTTTCCCATGGCAATGATCGATCGAGCAGTCACCAAACACCGGGTCGAATCCATACGATCTAGAGCAGTCGATTGGCACCTATGCTAGTCGACTGATGTTGACTAAAACCTCAAACATCAAGTTGTTTGAGCGTCCGACACTCAGTCTTAGCCACTAGGCCAAGTCCACTTTATCCCTCATGGAGTTCTCCACCGAAGCTCACTTCCCTCGGCCTACGACCCTCGGATGCGCTAAGTGCACGACTTTGCAACGCCATCCTTCGCGTCTCATGCCCTCGAAGTATGCTTCCCTTTGGGCTCACTCCATTCGCTCCCCGTCCGGCGATCCCTCGGATGCACCAAGCGCACGACTTCGCAATGTCATCCTTCACCGACTCATGGACCTGAGCCTAGTGAACTTGCCAAATTCTCAAGACTTCCCAAATGCACCAAGCGCACGGCTTCGCAATGCATTTCTCACCAAGCACCAAGCGCACGGCTTCGCAATGCTTTGGATTTCCACACCAAGCTCCATGCTTGGATTTTCCATGCCAACACCATGTTGGACTTTTCCCATGACATAAGTTTTATCTATCATCAAAATACCATCAAGGTATTGCTCGAGTCAACCTGGGCCGATTACACCAACAGAGAGCATATCAAATCTTTCCCTATGCTCATTATTGCGAAAGAGAAGGGTTGGAAGAGCGTAAGGGGTGTTCGTTCTCCTTGCTCTTCACTCCGAGGTAGTAGATTGGGGCGCTACTTGTCCTTGTCCTCCTCATCCTTGCTTCTATTGGGCTTCTCTGAGGGTTAGAGAGGGTCCTAGGTGGTGGGGAAGATGGTTCCACACAGCTAGGGAAAAATAAATCAAAGCACATGGCACATTTGGGGTGAAAATGCACGGCATGACCCTCTTAAACCCCATGCACCATGGCCGTGTGAAAACACACGGTCAGGCCATGTGCACCGCTGGGGGTCGGGACCACGACCGTGTGAAAACACACGGCCAGGCCATTTGTCCCCCATTTCCTTCTCACGTTGCACAATGGTCCGAGTTCTCCTACTCGCTCTGTCGTGTAGATTCAAAGTGATTTTATTTTTACCTAGCAGGCTCTTTCTGGTCCTAATTTGTGTGCAAAAATGCTAAATGAAATAGAAATCAAAGTTCAAATTATCCAAATGAATGTAATACAATAAAAAGAACACCTAAAAACTAAACTTGGGTTGCCTCCCAAGAAGCGCTTTGTTTAAGGTCTTTTAGCTCGACCACACTCCATTATCTTCAACTTGGCTCCGGAGGCTCTGTGAACCTCCATTCGTCCATCTTGGTGCTGATATCCGATGGGCTCGGCTTTACCCTGCTAAAAGTGTAGCCATCTAAGAAGGAAGCTCTACACTCTGACAGATTAAAGAGGATGATCTCCCCATCTACCTCCAAGGAGATCTTGTGCACCTTTACATCTATGCAGGCTTCCGCAGTCGCCAGAAAGGGTCTTCCCAAGATGATGGAACTCTAGGGATTTTGTCCTGTGTTGAGTATAATAAAATTTGTATGTATAATGAAGTTCTCAATGACCACAGGCACTTGTGCTAGCATGTCGACGGGTTCCTTGACTGAGTCGTCCCCCATACGAATACCAAGGTTTGCTGGTTGGATCCCATTCAGTCCCATCTTCAGATAGAGTGTGTAGGGCATCACGTTGACTGATGATCCTAAATCACACAACACTTCATCGAAGCTCTCCCCATAAATCGAGTAGGGTATAACAAATTCACCAAGGTCCTCAAGCTGCGGTGGAATCTTATCATCAATTTCAACTTGGTCGGGTAGGGTGGAAATCATGGTTGCACACCCCTTGGCGAATCTATTTTTCTGTGCTACTCTCACACTGCACACTCCCTCTTCCTTGACTTGACTCGGCTCAGGTAATGGCGGAGAACTATCCATAGGTTACGACACAGTTTGGGCTATCTGGGCCACTTATGTTTCCAACATCCTCGTGTGACTTGCAAGACCATCAACAGTGGCCTTCAAATCCTTAAGTGATCCTTCTGTCTTCTGATGTTGGCGTCGGAATTCTTCATTGTCCTTTGTTTGGGTAGCAATGAAGTCTTCCATCATCAATTCTACCCTAGACTTCTGTGGTTGTTGCTTCCCATTGCCCTGTTGTTACCCATACCCTCCTGATGGTTGGAAGTTCCCCGAGTTATTCTGATAGAAAAAATTCAAGTGATTCCTCCATCCGGGATTGTAAGTACTGAAGTATGGGTTATTGGGCCTTTGATTATAATCCCCAATCGCATCGGCATGCTCAAGCTGCTCTTCTAAGCCACCCTGCCCTCCATAGTAGTTCTCCCGATACACTGCTACTCCTCCAAAGTCATTGGCCGCATATGCAGATACAAGATTTAAAGAGTCGAACCGTCTACTAAGCGCGTCCATCCTCGTTGCTAGGTGGTCCACGGAGTTGACAGCATATCGTCCTACTGCAGGAGCTGGGTGACTACGTTTAGAAGCCCATTGATGGTAGTTCTGGGCCACCTCTTCTATCAGCTCCTCCACTCCCTCGATAGTCTTGTTCATTAGCGCTCCTCTTGCAGTAGAATCGAGGGACATCTTTGTGGCGCACGTGATCCCATTATAGAATATGTGGATCACCAGCTACCTTTCCAGTCCATGGTGGGGCCATTGGTAGAGTAGCCCCTTGTAGCATTCCCAGGCTTCAAATAGGGACTCCCCTTCCTTCTGACAGAAACTCGTGATTAGATGGCGCATGTGAGCAGTCTTGCTTGTGTAGGGTTTAGCTTTTCGAGTCCGTGAGGGGAAACTTCGCTTCACCTCGGTCGCTTGTTCATGGCGATCCCATCGATGTCCCCGGATTAAAAAAAATTAATCCTAGACAAAAGGGATTGCTTAAACAACCAAGTCATCGTCGTGCTATTTGTTTAGAGAGGTCACTTGAACAAACTCGTTGTTCAAGCGACCAACCTCTATTCTACGAGTAGCCATGGAATAGACGATGTACGGATCGTCGACTTTTGTATTTATGTTCGGGATCCAAGTATTATTTAGCCACAAACAGAATATATCATGCTCATAATTGAAAAAACAAATACAAGCAAGTAACAAAAGAGAATAGAGAATAGATATACCTCTCGATCTTCTAATGTATGACCTTCCTCCTTTCGGACGTCATGTGGGCGACGATTTACCAAAAGTTGAAGCTCCTAGATCGCCAATCTTCCTTCCTTGCTCGTTCCGAGCAAGAGGAAGAATAGAAACAAAGCTCTATTCCTTCTTTCAACCAACCAACAACCTCCAAGGATGGAGCTTTGCCGCCGGCCAAGAAGGAAGAAGAGATTAAGGGTTGCCGGCCAAAAGCTTCAAGGGAGGACCCTAAACCTTTGATCCACTGGCCAAGGAGAAGGAGAAGAGGGAGTTTGGATGATGGCCAAGGGCTGGAAGAGCTTCAAGGGGCACCGGCAGCTTGAGGAAGAAGGAGAAGTCAAGGAAAACTTTCCTTATTAGGTGCCGCCCAAGCCCAAACACTAGCACCTCTTCTTGCCGCCAACTCCAAAACCCTAGCTCCTCTTGATTGATTCTCCACGCCAACCCCTTGTTCTCCTTTTATAGAGTTAGGGATAAGCCTCCTTTTAATCTCCACCATTGATTTTAGGGATTTAATCTCAACCGTTGGATCTAGAGATTTAATCTCAACCGTCGGATCTTAGTGATTTAATCTCTACCTTTAGATCTAGAGTTTTGTTTCTATCCATTAGATCTAAGCTTCATGAGGTGTTAATAGGCTACAATAGGGACCATGAGGAGGAGTTGGATCTTGGCCACCCATGGATCAAGCCCACATAAAGTCCGATCCATTAATGATAATCCAATCCACTAAAGGATTATCATTGATCTACCTCACCAACCCTCATAAGTTAATATGGGCTCCATATATTATTTGTACATTTTCTCCCCATGTTTAAGATCTCGAATGTCCGTCGATTAATTAATTTACTGACCATTAATTAATCAACATCTAACTCCATGAGTAGTACCACTCAACCTTTTCATCATGCCGAACCAAGTCCACCTGCAGTGTTTACATGATGAACCTTATGATCTCCTCAAGGGGACATCATCATCCTAATATATAGGACACGGCTTCCTCCTATAATCAACAGCACACCATATAAATAATATCATCTCCCAACTTACCGAGCCTATCAATTTAATCTATAAATCTCGCCCATTAGTAAATCAAAGAGATGAATACTAAGTATATGTGTCCGTTATTATATCGGGATTAAGAGTATGTACAATATAATATCTGAGATCCGATTTGATTATGTAGTCAGCAATAAATCGAATCACCTCTAAGTCGGTCCTACTCAATACACACAAAGTGCACTAGTGTGATTTTATGGTCAAGACAAACCAATA
Organism: Wurfbainia villosa; assembly: GCA_025175895.1. NCBI lineage: Eukaryota > Viridiplantae > Streptophyta > Magnoliopsida > Zingiberales > Zingiberaceae > Wurfbainia > Wurfbainia villosa. The sequence goes on from CM045991.1 coordinate 107,243,208, forward strand.
CCAAATCACACTACAACCATTCCGATGGTTTGTCCAAAGTCATCTCGATTGTGAGCCTTTACTTATACTTTACAAGGAGCCGATAACATGATCTCCCGTGTGACACCACACACCATGTTATCTACAATGTAATGTATTAGACAATATTGCATAACCATAAAAAATGCAAACAATGATCATGTGATTCTTATTTCAAAATAAAGATGTTCATACAAAAGATAGACTTTTCAGTATACATCTCTATAGCTTGGCAGGAAGCACTTGTTCAAAAATTGTTGCTCACACTGCTCCCATGTAGTAATGCTTCCCGATGGTAGGGAGTGAAGTCATGCCTTAGCCTTATCTCACAATGAGAAAGGGAATAGGCTCAGGCGGATCGTGTCGACAGGGACTCCATTGATCTTCATTGTCGAGCATATTTCCAAAAATATCTCTAGGTGCTGGTTCGGATCTTCAATCGCAACTCCCCCGAATTGACTCTGCTGGACCATGTGTATGAGTGTCGATTTCAGCTCAAAGTTGTTTGCCAAAATGGACGGTCCAGCTATACTCGGCCTAAATCCTCTAGCACTAGGGGATGCGTACTCCTGCAAAGGTCGGCTACCTATGTTTACCACAGATGCAGCTTGGTCCTCCATCCTCTTCTGTTCAGCTCTCCCACGATGGTAGGTTCGTTTGATTTCTAGATCGATCGTAATTAGGCCTTCCGATCCTAGGCATCTAAGCATACGAAGAATCGAGCCACAAAATTACGAGTATTGCCTAATGCTCAGAAACAAGAAATAAACTAATCTAGCTAACTAAATCAAATGAAGAAGAGCTAAAAAGAAAATGTAGAACTACTGCTAAAATAAAAACTAATTCTAGATATGGAAAATCTAAAACTGAAGTAAATACAGTAAAATAAAAAAAAAAGAAGTAAAGCAAGTAAATAAATCTAGCCTAAGTTCGATCCAATTATCCACTTCTTGATTCGATATCGAATCAATCAGTCCCAGACAACGGCGCCAAAATCTTGATGCACGTGAACGTGACCTCAAATCTCGCGATGGAGACTGTCAAGGACTCGAAGCGTGCGCTCGCACTCAATGCCCGCAAGTGCACGGGTGTCGTCAAGTAATAAAGATTTATCGATCCCACAAGGACTGAGATTCGAGTACCGATCTGTAGGGTCGATATGTTGGCCGACTAGAGGGGGGTGAATAGCCCTCAATCGTCGTACGGTGGAATACGATCATTCTTCTTGCATGCTCGTCTATGATTGTCGTTAGCGCAAAGGAATACTAATACAAATATGAATACTAACAACAATACAAGCATACGCAAACACACACGATATACGTGGTTCGGAACCGAATGGTTCCTACTCCACGGGCGAGCTCACCGAGCTCTAGTTATGTGCACGGCACTAACTATAACACTCCTTCTCGACAACACGTCGGAGGTGGAGAAACCTCTCACAAGCAATTACACTAAGTAATATGAAATACAAGTAATACAAAGACAAATACGAAATACACGTAAAGAAATACTTTACAATGCTTGCTTTGAACCCTTTGCTTGTTGCTTGCTTTAGATGGCTTTTGAAGGTCTGGAATGCAGCAACAATTCCCCTCCAATAGCTTCACAAAAGACTTGGCGAAATCCTCCCACTTGAGCTCCATTTATAACCTGCATCAAGCTGATTTCGTGCGCATTAGTCGACTGCCAAAAGGCCCCAGTTGACTGCCCTTGTAGTCATTGTCTCACAACGGCCAGATCGACGTTGGATAAGTTCCAACAGATCACCTATCAGTCGACTGATCATGTCCATCAGTCGACTGGCTACAGAGAGTTCTGTGCTCGCTACATTCCCATCGATCGGTCATCACATCGGCGATCATGATCTTTATCGACAACGATCAATGCCGATCCATGGCGCAATGATCGCCAAGCACAAAACCACAAGTCTAACACCAGTCGAACCCTAGTCAACTTAGAGCAGTCGACTGGCACATATGCCAGTCCACTGATGTCAGGTAAAACCTCAAACATAAGGTTGTTTGAGCTTTCAACACTCAGTCTTAGCCACTTGGCCAAGTCCACTTCATCCCTCATGGAGTTCTCCACCGAAGCTCTCTTCCCTCGGCCTATGTCCATCGGATGCGCCAAGCGCACGACTTCGCAACGCCATCCTTCACGTCTCATGCCCTCGAAGTATGCTTCCCTTTAGTCTCACTCCATTCGCTCCCCGTCCGGCGGTCCCTCGGATGCACCAAGCACATGTCTTCGCAATGCCATCCTTCACCGACTCAAGGACCCCGAGTCTAGTGAACTTACCAAGTCCTCAAGATTTCCCACATGCACCAAGCGCACGACTTCGCAATGCATTTCTCACCAAGCACCAAGCGCACGGCTTCGTAATGCTTTGGATTTTCCCACACCAAGCCCCATGCTTGGATTTTCCATGCCAACTCCATGTTGGACTTTCCTATGACAATCTCATGTCATAAGTTTTGTCTATCATCAAAATACTGCTCGAGTCAAACTCGAGTCAACCTGGGCCGATTGAACCAACAATCTCCCCCTTTTTGATGATTGACAAAACTACCATCTCAAGTCTACCAATTCTCCCATATTGGCAATTCTCATATCCCAATGAGAATTCCAACGAACCCTAATTAGTAACTTGGTAACTTCTCCCCCTTTTTGACACTACATCAAAAAGGTCCTCCCCAAGGGTATGAATGTCTCATATCCCAATGAGATCTTACGATCTCTCCCTTGGAGGAACACATGCCTACAATCTTTTTAGTGATCCCATATCACTTAAGAGAGGCAACCCAATTTTACTCCCATGAGGAAATACACACCCATCTTCCCATGATGGATACCTCCCCCTAGAGGCTTGCTCCCCCTTGACCATTGCACCAACAATGTCCTTGGAGAGTCCCTAAGCCAATAGGAACATTTAACCAATCAAAATTAAGGCAAAGTTCAACAATGAACCCTCATCCACCTTAAAATTGATACTTTCCCTAAACACTTCTCCTAATCCATGTCCAATGGATTTTCACCCTTTCTAATGCTCTCCTAAACATGTCCTGGGTTAGGAGTAGTTAGGGGACCAAAACACAGCTGAACATGGGCCTAACCACCAAGGTTTACCCGAAATCAACTCGGCTTGATCGACTCTAGCTACTAGTCGATGGCTTGACATTAGTCATTGTCTCCATGATACGATCGATAATCATTTGCGATTTTTAATTCGAAATAAATTTCTGAAATTCGTAAGTAAATATACATAAGTTGATAAATCTTGAAATTTGGTATGTATATTACTTATCACAATCATTATGGGTGAAAATTATTTGAAAATTATTTTACCCACTAAATTAGGAGATTGATACAAAGTCCAAAAGTTTAGAAAAGCTTCAATAAAGAGTCCTCTTTGTATCATCCCATTTAATGGTGATAGCTATCAAAAGATAGGCTTCACCAAGGTTTTTCAAAATGTTTTTAAAATGTTTTTGAAACCTTTAATTCATTTTTCCTAAACATCTCACTTGTATCTAGATGTGTAAAACACATACAAGGCAATTAATTTAGTGAGATGTGGGTTTTATTCTTTAATGGTCTCATGCATATTCTAAGGCAATATTCTTTGATTCCTATCAAATGATGCCATAGTCCTTACTTCATTTTTAATTATATGCATGATGATGATTATGGCATAGATATGATATAGATAAAGACATATGACAAAATCATGGTGTCATGACATGTGAATGAAACTTTAGCATACATGACATATAAAAATACTTCTAAACATGATCATGACATTTTATAGATAAAAATGAAAATGATGTCATGACATGGCAAGGCAAATAAATCATGGCAAGTAAAATATACTAAGGTATAAAATACCCAAGTGTTAAATCCAAATTGACATTTCTAGAAATTCATTCTAATTTGCCTTAGTACCATTTATCTCCCAAGTGTGTCATAAACCCAAAATGGCACACCCATACCTCTAAGACCTAATTGTGCCAATTTAAATCATTTTAAACTTCTCAAACACATAGGCACATCCTAATGTGTCAACTCACCATGGCTAGGTTAACTACTCATCCACTTAGGGTTTACGCACCCTAACCCATCTAGCGTGAATCGATCATGCTCCTAGGAACCCAATACCTATTGGAGCTCCTTGGGTTAACAAGGTATTCACTAGGGATAACTTCCCTAGATACCTTCCTAATGACCCTTTTAGGCTTTGAAGCCTTAGTCAAATGGATCTTTTCTAGGTCAACTCTAGAGGTGACTCCCCCTTTGACCTTCTTAGTGGTTTTCTTGGTTTTTCTTAAGTCCTTAGCCACTAAGCAAACACCATGACTAGTTTTAGGGATAGCTTCCCTATTAGTCTTGGTTTTCTTAGACCTAGAAATTGTTCCATAATCAAATGGAACATTATGATAAGTCTTCTTGGGCTTAGGTTTGTAACTCAAACCTTCCTTGCCCTTAGACTATTTTTGAACCCTAGGTCTTGACTTTTGGGTATTTGACCCTTGAATTGAATTTTCTATAATTCTAAGGGTTTTCTCCATTCTCTCAAGCCTTGACCTCAAGACTTGGTTTTCTAGCTCTAATTTTCCCAATTTCGAATTTTCATTTATCTTTTGAGAAATGTTCTTCCTCTTAGGCATATGCCTAGACTTTTTGGGATTAATACCCAAGTTTTCTTCAATTCTCCTAATTGACTCCCTAGGCAAGATTGATCTAGTATTATTGGTCATAGGTTTGTCCTTAGATATATGAACATGCTTGGCACCTAAACAATAAACCTTATTTCTACTAGCATGCTTTTCATTAATAATTACAAGAGAACTAAAATAATTAGCATGCTCCTTAGTCCTAGGAATTGAAGGTGCATTGACTAAATTTACCTTAGGGTTAGCTTTGGAAGCTCCCCCTACATGAGATACACCCTCTTGCCCTTTCTTCCTCCCCCTAGGGCATTGACTTCGATAGTGTCCCTTATGATTGCATTTAAAGCACACAATGTGCTCTTTGCTCTTGATTGTGGGGACTCCGACATCCTTTGACTTTGGGTTGACTTTTGGTGTCGATGTCTTTTCCTTAGCCAATTTTGGGCATTTGCTTTTGTAATGCCCTTTCTCCCTACACTCAAAGCATATTATATGATCTTTATTTAAAATCACAACACTTGAGTTACCTAAGGAGGTGGTGGAGGCCTCTTCACTTCTTCCAGAGGTAGAAGCTTCATTTTGATATTGCTCTGGAATGGAAATCCTTTCCTCCCCCTCAATGCTAGAGGTAGAGGTCTCCACCAAATCATCAACATCTTCAAATGTGATGGGTGCTTCTTCCTTGGCATTCTCCTCTACTTGTGCCGGTTGGGAGTTTTCTTAGAATTTCATTACCTTATTCCATAGCTCCCTTGCATCCCTATAGTCACTCAATCTAGACCAAATTTTGCTAGGTAACAAATCACTAATCAATTTTATTACCTCGAGATTTATCTTGAAGTCCTTGATTTGGTCTTGGGTCAACCTTGACTTCTCAATTTGACTATTTCTTTCATCCCTAGGCAATTCGAAACCATTTTCTAGAATTAACATAATATCAAAATCGGTTTCGAGATATACCTCCATCCGTTTCTTCCACCAAGCAAAATCTCCATCGAATTTAGGTGGATGGACGAAGCTGACCATTTTATAGTGCTTGTGTCAGCGGTTAGTCCTCGACAAGCTCCTTGGCTCTGATACACTTGTAGGGTCAATATGTTGGCCGGCTAGAGGGGGGTGAATAGCCCTCTATCGTCATACGGTGGAATACGATCGTTCTTCTTGCGTGCTCGTCTACGATTGTCGTTAGCGCAGCGGAATACTAATACAAATATGAATACTAACAACAATACAAGCATACACAAACACACACGATATATGTGGTTCAGAACTGAATGGTTCCTACTCTACGGGCGAGCTCACTGAGCTCTAGTTATACGCACGGTACACACTCCTTCTCGATAACACGTCGGAGGTGGAGAAACCTCTCACAAGCAATTACACTAAGTAATATGAAATACAAGCAATACAAAGACAAATACGAAATACATGTAAAGAAACACTTTACAACGCTTGCTTTGAACCCTTTGCTTGTTGCTTGCTTTAGATGGCTTTTGAAGGTCTGGAATGCAGCAGCAATTCCCCTCCAATAGCTTCACAAAAGGCTTGGCGAAATCCTCCCACTTGAGCTCCATTTATAACCTGCATCAAGCTGATTTCGTGTGCATCAGTCGACTGCCAAAAGGCCCCAGTCGACTGCCCCTGTAGTCATTGTCTCACAACTGCCAGATCCACATTGGATCAGTTCCAATGGATCACCTACCAGTCGACTGATCATGTCCATCAGTCGACTGGTGACCTAGTAGTCGACTGCCCAGTCAGCTACGGAGCGTTCTGTGCTCGCGACATTCCCATCAGTCGACTGCCATCCCTCAACAGTCGACTGCTGTCGACAACAGTCGACTGCCAGTCCATGGCAATCGACTGCCAAGCACAAAACCGCAAGTCTAACACAAGTCGAACCCTAGTCGACTTAGAGCAGTCGACTGGCACATATGTCAGTCGACTGATGTCGGGTAAAACCTCAAACACAAGGTTGTTTGAGCTTCCGACACTCAGTCTTAGCCACTTGGCCAAGTCCACTTCATCCCTCATGGAGTTCCCCACCGAAGCTCTCTTCCCTCGGCCTACGTCCCTCGGATGCATCAAGCGCACGACTTCGCAACGCCATCCTTCACGCCTCATGCCCTCGAAGTATGCTTCCCTTGGGCCTCACTCCATTCGCTCGAGTCAACCTGGGTCTATCATCAAAATACTATCAAAATACTGCTCGAGTCAAACTCGAGTCAACCTGGGCCGATTGCACCAACACGATCTATTCGGTGGACATTATTTTTCAGAAATCGATTCTAATGGTTGCAGTTCAGAGGGTTGTCGATTGTCCTAACTCTAGTACGGTGTCACATAGAGGAAGAGAAGGGATGCTACGAGTCTTTTGATGGATTCTAGGATCTCAGTTTCGTCTGTGTGTTGCAGAACACGTTGTCAATTAGGTTTTGTCTAGGTTTCTAGCTACGATTTTGTGGAAAGGACATCATACACTCCTCCGATGAGCCTTTGCATCTATCGGAAGCTACCTCTGCCATACCAGGTCAACCCCTGGCTTTAGGACGGGGTAGGCGGTACGAGGATGTTGAATCAACCCCTGCGATGAGTCGAAAATGGGGCGCATTTCCTACGCTATCGCATTCTTCTACCCACAATTATCGGCGATGAGGACAACCCCTAGGTTCCTCTTTAAATTCCCCTAAATCTTTGATACGAGGGTTGTCACCCTCGTATCGACTAAGCACAGTGACTAGAAAACAAAAACAATAGCTATAGATCTAAACCAAACACCAATTGCAAATATAGATTCAAGAACGAAAAGATATTTAACATGTTCTAACTCAACACAAACTACTCCCTAGTCCAAGAATCAGAGAATCTACTCCATGAATGCGAGAAAAGAATCATAAGGCATTGTCAAATTCATATATACAAGATAAATATGGAAAGAATATAGATTACAATGTGGTGAGGCTCTTCTCTCTAGCGTTGAGGTGCAGAACTTGGATCTCGAGAGACTTCCTTCCTCCCCGTTGTGAGTTTTCGAAGTTTTTTAGGGCTTCAGAGTGTTGTCCCGGCCGTCGTGCCTCCCCCTAGGTTTTGGGTATGACTTTCTTTATATAGACATGAGGTCGGCTCTTCACGAAATCCGGAAAAAAACCTAATTGCACCAAAATGCTGGGCCGCCACACGACCATGTGTTTCCACACGGCCAGTCCATGTGTGGCTCTGTGGTGGCCAATCTCGAGCTTCAGACATGGTTGTGTGTAGCCAAATGCCCTGTCCATGTGCCCTATTGCATCCAACTGCTAAATGCTCTTTTTCGCTCTGAAAGTGCATTGTTTTTCCCATGAAATGCTATCCTACACACAAAAATACAAAGAGCAGATCTCCGAACCAGAAAATAGGAAATGCATGAAAAACAAAGTAAAATATGCATGAAACAAACATAAAATGAAATGAGATGTGAGCGAAAACTACTCCTAAAACCCTATATATTTTGCTCACATCAACAGGTTGCATTGTTTACAGCATAAGGACAAAGATGAATATCATGAATGCACTCCTGATGAACATTCGAAGTTGAGCATATATAATATCCAACCAAGGAAAGAAGTAAGCAAATACCTAGTTCCTCCAAGGGCAAGATTTAAAAGATATGGAGGAATGAGAAATACGAAGGCAAGGAAGTATCTTAGTCCAACACGAGAAAATTTTCAAAGTTACTCCCTCAATGAACTTATGGAGAGAGGAAAGAGATGCAACCTCCTCCAACCACGAGCTCCCGATTAAAATTTTAGAGGGGTAGAGCTTATGACCTAAAACAAGTACTTCTTGGGAGGCAACCCAAGCTTTATCTTTATCTTCGTTTTCTTTTCAGTACTTGAAATTTCCTTTATCATATTTTCAGTTCCCTTCCATTTAATTTCATATTTAGAATGTAGAAATAACAACCATGATATCATCTGAGCAAGCACTCCTAGCCTTAGGATACAATTTCACTGGCATGCAGGAATCCAAGGATAGTACTAGGATTGATTTAGATGTCAGCATTGCCATTAGGATGATTATACGAGAGGGTGATTGTTACTATTTGGTCCTTAAGGATCAAAATCCTCACCCTCTTCTTGATTCGAAGCGCACCAATGTGTGGGACCGTGCTAACTGGGGATTCCTCAATACACCACCACTTGAGCCCCTAGCCATGGAATATCCTCCTCGGCCATCTATGCACAGTAGGTCTCTTAGGACTCTTTCCTTTGCTCGTCCTTCTTCATCTTTTGCAGGTATAAGCACTCCAGACAATCCATACACTTAGATCCAGTACTCCCTAGATTTCATCCACACATATCTGAGAGAGCAGCACACTAATCTTAGCAAGCAAAGGCAGATGATAGATGCCATGTATCACTGGCAAATCTCACAAGGTCGCTTCTTTCCACCCCCTGAGTAGTTTAATTTTTCCTACTGTTACCCTTCCATACATTGAGGACAATTTATAATTTAAGTTTTTTTTTTTGGGGGGGAGGGGGGGGTAGTTAGTTATCTTTATGTGTTTATTTGCATTATTCATCTTGCATTCCATATGTTCTAATGTTTCCTTGCATTATTCATCTTGCATTCCATATGTTCTACATTATTTGAATTTTTTGTTTGTTTTATCATATTTCAAATCATCTACATGTTTAAGTTTTTGCTCGTAGCTTTATGGTAGTTTCTTTTGTTTTACCATTTATATTGATATGAACTGAAACTAGTTAGATTGATGAACTTCCTTTTGGTTGTCTTGTCAAGAATCCTGTTTCACTTATAACACAACTATTAGGGTAGATGTATCCAAGAAAGGCTAGGTTCACTATACCGGACTAGTACTCAAATTCTCATGGGGACTTTCACAACACCTAGTTACTGGAGAAAGATTCATCTCAAGAGTTAAAAAAAAAAGTGAGTAGAAAAATTCTAAAAAATAAAGTGGAAAAAAAGAGAAAAGAAAAGATTAAATATCATTAGAGTACCCCTTTGAGACTAAATAGTTACTAGGGAAACAACTATTAGGGTCCCCCTTTGAGACTAACTAGTTACTGGGAAAATACTCAATGTTTATTTCTTACTTTTCTTCTTCTTAGCTTGAGTGCTCCTTTGAGACAAAGTGTGATAGTGAAGGGACGATCCAAGCATATTGACAAGTAAGTGTCTTTATGCCGGAGATGTGAGGAACACAGTAGAAGAGACATAAGTTTGGATTGGTGTCCAAAGCCTTAGGGTCATTTCACGTGCACTACACAGGGGTCTTGCATGCTTAGTCACGGTGAAGGGATCCGTAAGACTATGATCAAGGATTAAAGGCTTAAGATGAGTTCGCAACAAACTTACCAAAGTAAATGAGTAAAAATTTAGTTTTGATACGCATAATTATCACTCATATTGTTTCCTTTTTCTTTGCTTGAGGACAAGCAAAAGTTTAAGTTTGGGGGGGTGATGAGTGTGAATCATACACACTTTTTAGGGGCTAATTAGCATGCATTTCTTAGGTTTTATTTACATATAATGGTAAAAATATAACATTTACATTCATTTTCTCTTTTTTGTTCTAACTGTGGTTTTCATGTTTTTCTTCTAAGGAAAGGAATAAATCAAAACAGAAGAGGCATACAATCTTCATGGAGGAAGGCTACATGGATCTGCGATCAAATGGGGAGCAAACGGAGCAGAACTACTCATTCTAGTGCCTGACATGGCTTGGCCATGCCATTTGGCATGGTCATGTCAAGTCATTTCCGAGAAACCGCTATGATATTTGCTTAGCATGCCCCAGGCCATGCCAATTGGCACACCTGTGTCGCGCTATATTCAGCCCGAGTAATCCGCAACTAACTCGAGATTTCTTCTTCGAAATAATGGCCTTTTCACCTCCAAAGTCTATAAAAAGGACCCCAAGCCTCTAGCAAATTATCTTCAAGTAGAAGATCAAGAGATCATTAAATAGAGCAGAGCCAAAGTGAGCCCTAGGGGCAGGCCGAGGATCCAAGGGTCGATGACAACAATCCATCTAGAGAGTTGTCGAGGAGAAGATGTTCAAGACATAGGACGCCAAGTTAATTCTTTCTTTTTCTATTGTCTATGTTTTGTAACTCCTTTATGGAGTAGTCTTGTATCTTAGGATTAGGAAGTAATTCTATGTCAAACTATCTTGGATTATTATAACTCTCTTGTCTATTGAATTGTATTTCTCAATTTGATCCTATCGTACGTCTTGATTCACTTACGTATTTTGTGGCCAACTTATTCGTGTGTTTTAGGGATTGAGGGTCAACCTCAATCTTGGATCTATAGAATTAAACTTGAGGAATTGATAACAAATGATGATTGAAGTATACATTGATCCGCTGGGGCACTAGTGACAGGTGTTGGTGCAATCGACCTCTAGTCAAGATTGAATAATCTCGAGTGAGACTCGAGTAGTGTTTTGATGTTTGAAAATGGGTTTGACAATACATTTGACTATACGTATGATCATATGACTAATGGATGGTTTGGGACATCCAAGGTCATATAAGGGAAATTGTTAGGAGGAGATTGTTGGAGAAATCAACCTCAGGTCAAGGTTGACCAAGCTCGAGTAAGACTCGAGTGAAAGTCCTAGTTTAGAGACTTGGCAAGGGAAGTCCAACTATGGATACTTGGTAATGGAGAAGTCCAAGAATGGGTTCTTGGCAAGAGAAAAGTTCAAGTTTGTAGTCTTCGTCATGTAAGTCCAAGTGTGTGGTCTTGGCGGCAAAAGTCCAAGTATGGATACTTTGCAAAGGAAAGTCCAAGGGTGGAGTCATGGCAGCGTACCCATTATCATGACAAAGTGTTGGATCGAGAAGCGTCGTTAGAGGAGGGGTGAATAGCGAGCATAAAATTTTTCGTTTCGTGTTCGATATACGAGAAATCACAGTGGAAAAATAAAAAGACAAGTTTATTTTTACTTGGTTCACAACCCAGCAATTGCTACTCCAAGGCCCTAACGGTCCTAGACCGCGTACGGAGGAAAAAGCACTATAAGATCTCCTCGTTGGAGGTATGAGATAATGATCACAAAACCGAAAGTACGAGGATGAGGCAACAAGCCTACCTCACCTCGTTAAGATTAAAACAAAGAATATAATAATAATAAATATTACTTGTTGCTACTGCTGATGAAGAAGATTAAAGCTTGTCATCGTGTCGGCGTTATGACGGTGTTGGAGCTTTGGCGTTGTAGGAGCACTTGAGAATAATCTTGATTGATGTTTGGGTTGGAATCCTCCCCTCTTTTTATAGAGTTTGGCCTTGGAATAAGTCTCCTCCTCTTTTGGAATAGATTACGAGGTGGTACCATATTTTATTGCGAAGTGGCCACGTCAAATATTATCCGTTTTATCCTTGCGCAAAAGGTTGATTCGTCACCATCAATCGACTGATGCCTTCCATCATTCGACTGATGAGCATCAGTCGGCTGCCCAATGACCAGCAGTCGACTGCCAGCCTGGCCACTTCCCTGCAATAAGAGGTTAGCACAGAAAATGGTAAATGCGATGGTTTCTTACCGTCCGATCTCGACCTATACCTTCCACAGGAAGTCTTAGTTGGATCGCCGCCTACGATCATCCCCGTATAGAGGACATGACCTTACCATCTCTCACTCACATGATCTTACCTCTAGTCCTTTAATATCTATCGCTTTGCTTCCGATCTTCCACCTAGGTTATTCGACTCCCACGAAGTTCCCTCGGTGTTGCCCAACCACCACAGCTCTCTCTGGGTGTCACTGACCTTCGGCTTAGCTTAGCCTTTCTGCACACTTGATTTAGCTCGTGAGACAACGATGTAAACTTAACTTTGTGTCTTTTCCATAATCAAAACACAGGTTCGATTATCTGGTGCCCCTGCACCAACAATCTCCCCCTTTTTGATCTATGGAAAAGCAATACAAAGTTAAGAGAAATTAAAGCATAAAACAAGTATAATAAATGATGAATGCCATTTCCAAAAACTCCCCCTCAACCAAAACTCCCCCTTAACCAAAACTCCCCCTTAACCCTAGGTGAGTTTTAAAAGAGATACTTTAATTTTCAAAATTAAATTTTGTGTTACTCCCCCTTAACTTTCTCTCTTCTCCCCCTTTTGCCATAAATCAAAAAAATGTTGGGGTTTTTGTATAAAATAGGGGTTTAAAAACAATATTGAATATGCATGCATCGAGTTAAAACAACTATGAGTCCAAGCGTGCATCTAGCAGTAGTTAGATATATTGGTTCGAGGTGTGTCCCTCTGCACCAATAATCTAAAGGTTTGTAATATAACCCTTAGGGTTAGTTTGCTTTCCCCCTTAATCAAATATATGAAGTATGAGAGATGTAGGGGGCGCTAAACTTTGGCCTAAAGAGTTGTAAATAGTCGTTAAGTACAATAGTTGAGAAAATAAATAGTATTTTGAAAAGGTTATTTTAAGTATATTTCAATTATCCTTAACATCTCACTCATTCTATGTGTCTCAGAATTTATTCATCTTATATGTTTTGTGAGATGATTTGAGATTGATTAAAGATAGTCAACCTTGTGTTAGATTCGGATTTAACTTTTAGATCGTTAAGTAACTTTTCGAGAAACTGGCTTCCAGGTCATGGCGAGGCACAGGGGCCTTCTTTGATCATAACAACGACCACTTTCTTAGACAAAGCCAAATTCAAGAAAATATCACTTAAGTTTAGGATACGGCGAGGTAGCTTCATCTAGTTCCACTCGGTCAAGTGCACCAAGCTAGATACGCCTTATCTAGCTCGAATACACGAGACTTTGTTTCCCTAATGTACTATCATCTCATCGCGTCCTGATACTATGTTGTCAAGAGTTGACTAACTATTTTCCCTATCTAGCCATTCTAAAAATTAAAATAAAATATGCAATGGTTTTCCTAAGTAAGCAGGTATACTATTTTAGTATTGGCTCCCCCTGGACCATTGAACCAATATGGTCTATTCAAATAATGAACTTAATCCTGGGGAATCCAAAACTTATTAGTCCTTATATGTGAGTTCAATAAAACCTCTGGGACCCATGCTTGGACTCTTTGATGACTACAATTCACAATAGACATGTAAGATCTATTCATAGTCATTGACTTAAATCCGAGTCTGGCTTTGTTGTACATGGCTCTTTGGGTTCCAAGTAGTCGGTTAAGGTTCTTAGATCCCAACGTGAACCTTTCAACCTAGCCTCGACCTCTTGAACTCGGTCTTTCAAGAGAGAATTCTCCTCCTCAAGTTTTTCAACTTGGGTTGAGTTTCCCTCTTGAACTTGACTAGTTGAAGAGGTTAGAGTAGCCTCTTGCTTGAGGGTTTCAACCTTCTCAAGTAACAACTCAACCCTAGACTCGGACTTAGTTAATTTTCTAGTAAGCATTTTAATTGTAAGGTAAAGTGTACAAATTAAAGAGCGGCTAACCTTGACTTTCCCTTTTGGTCCGGCTTTGAGTTTCCTCTCGAAGTAGTCTTCGGGGTCAGAGTCGGAGTTGTAGTTGGACTCGGCTTCGGATTCTGACTCGGACTCTTCCGGTCTTGCCATGTAAGCTATGTCGACGCCTTCCTCTCCGTTGTCCCAAGTTGCATGGAAGGCTTTCCTTGCTCCCTTTTGCTTTGGTCGCCTCCTTGACTTGTATTTCTCTTGGTTCTCGTTCTCTAATTGCCTTCTTTCTTGTCGAACTATTCTAGGCACAATGTTGACTATTGTGGCCTCCTCTTCAGATTCAGATTCGGATTCAGATTCGTCCTCTTCCTTGGGGGTGGTTTGTTTGCGGCCTTCTTCTTCGAACCTGTAAATAAGGCAATACCTTTCTCAGGAGCCGAATTAGACTGTTTATGGCGTTCAAATTCAAAAAATAATTCGTCTAGTCTAAGTTTAGAAAGGTCCTTAGAAACCTTGTAGGCATCGACCATGGATGCCCACAAGATAGTCCTAGGGAAAGCATTTAAAGCATACCTTATAAGGTCCCGGTTCTCTACGGCTAGCCCGATCGAGTGAAGACCGTTGATGATGTCTTGGATCCACGTATGTAGTTGGGTGGCGGTCTCGTGATCCTGCATCTTTAGATTGCATAGTTTATTTAAGAACAAATCCCTTTTACATACCTTAGCATTGGGTGTTCCTTCGTGTAGCTCGATTAATTTGTTCCACAGGTCTTTGGCGCTAATGAATAGTCCAATTCGGTTGAGTTCCTCCTTGGACAAGCCACATTGCAATATTTGGGTTGCTCTTGCATCGACTTCGATTTGCCTCTTGGTTGCATTGGTCCACTTGTTGAAGTCCAAGGGCTCGCCTTGATCATTGGTGGGTAGATCAAAGTCAGTTTGGATGATTATCCAAGTCTCGACTTGTGTTTTTAGAAAACACTCCATCCGACCTTTCCAATAACAGAAATCATCTCCGTTGAAGAACGGAGGTCGGGTGGTGTTATACCTCTTAATGTGGGCCATTAAATATCTTGCAAAACACGAATAAAAACCAACAGGAATTCCAAGACTTGGTCTTGGATTAGTAATGCAGGAAATAATAAGAAATAAACAGAAATAAATAAGAAGAATAAGAAACTAACAAAAATTAGAAACTTACGACCTTCGATGTCCCCAAAAGGGTACTAGACATTGGTTTTTGGGGATGGAAACAGCTTGTTACAAGAGTAAACCCTTATAAGAATGTAGATCTCTCAGAGAGCTTCGATTTGGTAGGTAGATCGTTTCGCGAGTCCACTTGTGCGAAAAGTTATAGCCGTTTTACCGTCGACTACTCCAAAAGAGAATACTTGCAAACACACAACCAAAAGAAAAGTACCAAGACTTCGTCTTGGATTAGTAGTGAAGGAAAAAAAACCTAAAAAAAATACGAATCAAAAAATACGAAAAGAAAACCAAAAAGTGTTAGATCGGTGCTTTTAGTGCCCCCACTCTGATATCAATTGTTGGATCGAGAAGCATCGCTAGAGGGGGGGTGAATAGCGAGCGTAAAATTTTTCATTTTGTTCATTCGATATACGAGCAAGCACAGTGGAAAAATAAAAAGACAAGTTTATTTTTACTTGGCTCACAACTCATCGGTTGCTACTCAAAGGCCCTAACGGTCCTAGACCGCGTACGGAGGGCAAAGCATTATAAGATCTCCTCCTCGTTGGAGGTAGGAGACAACGATCACAAAATCGAAAGTACGAGGATGAGGCAACAAGCCTACCTCACCTCGTTAATATTAAAACAAAGAATACAATAACAAAAAATATTACTTATTGCTGCTGTCGATGAAGAAGATTAAAGCTTGTCGTCGCGTCGGCGTTATGACGATGTTGGAGCTTTGGCGTTGTAGGAGCACTTGAGAATAATCTTGATTGATGTTTGGGTTGGAATCCTCCCCCCCCCCTTTTATAGAGTTTGGCCTTGGAATAAGTCTCCTCATCTTTTGGAATAGATCATGAGGTGGTACCATATTTTATCGCGAAGTGGCCGCATCAAACATTATCCATTTTGACCTAGCGCAAAAGGTTGATTCGTCGCCATCAATCGACTGATGCCTTCCATCAGTCGACTAATGAGCATCAGTCGACTGCCCAATGACTAGCAGTCGACTGCCAGTCTGGCCACTTTCCTACAATAAGAGGTTAGCACGGAAAATGGTAAATGCGATGATTTCTTACCGTCTGATCTCGACTTAGACCTTCCACAGGAAGTATTAGTCGGATCGTCGCCTATGATCGTCCCCATACAGAGGACACGACCTTACCATCTCTCACTCATACGAGCTTACCTCTGGTCCTTTAGGATCTGTCGCTTTGCTTCCAGTCTTCCACCTAGGTTATTCGACTCCCACGAAGTTCCCTCGGTGTTGTCCGACCACCACAGCTCCCTCTGGGTGTCACTGACCTTCGGCTTAGCTTAGCCTTTCTGCACACTTGATTTATCTCTTGAGACAATGATGTAAACTTAACTTTGTGTCTTTTTCATAATCAAAACACAAGTTCGATTATCTGGTGCCCCTGCACCAATAGTTTTCACCCCATGATGGATATCTCCAACAACTTGGTCTAGGGGATAACTAGAGACCATTCTAGTAGATCTTGGTACTTGAGATGATTCTTGGACCTCACAATTTGGCACAAGCTCAAGTGATGACCCTTCTGACCTAGGTTTTTCATTATCGGAGTCAAATCTTACTCCCCCTACACTAGTGTTCTCATCCAAACTCAATTTCTTGAGTTCGAACTAAACTTCATCGCTCTTATCCTTAGAATCAATGTGTTTTACTTTCTTCAAAAACTACATTTGATGATTCCTCGACCAAATTTGTTCTTTTGTTATAAACTAGATAAGCCTTACTTGTGAGGGAATATCTGTAGAGAATCCTATGCGATAAACAATAAAATCACAGCAGAAAAAGGATCCCTTGAGCGATCCATGTGAAAGAAAACTCATACAAAGTATAGATCAAAAGCCCTATCCTATAGGGTATACCTTTGATGCATGCCCTTTGTCTATCCCGCTCATCCATGGTTCGCCGGATCTCTTGCACGTTCAAGCGTATGTGCCTCTATGGTATCCACATGAACACTCTTTTGGAGAAAGGTTGTGCTAGCAACACCACAAAAGAGAGCTAGGCCAAGAAAGGATTTCGGCCAAGAAGAAGAAGAAGGGGAAAAAAGGCAATCTCCACTAGCCCTCTTCATGATCCAAATCCCCCTTTTTATATTCATCCCATGAATATTAAAGGTTTCATCCAACCCTTGGTTTTCCCTCTTCAATGCATGATTAATCCATATTAATCATGCATGAAAAGAGGTTTCATCCAACCCTTGGTTTTCCCTCTTCAATGCATGATTAATTCACATTAATCATGCATGATGAATTCATACCATTTAAATTGATTTGAGTCCAACTCAAATTAAATCAATTTGAGTCCAACTCAATTCGGCCATTTAATTTGAGTCTAACTCAAATCCAACCCTTTCAATGAATCCAATTCAATGCCTAATGGTTCATTTAGTCAAACTAAAATGAACCTCATCTTCAAAACAACATGTTCTTTGTGTGTAACCCTATAGGTTTTTGTAATGTTGGCAATGTCTCTAAACCACTTTAGACACATAAGCAATGAGCGGCATCTAGCAATGCATCATTGCTACCCAAATTATGAAAATATCAAGATCTGACAAAAACCTTTCTATGACTATTATCTTTATGACCTTGTCCTTCTATCCTCGATATCTAGATTGATCAATGAGGCATAGACCGTGTCATCCTCTTATCAATCTTTGTGTTTCTTGATCACCAAGTAGACTCACTCAAACAAATGAGCTCAATATCTCATATTGACTCATTTGAGCATGGTCATGCATTTCGTGGTCTTACTCTATCAAGAGGCTTAAAGATATCACTCCCGTCATATGGGAGGGATAGATCTCATCTACATCACTCACATCCCTCCGCATAATTTGTTACATACCCAGTGATCACCTTTATAGTCCATCCTATTACGGTTGACGTTTGATGACACCAAAGTACATAACTCCTTATGTAGGGAATCGTAGTGATTATAGGTCTAAGGAATATTCATACTAATAGTCACATGAGAAAGTTTATGACACTCATATAACGATCCATGAAACTTTCTTATGGCGGGTCAATTCAGTACATAGTCTCTAATATATACCCATGTGTCAATTTGATATCACATATCCATGACTTGTAAGATTAAGTCATCAATTGACCTACATACTAGTCTCTATGCATTAATATTGTCCTTGCATATTAATACTCGACTAGGAATAGTTAATGTTGGGAGATCGATTGGCCGGCTAGAGGGGGGTGAATAGCCCTCGTTCATTGGATGTCGTAATTCGTTCATTCTCGTGTGCTTGTCTACAATTGTCGTTAATATACGCAGCGGAATAACAATAGAAATAACAACAATACAATCACAATCAATACACAAGCATATACGTGGTTCGGAACCGAATGGTTCCTACTCCACGGGGTGAGCTCAACGAGCTCGTGTTATGCGCACGACACTAACAACACTCCTTATCGACTACACGTCGGAGGTGGAGAAACCTCTCACAAGCAATTACAACAGTAATATACAAATACAATACAAAAGAAACTCTTTTCACCGATTGCTTTTGATCACTTGTTTGTTGCTTGCTTTGGTTGGCTCTTGAAGGACTGGAATGCAGCAGCAATTCCCCTCCAATAGCTCCACAAAAATCATGGCGAAATCCTCCAACTCATGCTCCATTTATAACCTGCATCAAGCTATTTTCGCGCCCATCAGTCGACTGATCGTGACCATCAGTCGACTGGTCCCGTAGCCGTTGTCTCACAACAGCCAGATCCACGTTGGTTAAGTTCCAACGGATCACACATCAGTCGACTGATGGCACCCATCAGTCGACTGATCATCCATCAGTCGAGTGCTGGTGAGCTCGACTCCATTCTGTGCCCATGCACAGTGTCATCACCGATCACATCCCTAGCCTTCTCCTCGACAATGATCGATCACCTGACTTGGTTCAGTCGAACACTGGTCGAACCCATACGACCTAGAGCAGTCGACTGGCACCTATGCCAGTCGACTGATGTCGGCTAAAACCTCAAACACAAAGTTGTTTGAGCGTCCGACACTCAGTCTTAGCCACTTGGCCAAGTCCACCTTATCCCTCATGGAGTTCCCCACCGAAGCTCTCTTCCCTCGGCCTATGTCCCTCGGATGCGCCAAGCGCACGGCTTCGCAACGCCATCCTTCGCGTCTTATGCCCTCGAAGTATGCTTCCCTTTGAGCTCACTCCATTCGCTCCCCGTCCGGCGGTCCCTCGGATGCACCAAGCGCACGGCTTCGCAATGTCATCCTTCACCGACTCAAGGACCTGAGCCTAGTGAACTTGCCAAGTTCTCAAGACTTCCCAAATGCACCAAGCGCACGGCTTCGCAATGTATTTCTCACTAAGCAACAAGCGCACAGCTTCGCAATGCTTTGGATTTCCCATGCCAAGCACCAAGCGCACGGCTTCGCAATGCTTTGGTCTTTCCCATGCCAAGGCTTCCCCCTTGGGCTTCCACACCAAGCTCCATGCTTGGATTTTCCATGCCAACCCCATGTTGTACTTTCCCATGACAATCCCATGTCATGAGTTTTGTTTATCATCAAAATACTATCAAGGTATTGATCGAGTCAAACTCGAGTCAACCTGGGCCGATTGCACCAACAATCTCCCCCTTTTTGATGATTGACAAAACTACCATCTCAAATCTATCAATTCTCCCATATTGGCAATTCTCATATTCCAATGAGAATTCCAACGAACCCTTAATTGGTAACTTGGTAACTTCTCCTCCTTTTTGACATTACATCAAAAAGGTCCTCCCCAAGGGTATGAATGTCTCGTATCCCAATGAGATCTTACAATCTCTCCCTTGGAGGAACACATGCCTACAATCTTTCTAGTGATCCCATATCACTTAAAGAGAGGCAACCCAAATTTTCCTCCCATGAGGAAATATACATCCATCGTCTCATGATGGATACCTCCCCCTAGAGGCTTGCTCCCCCTTGACCATTGCACCAACAATGTCCTTGGAGAGTCCCTAAGCCAATAGGAACATTAAACTAATTCAAAATTAAGGCAAAATTCAACAATGAACTCTCATTCACCTTAAAATTGATACTCACCCTCAACCCAACTCCTAATCCATGTTCAATGGATTTCCACCCTTTCTAATGCTCTCCCAAGCATATCCTAGGGTTAGGAGTGGTTAGGGGACCAAAACACAGCTGAACATGGGCCTAACCAACACACCCTCATCGATCGATTGGCCTCCTGGCGATCGACGTCGATACATTGCAATTTTACAATTTGAAATGACTTTCCGAAATTCATAAGTAAATATACATAGATTGATAAATCTTGAAATTTAGTGTGTATATTACTTATCACAAACATTATGGGTGAAAAATATTATAAAATTATTTTACCCATTAAACTAGGAGATTGATACAAAGTTCAAAATTTAAGAAAAGCTTCAATAAAGAGCCCTCTTTGTATCATCTCATTCAATGGTGATAGCTATCAAAAGATAGGCTTCACCAATGTTTTTCAAAATGTTTTTCAAACCTTTATTTTCTTTCTCCTAAACATCTCACCAATATCTAGATGTGTAAAACACATACAAGTCAAATTTTTGTGAGATGTGGGTTTTGTTTTGTTTATGTTCTCATGCATATTTCTAGGCAACATTAATTTGATTCCCTTCAAGTTGTGCCATAGTCCTTAACTCCATTTTAAACTATGCATGATATGATTATGGCATAACTATGATTTAGATAAAAACATATGCCAATATCATGATGTCATGGCATGTGAATGAGAACTAAGCATACATGACATCTAAAAATAATTCTAAACATGATCATGACATTTTATAGATAAAAATAAAAATGATGTCATGACATGGTAAGGCAAACAAATCATAGCAAGTAAAATATACTAAGGTATAGAATACCTAAGTGTGAAAATCAATTTGTCATTTTTAGGGATTAAATACATTTTGCCTTAATGCCATTATTTCCTTAGTGTGCCAAAAACCCAAAATGGCACACCAATACCTCTAAGACCTAATTGTGTCAATTTAAATCATTTTAAACTTCTCAAAGCATATGGCACATCCTAATGTGTCAACTTACAATGGCTAGGTTAACCACCCATCCACTTAGGGTTGACACACCCTAACCCATTTAGCGTGAATTGATCACGCTCTTAGGAACCCAATATCTATTGGAGCTCCTTGAGTTAACAAGGTATTCTCTAGGGATAACTTGTCTAGATACCTTCCTAATGACCCTTTTTGGCTTTGAAGCCTTAGTCAAATGGATCTTACTTGGGTCAACTCTAGAGGTGACTCCTCCATTGACCTTCTTAGTGGCTTTCTTGGTTTTCCTTAGGTCCTTAGCCACTAAGCAAACACCATGGCTAGACTTAGGGATAGCTTCCCTATTAGCCTTGGTTTTCCTAGACCTAGAGATTGTTTCATAATCAAATGGAACATTATGAAAAGTCTTCTTGGGCTTAGGTTTGTGACTCAAACCTTTCTTGCCCTTAGACATTTCTTGTTTCCTAGGCCTTGACTTTTGTGTATTTGACCCTTGAACCGAATTTTTTATTATTGCTAGGGTCTTCTCCAATTTTTCTAGCCTTGACCTCAAGGCTTGGTTTTCCACCTCTAATGTTCCCAATTTTGAATTTTCATTCTTTCTTTGGGAATTATTTTTCCTTTTAGGCATATGCCTAGATTTCTTGGGGTTAATACCCAAATTTTCTTCTATTCTCCTAATGGACTCCTTTGGTAAAATATTTCTAGAATTATGAGTCCTAGGTTTGTCCTTAGTTATATGAACATGCTTGGCACCTAAGAAATAAACCTTATTGTTTCTCCTAGCATGCTTTTCATTGATAATAGCAAGAGAACTAAAATAATTTTCTGCATGCTTTTTAACTCTAGGAATTAAAGGTGCATTATTTAGTTTTACCTTAGAGTTAGCTTTAGGAGCTCCCCCTACATGAGTTACACCTTCTTGCCCTTTCTTCCTCCCCCTAGGGCATTGGCTTCGGTAATGTCCCCATTGGTTGCATTTAAAGCACACAATGTGCTCTTTGCTCTTGATTTTGGGAACATCGGCATCCTTTGACTTTGGGTTGACTTTTGGTGTTGATGTCTTTTCCTTAGCCAATTTAGGGCATTTACTCTTGTAGTGCCCTTTCTCCCTACACTCAAAGCATATTATGTGATTTTTATTTAAAATAACAACACTTGAGTTACCTAGGGAGTTGGTGGTGTTGGAATGTATACTGAAAGCCTAGCTCTTTTCTGTATGAACATTTTATTTTGAAATAAGAATCACATGATCATTGTTTGCATTTTATATATTCATTATATATGTGTGCATATTGTCTAATATTCTACATTGTAGATAACATGGTGCTTGGTGTGGCACAGAAGATCATGTTATCAGTCCCTTGTAAAATATAAGTAGAGGCTCACAACCAAGATGGTTTTGGACAAACCATTGGCATGGTTATAGTGTAGCTTGGTATTGTTTTATCTTGAACATAGAGTTACACTAGTACACTTAGGTGTATTGAGTAGGACTGACATAGAGGTGATTCAATTTAGTACTGACTACATAATTGAATCGGACCTCGGATATTATGTTGTACATGCTCTTAATCCCGATATAATAACGGGCACATGTACTTAGTATTTATTTCTTTGATTTACCAGTGGGTGAGATTTAGATGGATTAAATCAATATGCCCGGTAAGTTGGGAAATAATATTATTTACATGGTGTGTCGTTGATTATAGGAGGAAACCGTGTCCTATATATTAGGTTGATGATGTCCCCTTGAGGAGCTCATAAGGTTCATCGTGTAAACCCAGCTGGTTGACTTAGTCAACATGATGATAAGGTTGAGTGGTACTACTCGAGGAATTAGATGTTAATTGACGGACATTCGATATCTTAAACACGGGGAGATTAATGTACAAATAATATATGGAGCCCATATTGATTTATGGGGGTTGGTGAGGTAGTTCAATGATGATCCTCTAGTGGAATGGAACATCATTGATGGATCAAGTTTGTGTGGTTCCGATCCATCGGGTGGCCAAGACCCAACTCCTCCTTATGGTCCCTATCGTAGCCTAATACAATCCTTGTGAAGTCTAGATCCAAGAATGTAAAACAAAACCTAGAACCAACGGTTGGGATTAAATCCCTAGATCCGATGGTTGGATGAAACCCTAGAACCAACGGTTGGGATTAAATCCCTAGATCCGATGGTTAGGATGAAATCCTAGAATCGACGGTTGGGATTAAATCCCTAGATCCGACGGTTGGGATTAAACCCTAGATCCGACGGTTGGGATGAAACCTTAGATCCGACGATTGGGATGAAATCCTAGATCCGACGGTTGGGATTAAACTCTAGATCCGACGGTTGAGATAAAACCCTAGATCCGACGGAAGAGATTAAATCCCTAGATCCGACGGTGGAGATTAAAGGAGGCTTAAGCCCAATTCTATAAATAGATGCTTAGGGTTGGGCGGCAAACATGATTGCAGATTTTCGAATTGGAGGCTAGGGTCTTGGGCGGCTAGGGTTTGGAACAAAGTGGCGGCAACCTCTTCTCTTCTTGTTGATTGCGGCCCAACTCTTTGATTATTCTTTGGCGGCGCCCATCCTAGAAGCCTCTTCCTTCTTCCATGTGGCGGATCTCCTCCCATTGGTGGCGGTTATCTCCTCCTCCATATCTTCCAAGTGGCGGTGGCAACTCTTCTTAGGAGTTGGCGGTGCATCATCCAATTGCTCCTTGGCCGGCGGTTGCACCAAATTCCCTAATTTGGTGGCCGGTTCTAGATAGGAGAGGTATTTGTTCATTTTTCTCTTTGTTCGCAACGGACAAGGTAGAGGAGAACTCGATCTAGAAGGCTTCTACTCGTGGAGGATCTTCGTCCACACGTCGTCCACGAGAAGGATAGGACATACGGTAGAAGATCGTAAGGTATAAAGTTGTTTTTAACTTTATTTACAGATCTGAATATGTTCTTTAATATTTTGATTATGCATGTGTATGAATGGATATATATTGTATAATCATGGACCCCGAAGACAAACACAAAAACCAGCGATCCATCCGTCGTCTTTTCCGCGGCTAACCAACTAGAAGAGTTGGGTTGCTTGAACAACTAGTTTGTTCAAGCGACCACTCAAGTTGTTAGCACGACGACGAATAGGTTGTGCCAAGGAAGCTCATCCCATCCGGATTAAGTCTTTCATTAGTGAAAATTTTAATCCGGGGACATAGGAGCCAATGAGCCTCCGAAGCATAGACCCAACAGGTGGAGGCCTCTTCACTTCTTCCGGAGGTAGAAGCTTCATTTTGATCTTGCTCCGGAATTGAAATCCTTTCCTCCCCCTCAACGCTAGAGGTGGAGGTCTCCACCAAATCATCAACATCATCAAAAGTAGATGGTGCTTCTTCTTCGGCATTATCCTCTACATGTGCCGGTTGGGAGTTTTCTTGAAATTTCATTATCTTCTCCCATAATTCCTTTGCATCCCTATAGTCACCCAAACTAGACCAAATTTTGTTAGGTAACAAATCACTAAATAATTTTATTACCTCGAGATTTGTCTTGAAGTCCTTAATTTGGTCTTGGGTCCACCTTGACTTTTCAATTGGCTTGTTGTATTTGTCCCTAGGCATCTCAAAACCATTTTCTACAATAATCATATAATCAAAATTTGTTTCGAGATATACCTCCATCCGTTTCCTCCACCAAGAAAAATCTCCATCGAATTTCGGTGGATGGATGAAGCCGGCCATTTTGTAGTGCTCTCGCGACGGTTAGTCCTTGAAGAGTGACCTCGGCTCTGATACCACTTGTTGGGAGATCGATTGGCTAGCTAGAGGGGGGTGAATAGCCCTCGTTCGTTGGATGTCGTAATTCGTTCGTTCTCGTGTACTTGTCTACAATTGTCGTTAATATACGCAGCGGAATAACAATAGAAATAACAACAATACAAGCACAATCAATACTAGCATATACGTGGTTCGGAACCGAATGGTTCCTACTCCACGGGGTGAGCTCAACGAGCTCGTGTTATGCGCACGACACTAACAACACTCCTTATCGACTACACGTCGGAGGTGGAGAAACCTCTCACAAGCAATTACAACAGTAATATACAAATACAATACAAAAGAAACTCTTTTCACCGATTTCTTTTGATCACTTGTTTGTTGCTTGCTTTGGTTGGCTCTTGAAGGACTGGAATGCAGCAGCAATTCCCCTCCAATAGCTCCACAAAAACCATGATATAAACCACTATCAATTCAACCAATTGATATACTGTAAACCTGAACCTACTATTTCAAGGACACTATTATATTATTCGTATAGCACAGATAAGAAATCATATAATAAGCAAACCTTGCCTATTATTAATGAAATATGATACATATGATCCCTAATCAATCATCTCATGATTGACACTAAGGGCTGACACTAACAATATCCTACAAGGATACCTTCATCCGCTTTAGCGGTGGATTTCCCTAGATGATCCTTACTGTTTAAAATGAACACCTTGCAACCAAATACCCTAAGGTGTTTGATTGTTGGTGGTTTTTCAAACCATAGTTCATGAGGTATTTTTCCTAAGAATCTATGTATCAAAACTCTGTTTTGAACATAGCATGCAGTATTAATAGACTCGGCCCACAAATAACTAGGAAGAGCATATTCATTTAGCATACTCCTCGCAGCTTCTTGTAAGACTCTATTCTTCCTCTCTACCACACCATTTTATTGTGGTGTCCTTGTTGGTGCAGGGGCACTAGATAATCGAACCTGTGTTTTGATTATGGCAAAGACACAAAGTTAAGTTTATATTGTTATCTCACGAGCTAAATCAAGTGTGCAGAAAAGTACTAAAGCTGGAGCTGAAGGCTAGCGACACCCGGAGGAAGCCGTGGTGGTCGGGCGACACTTGAGTGAATTCGGAGGGAGCCGAAGGAATCGAGTGGAAGGCCGGAAGCGAGAGCTACTATCGAGGTAAGCTCGTGTGAGTGAGAGATTGTAAGGTCGTGTCCTCTTTACAGGGACGACCGTAGGCGACGATTCGACTAAGACTTCCTGTGGAAGGTCTAGGTCGAGATCGGACGGTTAGAAACCGTCGTATTTATCATTTTCCGAGCTAATCTCTTACTGCAGGGAAGTGGCGGTGTGATCATTCGCTGGACATTAGGCGATCATTATTATCGATTGGTGATGAGATGCATCGATCGTCATCGATCGTGATGAGAGAGGCATCGATCCAAGCGATGGCGGCGATTGACTTTGCGCTAGGTCAAAAGCGGATAACGTTTGGCGCCAGCGATAAAAATTTGGAAAAATTCATGATCCGTTCCAAAGAAATAGGAGACAAATTCAGAGGCTAAAGTCTATAAAAGGAGGAGGATTCATCTCCAAATCACATCAATTATTCATCAAGTGCTCCTACAACGCCAACGCTCAACATGGCCATAACGCCGACGCGACGCCAAGTTTTGATCTTCTTCGTCGGCCGCAGATTCAAGTAATATTTTTGATATTATATTCTGTATTTTTATCTTCATAACGAGGTGAGGTAGGCTTGTTGCCTCATCCTCGTATATTCGGTTTTTGTAATCGTTGTCTCCTACCTCCAACGAGGAGGAGACGTTTTAGTGCTTTGCCCTCCGTACGCGGTCTAGGACCGATAGGGCCTTGGAGTAGCAACCGCTGGGTTGTGAACCAAGTAAAATAAGCGTGTTCATTTATTTTCCGCTGTGCTTACTTTGCGTATCGAACGAACGAAAAAGAAAAGATTTACGATCGCTATTCACCCCCCCTCTAGCGACGCTTCTCGATCCAACAATTGGTATCAGAGCGGGGGCGCTAAGATTTGGTGAAACCACCAATCTAGCACGTTTTGGTTTTATTTTCGTATTTTTCGATTCGTATATTTCTTAGGTTTTTGTTTCCCGCACTACTAATCCAAGACCAAGTCTTGGTACATAGTTTTTTGTTGTGTTTTTGCAAGTACTAATCTCCTTCGGAGTACCTCACGATCAAACGAGCATAACTTTTGCTACAAGTGGACTCACGAAACGATCTACCCACCAAATCGAAGCTCATTGAAAGATCTACACTTCTTACTGGGGTTTACCCCGTAACAAGCTATTTCAGCCCCAAAATCCAATGTTTAGTACCCTTTGGGACATCAAGGTCGTAAGTTTCAAATTTTTGTTAGTTTCTTATCCTCCTTATTTATTTCTGTTTTTCCTATTATTTCCATTACTAATCCAAGACCAAGTCTTGGAATTCTCTTTAGTTTTTATTTGTGTTTTGCAAGATACTTAATGGCTCACATTGAGGGATATAGCACCACCCGACCTCCGTTCTTTAACGGAGATGATTTCCGTTATTGGAAAGGTCGGATGGAGTGTTTCTTGAAAACACAAGTCGAGACTTGGATAATAATCCAAAGCGGCTTTGCTTTACCCACCAATGATCAAGGAGAGCCATTGGATTTCAACAAGTGGACAAATGCAACCAAGAGGCAAATCGAAGCCGATGCAAGAGCAACCCAAATATTGCAATGCGGCTTGTCCAAGGAGGAACTCAACCGCATCGGACCATTCATTAGGCGCCAAGGACCTATGGAATAAATTAATTGAGCTACGAAGGAACGTCCGATGCTAAGGTATGTAAACGTGACCTTCTTTTCAATAAGTTGTATAACCTCAAGATCAGGGAACACGAGGCGGCAGCGCAACTACTACGCCCGTCCGAGGACATTGTCAATGGCCTACACACCATCGGACACAAGGTCGAAAACCGTGACCTACTAAGGTACGTTCTTAATTCATTTCCTAGGACTATCTTGTGGGCATCCATGGTCGATGCCTACAAGGTCTCTAAGGACCTATCGAAGCTTAGGTTAGATGAATTATTTTCCGAGTTTGAACTTCACGAGCAAACTAACGTGATCCGGGCCGAGAGAGGTATTGCTCTACTTGCGGGACAAAGAAGCAAGCCACCTACTAGGCAAGTAGATGAACTCGAACCCAAGACGAATCCGAATCCAAGAGGAGGCCATAATAGTCAATATTGTGCGGAGAATAGTTCGACAAGAAAGAAGGAAATTGAAGAATGAGAACCAAAAGAAAAAGGGAGCAAGGAAAGCCTTCCATGCAACTTGGGACAGAGAAGACATAGCTTACATGGTAAGAGCGGAGGAGTCAGTCGAGAATCCGGCCGAGTCCAACTACAACTCCGACTCCGACTCCGGCCGAAGATTATTTGAGAGAAAACTCAAAGCGGACCAAAAGGGAAAGTTAAGGTTGATTTCTCTTTAATTAGTACACTTTACAGTACAATTAAAGCTGCTTAATAGAAATTAACTAAGTCCGAGTCTAGGGTTGAGTCGTTACTTTGAGGAGGTTGAAACCCTCAAGCAAGAGGCTACTCTAATCTCTTCAACTAGTCAAGTTCAAGAGAGAAACTCAACCCAAATTGAAAAACTTGAGAAGGAGAATTCTCTCTTGAAAGACCAAGTTCAAGAGGTCGAGGCTAGGTTGGAAAAGTTCACGTTGGGATCTAAGAACATTAACCGACTACTTGGAACCCAAAGAGCCGTGTACAACAAAGCCGGACTCGGATTTAAGTCAAAGACTACGAATAGGTCTTATATGTCTATCGTAAATCGTAGTCATCAAAGAGTCCAAGCATGGGTCCCAAAGGTTTTATTAAATTCACATATTAGGACTAATAAGTATTGGATTCCTCAGGATCAAGTTCATTATTTGAATAGACATTATTTGTTCAATGGTCTAGGTGGAGCTAACACTAAAATAGTATAACCGCTTAATTAGCAAAACCATTGCATGCTTAGAATTTACATTAACTTGTGAACTTACTTATAATACTTACATAACCAACTAAAAGCCTTATAAAAGATTGAGCCTCGGTGAGCATCTTTTCATAAATAACTAGTTATTCAACTCTTGATAATATAGTATCAGGACGCGGCGAGATGATAGTACGTTAGGGAGACAAAGTCTCGTGTATTCGAGCTAGATAAGGCGTATCTAGCTTGGTGCACTTAACCGAGTGGAACTAGCTGAAGCTACCTCGCCGTATCCTAAACTAGTTAGACCAGGAAGTAACCCTAAGTGACTTAAGTGATATTTTCTTGAATTTGGCTTTGTCTAAGGAAGTGGTCGTTGTTCCGATCAAAGAATGCCCCTGTGCCTCGCCACGACCTGGAAGCCAGTTTCTCGAAAAGTTACTTAACGATCTAAAGGTTAAATCTGAATCTTACCCAAGGTTGACTATATTTAATCAATTTAAAATCACCTCACAAAAATTTTAAGGTGTACAAATTATTAGACACATAGAATTGGTTAGATGTTAATGATAATTGAAATATACTTGAAACAATCCCTTCAAAATACTACTTATTTTCTCAACTATTGTACTTAACAACTCGAGGCCAAAGTTTAGCGCCCCTACATCTCTTATACTTCATATATTTGACTAAGGGGAGAGCAAACTAATCTTAAGGGTTATATTATAAATCTTATTATTGGTGCAGAGAGGACACACCTCGAACCAATCTATCTAACTATTGCTAGACACATGCTTGGACTCATATTTGATTTATCTAGATGCATTCATAAGCGACATTGTTTTAAACCCCTATTTTATACAAAAACCCCAACACTCTTTTTGATTTATGGCAAAAGGGGAGAAGAGCGAAAGTTAAGGGGAGTAACACAAAATTTCATTTTGAAACACAAAATTTGTTTTGAAAACTAAAGTATCTCTTTCAAAACTCACCTAGGGTTAAGGGGAGTTTTGGTTAAGGGAGAGTTTTGGGAATGGCATTCATCATCTACTATATGTGTTTTATGCTTTAATTTCCTTAACTTTGTGTTGGTTTGCCATAGATCAAAGGGGAGATTGTTGGTGCGAGGCACTAGATAATCGAACTGTGTTTTGATTATGGCAAAGACACAAAGTTAAGTTTATATTGTTATCTCACGAGCTAAATCAAGTGTGCGAAAAGTACTAAAGTGGAGTGAAGGCTAGCGACACCGGAGGAAGCCGTGTGGTGGTCGGGCGACACTTGAGTGAATCGGAGGGAGCCGAAGGAATCGAGTGGAAGGCGGAAGCGAGAGCTACTATCGAGGTAAGCTCGTGTGAGTGAGAGATTGTAAGGTCGTGTCCTCTTTACGAGGACGGCCGTGGCGTGATCGACTAAGACTTCTGTGGAAGGTCTAGGTCGAGATCGGACGATTAGAAACCGTCGTATTTATCATTTTCCGAGCTAATCTCTTACCAGGAAGTGGAGGGTGGTGATCATTCTTTGGACATTAGGCGATCGTATTATCGATTGGTGATGAGATGCATCGGATCGTATCATCGATCGGCCCGATGAGAGGCATCGATCGGTGATGGCGGCGATTCGACTTTGCGCTAGGTCAAAGCGGATAACGTTTGACGCGCCGCCAGCGATAAAAATTTGGAAAAATTCATGATCCGTACCAAAGAAATAGGAGACAAATTCAGAGGCTAAAGTCTATAAAAGGAGGGGAGGATTCATCTCCAAATCACATCAATTATTCATCAAGTGCTCCTACGCGCCAACGCTTCAACACCGTCATAACGCCGCGCGACGGCATCAAGTTTTGATCTTCTTCGTCGGCGTGATTCAAGTAATATTTTTGATATTATATTCTGTATTTTTATCTTCATAACGAGGTGAGGTAGGCTTGTTGCCTCATCCTCGTATATTCGGTTTTTGTAATCGTTGTCTTCATAACGAGGTGAGGAGACGTTTTAGTGCTTTGCCCTCCGTACGCGGTCTAGGACCGATAGGGCCTTGGAGTAGCAACCGCTGGGTTGTGAACCAAGTAAAATAAACGTGTTCATTTATTTTCCTCTGTGCTTACTTTGCGTATCGAACGAACGAAAAAGAAAAGATTTACGATCGCTATTCACCCCCCCCTCTAGCGACGCTTCTCGATCCAACAGTCCTAGGAGTGGAGAATTCATATTTGTGCCCTTTTTCTAGACAAAAAACCTTAAACCTCATATTTTCAAATTCTCCTCCATGATCACTCCTAATTGTTTTAATTGTTGCATTTCTCTCATTCTCAATTCTTCTACAAAAAGAAATTAAAATTTCTAGTGTTTCATCTTTATGTTTGAGAAAGAAAGTCCAAGTATATCTAGTATAGTCATCTACTACTACCAAGCAATATCTACTACCATTCAAGGATTTAGTTGAGCTACTATCAAACAAATCCATATGCAATAAATCTAAAGCACTTGAAGTACTTACAGCGTTTTTTCTTTTGTGTGATGCTTTTATGTGTTTACCTTTTTGACATGCATCACATAGCTTGTCCTTTTCATACTTGAGCAATGATAGTCCTCGCACAAGTTCTTTCTTAGCCAAACTCTTGATGTTCTTCATGTTGACGTGTGCGAGTCTTCGATATCATAGTCATGATTCATCTTCTTTATACAATAAACACTTCACATGCATGTTAGTAGCACTACTAAACTGAACTTGATAAATATTCTCCTTCCTAGTTCCTACTAACATGGTAGTGTTGGATTCATTATGTTTAATTAAACATTGAGTTGAATAAAATTCTACTCTATACCCTTCATCACATAATTGACTAACACTCAATAGATTAAAAGTCATTCCTTTAACTAGCAGGACATCCTTAATCCTAAATTGTTCAAAAATAACAATGTATCCTACTCCTATGACTTTTAGTTTACCACTATTACCAAAAGAAACAGTACCTTTACTTCTGTTTTCAATTGAAGCACTCTTTGATGAGTCCCCGGTCATGTGCTTGGAGCATCCACTATCCACAAACCATATCATCGAACACTCCCTCTTGATCGGTACCTGTTCAAACACAAAATACAAGATCTTTTGGAACCCAGATTTTGAGTCCATTAGCATTCACAACATACTGTTTAGGAATCCATGCTTTAGTTACTTTAGCTTTAACACAATGAGTTCTATTAACTAAAGACATGAAACTAAATTTTTTTTGTTTCGATTTATACCCTATCCCAACTTTGTTATAGACTGCCCTTTAGGCATCTAAAATCATGTTAAGGGTTTTAGAGCTAGTTGTGAACTTCTTAAGTGTGCACTTGAGATCATCAACTTGAGCTCTCAAAGAGTTGTTTTCTTCTCTAAGTTCTTCAACCTGAGAAGTATTGGTCCTATTTTCTTCAGAAATTGGATTAAGATTTCTAAGTTCCTCTACCTCACATTTCAAAACCTTAACCTTATTCTTAGATCTACTTAAGGCATTAGTTAAACATGCTATCGTTTCATATAACTTATCTAATTCAGCAGAAGTTACCTCATCATCATTAGATGATGATGATGTGTCTTCCGGTAATGTTTCGGTCCTACTTCTATCTCCCTCCGAATATAAAATGTTAAGGGCCATTAGAGCAGCATGCTTGGTCCCTTTTTCCTTAACTTCCTCCTCTGGAGAACTGGAAGAAGTATCATCCCATGTCGCCTACAAGGCCTTCTTCTTTCTAGGCTTGTCCTCTTTCTTTGTAAGGTTCGGACACTCACTTTTGATGTGCCCTTTCCTATTACATTCAAAGCAAACAACATCAGTTTTGCCTCTGGATTTATGTGATGTCATACCCTTTCTCTTGTCCGCGAAAATTTTCTTCACATCCTTCTTGTTGTAGTTTTTATTCCTCCTCATCATTCTCCTCACAAAATTCGCCATCTCGCTAGAAGAAGATTCATCATCTCCATCACTGCTTGACTTGGACGAAGATGAAGATGACTCCCTCTTCTTCTCCTTTTTCTTGTCCTCCTTGTATCGCTCACCTACAATAAAAGCAATACCTTTCTCTTTCGGACCCTTATTAGATTGCTCATGCAGTTCCATTTCACAAAACAATTCATCTAATTTCACTATTGATAAATCCCTTGATACTTTATAGGCATCTACCATAGATGACCACAACGCATTTCGGGGAAAGGATTTCAGAACATACCTAATTGTGTCTCGGTTTTCCAAGCCTTCTCCAACCGAATGCATCCCATTTAGTAGCTCCTTGAACCTTTCGTGCAGTTCACCGACAGTCTCGCCATCCCTCATAGCGAAATTCTGCAACTGGTTCATATAGAGGTCTCGCTTCGCAATTCTTGAGTCTCTCGTGCCTTCATTGAGCTCTATCAGTTTGTTCCAGAGATCTCATGCACTGCTGAACGGGTCAATCTTATTAAGCTGGTCCTTCGCCAAGCCACATTGCAGAGTTACGGTGGCCTTAGCATTTGCTTGCGCCTTGCATCTTTGTTCAACAGTCCACTGCACAGATTCAAGGATCCTACCTTCTGCATCCATTGGTAGTGTGAAGCCTTTGGTCATGGAGAACCACATGTTTATTTCAGTCATGAGATAGTATTCCATTCAGCTTCGCCAGTATTGGAAGTTAGTTCCATCGAAGAAAGGAGGGTGGTTTGTGTTGTAGCCTTCTTGCATTGCCATTTCACCTTGCTCTTGCAGTTGTGAATCCGGAGAAGAGCACCAAGCTCTGATACCATGTGTTGGATCGTTGGCGTCGCTAGAAGGGGGAGGGGTTGAATAGTGTCAATTATCGATACTTGAACTTTTACAGAGAAATGTGCTTGTTCGACGAAAAGTAGCGGAAACAAAAAACAAAATAGAAACAAGACAACACACAGTTTTTTACTTGGTTCACAATTCTCCCACAAATTGCTACGTCCAAGGCCTACCTATACTCTTTCTCCTTCTCAAAAAACCTCCGAAGGTGGAGAAATCTCTGAATACACATTTATAAGAATTATACAAGAACTTACAGGTAAAAGAGTTAAAGAAGAGTAGGAATACAGTATGCAGATTTTGCTAGTGCTTCTTCTCTTCACTCTTTGATTTCCTTTGAGGATGTTTGGAGTTTGGAGGATGATGGAAAAATGCTGAAGAATCACTTCAAGAAGAGTCATGAACAGTAGTCGAGAGTTCTATGGAAAGGAGTTAGAAAGCCTTTACATCGTGCCCAATTAGGGTTTTTTTTGCTCGTGCAATCGAGTCGCCTCAACTAGCGCCTCGACTGACGTTTGATTACCGTTCCCAACGATAAGTTTTCCCCCTTAATTTTGAACTATTGCCCATTATAACATAGTTCCGGTCAAGGCGATGGTTCATCACCTCGACTGGTAAGCTTAGTCGAGCCTACCTGTTGGAGGATCGTGGCCCAGCTAGAAGGGGGGTTGAATAGCCCGTGTATGTTGATGGAAATCATTTACTTCTTAATTGTCTACAAGAGTAAAGAGTACAAATGCTAACAAAAAGATGTAATGTGGTTCACGGCTCTTGTCGCTAATCCACAGACAATTCGTATGGCGAATCACTCCCTCAACCAAATCCACTAATCTCTCCTTTAGCTCAACAAGGTGGAGGTAACCTCTTTACAACAAATCACTCCCTCTTACAATAAAATAGAAGTAAACACAAGGAAGAGGAGTGGAAAATGTTTAGGGCACTTAGGAGTATGAATGGGAGTTAAGCATTAACCTCCCAAAGCCACCCAAGCCCTCTTTTTATAAACAAGAGGGCTTTCTTCCTGTTAGGCATTCAGCAATCGACTGTTGCATGCCAACAGTCAACTGCTACCATTCCAACAGCTTCTGACCACGTCAGATCGCGACCGTTGTAGTCCAACAGTAGCCTTGGCAGTCGATTGCTGCTATCAGTAATCGACTACTGCCTGCGTAGTCGACTGATCAATCAGCTACGAGCGATTTTGTTCCTATGTTCACCTTCATCAGTCGTCTGTCATCTCTTGGCAGTTGACTGCTAGGCCAAAAACTCCTCAATCGAAACCCAGTCGACGTTCAGTCAACTTAAAGCACTCAACTGCTAGATAGCAGTCGACTGGTTTCGGGTAAAACCTCAAACAAATACTTGTTTGAGTATCCGACGATCGGGTAAACCTCAAACTACCTGTTTGAGCATCCGACATTTGACTTAGCCATTCAGCCAAGTTCACCTATGAGCTACTATTACAATCGCTCAATCTCTCATCTCCCTTGGAGTCCCTCACCGAAGCTCTCTTCGTCCGACCACGTCCCTCAGATGCACCAAGCGCATGGCTTCCGCAATGTCATCCTTCGCGTCTCGCCCTGAAGTCTACTTCCTTTGGCTTCACTCCAGTGCTCCTCGTCCGGCGATCCCTCAGATGCACCAAGCGCACGGATTCCGCAATGCCATCCTTCACCGACTCAAGGAACCGAGCCATGAGATGGTGAACCCACCAATGCTATCATCAAGCTAACTCATGTGTGATTTACTAAGTCCTGCACAACTTAAACACACATATCAAATCAACATAAACATCCTAACTTAAACCTTTGCCACCCACATCAAAACTAAACCATACTTGGGTTGATTGCCCTAACACTACCTTGCTTCTGTTTCA
This sequence comes from Wurfbainia villosa, assembly GCA_025175895.1. Lineage (NCBI taxonomy): Eukaryota > Viridiplantae > Streptophyta > Magnoliopsida > Zingiberales > Zingiberaceae > Wurfbainia > Wurfbainia villosa. The sequence goes on from CM045991.1 coordinate 107,279,032, forward strand.
ACTGAACAGAGCATCAATCGAGGCGCCGCCTTGACTGCTATGGATTTTTGCTCAACTTTAAGCTATGCCAGTCGAGCCTTCAGTCGACAGTGCCTTGCTTCTGTTTGATTGAATGAAGCAGTAGTCGAGGCACTGCCTCGATTGCTATGGGTCTCTACTCAAAACTAGCTACCCCAGTCGAGGTGGCAATCGACCGCGCCTTGTATCTATTCGAGTGAAGGAAGCACCAGTTGAGGCGCCGCCTCAACTGGTGTTGTTTTCTCAGCAAATGTAAGGCCAGTCGAGTTGACTCCTAACCACATCCAGTCGAGGTGACACCTCGACTGGATGAGTCTTAGATCAGTCCTGAGCCCCAAGATTAGTAACTCATCCAGAGAATAGGTACTAGTCGAGGCGATGCCTCAACTAATAAGATAATCAGTCGAGGTGCTATCTTGACTGCTGCCTTGACCCTTGACAGTTTCAACTCATCTAGAGCTGAAATTGTGCCTAAAATGAGGTCTACCCTGTACCCTTTACCTGATGCATGTGAACTACTGTTCATAGGTCTTTTGTGCCAAGAATCGCTTCCGGGTCTTCATCCGCTAAGACTTCTCGTCTGGGTCTTCATGCCAGGACTCCTCGTCCGGGTCTTCGTTCCAGGACTCCTCATCCGAGTCTTCATGTCAAGACTTCTCATCCGGGTCTTCACTTCCCAAGACTCTCGTCCGGGACTTCATGCCAGGATTCCTCGTTTGGGTCTTCACTTGCCAGGACTCCTTGTCCGGGACTTCATTACCTTGCATCCGGTCCTCGACCTATAAGAAATTTCTTGAAAATACATCTGAACCAACCGCATGAGATAACACATAATTATCACCTTAACTTAAACCCTTGTCAAACACCAAAACATCATTTGGGCCTGATTGCACCAACAGAGGCTTCTTCCACCTCTTCTACTTCTCCTTCCTCCTCGAACGTCGAACACCTTTCAACCTCTGACTTCTCAAGCTCTTGAGCCGATGAGCATTCTTCGGCTTCTTGGCATTGTTCTTCACTTGAGGCCGGTGATGGTCCTTCATGGAGCTTTGTCAATTCACTCCAAAACTCCTTTACATCCTTATATTCACCTAATCTACACAAAACATCATTAGGGATTAAATCACCTAAGAATTTTATTACCTTCTTATTTCTCTCAAAATTTTGGAATTGTTCCTTGGTCCATTTCTTCATCTTGAGGAATCCTCCCTTCGAACTTCTTGGATATATGAATCTTTCGATCAAGGCGGACCAATCTTCAAAGTCCTTAGTCATTATGAATTCTTCAATCCTTGTCTTCCATTGATTGAAGTCTTCTTGTCCATAAAAGGTGTATGGAATTGGGGTGTTGATGTCTCATCCCAATTTTTCTTCAAACTCCATCTTCTTCCCTCTAGCGTGCTCCCTTGGATGTGAAGTCGGTGAAGAACTCCTAGCTCTGATACGAATTGTAGGAACGCCGGTGAGTGCTAGAGGGGGGTGAATGGTGCATTTGTCGCTCGATGGAATTCGTTCATGCTTGATCATCTACAACACTTGTTATGCACAGCGGAAATAAAGATAATAGAATAATAACAAAAACACAAGCACACGAACACAACAATATAACGTGATTCGGAACCTTAGGGTTTCTACTCCACGGGTTGAGTTCAAACGAGCCCTAGCGATGCAAACACCACTAATAACTCCTTCTCGACAACAAGTCAGAGGCGGAGAAACCTCGTATAATGATTACACAAGTAATACAATGAATACAAGAAAATACAAATGAAATACACAAAACAACATAAAGAAAACTTTACAACTATTACTTTAGATGCTTACTTGTTTGATTGCTTGAACCGCACCTTGAAGACCCTGATTTGCACCAGCAAATTGCTCCAAATCGCCCAAGAAATTGCTGCTAAAATCTTCCTCCATGAGCTCCTTTTAAAGCTGTAACTCGGGCTGGATTCGACCTAGCAGTCGACTGCCATAAGGCCCCAGTCGACTGTCAATAGTGTTGTTGTCTCACAACGAACTTAATTAATCCACGTCGGCATTCAAGCCAATGGATACACTTACAGTTGACTGCCATTACCCATCAGTCGACTGTCAAGCCCGTATCTGACTGACAGTTGACTACCGAGCATTCTACTCCTGCAAACTCGACCAACAGTCAACTTCTCGTCAATGTCAATCGACTGATCAAGCAGTCAAGGTGCCTTGCATTTGTGGCCGCCACAGTCGAGGCCAGTCGAGGCGCCGCCTCGACTGGGACACCAGTCGAGGTGCCAATCGAGGCGCCTTACATCTATGGCCGCAATTCGGCCACAGTTGATCACAATCGACTCCCATCAGTCAACTAGTCATAATCCTAGTCAACTGATAAACCTCAAACATGAGATTTAACCTCAAGTATGATGCCCTCATACTTGCTAGACCACCGTTAGCCTAGACCTAAACCTTCTAGTCACCTCTGTCAGCCTCACGCCTATCGGATCCCTCCAATTCATCCATGACTTGTTCATCCATACGTTAGCCTTCAGGTGCTTCCATCGACTATTGTCATGCTAACATGGTCTATATTGCCAAGGCACATTTGGGCGTACACTGCCAAGACACACGCTTGGACTTTACGCTGCCAAACCATTGGACTTATGCTGCCAAGACTTCACCCTTGGACTTTATGCTGCCAATATCAACTCTTGGACTTCCCAAATGCCAAGTACCCATGACTTGAACTTTTACAACTACCAAGACTCAAGCTTGGACTTTCCCTTGCCAACCCATGTTGAACTTTCTATGCTAACCCATGTTATACTTTCCAATTGTCAAGACTCAAGCTTGGACTTTCCCTTGCCAACTCATGTTGGACTTTCCATGCCAAGTGTCCCTCTTGGACTTCTCCATCATATGGTCAACCCCATGTCAACCATATAGTCAACTCATTATCAAACATCAATGTCAAATATCAAAACACTACTCGAGTCAAACTCAAGTCTGGTCAATCGTGACCTGGGCTGATTGCACCAACAAATGAGGGTTTCCAAACCCTACATGTCTCCTCCTTCTAAGAATACTCATCCATCATCCCTTGATGGATAACCTCCCCCTAAAGGCCTACTCCCCCTTGACCATTGCACCAACAATGTCCTTGGAGAGTTCCTAAGCCTATATCAAACTTAAACCATCGAAAATAAGAGTCAAAGTTAAAACTCAAACTTTAACCTCTGTTAGAATTCAATGCTCCACCCTAAACATTTCTCCTAATCATTTCCAATGATATTCCAAAGCATATCCTAGGGTTATGAGACATTAGCATACCATAACATAGCTGATACATAGCTAAACAACCCTTGTTCAGCCAATATCAAATACACCAGTCAACTAGTTTTAGCTACCAGTCTACTGAACTACCACCAGTCGACTGCACAAAGTGGCAATCGACTGATTTCTATGTTTTTTCAAATCGGTTGAATTTCTGCGAAATTCAAAAATGCATAAGTAATTCTAAAAATTCAAAAAATCATGAAACTTCATGAGCATATTACTTATGCTAAATAAAATGGGTGAAAAATAACTTTATATAAAAATACCCATTAAATTGAGAGATTGATACAAAGTTCAAAATCATTGAAACCTTCAATGTTTAAGCCTACTTTGTATCAACTTCATCAATGGTGATAGACTTCACCAAGGTTTTCCAAAATAATTTTGAAATGATCTTAAAACTTTATTTTGAACCATGGTTCATGGGCTAGATGTGCATAACTTGTACATTAGTTCTCCTCATGATTCATCAATGTCATATGATGGGGTTGAGTTTATCAAGATGCAAGAACTATGCACCTTGAACTTAATTCATTTTTCTAACATCTCACATGTGTCTAGGGTGTATTAATATACACACATGTCAATTTAATATCTTTGTGAGATGTGGGTTTAGGTTTTCCCTAATCTAGGGTCTCATGCATTTTATCTAGGCAACTCTATTTGATTCCTTTATGATGGGACTTCAAATCATGTCATTGCCCTTAATTCAATTTTAATTAACCTAAATGCATGAATGATGATCATGGCATAAATGATAGCATAAACTAAAATATTTGCCAATAATCATGATATCATGGCATAAAAATGACCTAGATACAAACATGACATAATTAACCTAAAGATTATCATGACATTGTAAATTATTAATATGAAGCATGATATCATGACATGGCAAGGTAAACAATACATGACAAATATAATGTAAAGGTATAAGAATACCTAAATTTTAATATTACTTGCCATTTGTTAAATTTATACCAAATTTGCCATAATGACCAACTAAACATCAAGTGTGCCAAAAGCCCAAAATGGTATACTATGACTCTAAAACCTAATTGGCCAATTTTGATTGATTTTTCAAAGTTCTCAAATTCTATTGGCACATCCTAAAATATTTTAGGATATAAATTCAAAACTTATTTCTAAGGTATCACATAATCTTGAAAATATCCTAAAGTGGCAACTCTACCATGGTTAGGTTAACTACCCATCCACTTAGGGTTGACACACCCTAACCCATCTAGCGTGATAGAATCACGCTCCTAGGAATTCAAAATCTATTTGAGCTCATTAATTAGGTTCACAAGGTACTCACTAGGGATAGCCTCCCTTAGTACCATCCTAATGACCCTTTTAGGCTTGGAAGTCTTGGTCATTGTGGTCTTATCTAGGTTAACCTTAGGGGTAACTCCCCTTGTAACTTTCTTAGTGACTTTCCTAGATTTCTTTGAAACCTTAGCCACTAGACATCTACCATGGCTAACTCTAGGGATGACTTCCCTTGTGACCATGATTTTTCTAGACCTAGATTTAGTTTCATAGTCAAATGGAATATTATGGTAGGTAGGCATGACTACCTTGGACATAGGCTTGTGACTCAAGCCTTTCTTGTTCTTAGACAAATGTTTGGCTCCTAAACCTTAAATTTTGACTCCTAGACGCTTTAATTAAATTTTTTATAATTTGAAGGGTCTTTTCTAATTTTTTAAGTCTTGACCTCAAGACTTGATTTTCTACCTCTGATTTGCCTAATTTTGAATTTCCATTTGTTCTTTAGCCATTGTTCTTCCTTATAGGCATATGCCTACCCTACTTAGGGTTAATACCTAAATTGTTCTCTATCTTCCTAACAGTTTTCTTAGGTAGAATAGTTCTAGGATTATCAGTTCTAGATTTGTCCTTAAATTTAATCTCATCACTCTTAGCACCTAAACAATAAAATCTATTCCTAGCATGCTTTTGTTCATGAGCAATAACAATAAAATTCTTAGCATATTTTTGATTGTTACGCAAATAAGAAGCATTATTAAATGATACCTTAAGGTTTGCCTTAGCTCCCCCTACATTTGAGCTCTTTACTTTGTCCTTCTTAGAGTGTATTCCCTTAGGGCATGGCTCATATAGTGGTCTCTTTGTTTGAATTTGAAGCAAATAATATGCTCCTTGCTCTTTCTAATTGGGGCTCTAATCTCCTTTAACTTGTCCTTGACTTTAGGTGTCGGTTGAGCTTTCTTAACTCTTTTTGAACACTTGCTCTTACAGTGCCTTTGTTTCCTACACTCAAAGCAAGTTATATGATTTTTTTAACCAATGCACATGAGTTACCTATAGGGGTAGAGGAATCGTGAGCTTGCTCTTCATCTCTTCTGGATGTAGAAGCTTCTTCTTACTCTTTCTCCGGTGTGGAAGGTCTCTCCTCTCCCTCAATCCTAGAGGTGGAGGTTTTCTCCAAGTCTTCCACTTCTTCTACCGACCCGGATGTTGATTCCCTTTCAACCTCCAAATCCTCAAGCTCTTGGGATGAAGACAATGCTTTTCTTCTTGATCTTGAAAGGTTGAACACTCCTCTTCTTCGGGCTCCTTCTCTACTTGAGCCGATGATGGATCTTCATAATATTTTGCCAATTTGCTTCATAGCTTTTTGGCATTCTTATGATCACCTAATCTACACAACATATCATTAGGGATTGCATTAACTAAAATTTTTATTACCCTTTCATTTATCTAGAAGGCTTGGGCTTGCTCTTCGGTCCATCTCTTCATCTTGAGATATCCTCCCTTCAGACCCTTTGGAAATTCAAATCCGTCCATCAAGATGAACCATTGCTCAATATCCATCATGAGGAAGTTCTCCATTTTTGCCTTCCATTGGTCAAAGCCCCTAAATTCGTAGAGTCCATATGGCGCTGGAGTGTAGATGTCATGTCCTAGTCCAAGCTTTGGCAACTCCATCCCTTTTTCTTCTCCTCTAGCGCTTGCTCTCTTGTCGAGCAGTCCGTAGAAGAGATCCTAGCTTTGATACCAATTGTAGGGATCGATATGGTCATCCTAGATGGGGGTGAATAGCGATTCATTGATTTCGTCATTCGTCCACATGCTCGTCTACAACGATGTTAGTGCGCAATGGAATACAAATAGAAATGCACAATAAATACAAAATCACACACAAACACAACGATATAATGTGGTTCAAAACCAAGGGTTCTTACTCCATGGGTGAGCTCTAGTGATGCACACCACCACTAATAAACTTCTCCTTCTCAGAAAACACTTCGGAGGTGGAGAAACCTCTTACAACAAGATTACAAAAGCAATACACCAAGAAAATACAAGTATACAAATGAAATGCAAAGAAAACTTTATAAGAATGCTTTTGATTGCTTGCTTTGGATTGTTTTTGAAGGTCTGGAATGCAACATCACTTCCCCTTCAAAATTGCCCCAAAAATCACTGCTGAAATCCTTCCAATTGAGCTCCTTTTATGACTCCACACGACCTAGATTTTCGTATGGCAATTGACTACCAAAAGACACCAGTCGACTGCCTACAGTGTCGTTGTCTCACAATGGACTTAATCCACATTGGCATTACAACCAACGGATACACTATCAGTCGACTACTCCTACTAGTAGTCGACTGTTGCTCAGCAATCGACTGATCAGTCAACTATCAGAGCTTCCATGCTTGTGTCCATAAACACAAGTCAACTGTCATTAATGGTAGTTGATTGGACAAGGCCAGTCGGCTGCCCACAACTGGCAGTCGACTGTCAGAGCACAACACGAGCAGTCGAGCCTCAATTGACTACACGACCAGTCGACTGGTCATAATCTCAATCGACTGCTTTGAGTCAACTCAGCTCCCAAGTGTCAAAAACTCAGCCAATCGACTATCCAATACCCCAGTCGACTAATAAACCTAAACAATGATGCCTAATCCCAAGTATGATCCCCTCATACTTGATAAACACCCTTATTCTAGACCTAAGCTTTCGACCCACTTCCATCAACCTCATGCCTCTCGGATCCCTCGAGTATGTGACTCTTCATCCTTGCGCTACCTTTGAGTGCCTACATCGGCTATGTCATGCTAACCAAGTTCCTTGTAAGGTACATTTGAACTTTACGCTGCCAAGACTCTATGCTTGGACTTTACGCTGTCAAATATTGAACTTATGCTACCAAGACTACATGCTTGGACTTTACGCCGCCAATATCACACCCTTGGACTTCCTGATTGCCAAGCATCCATACTTGGACTTTCACCACCAAAGTTCACTTGGACTTCACACCGCCAAGACTACACACTTGGACTTATGCCGCTAAGACTATACCTTGGGACTTTCCTTACCAAGTACCCATGACTTGGACTTTCCATTGCTAAGACCCATGCTTGGACTTTTCAATTGCCAAGTACCCATGACTTGGACTTTCACATGCCAAGTGCCCATGACTTGGACTTTACCATTACCAAGACCCATGCTCAGACTTTTCATGTCAAGTACCCAAGACTTGGGCTTTCCATGCCAAGTATCCAAACTTGGACTTCACTCGAGTCCTACTCAAGCTAGGTCAACCTTGATCTGAGGCCGATTATTTCAACAATCTCCCCATAAAGTTATCTCCTTATATAGTCAAACTCATGTCAACCATATGATCAATCCATTATCAAACAATGGTCAAACCATTGCCAAATATCAAAATACTACTCGAATCCCACTCGAGTTTGGTCAATCGTGACCTAGACCAATTGCACCAACATGCAGTGCTCGGGAAAATGAGAAACAGTGCTTCGAAAAGTTACGATGCATCAGTCGAGGTGCCACCTCAATTGATGGTCTGTTCAGTGGAATAAAAGCGAGGTAAGCTCAATCATGACCTCAACTGCCTTACCAGTCGAGGCAGCACCTTGACTGGAGATAAGTTGCAATGGATAATAAGCCAAAAAAGTTTTCATTGGTAATGGTAATGTAGGATCGAGAAACACTAGAGGGGAGGGAGGTGAATAGCGTATTTCAAAAACTTATCTTCTCTTTTAAAAACAAAGTAAAATGCAGCGAAAATATGAAAATAAGAAAGAACAAAAGAGACAAGGATTTTTTTCTATGGTTCACAGCCAACCGGCTGCTAATCCAAGGCCCTGCGATCCTTGATCGCTTCCCAAGGGCAAAGCACTAAAAGTCTCTTCCTCGTTGGAGGTAAGAGACAACTGATTGCAAAACCAAGGATGTAGAGGAAGAGGTAACAAGCCTACATCTCCTCTTATCAACAATAAGCAAGAAAAAAAAAACTTAATAAGGTACCATCAAGAAAATGAAGGAGATGCGTGTTTTGTCGAAGTTACGATGTTGTTGTACGAAATTGGAGTGTTGGAGCACTTGGGAGCTTTTTGTTAATAGATGAAGGGTGTCTCACCCCTTCTTTTATAGCTTTTCCAAACCCTAGCTCGTTGAGATCCAGATCTGAGTCAAAGTAGCTTATCTTCCCTCATTTTATATCTCTTATCTTGACTTTCCTCGAAGTGACTAGATTCATTAGCAGTCGACTGAAGCTTCCATCAGTCGACTGCTCTTTTCCTCTAGTCGACTGATGGTTTGATTAATCACCTGCATTACATGGTTAGCACAAGAACTATATAGTGAGCAGTGAGACGGTCCTGTACCATCTGATCTCGACTTAGACCTTCCTCCGGAAGTCTTAATCAGATCGTCGCCTACGGTTGCCCCCGTACTGAGGATGCGACCTATCCTCTCCACATAAAGTTCTTACCTTGCTTATCTTCGATCCTTCTGACCAGCCTCTTAGCTTTCAGTCACTCGACCACCGAGGTTCCTCAACTTTCCAAGGTTCTCCTGGAGTCTTTTGACCTAGTCAACCGACCACTAAGGTTTTTCATCACATCGAGATTCTCCTGGTGTCGATTCATATGACTACTAAGGTTTCTTGACTTTCGAAGATTCTCCTGGCATCGTCAACCTTCGTAAAACTTAATACATTACCTTCACACTCAACATAACATATGAGATAACAAGATAGCTTAACTTTGAATCTTTGCCTTTATGAAAACCTAGGTTTGATTATCTGGTGCCCCTGCACCAACAATCTCCCCTTTTTTGATCTATGGCAAACCAATTCAAAGTTAGGAGAAATGTAAGTGTTAACATACGAGAATAGTAAGTATTAACATTTTTCAAAACCTCCCCCTCAAGGTTACTTTTGGGTTTTTGGCACCGTGGCGAGTGTGTGTTCGAATATGTTTCGTAAACATGTGCACAGCGAAAGAATTAAAAAGCAATAAATCTAATTTATTACAACATACACACACACCACACACATGCATAGTATAACATGTGTAGACATAATCACAATTTCAAATTTTGCAATAAAGGAAATTACGCAAGTTATAACTGGCGTATTACGTGTAGCGGGAAAGGCATCAACCGAAGCAACTCTCGCTAGAATTGCCTCTATCCGTATCCACACCGAGTATCGTCAGGATAGCTTCACCAAGCTACAAGCCTCGTCTTCGTAGGAGGCACTAGCCTCGTGTCAAAGACAATGTGATCGAGAGAAAATCACAATCCGAATCAAAATTTGGATTCGAAAATGAGTCCCCAAAACTCGCTTCTCCGGAGAGGTATTCGTCAATCGATTGACGAATCCTTCATCCTCCACCTATATATGAGGATTACCAGAGATCGAACCCCCTGAAAGGTATCCATTGTCGGAGCTCCAAACATCGTCCAAATGATGCTCCGACACGAAAGGAAAGAAGCTGTCCAAAAAACTAGACAGCTTGGTGGAGGAGTTGCGCCAGCCCAAAGGAGAAAGGTCGGCTGCACCTTGGTCACCGGAACCAAGGGATGTCGCCGGAGGATGACCAGTAGTAGCTTGGATGCCGACAGCAAGGTGGACGGTGGCACAATGTCTAGCGGCATGGACTGCTTGGGCAGCGGCAAGGAGAAGAGAGGGAGAGGAGAGGAGAAGTTTATTTTCCTAAAATAATGTTGGGTTGGTTTGAGCCGTGAGGGGAAACTTCGCTTCCCACTTCAACTCGGTCGCTTATTCATGGCGATCCCATCTATGTCCCCAGATTAAAAATTTAATCTTATACAAAAGGGAACACCCAAGCAACCTTGTCATCGGCGTGTTATTCATTTAGAGTAGTCACTTGAACAAACTTGTTGTTCAATCAACCAACCCCTATTCCACGAATAGCCACGGAATAGACGATGTAAGGATCATCGGTTTTTGTGTTTATGTTCAGGGTCCAAGTATATTTAGCCACAAAACAAAATATATATCATGCACATAATTGAAAAATAAAAACAAACATGTAATATATGAAAATAGAGAATCGATATACCTCTCGATCTTCTATTGTATGACCTTCCTACTTTTGGATGTCGTGTGGGCGACGATCTACCAAAAGTCGAAGCTCCTAGATCACCAATCTTCCTTCCTTGCTCTTCCAAAGCAAGAGGAAGAATAGAAATAAGATCCTTCTCCTTCCTTTAGCCAACCAACAAGCAACAAGCACCTTGCTTGCCGCCGGCCAACAAGGAGAAGGAAAACAATGGCTGTCGGCCAAAAGCTCTAAGGGAGGACCCTAAGGCTTAGTTCCACCGGCCAAGGAGAAGGAGAGGAGGGAGTTTGGATGTCGGCCAAGGGCTAGAAAAGCTTCAATGGGCGCCGGCCACCAATGGAGAAGAAGAAGACAAGGAAAGTCTTTCCTTATTTGGTGCTGCCAAGCCCAAACCCTAGCTCCAACTCCTTGCCGCCAACTCCAAGCCTCCCCTTGATTCTTAATTAATCTCCACGCCAACCCTAGCCTCTCCTTTTATAGAGTTAGGGATAAGCCTTGTTTTAATCTCCACCATTGGTTCTAGGAATTTAATCTCAATCGTCGGATCTAGAGATTTAATCTCAACCATCGGATCTAGAGATTTAATATCTACCTTTGGATCTAGAGTTTTATTTCCATCCATTGGATCTAAGCTTCATGAGGTATTAATAGGCTACAATAGGGACCATGAGGAGGAGTTGGATCTTGGCCACCCAATGGATCAAGCCCACATAAAGTCCGATCCATTAATGATAATCCAATCCACTAAAGGATTATCATTGATCTACCTCACCAACCCCCATAAGTTAATATGGGATCCATATATTATTTGTACATTTTCTCCCCGTGTTTAAGATCTCGAATGTCCGTCGATTAATTAATTTACTGACCATTAATTAATCAGCATCTAACTCCATGAGTAGTACCACTCAACCTTTTCATCATGCCGGACCAAGTCCACCTGTAGGGTTTACATGATAAACCTTATGAGCTCCTCAAGGGGACATCATCATCCTAATATATAGGACACGGTTTCCTCCTATAATCAACGGCACACCATATAAATAATATCATTTCCCAACTTACCGAGCCTATCGATTTAAACTATAAATCTCTCCCATTGGTAAATCAAAGAGATGAATACTAAGTATATGTGTCCGTTATTATATCGGGATTAAGAGTATGTACAATATAATATCTGAGGTCCGATTCGATTATGTAGTCAGCAATAAATCGAATCACCTCAAAGTCGGTCCTGCTCAATACACACGAAGTGCACTAGTGTGATTCTATGGTCAAGACAAACCAATCCCAAATCACACTACAACCATTCCAATGGTTTGTCCAAAGTCATCTCGGTTGTGAGCCATTACTTATACTTTACAAGGAACCGATAACATAATCTCCCGTGTGACACCACACACCATGTTATCTATAATGTAATGTATTAGACAATATGCATAGCCATAAAAATATGCAAACAATGATCATGTGATTCTTATTTCAAAATAAAGATGTCCATACAAAAGATAGACTTTTCAGTATACATCCCAACAATCTCCCACTTATACTAAAAGACTATGCTGTCCTCAAACTATCATACATCTGATCCCCATTCCCTCCACATGCCTATCAAAAGCTCTCGCCGGAAGGGCCTTAGAGGATCTACCAGGTTATCCTCCGATGCAATCTTGGCCACAACAACTTCTCCTCTCTTTACGATTTCTCGTATCAGATGGTACTTGCGCTCTATGTGCTTACTTGCCTTATGGGCTCGTGGTTCCTTCGAGTTTGCAACTGCACCACTATTATCACAATAAATTGTGATAGTTCTGGGCAAACCAAGAATCACATCCAAGTCCATTAGGAAGTTCCTGAGCCACACAGCTTCTTTGGCCGCCTCAAAGGCTGTCATATACTAAGCTTCCATGGTAGAGTCCGCCACGCATTTCTGCTTGACACTCCTCCATACAATGGCTCCACCTCCCAAAGTAAACACAAACCCTGAGGTAGACTTACTGTTATCCCTATCTGATTGGAAGTCGGAATCCGTGTAACCCACAGGGAGTAATTGGTCTGCCTAGTAAACTAGCATATAATCCCTAGTCCTTCTCAGGTACTTCAATATATGCTTTACCGCAGTCCAATGTCCCTGTCCTGGATTACTCTGATATTTGCTGACCATGCCCACGGCATAGCAGATATCTGATCTCGTACATAGCATCGCATACATGAGGCTTCCTACCGCCGAAGCATAAGGAACCGCCTTCATCTCCTCTATCTCCTCATATGTTCTAGGACACATCTCTTTAGATAAAGGAACTCCATGTCTGAAAGGTAGAAAACCCTTCTTGGAGTTCTGCATGCTAAAACGATCCATAATCGTGTCTATGTATGAAGCTTGGGATAAGCACAACATCCTTTTCCTGCGATCCCTTATAACCTTGATCCCAAGGATGTGTCCCACCTCTCCCAAGTCCTTCATATCAAACTGTTTGGACAACCATACCCTTACGTCCGATAACACCTTGATATTGTTGCCAATCAACAAAATGTCATCTACGTATAGTACAAGAAATACCACTACGTTTTCGTCACATCTCTTGTATACACAAGACTTATCCGGACTTTGAATAAATCCATAAGACTGGATTACCTCATCAAAGCGGATGTTCCAAGACCTCGAAGCTTGCTTCAATTCATAAATGGGCCAATTAAGCTTACATACAAGATGCTCTTTGCCCTTCGCAATGAATCCCTCTCGTTGCTTCATATAGATGTTTTCCTCAAGACTTCCATTAAGGAAAGTTGTCTTGACATTCATCTACCACACCTCATAATCCATATGAGCTTCTATGCATAAGAGAATCTAGATAGACTTAAGCATGGCTACTGGTGAAAAGGTCTCCTCATAATCGATACCCTCTTTCTGAGTATACCCCTTCGCAACAAGCCTCGCTTTGAAGGTCTCAACTTTCCCATCTATTCCTCTCTTTCTTTTGTAGATCCACTTGCAACCAATGGTTTTTACACCATCAGGTGGTTCTACTAGCTCCCAGACCTGATTTGAATCCATAGATTCAATCTCAGTATTCATTGCATTTTGCCAAGATACTGCATCTTTATCTTGGATTGCTTCTTCATATGTCCAGGGATCAGGTTCATGTTTGCCAGGGACCAAATCAGAAGATTCTCCCAAGAACATGAATCTATCAGGTTGCCTCATAACCCTCCCACTACGATGAGGTATCACCTGTGATCCTCTGTGGCACGCGGTGCAGTGACTTGTGGTATATCCTCTTGTACCGGTGGTACTGAAGAAGTGACTTTCCCTTTTAATTCTTCCAGAATAATTTTACTCTTGGGCTTGTGGCTCATTACATAGTCTTCCTCTAGAAATCTGGTGTTCGTGCTAACGATCACCCTCTGATCTCTAGGACTATAAAACAAACCACCCTTCGTTCCTCTAGGATAACCAACGAACATGCGTACTTCTGTATGAGGTTCCAACTTACCAGCATCTACCTTCAGCACATGTGCTGGACTCCTCCAAATCCGAATATGTCTTAGACTAGGCTTTCGCCCAGTCCACAATTCTGTGGGAGTAGAAGGCACTGATTTAGATGGAACCAAGTTCAGAATATACACTGTTGTATCTAGAGCATATCCCCAGAACGAATCTGGCAACTCAGAATAACTCATCATCAATCTAACCATCTCCATAAGAGTCCTATTCCTTCGCTCTGCTACACCATTCTGCTGGGGTGTGCCCGGTGTAGACAATTGGGATTGAATCCCAGTCTCTGATAAGTAATTCCTAAACTCTCCTAAGAGGTACTCGCCACCACGATCAGATCGTAGTGTCTTGATACTTTTACCTTGACGTTTCTCCACATCAGCCTTGAATTCTTTGAACTTGTCAAAGCATTCAAACTTGCGACGCATCAGGTAAATGTATCCATATCTTGAGTAATCATCTATAAAAGAGACGAAATACTCAAAACCACCTCTAGCATGGATAGACATAGGACCACACAAATCAAAGTGAATCAATTCTAACACATCTTTGGCTCTATACCCCTTGGCCTTAAAAGGCCTCTTGGTCATTTTACCCTCCAAGCATGATTCACAGGTTGGGAAATCCTCCACCACTAATGAACCCAGAGGTCCATCAGCCAACCTTTGAATTCTGCTTAGGTTAATATGACCAAGCCTAAGATGCCAAAGATATGTTTGGTTCATCTTCGAAGGTTCTTTTCTCTTATTAGAATTAGAAGATGAGTTATTAACTTCAATTTGCATCGTGGGAGGTTTTGGTTCAAGTGTGTATAGATTTCCTATCAATGCACCTGAACAGATAATGTCCCTATTCCTTTTTATAACAACTCTGTCATTAAAAGAAATAGAATATCCATCCATAAACAATTTAGAAACCGAAATTAAATTCTTTCTAAATAAAGGTACATAAAGGCAATTCTTAAGAACCAAAAGTTTCTTTTTCTCAAAAGATAAATGAACGTCTCCCACTGCAACAGCCGCCACCTTCGTGGCATCGCCCAAGCATACTAGAATCTCCCCTCAAATCTATCCGTTCCTGGAACCCCTGCAAAGTATTGCAGACATGATCAGTGGCTCCCATATCTACACACCATGTGCCAGTAGATAACACCACTAAACATGTTTCAACGACTAGACCAAAAGATATACCTTTGTTCTGCTTGCGGTTAGGGCAGTCCTTCTTCCAGTGTCCAGTCTGCTTACAAGTGAAGCACTTGTCTTTCGGCTTCTTCACTCCTCCCTGAGTACCTCCCACCGCCTTTGCCCCAGTTTGTTTCTTCTTCTTCTTGCCTTTCAGCTTAGAAGTAGAAACCTTTTGGGTCACCATGGCATGTGCCTGAGCACTCTAACGAAATAGCCCCTCTAACGCCTGGAGTTCTGTTAGAAGTTCCGCCAACGAATACAACCTCTTGTTCATGTTGTAGTTCAGGCGAAACTGCTCAAAACTCCTAGGTTTCCCCATCGATCTCAGCTCCAAGGACTTTTAACTCATTCAAATGAGCCATCATCTTGAGAACATGATCCCTTACGGGTGTTCCCTCGATCATGGTGGTCGTCATCAAGTTTCTCATGGCTTCTTGCCTCACAGCCCGATTCTGGTGTCCGAAAAGCTCTTTGATATTGAGCATCATGTCATAAGCAGTGGGCATGACTTGATGCTGATGTTGTAGTACATTTGGCATAGATGCCAAAATGCAACACCATGTTATCTCATCGGCCTTGATCCACATCTTATAACTCTCTCTCTCCTTTTCCCCAAAATCATCTGCAGGCTTAGGAGGGCACTCTTCGAGGAGTACATATTTGTATTCCTCAGCAGTCAAGACAATGTCTAGATTCCTCTTCCAATTAACATAGTTGGGTCCAGTAAGTTTATTCTCTTTCAATATCACAGCAAGCGGGTTGAAAGTCATTTTGAAAGAAAACCTAAGAATCACATAGATCAAAACATTAGATTTCAAAAAATTATTGATTCCTCAAACAATAAAATTTTAAAATCAACCAACACCTCAAAACACCGAGAATATCGTATGCCACGATAGTGTGGACGTATACGAATTCTACATTTGTAAGAGGAGGTTTTACCCATTAATTTTACTATCTTGTCAACCTAACTTTTTGACAAGTAAAATTAATAGTTGGTTCCTCTTTGGCCCTACAAATAAAAGCAGTAACTCCGATGGGGAGGATACTTATATTTGTATCTAAGTGTTCACCATTACTCGGTACCAAGGTAATTATTTCGGGTTATGTGCCTTCCGATGGGGAAGTACACACGCTCCTTAATAATTCCCTATAACCATATTCGACCTTGTGATCCGCAAACAAACTCATCCGATGGGGAGGAAGGCACTCAGAGCCGACGCGCAAGTTTGTTTGCATCACTTGTCAAATCGTAATGGAGGTCGTGGGAATTTATAAAAAATTTCCCTCTCCCACTTAGTAATTTGAAAATGAGGAATTTTCTAGCCTATGACATGCATATCAAACAATAAGCAATAAATATGAAAAATAAATTATTTTTCAACTATTATGGCTTTTGTCTTCAATATGTCTCCCGTCGCATCACCTTCTCGTCCGCTCCTCCTACGCCATGTACGAGCCATCCGGATATCCGAGCCGAGACTAAACACTATTTTAATTTACATCCATCGATCCTATACTCCACGAGGGAGTGTAAATGAAATCTAGATCGAAAGTAAACTAAAATAAAAGAGTGGATAAACAATGTCGTATCTAATTTACAAAAATTATATACTAGCCTCGTCAACCCCGAGGATTCAACAAAATATACACATACAACCACATACACACATATGGCCATAATAGTCGGATCTTATGCCTGCAACCAAAGAGTTAACCTACGCATATCCTACTATTATCCGACACATATAATATATGAAAAAAATGCATAAGAGTAACCGAATCCTAAACACACAAAACCGGAAACCTTGGCTCTGATACCAATTGTTGGGTTGGTTTGATCCGTGAGGGGAAACTTCGCTTCCCACTTCAACTCGGTCGCTTGTTCATGGTGATCCCATCTATGTCCCCGGATTAAAAATTTAATCTTATACAAAAGGGAACACCCAAGCAACTTTGTCATCGTCGTGCTATTCGTTTAGAGTAGTCACTTGAACAAACTTATTGTTCAAGCGACCAACCCCTATTCCACGAATAGCCGCGGAATAGACGATGTACAGATCGTCGGTTTTTGTGTTTATGTTCAGGGTCCAAGTATATTTATCCAAAAAATACAATATATATCATGCACATAATTGAAAAACAAAAACAAACATGTAACATATGAAAATAGAGAATCGATATACCTCTCGATCTTCTATTGTATGACCTTCCTCCTTTTGAACGTCGTGTGGGCGACGATCTACCAAAAGTTGAAGCTCCTAGATCATCAATCTTCCTTCCTTGCTCTTCCAAAGCAAGAGGAAGAATAGAAACAAGATCCTTCTCCTTCCTTTAGCCAACCAACAAGCAACAAGCACCTTGCTTGCCACCGGCCAACAAGGAGAAGGAAAACAATGGTTGCCGGCCAAAAGCTCTAAGGGAGGACACTAAGGATTGGTTCCACAAGCCAAGGAGAAGGAGAAGAGGGAGTTTGGACGCTGGCCAAGGGCTGGAAAAGCTTCAATGGGCACCGGCCACCAATGGAGAAGAAGAATACAAGGAAAGTCTTTCCTTATTTGGTGCCGCCAAGCCCAAACCCTAGCTCCAACTCCTTGCCGCCAACTCCAAGCCTCCCCTTGATTCTTAATTAATCTCCATACCAACCCTAGCCTCTCCTTTTATAGAGTTAGGGATAAGCCTTGTTTTAATCTCCACCATTGGTTCTAGGGATTTAATCTCAACCGTCGGATCTAGAGATTTAATCTCAACCATCGGATCTAGAGATTTAATCTCTACCTTTGGATCTAGAGTTTTGTTTCTATCCATTGGATCTAAGCTTTATGAGGTATTAATAGGCTACAATAGGGACCATGAGGAGGAGTTGGATCTTGGCCACCCAATGGATCAAGCCCACATAAAGTCCGATCCATTAATGATAATTCAATCCACTAAAGGATTATCATTGATCTACCTCACCAACCCCCATAAGTTAATATGAGCTCCATATATTATTTACATTTTCTCTCCGTGTTTAAGATCTCGAATGTCCGTCGATTAATTAATTTACTGACCATTAATTAATCAACATCTAACTCCATGAGTAGTATCACTCAACCTTTTCATCATGCCGGACCAAGTCCACCTGCAGGGTTTACATGATGAACCTTATGAGCTCCTCAAGGGGACATCATCATCCTAATATATAGGACACGGTTTCCTCCTATAATCAACGGCACACCATATAAATAATATCATTTTTCAACTTACCGAACCTATCGATTTAATCTATAAATCTCTCTCATTGGTAAATCAAAGAGATGAATACTAAGTATATGTGCCCGTTATTATATCGGGATTAAGAGTATGTACAATATAATATCTGAGGTCCGATTCGATTATGTTGTCAGCAATAAATCGAATCACCTCTAAGTCGGTCCTGCTCAATACACACGAAGTGCACTAGTGTGATTCTATAGTCAAGACAAACCAATCCCAAATCACACTACAACCATTCCAATGGTTTGTCCAAAGTCATCTCGGTTGTGAGCCTTTACTTATACTTTACAAGGAACCGATAACATGATCTTCCGTGTGACATGACACACCATGTTATCTACAATGTAATGTATTAGACAATATGCATAGCCATAAAAATATGCAAACAATGATCATGTGATTCTTATTTCAAAATAAAGATGTTCATACAAAAGATAGACTTTTCAGTATACATCCCAACAAATAAAACTTAGAGCTCTCCAAAAAACCTAACCGCATTTTTATAGAGCCTGTGTTTCTTAACCATTAAGAAAACTTCTCCTTAGAGTTATTGGTTCATAACCAAAACCCTGCTCCAATAATTTAAATTAAAATAAACCGAACCGAGTTGATCTATTTTAAGTTAAAACGAACCAAACCAACTTTGGTTCATTCATTTAAAACAAACCAAACTCCTTTGGTTTATTCTTCACCATTGGATTAGAACCAAACCAATTTGGTTCATCCATCATGTCTTCATAAGACATGACTCATCCATGCTTCCATTGCGACTGAAACGATTTCATGCTCGCTCCTTGTTTGGTCCAACCAAACCTAGTTTCTCTCGATATGAGAATCTCATTCTCAAGCTCATTTTAAATCCTTCGGATTACGCTCGTTGTGCGTGTGACCAAATAGGTTCTCGGTTTATGTTGGTTGTCTATAATTAACCATTAATTATAGAACGATCATAAGTGGCATTTAGTAGTACATCATGATCCCCAATTAACCAAAATATCAATGGTTGATCAAGAACTATTTCTGAAATCCTTCAACATCTATAATGAATCGTGCCACATTCCGTTCATGCATCTTATACCCACTTGGTTCAGGACATGGTCTATAGTGTCAGTCCCCACTAGGTTGACTAGTATCATTTCCTCGTCCTACGGATTCTAGTTACTGCACATGTATCCAAGAGTACCTTACTCTAAATATGTAATGCTTTGGCCAAAGACTTTAGTAACAATTCGACAAGAGGCTATGGGTATACATCTCCTCACAAGGAGTGGTGAATCCTTTATAGGCTATTCAAATACCTTCGGCCACTTCGACTTATATCCAATCATCCCGGGTCTACATCTCCTCAAAGATGCTTGCTTAAGATGTCAAAGCATAAGTCTTCATGACCAAGATGACTTGAATACCGCAAGTCAAAGGAATATCGCACTTAAGCTGCAATAAGAACTTCATTGACATATCCATATATGCAGAGAACCATATGAAGTCTTACAGCTGGTCACTCCAATGATCTAGTTACCATAACTAGCATCCACGATCAACTCCGGACATCACAATGTCTTCAGCCATTGAGAATCAGTTGCTTGGATACACCAAAGAGTATACCTCGTGCTAGTCTCGACAGAATTGATGGTATCCAAATCCATCAATTCATCGACTAGGGATAATTCCAATACATCACAATTACACATGTAGAGATACTCACTAGTTGTGATCCAATCACAAATTCTCTCATGCTGTGAATTGTATTGTGGACATTCAGTAAATGAGTTTAAGATCCAATCAAATACATGAAAACATGTATACTCAAATAGTGAATCTTCATTTATCAAATAAATGGTACAACCATAAGGCGATTGCCTTAGGACACCTCTCATATATTACTAATAGTTACCTCCCCCTTAACCCTAGGTGAGTTTTGAGAAAATATAACTTTTCAAATAAAAGTTAAAAGTTAACCTTTAACCTATTGACTTTAATCTCTCTCTCCCCCATTGCCATATATCAAAAATAATTTTACGAGGGGAGCTTTTCTAAGAACATATGTATAAAGGGAAAGAATCTTGCGAAATGTCAAACTCTGATAAATTCTTCATTATAAGTTCAAATGATAAAGGAAATTACAAGTTTTTATGAATCCAAGCATGTGCCCTTTTATAATATTTTCAAAATAACTCATCTAATAAATTGCCCTTATAGAAATGTTCAACTCTATCCTGACTCAATTGATATTAGATAATCAATAAGTCTTGATTAGAGTTGGTTATTTTGAAAAATTATACTCCATAATTCATGTCGATGCACTTGTTCTACATCTGGAATCAGGAGTGAAGTTCTAACATCTCACACCCGTCTACGTGGCTCAGTACACAATCACATTAAACCTATGTGTTGTGAGATGTGTTGGCTCCTTAAAATTATAGGCTCATGCTTTCTAAAGTATATCCAATACTAGTTCCATGTTAAAAAAGATAAATAATAAGTAAAGATAAGTTCTACTCTACTACGCACATTCCTAGTTTCCATCTAAGCAAACTAAACTCTGCTTCAGGTAATGGTTTAGTAAAAATATTTGCTAGGTTCAATTTTGATTCTACGTATTCAAGTTTTACATCTCCATTAGCTACATGTTCCCTTATAAAATGTCATTTTACTTCTATGTATTTAGTTCCAGAATGATATATAGGATTTTTAGTTAAATTAATTGAGCTAATGTTATCAATCATGACTTTAGTATTGCTAAAGTTTAGTTGGAAGTCTTTTAGAATGTGCTTCATCCAAAGAAGTTGAGCAACACACTCACCTATGGCTATGTATTCTACCTCGGTAGTAGACAAAGCAACACAATATTATTTTCTACTACACCAACTAACTAGACTTGATCCTAGGAGTTGGCAGCAACCACTTGTACTTTTCCTATCGAGTTTACTATTGGCATAATCTGAGTCAGAGTAGTCGATAAGTTCGAACTCATTTTACCTTGGATACCAGATTCCTACATTTTGTGTTCCTTTTATGTATCTAAAGATTATTTTTACTAAGATTAGGTGTAATTATTTGGCACAAGACTGAAATCTTACACACATACTTACTGCAAAAAGTATATTAGGTCGGCTTGTAGTTAAGTACAAAAGGCTACCTATTGCACTCCTATAGTATTGTAAATCTATAGTTTTTCCTTCTAAATCTTCTCCAATATTTACATTGGTTGTCATAGGTGTATTAATTTCTTTAGCATTTTGTATACCAAATTTACTAATTAATTCCTTAGCGTATTTATGTTGATGCATATAGATTCCTTCTCTTGTTTGTTTTATTTGTAAGCCTAAGAAGAAAGTGAGTTCACCTACTAAACTCATTTCAAACTCACTTTCCATTAGTGAAATAAATTCATTTAGAAGTATAGTGTTTGTTGTCCCACATATTATATCATCTACATAGATTTGTGCTATAAATATTTCTTTTCCTATAGTTTTTACAAATAAAGTTGGGTCAACTAATCCTTGATTAAATCCTTTAAACTTTAGATAAATTGATAGTCTTTCATACCAAGCCCTAGGTGCTTGCTTTAATCCATATAAGGCTTTCCTAAGTTTAAGTATATTGTTAGATTAGTCTAATCTTCCAAATCCTAGTGGTTGGCTAACATACAACTCTTCTTTGATAAATCCATTCAGAAATGATGACTTGACATCCATTTAAAATAATTTAAATCTTTGATGTGCAGCATAGACTAGCAACATTCTAATTGATTCAAGTCTAGCTACGGGTGCATAAGTTTCATCATAATCCAACCCCTCTACTTAACTAAATCTTTTTGCTACTAATATAGCTTTATTCCTTATAACTTCACCTTTGTCATCAAGTTTATTTTGAAATACCCATCTTGTTCCTATGATTATTTTTTTTCCTTTAGGTGGGGGTACTAATATTGGTGCAATCGCCCCAGGTCACAATTGACCAGACTCGAGTTTGACTCAAGTAGTATTTTGATGTTAGACAAAATATATGACATGTGATTGTCATGGGAAAACCATGTGTGCAGCCTTGGCCACGTAAGTCTAAGTGTGTAGCCTTGGCGGTGAAAGTCCAAGCATGGGGCTTGGCATGGAAAGTCTAATATGGAGTTGGCATGGGAATACCAAGTGTGTAGCCTTGGCCACGTAAGTCCAAGTGTGTAGCCTTGGCGGTGAAAGTCCAACATGGAGTTGGCAAGGGAAAGTCCAAGTGTGTAGCCTTGGCATGGAAAGTTCAAGCATGGGACTTGGCAATTGGAAAGTCCAACATGGAGTTGGCAAGGGAAGTCTAAGTGTGTAGCCTTGACCACATAAGTCCAAGTGTGTAGCCTTGACGGTGAAAGTCCAAGCATGGGGCTTGGCATTTGGGAAATCCAAGGATGTGCCTTGGCAGTGTAGACACCAATAGCATGACAATAGCCGATGAAAACACCTGGATGCTAGCGTATAGATGAACAAGTTATGGATGACTTGGAGGGATCCGCGTGTAGATGAACAAGTCATGGATGACTTGGAGGGATCCAGTAGGCGCAAAATTAGCGGAGGTGGCTAGAAGGCTTAGGTCTAGGCTAAGGGTGGTCTAGCAAGTATGAGAGCATTATACTTGGGTTAAACCTCGTGGTTGAGGTTTATCAGTCGACTGGGGTGATGTATCAGTCGACTGGTTGGAGCTGACTGGCATTCGACTGTGTCACAAGGCTTGGTAGTCGACTGCTAGCTTTGGGTAGTCGATTGGCCTTGGGGCAGTCGACTGCTGTGGAGGGCAGTCGACTGTTGGTGTTGGTCACGAGCATAGAACGCTCGATAGTTGACTAATCAGTCAACTACAGGGTTGGAAATCGATTGATGGTAATGGGTAGTCGACTGTTAGTGTATCTGTTGGTTGGGATGCCAACGTGGATTAAGTCGTTGTCTCACAATGACCACAGGAGTAGTCGACTGTTGGGCACGAAATCAGCTCGATGCAGGTTATAAAAGAAGCTTGAGTTGGAGGATTTTGCAGTGATTTTTAGGGATATTTTGAAGGAGAATTGTTGTTGCATTTCATACCTTCAAGAGCAAACCAAAGCAAGCAACAAGCAAGAGTTCAAAGCAAGTGTTGTAAAGTTTTCTTTACTTGTGTTTCATTTTGTCTTTGTATTTGCTTATATTTTTGTATTACCTTTGTAATTACTTGTACGAGGTTTCTCCACCTCCGACGTGTTGTCGAGAAGGAGATTTATTAGTGTTGAGTGCATCACTAGAGTTCGTTGAGCTCGCCCCGTGGAGTAGGAACCCTAAGGTTTCGAACCACGTTATATTGTTGTCTTGTGCTTATGTATTTGTCTCTATATTTGTATTTCTATATTCTGCTGTGTTAACTAGTATTGTAGAGACAAGCGCGAAGGATTTCCATCGACGATGATTAGGCAATTCATCCCCCCTTCTAGCCGAGCCATCGATCCTCAACAACTAATTCCCAAACTTGACTCCTAATGAATTGAGCTAACTCTTCTTACATGGCAATGGACCAATCTAGGTGAAGAAGAGCTTGTTATATGGTTTTTGGTTCGATTTTAGATATAAGTGAAATTTAACTTAGATTTCTATAGGATGCCCCACTTCGAACTCCTAGATTTGGATCACCTAACACTTGGTTAATTGGATGATTAAGTTGTACTCTAGATTGATTTGGATTAGGGTTTACGCTTGATACATTTTGTGGGTTAGGTTCAGATCTAACTTCATTTCCTAAGTCTTTATTGTTTGATTCAATATTTACTTTAGATTTCGTAGGATTATTTTCTTCATCAAATACTACATT
The DNA here is from genome assembly GCA_025175895.1 of Wurfbainia villosa. Taxonomy (NCBI): domain Eukaryota; kingdom Viridiplantae; phylum Streptophyta; class Magnoliopsida; order Zingiberales; family Zingiberaceae; genus Wurfbainia; species Wurfbainia villosa. Next base: position 107,303,488 of record CM045991.1, read on the forward strand.
AATTGTTTCTTCAATTTTTATGGATTCATTGTTATATACCCTATAGGCTTTACTAGTGGTTGAATATTCTAGAAATATGTCGGTAGTTGTTTTAGAGGTAAATTTTCCTAAGTAATCTTTTGTATTTAGTATATGTACCCTAAATACAAAGACTCTAAAGTACTTAATGTTGGATAATTTTTCATAGTATATTTCATAAGAAGTTTTCAGGTATCGTTTAATTATTAAAGTTCTATTTTGGACATAGCAAGCAGTATTGACTGCTTCTATCCAAAACCTATCAAGTAAATTATATTCGTTCAACATGGTTCTAGCAGCCACTTGTAGGGTTCTATTTTTCCGTTCAACTAACCCATTTTGTTGAGGAATTCTAGGGTAAGAGAATTCATAGTGGTATCCATTTTGATTACAAAATTCAGTAAACTTATGATTTTCGAATTCTTCACCATGATCACTTCTAATTCTTTTAATCCTTAAGGTATTTTCATTTTATATTAGTTTACATAAATTAGTAAATTGATCTAAGGTTTCATTTTTATGTTTTAAGAATTTTACCCAAGTAAACCTAGAGTAGTCATCTACTATTACTAAACAATATTGACTCTCGTTTAGTGACTTGGCTCCATGTGAGTCAAATAGGTCCAAGTGCAGGAGCTCAAGCACTTTTTTAGTTCTTTCTTGATTAGTTATTTTATGTTTAGTTTTAATTTGTTTCCCTTGTTGACATGCATCACAAATTTTATTTTCTAACTTGCCTTGTTTGGGTAGACCTCTAACTAGACCACTATGACTTAGTTTATGTATAAGTTTTAGATGGGAGTGGCCCAATCGTCTGTGTCATAACCATGATTTCTCTTGTTGTGTCATTAGACACTTAGTTGAGGAGTTGGGTAGATTTATTGTGTAAATATTATTATTCTTAATTCTCGTAAGTATGATTTTTGAGCAATCATTATTCTTAATTAAACATTCATTTGGTAAAAATAAAACTTTATAATTCGTATCATACAATTGACTAACACTTAAAAGATTGAATTGAAAATTTTCTACTAATAAGATCGTGCGTATTATGAAATTTGAGTTTAGCTCAATATCACCTGATCCGATGATTTTGAGTTTCCCATTGTTTTTAAAAGCTACCGATCCTAAGTTTTTGAATCTGAGCTTCGTAAACTTCAGTCGGTCTCTAGCTATATGTCGGGAGCAACCACTGTCCAACATCCATTGATCCTACACATATAGTAGTTGGATCGGATATTGGAATTTTAAATCAATTTAGAAGTTTTTAACCTAAGATTCATCTCACCCTTTCTACATGATCAATCATGTTATTCTTATATGTTTTGTGAGATGACTTCAATTTTACTTAGTTAATTTTAATGATTTGAAAATTAATTAACCTTGGGTTAAATTCGGATTTAACCTTTAGTTAGTTAAGTGAACCTTTCAAAAGATGGCTTCCAGGTCATGGCGAGGCATAGATGCCTTCTTTGATCATAACAACGATCACTTTCTTAGACAAAACCAATCTTAAAAAATTGTACACTTAATTCACTTTGGGGTTAAGTCCTGGTCTAACTAGTTTAGGATGTGGTGAGGTAGCTTTAGCTAGTTTCACTTAGCCAAGTGTATCAAGCTAGATACTCCTTATCTAACCCGGATACACGAGACTTCATTTCCCTAATGTACTATCATCTCACCGCGTCCTGATACTATATTGTCAAGGTTAATTAAACATTAGTCCTATCTAACCGTTCTAAATTAAGCAAATAAAAACTAACTAAGCATGCAAAGCTAAATTAATCAAGTAATTGAGCACACAATTTTAGTATTAGCTCCCCCTAGATCATTGAATCGATACGGTTTATCCACATAATAGATTTGATCTTTGGGATCCCAATACTTAGTTGAACCTAATTGTGATGTTAAAAAGGCCTTAGGGACCCATGCTTGGATTCTTCTATTATTACGATTTACAATTGGCATGTATGATCTATTCGTTGTTCTAAACCTGAGTCCGGCCTTGTTGTACATGACTTTTTGCGATCCAAGAAGTATGTCAAGACCCTTAGATCCCAATGTGAACCTTTCTAACGATTTCTTAAGCTCTTGAATTTGCCCTTTCAAGAGAGGAATTCTCTTCCTCAAGTTTTTCAACTTGAATTGAGTTTCCCTCTTGAACTTGACTAGTTGAAGAGGTTAGGGTAGCCTCATGCTTGAGGAGTTTAACCTCCTTAAGCAATGACTCAACTTTAGACTCGGACTTAGCTAATTTCTTATCTAAAAATTTAATGACATTATATAAGATGTTAATTAAAGATCGACTAACCTTGATTGATTCTTTTAAATCGGATACGAATCTGTGGCTTGTCTTGAATTGGAGCTCGGTGTCGGATTCGAAATTGGACTCGGACTCGAACTCGGACTAGTTGTTGGCTTCGGGTTCGGACTCAGACTCAGACTTTGTCGGTCTTGCCATGAATGCCAAGTTGTTGACTTGGTCTTCTTCTTCTTCCAATGATTCCTCCCAAGTTGCGTTGAGTGCTTTCTTGATTTGCGGTTGCTTGTTCTTTAGCTTCGAACACTCGGACTTGAAGTGACCCTTCTTGTTGCACTCATAGAATTTGTAGTTTTGACTTGGGTCGGGTCTCTTCTCCTTTATTGGCTTAGTGGGTTGCCTTCTACGCTTATCATCTTTCGAACTAGATTGACTAGTTCGGTCTCCATCTCTTCGTCTACTTTCGATTCAGACTCGTCTTCTTCAGGAAGAGGCTTGGTTTTTGCCTTTCTTCGACTTGCATACAAAGCAATACCTTTCTCGATGGAGGTCGAATTAGATTGCTAATGCAATTTAAATTCGGAAAAAAATCATCTAACCTATTTTTAGATTAATCCCTAGATACTTTTGTAAGCATTAACCATGGATGCCCACAAAGTCGTCCTAGGAAAAGCTTTTAAAGCATACCTTATTATGTAGCGGTTCTCCACCTTTTGTCCGATAGCATGAAGGCTATTTAGAATGTTTTGAATGCGAGCATGGAGTTGGCTCGCGATCTCTTTGTCATGCATTTTCAAATTATACAATTTATTGACTAAAAGATCTCTCTTACATACCTTTGCGTCGGACGTCTCTTCATGAAGTTCGGTGAGCTTGTTCTAAAGATCCTTGGCACTGATAAATGAACCAATTCGGTCGAGCTCCTCCATGGATAAGCCCCATTGCAAGATTTGGGCCACCTTTGCATCGGCTTCGATTTGCCTCTTCGTTGTGTTGGTCCATTTGTCGTAGTCCAATGGTTCCCCTTGGTCATTGGTAGGTAAAGTAAAGCCGGTTTGGATTATGATCCACATATCAACTTGTGTTTTCAAGAAACACTCCATCCGATCCTTCTAATAACAGAAGTCATCTTTGCTAAAGAACGGAGGTCGGGCGGTATTATACCCCTCAAGGTGGGCCATTTAGATTCCTCGCAAATACACGAAAAACAAAGAAAATCCCAAGACTTGGTCTTGGATTAGTAATGTGGGAAAAGAAATAACTTAAATGATGAAACCACGAAAAGAGAAAAAAAAATGCTCGGCCGGTGGTTGCATCGAATCTGAGCGCCCCTACTCTGATATCAAATGTAGGATTGAGAAACGCTAGAGCGGGGGGGGGGGGTAAATAGCGTATTTCAAAAACTTATCTTCTCTTTAAAAAAAAAGTAAAATGCAGTGGAAATATGAAAATAAGAAAGAACAAAAGAGACAAGAATTTTTTACTTGATTCACAGCCAACCGACTACTAATCCACCTGCAATCCTTGATCACTTCCCAAGGGCAAAGCACTAAAAGTCTCTTCCTCGTTGGAGGTAAGAGACAACTGATTATAAAACCAAGGATGTAGAGAAAGAGATAACAAGCCTACCTCTCCTCTTAGCAACAATAAGTAAGAAAATTAAAAAACTTAACAAGGTACCGACAAGAAAATGAAGCAGATGAGTGTTTTACCGATGTTACGATGTTGTTGCATGAACTTGGAGTGTTGAAGCACTTGGGAGCTTTTTGTTAATAGATAAAGGGTGTCTCGCCCCTTCTTTTATAGCTTTTCCAAACCCTAGCTCGTTGAGATCCAAATCTGAGTCAAAGTTAGCTTATCTTCCTTCATTTTGTGGCTCTTATCTTGACTTTCCTCAAAGTGACCAAATTCATTAGCAGTCGACTGAAGCTTCCATCAGTTTACTGATGATGATCCAGTCGATTGTTCTTTTCCTCCAATCGACTGATGACTTGAATAGTCACTTGCATTACATGGTTAGCACAAGAACTGTATAGTGAGCAGTGAGACGGTCCTGTATCGTCCAATCTTGACTTAGACCTTCCTCCGGAAGTCTTAATCAGATCGCCGCCTACGGTTTCCCCCGTACTGAGGATGTGACCTATCCTCTCCGCACAAAGTTCTTACCTTGCTTACCTTCGGTCTTTCTGTTGGATTTCCGGCACCGCGGCGTGTGTGTGTTCGATCATGTTTCGTAAACATGAGCACAGCGGAAGCAATTAAAAATAATAAATCTATATTTATTACAACACACACAACACACGCATGCATATTACAACAAGTGTAGACATAACCGTAAATTAAAATTTGCAATAAAAGGAAATTAAACTACGTTATACCTTTCGTATGACGTGTAGCGAGAACGGCATCAACCGGAACGATCCTCGTAAGAATCGTCTCTATCCGTATCCACGCCGAGCTCCTCGGGATGACTTCGCCAAGCCACAAGCTTCGTCTTCGTACGGGTTACTAGCCTCGTGTAGAAGACGACGTGATCGAGAGATGATCACGATCCGAATCCAAATTCGGATCTAAAACAAGTCCTCAAGACTCGCTTCTCCGGAGAGGTATTCGTCAACCGATTGACGAATCCTTCGTCCTCCACCTCAGAGGATTACCGGAGATCAAATCCCCGGTATGTTAGCCACTGTCGGATCACTAACCGTCGTCCAAATGACGCTCCGACGAGAGGAGAAGAAGCTGTCCAGAAAACTGGACAGCTTGGTGGAGGAGTAGGCGCCGGCCAAAACAAGGAGAGAAAAGGCTCACCTTGATGCCGAACCTATAGGAGATCACCGGAGGGTCGCCGGAGGTTCACCGGCTGGAGCTTGGACGCCGGCAAGGGTCTTGGACGGCGGCACAAAGTTGGGCGGCGGCAGCTTGTAGTTGGGCGCCGAAAACACCAACAAGGGGTGGGCGGCAACTAGGTTGGGCGGCCAAAATTAGATTAGGGTTTTGGATTAGGGTTTAAGCCCTATTTTATAGAGAACTAATTCTCTTAATGGTTAATGGATCATATCCATAAAGCCCGTTAACCCGCTCCATTAAGATAAGTTAAAATAAACCAAACCATGATGGTTTATTTTAAGTTAAAACGAACCGAACCAACCTTTGGTTCATTCGCTTTAATATAAACCAAACCCTTTGGTTTATTCTCATCCATTGGATTAGAACCAAACCATTTTGGTCCATCCATTATGTCTTCATAAGACACGGCCCATCCACGCTTCCATTGCGGTGAAACAATTTCATGCTCGCTTTATGTTTGGTCCAACCAAACATAGTTTCTCTTCGAGAATCATTCTCAAGCTCGTTTTAAATCCTTTGGATTACACTCGTTGTCGTGTGACCAAATAGGTTCTCGGTTTATGTTGGCCGTCTATAATTAACCATTAATTATAGAACGATCATGAGTGGCACCTAGTAGTACATCATGATCCCCAATTAACCGAAAAGATCAACGATTGATCTAGAACTATTTCTGAAACCCTTCAGTAGCTCGAATGAATCGTGCCCCATTCCCTTCACTCATCTTATACCCACTTGGTTCAGGACATGGTCTATTGTGTCAGTCCCCACTAGGCTGAGTACTTCACACCTAGCCCAAGTATCATTTCCTCATCCTACAGATTCTAGTTACTCCACATGTATCGAAGAGTACCTTACTCTAAACATGTAATGCTTTGGCCAAAGACTTTAGTAACAATCCGATGAGAGGCCATAGGTATACATCTCCTCGCAAGGAGTGGTGAATCCTTTATAGGCTATTCAAACACCTTCGATCACTTCGACTTATACCCAATCATCCCGGGTCCACATCTCCTCGGAGATGTTTGCTTAAGATGTCAAAGCATAAGTCTCCATGATCAAGATGACTTGAATACCGTGAGTCAAAGGAACATCGCACTTAAGCCACAGTAAGAACTTCATTGACATATCTATATATGCAGAGAACCATATGAAGTCTTACGGCTGGTCACTCCAATGAACTAGTTACATAACTAGCATCCACGATTAACTCCGGACATCACTATGTCTCCAGCCAGTGAGAATCAGCTGCTTGGATACACCAAGGAGTATACCTCGTGCTAGTCTCGACAGAATTGATGGTGTCCAAATCCATCAATTCATTGACTAGGGATAATTCCGATACATCACAATTACACATGTAGAGATACTCACTAGTTGTGATCCAATCACAAATTCTCTCATGCTGTGATTCGTATCGTGGACATTCAGTAAATGAGTTTAAGATCCAATCAAATACATAAAACATGTATACTCAAATAGTGAATCTTCATTTATCATATAAATGGTTCATACATAAGGCGATTGCCTTAGGACATCTCTCATATATTACTAACAGACTCCCACTTGGCCTAATGTCAATCGCTACGGTATCCAATACCATAAGCTCTAACATGACCCTCAAACTTACTTTGAGGTAATGCTTTAGTCAAAGGATCCGCTAAGTTCCTTTCAGTGGGAATTTTCTCGATTTGTATTTCGTTCCTACTTATGATCTCTCTGATAAAATGATAGCGGCGAAGCCCATGTTTGGATCATTGATGAGACCACATCAAGTTCATAGATGAACTTCTTGATCCAAACCGCTTCCTTTGCTGCTTCCAAAGCTGCAACGTATTCTGCCTTAGTGGCAGAATCCGCTATAGTGTCAAGTTTGGAACCTTTCCAACTTATTGCGCCTCCATTCTAGGTGAATACATACCCAGACTGAGACATGGAATCATCCTTGTCTGTCTGGAGTTGGCATCCGTATACCCACGTATCACCATGTACCCTTCTCCATATATTAGGAACACATCCTTAGTTCTTCTCAAGTACTTAAGGATCGTCTTAACAGCCACCCAATGATCCATTCCTGGATCAGACTGGTATCTGCTCGTGACACTCAGAGCATACGATACATCGGGCCTCGTACACAACATAGCATACATGATAGATCCTATTGCGGATGCATAGGGAATCTTACTCATGCAAATCCTCTCGTCTTCTGTGCGCGGACACATAGACTTCGAAAGGTGTACCCCATGCCTGATGGGTAAGAAACCTTTCTTGGATTCCGACACGCTAAACCTCTTTAGCACTCGGTCTATATATGTAGACTGCGAAAGACCAAGCAACCGTTTCGATCTATCTCTATAGATCTTAATCCCAAGGATGTAGGTTGCTTCTCCCAGGTCTTTCATGGAGAATGTCTTGGATAACCAAACCTTCACTGACTGTAAGATTGAAACATCGTTTCCTATAAGTAGTATGTCATCGACATACAATACTAGGAATACGACTGCACTCCCACTAACCTTCTTGTACACACATGGTTCGTCTGGATTTTGTGAGAAATCAAACCTTTTGATTGTCTCATCAAAATGGATATTTCAGCTCCTGGATGCTTGCTTCAATCCATAAATGGACCGTCGCAATTTGCATACCTTGGTTTTATCAACCGATGTGAAACCCTCAGGTTGTATCATATACACGTCCTCGAGCAGGTTTCCATTAAGGAAAGCTGTTTTCACATCCATCTGCCATATCTCATAATCATAATGAGCATAGGAGCATCCGAATGGATTTAAGCATAGCTACAGGCGAATAGGTTTCGTCATAATCAACACCTTATTTTTGACGATATCCTTTCGCCACCAATCTAGCCTTATAGGTAATCACATTACCATCCATGTCGGTTTTCTTCTTGAAAACCCACTTGCACCCTATAGGCTTTATGCCTTCAGGTGGGTCAACCAAGTTCCAAACTTGGTTTTCGTACATGGAATCCATTTCCGACTTCATGGCACCAAGCCACTTATCCCTTCGAACTTGTCGACTTCTTCATAACTGGTAGGCTCCTCATCATCAATGAGTAACACGTCGTTCGATTCACTTACGAGAAATCCATATCTCTCAGGAATATTGCGTGTTCTACCAGATCTACGAAGATGTGGTGTTACAATAGGTCCAGCTGATTGCTCATCACTATGAGTTGTCGGCTGTTGTGCTTCACCAGGTATCTCATCAATGTCTATTTGAGTCTCTCGAGCCTCCTCAAGCTCGACGACACTCCCACTGCTTTCTTACAAGAGAAACTCTTTCTCTAGAAACACAAAGATGCCTTGAAACAAACACCTTTTATTCCACAGGATGATAGAATTGGTAACCCTTGTTTCCTTAGGGTATCCAATAAATAGACATTTATCGACTTAGCATCCAATTTGTCCGTCTGATCCGCTTCACATAAGCAGACAACCCCATATCTTCAAGTAAGATACATGAGGTTTCTTACCATTCCATATCTCATATGGAGTAGTTGAGACTACCTTGGTAGGCATTCTGCTTAACAAGTAACAAATGTTTTGAAGCATAGCCCCAAAAGGACTTGGGAAGAGTTGCATGATTCATCATTGACTGACCATGTCCAACAAGGTCGATTCGCCTCTCGATACACCATTATCTTTGTGGTGTATAGGGCGGAGTCCATTGAGACAATATACCATTGTCTCTTAGATAATCAAGAAACTCTTGACTTAAGTATTCACCACCTCGATCCGATCGAAGTATTTTAATACTCTTGTCATGTTGTTTCTCTACTTCATTTCTGAATTCTTTGGACCTTTCAAAGGCTTCAGACTTGTGTTTCATCAAGAACACATACCCAAACCGTGAGTGATCATCGGTGAAGGTAATGAAGTAGCTATAGCCTCCTAATGCTCGAGTTGACATAGGTCCACATACATCAGTATGTATTAGTCCTAGTAACTCTCCCACTCGTTCACCCTTTCCAGTAAAAGGTAACTTAGTCATCTTGCCTTTTAAGCATGATTCGCATGTATCGTATGAATCTAATTCAAACGATTCCAGAATTCCACATCGGTGTAATTCGGACATGCGTTTCTTGCTTATATGGCCAAGACGACAATGCCACATATAGGAGTCTATTTGATTATCCTTTCGAGCATGCGTGTTGCTCGCTTCGATATTGAAAATGTCACTGGATACGTCCAACGTATAAACATCATTGCTTAAAGTTCCAGTCCCATAAAGAACCCCATTCAAAGTTATGTAACAACAATTGTTACTAAACGTCAAATGGAAACCATTTCTATTTAAACAAGAAATAGAAATGATGTTCTTTATCAACAAAGGAATATAAAAGCAATTGTCCAGTTCTAAGACAAGTCCTGCAGGGAGTTTCAACAAATACGTTCCGATGGCGAGTGGAGCAACCTTTGCTTCATTCCCAACACGTAAATTTGACTCTCCCTTGATGAGTCTTCTTCTATTCCTTAACCCATGTATGTCATTACATATATGTGAGCCACACCCAGTATCCAATACCCAAGTGTCTAAGGAAATAGAATGACAATCAATAAAGAAGATTTCTGAAGAAGATGGGGCATCCGATGCCTTATCCTTCTTCACGGACTCAAGATAAATCTTGCACTTTCTTCGCAAATGGCTCTCCTTGCCATAATGATGGCAAGTTTCCTTTTGTGCTAGTTCTACCTTCTTAGCCCTTCTCTTCTTTCCCTTACATTTGTTCCTTTGACTTCCTCTTAGAACCTTTCTTGAGGAATCAACTAACTGATCACTGATCATGCTTCTCGAGAAGACTCCATAGTCTTGATGTTGAGCAAGATACCAGGATGAACCTCCTTGCATCTCAGAGGTGAAGAGGAGCTTGGAGACTTCAAACCTTTCGAATCTCACTTGCTCATCAACCAACTCACAGAGATGAAGGACTACGGTATGAGCATCCATATGCTCATGCTGCTTTCGTAGCTTGGGTTCCATCGTGGCTAGCATGATGCAACTCATTTGCTCAGAATCACTCACATGTTTCTGATAGGCCAACAATTGGTCCAGAGTTGCATCGTCACTAGGACGGGCGGGAAGAGGTGCTTCGAGGACATTTGCAAGCTTTTCAACCTTGAGAACAATTCTCAAGCTTCTAAGCCAGTCCATGAAGCTCGGCCCAGTCAATTTATTCGAATCCAAAATTGAACACAAATTCAAACACATCATGATCAATATATTAACTTAGAAATACAAAATGAGCATATATGAGAAAGATGATTTTAAAATGCATCCACATACATTTATAAATCTCATTCATTTTTCGAATTTCAAAAACCCTTAAAATCACTTCGGGAGATCGTAGGTCCATCTCCGAATGGGCTGATATCCATCATAGATAAGAACAACCTTGGAGTGAGTCCAACAAGTCATTCTTAGCTATGATGGTGGGTATCAAGTATACCGATTACATATCATGTATATGTAACTATCACAATGTGCTATCAACTAATTGAATGTTTACACATACATTGGGTTGTTAACACATTAACAAGTATGCATCAATATACATAGCACCCAACTTCACCTCTCTTCACATCGACCTTGGAGTGAGTCCAACAAATCGATGCTCCAAGTTAAAGCCGACCCATTAATCGCGAAATAGTTTTAATATGGTTAGAGCGCATTCAACCAATTAGCCAGGCTTGGAGTGAGTCCAACAACCCAAACTAACGATTGACCTCTGACTCTTACCATATTAGAGGTAAACTATTCCAATGATTTGAACATGTTCAGGTTCGAGCCGGGCTTGGAGTGAGTCCAACAACCCAAACAAGAAACAGAACTCTGGTTCTAACCATATTAATGGAAGGTGTAGGCTTTAATATTGAGTTAGGGTTTTATGTCTCATCCTCTTTGCATGCAAATAACTATTATCTACATGGCATGGCATACATGGCATACATCTACATGTCACGACACGCATGGCATAATGTTATGCATCTAATGCAATTACATGGCATACAATTATGTCATGTATATAATTTTCTTATATGTCATAACTATTTATGGAAATAAAATATGTTTAAGATTTGATTCTCCAAATCAAATCATAATTAAATTAGGAAACAAATTTCCAAATCTAATCACATATTTTTAAGATTTGAATTTCCAAATCAAATCATGATTAAATTAGGAAACAAATTTCTATCTAATCAAATATTTTATTTATGGAAAATATCAATTTCCATAAATACTTCCAACTTTCCAAAAGTGGAAGATTTCCATAAATACTTCTAGACTTTCCAAAATTGAAAAATTTCCATAAATACTTCTAAATTTCCAAAATTTAGAAAATTTCCAGAAATACATTATGACTATCGCAAAACCATTTTTACGATTATGTCGAAACACAACCTGGGCTCTGATACCACTGTTGGGTTTCCGGCACCGCGGCGTGTGTGTGTTCGATCATGTTTCGTAAACATGAGCACAGCGGAAGCAATTAAAAATAATAAATCTATATTTATTACAACACACACAACACACGCATGCTATTACAACAAGAGTAGACATAACCGTAAATTAAAATTTGCAATAAAAGGAAATAAAACTACGTTATACCTTCCGTATGACGTGTAGCGGGAACGGCATCAACCGGAACGATCCTCGTAAGAATCGTCTCTATCCGTATCAAAGCCGAGCTCCTCGGGATGACCGCCAAACCACGAGCCGTCTTCGTGCGGGTTACTAGCCTGCGTGTTGAAGGCAGCGTGATCGAGAGATGATCACGATCGAATCCAAATTCGGATCAAAACAAGTCCTCAAGACTTCGCTTCTCCGAGAAGGTATTCGTCAGCGATTGGCCAGATCGCCGTCCTCCACCTCAGAGGATTACCGGAGATCAAATCCCCGGTATGTTAGCCGCTGTCGGATCACTAACCGTCGTCCAAATGGCCTCAGGCGAGGAGAAGAAGCTGTCAGAAAACTGGACAGCTTGGTGGAAGAAATGGCGCCCGGCCAAAACAAGGAGAGAAAAGGCTCACCTTGATGCCGAACCTATAGGAGATCACCGGAGGAGGTCGCGGAGGTTCACCCTGAGCTTGGGCGGCGGCAGTGGCAGGACTTAGAAGCCAGCAAGGGCGACGGCGGCGATAGATTAGGGTTTTGGATTAGGGTTTAAGCCCTATTTTATAGAGAACTAATTCTCTTAATGGTTAATGGATCATATCCATAAAGCCCGTTAACCGCTCCATTAAGATAAGTTAAAATAAACCAAACCATGATGGTTTATTTTAAGTTAAAGCGAACGAACCAACCTTTGGTTCATTCGTTTAATATAAACCAAACCCTTTGGTTTATTCTCATCCATTGGATTAGAACCAAACCATTTTGGTCCATCCATTATGTCTTCATAAGACACGGCGGCCCATCCACGCTTCCATTGCAGTGAAACAATTTCATGCTCGCTTTATGTTTGGTCGACCAAACATAGTTTCTCTCGATCGAGAATCCCATTCTCAAGCTCGTTTTAAATCCTTTGGATTACACTCGTTGTCGTGTGACCAAATAGGTTCTCGGTTTATGTTGGCCGTCTATAATTAACCATTAATTATAGAGCGATCATGAGTGGCACCTAGTAGTACATCATGATCCCCAATTAGCAAAAGATCAGCAGTTGATCGAACTATTTACGAAACCCTTGATGGCTTCGAATGAATCGTGCCCCATTCCCTTCACTCATCTTATACCCACTTGGTTCAGGACATGGTCTATTGTGCCGATCCCACTAAGTACTTCACACCTAGCCCAAGTATCATTTCCTCGTCCTACGGATTCTAGTTACTCCACATGTATCGAAGAGTACCTTACTCTAAACATGTAATGCTTTGGCCAAAGACTTTAGTAACAATCCGATGAGAGGCCATGGGTATACATCTCCTCGCAAGGAGTGGTGAATCCTTTATAGGCTATTCAAACACCTTCGATCACTTCGACTTATACCCAATCATCCCGGGTCCACATCTCCTCGGAGATGTTTGCTTAAGATGTCAAAGCATAAGTCTCCATGATCAAGATGACTTGAATACCGCGAGTCAAAGGAACATCGCACTTAAGCCACAGTAAGAACTTCATTGACATATCTATATATGCAGAGAACCATATGAAGTCTTACGGCTGGTCACTCCAATGAACTAGTTACCATAACTAGCATCCACGATTAACTCCGGACATCACTATGTCTCCAGCCGGTGAGAATCAAGCTTGGATACACCAAGGAGTATACCTCGTGCTAGTCTCGGCGAATTGATGGTGTCCAAATCCATCAATTCATCGACTAGGATAATTCGATACATCACAATTACACATGTAGAGATACTCACTAGTTGTGATCCAATCACAAATTCTCTCATGCTGTGAATCGTATCGTGGACATTCAGTAAATGAGTTTAAGATCCAATCAAATACATAAAACATGTATACTCAAATAGTGAATCTTCATTTATCATATAAATGGTTCATACATAAGGTGATTGCCTTAGGACATCTCTCATATATTACTAACACTTTCTAACATGCCGCTTAGCTTTTGGTCACTCGACCACCAAGGTTTCTCAACTTTCGGAGGTTCTCTTGGCGTCTTTTGACCTGGTCAACCGACCATCGAGGTTTCTCATCACATCGAGATTTTCTTGGTGCCGATTTATATGACTACCGAGGTTTCTCGACTTCTTGAGATTCTCCTAGCGTCATCGACCTTCGCAAAGCTTAATACATTACCTGCACACTCAATATAACATATGAGATAACAAGATAGCTTAACTTTGAATCTTTGTCATTATCAAAACCTAGGTTCGATTATCTGGTGCCCCTGCACCAACAGATAATACATCGTAGTCGAGGCGTTAGTCAAGGTGGCTCGACTAATGATGGCGAAGGTGGACCATTAAAGCTCTATAAAGGAAGCTTTGGGGAGGATTTGAAGCATTGATTCCTTAGGTCTATGAAGAGGAAGTGCTACTGCATTCTAGATCTTCAAGATCTTTCCAAAGCAACCAAACACAACAATCAAGAAAAGCATTCTTATGTAAAAGTGTTTTCACTTGTTCTTTCATTTACTTTTTGTATTTCATATTTGGTTGTTGTAAGAGGTTTCTTCGCCTCCGAAAGGATTCCGAGAAGGAAAAAGGATAGTGGTGATCCGTAGGAGCTAGGCCATGGAGTATGAATTGGGAATTCTAAACCACGTAAAATCTGTGAGTTGTGCCTGTGATTTTATTTCTATGTTGACATTGTATTTCTGCTGCGCATAACCCTTGTAAACAAGTACGACGAATGCAATTGAAGAGAGATTGAGTGAATGCTATCCACCCCCCCTAGCGCATCCAACCGATCCCAACACCTATCAGTTGTCTGATCCTCCTGACCCAACTAGACTTCCTACCTAGTGTCTAGCCTACCAGGTCTCTAACAGTTATCTAGTCTTCCTGATCCAACTGAACTTCCTGCTTGGTGTTTGATCCACCAAGTCTTCTTGCCAATTATCTGATTTTCTTGATCCAAATGAACTTCCTACTTGGTGTATGGCCCACTATGCCTTTCCTGTTAGTTATCTGATCCTCTTGATCTAATTGGAATTCCTACCTAGTGTCTAACCCACTAAGTCTCTTGTCAGTTGTCTAGTATTCCTGATCTGAGTGAATTTCCTGTTTGGTGTTTGACCCACCAAGTCTTCCTGTCAATTATCCGATCTTCCTAATCTAATTGAACTTCCTATATGATGTCTGATCCACCAAGTCTTCATGTCAGTTGTTCGATCTTTCTGATTCAATTGGACTTCCTACTTAATGTTTAGCCCACCAGGTCTTCCTGTCAGTTGTCCGATCTTTTTTGACCCAACTAAACTTCCTGTATGGTGTCTAGCCCACCAAATCTTTCTGTTAGTCGTCTAATTTTTTGGGTCCAACTGGATTTCCTATCTAATGCATGATCCACTGAGTCTTTCTATCAGTTATTTGATTTTTAAGATCCAACTAAACTAAGTCATTTACTTACAAGATTAATTGAATGAAGTCAAAACACTTGGATTATACAAAAAAAAAAATCAATAGGTTGAATAGATGTGAGCAAGGTCAAGCCTAATCTTAATTGTGTTATGAAAGTTAGGTTAGGTAATTAGGTTCTAGGATCACTAATGTAAGAATATTGAACTTTTTGACTCATTAATTAAGTGGATGGTCTTTTTTTTATCAAAATGAAAGAAATTTTCAAGATGTAGTTGTGTATGGATGATCTTCATTCGATGGAGCAAAAGATGAATATGTCATCCTGATGATTTCTACCAACTGATCTTACATTCATTCTAAAAGAGATAAATTATGATAATTGAGCGAACTCCTAGACAAATAAGTCATACTTTCAAGGTTTCCTCTGAGAATTGCCCCCTGTTTTCATGGGGCAACATTCTATTTGAGTACTAATTCGGTTGAGCCCATGTAGACAAGATAAGCTTAATTCGAATTTAACTTACATATGGTTGAGTTTGCTGATGAAGATAAATTGCATATGTGATTGGTGAATAGACAAAGTTAGAACACCTAAGAGTGTATTTTTTGCTATTGTACATATATATTTTTATGTTATTTTATGTTTGGAGAAAATAAATAGCTATTTCATTACATTTTTAAGAGATAGTTGATACTTAAATAATACTTGAAATATTAATTATGTAGAAATTCACAAATTAATTTGCATAGTAAAAATAATAACACAAAAACTTTTTGGCACATTTCAATTTCAATTATAAGGGGATATTTTATTTTTGTTTAAAAAATTATAAGAGACAATTATAATATTCTAATTTAAAGGGCAAAATAAAAAGATAATTAAGTACAGTGGGCAACTTGAAAATTTCTTATTTTAAAAATTGTCCCTTAACAATCTTCTAACTAAAATTAAATTGAGTGTTTAAATATGAATAATAATATATATTTTTAAAATATTAGTGAACTTATCAATAAATTAATTATTTTTTCCTAATTAAAATTTCACAAAATCTTGATTAAATTTCAAAATATATTATATTAATGAAATTATGATATTTCTATTTTAACACAACTAAATTTTAATTAAAATTTATTTCTTGAAAGACTATTTTGGTAAACACAAAAACCGAAAATAGAGGGGTTTTTAAAGATAATTATTTTTAAAAACATAAAAATATTTTTCATTGGAGAAATCCCTCAAATATCCGTCGAAGTTGATGACATCAAAATGACTCGCTTAATGCAACCCTTTGTCTTTACGCACGATCGCAACACATTCAAGGTCCCTCGAATTGCCGTCTCGATCAACTCCTCCTACAACAACAAGAGTTAGTCTCAAACAGTTACAAACTTGAACACACATTCTTTGTTTATTTCCATATGGTCGGTGGTCAACTTGACTAGGGCCGCGACAAGGAAGATGTAATTGCAGCCGTCGATCGCATCATCGAAACTACCTTCCTCCTTGAGTGGAGGAAGACGTAATTGCAGCCGTCGATCGCATCATCGAAACTACCTTCCTCCTTGAGATCCACTCAGAAAATAGCCAACCTCCCATGCCCCCTCATCTGCTTCAAGCGACCAACCTTAGCCTCATTAAATCAGCCAACTAATTGCCGGATTAACCCACCCGTTAGTGCTTAATTAACAAGCTAATCGAACCTAAATCTCTAATAGTGGCATTAACAGAGTAGCCTTTCTCCGGTAGTTGCTTGATGTAGTAGCCACGAAGCCATTGTCCCCCATCACACAAGCACGAGGAGGCATTTGGGGTGGTGGGTGATTACCTCCCTTAATCACAATTAATTAACTTAATCCTCGGCCAATTGGTTCATTAGAGAAATGCATCGTTCGATTCATGTGTGTTTATAACTTCAATTGCCATTGAAAGTTAGGTTGTCACGTTGCTGGCCAACCAATCCATTTTTACCAAAAAACATCGAAAAATCGACAAGGGTAAGAGAGAAAAAAAACCTATTAGATTGAGTGGTAGTTGGAAAATAGCATCAAATCTTATCTTATTTTTTGATGTTAGACGTGGATTGTCGTGATTCGAAAAAAGGGGTTTTAAAGGTTTAGGGTGGACGGTCATGTTTGGGTAGATGTATCACTAGTGCGAGGTGAAGAGTTAGGTTGAGGCATGGAGATGAAAGACAACGCAAAGGAATTCAGTGATCGTCCATGGAACATCTCTTCGAAATCGTATTGATAGTGATGGAGTTTCAAAGGATAATTAATTTAAGGGAGCATGATTTAAGGTTTAGGGTTCTAATTAATATTTTTTCTAGCCTTTTGAGACCATGTGCAGTGGTACGATACGACTTTCCTTGCAATCAGGTTTGAGACTTCTGTCGAATATATTATACGTCTACGGTGCTCTAATTAATAGTAATGTTGGATTATTCATCAGGATCCGTTTGTACTTTCCGGATGTACTAGTGAGCGGTTGAAGATTTCAGTGAGGGCGGATCGAATGCTTCTAATTAAAATTAATCGGATTATAAGACCTTGGATTATCAAAAATATAAAAAATAAACATTATATTTTTGAACCCATTGAGTCCCGGTGCAGTGGTAAAATGTAAGATCTTCTTATGCAATCAAGGTTCGAGACTCACGCCAACTATATTATATATGTGCTCGAATTATAGATAATGTTGAGCCATCCATCATAATTCATGTGTTTCTTGGATTTATTTTAATGACTAATGAAAAATTGGTGTGCGGTCGGACTAATCGCCATTAATGCTCCGTTTACTTGGGAGGAGAAAATAGAAATTATGGAAAAAATTTCGACCTTCATTTAGTTTGGGAAAAAAATAATTTTTCTTTTCTTTTTTATTTACTTAATAGGCGGATAGAGTTAAGATTTCATCGTATGGATTAATTTTTTTCCTTTAGTTATATTTTTTTCCACTCAAATCGGATGAGAAACTTTTCTCGTTCTCTTGAATTTTTTTCATTTGATAAAACTTTACTCTTGCATCCATAAGTCGCTCGTTGCAATTGCCAGTGGCAATTGTCAGTAGAACAATCGCTATCCATCTCTGATAGTCGATCGTCAGTGCCCGATCGTCAGTGTCGACGGTTGATCGCCGTCGATAATCCATTGTCGATCGCTTGTTGATTGTCGCAAATGGAGCAACCATAGGCGAATAATTATTTTTATTTTTATTTTTTTTCTCTTTCCCTCGTTTTCTTATTTATGGAGAATTCTTTTCCCTTCTTTAATTTTTTAAAATCTTCTCTTCATTTTTTTTCTAAGATTTATTTTTCAATTGAAATTCCTTTTATTTCTAAATCCATCGTTCCGAGTAAACATGCAGCTAAGATTAGCCAGATTATAGGAATGGATATTTATAATTTATATTATAAAAAATTAATGGTAAAAATAATCTAATACAATTAAAAAAATTAAAATTAAGAATTTTATTGGCTCTCACTATATAGCCACTTGCACTGTGTATATTTTAAGATTTATTTAGACTTTGAAAAATAGTTTTAATAGGATGCTAATAGAAATTAATTTGATATATTCTTGGACTAAAAAATAAAATATTTTCTAAAATATTCTAAATTTTTCATTAAGGTTGATTTTTTTTATATTTATATAAAAGTAAAATTAAAAATATCAGAAATACTTTAATATTAAAATTTTTTAAGACAATTATAGAAATTATAGAGGGTTTGTTTATATTTTCTTAAACATATCTCTCTTTTGTTTTTTTTGTTAAAATTCAAACTATGTGGTCTTTCTGAATAAAATGTCATATGCATGTTATGAAACCCCAGGCCATGTGGCGGCGCACTACTTCTACCCCTTCCTCTGCTCGTCGTCTCTGAACCGATCTCTCGGTCACCGTGACGTCGGTCGACCGGTCGGCCTTCCATCCACCAGCCACTCCTGCATCCGTTTCTCCCATATCTCTTGTGATATTGTTCCTTTGATCTGGGCGGTCAGTATTCCTCCGACGACACCTAATTTCTAGTGTGCAGCGGTTACTCAACTTTCTTTTTCTCTCCTTCGAGGTGTTCGTATTTTCTACTACGTCGCAGCAACATTAGGTGATAAACTTTTGTTTAAAAACATAGATTTAATTGAGTAATTTCTTCGTCGGTTAGGATAAACATTGAGTCTGATTTTAGAAAGCAAACACTTTAGCTTGATACTGCTAGCATCTGTTAACTTGATGTGATAAGTCGATCGATGCCACAAATACTAGAAACTTGTGTTGTAAAATATATGAAACATTGTGAACCTAATTTTTTCTGTGACGGTGATGTTTGGTATAATAGTAAAGTAGGATAGACTTTCCATAGGTATATAATGGAATCACGCTGTATAAAATGTTGCGATCAAGTTTTTGCTGCTTGCTTTGTTTGGGTTTGAGATATAGCATGAAAATGATCCGATCTAAAGATATGAGAGCATCTGAAATTAAATTTCCCAGCATACTATTTTGTATTAGCTTATCTTTATCAAGGGAAAAAAGTACTCAAACAAGTAGTTAGGTCGACGTATAAATTATCACTTCTAAATTTTAGCAATAAACATCCCTATTGAAGTTTCAGTGTTTATGCACATCTTCATTCAGTGTACATTTATAACTGTAATTGTGCATTTTTTTCCTTCTGGTTATCCAATGAAAAACAATTGAGAAAATAGATGAAAATCTTCTTTTGTTGTTATTTTCTAGTACATGGTATTGCATTGGTTAAGCTTGTTTCCCAAATTACTAATCTAGTGAATTAACAGCCTCAATTGTGATATGTGGTTTAAAATAAATATCGAAGTTCGACATGTTGATGGATTAATTTACCTTTGGATATTGACGGCTCAGTTTACCTCTGGATACATTATGATATAATATTCTCAGGACTATTATAGCAGTCATTACCATTTGGATTTGTGAAGGTTAGACCCACGTCGAACTAACTATCACCAGACATGACACTAATTAGTTTTTAAGATAACTTCATTTGACTAGTAAAAAAAAATTGGATTTGGTTTTTGAAGGTCGGAGAGAATGAAACAATTGACACAGCTTGAATCTTAATTCAGAAAAAAAACTTGTATCTCAACTATATATCCTAAAACTCGAATCTTAATTTCTTGATTGATCAGGTTGTTTTTATTGGTGAGTTTTTTTGTCTTTTTTAATGTGAATTTCATTTTGGTTAAATCATGTTTTCCTTTATTGATTATGGTCATATGATAATAAGTTCAATTTCTGTAACACTATGATAGTAAGATTTTGTTAGAACTCTTAAAGATGATTTGTCGTCTTGCTTTTGTTGATTATGATCGACATTTTTTTGTGTCAAATTATTGTACAAGGAGTCTATTACAACTCTTCGATGAAATAAATTGATATCAGTTAGTTTTTCAAATCACCTCCAGAATTAATCAGTTTGAAGAGATGAATATCCCATGTCAACTAAAAAAAGATTACGAAAAATATATGTGATGCGATCACTTTTTTGGATACCTTTCGCTGAGCTTTCAGGAGAGGTAGGATTTTCACGACTGCAACAGTAAATCTCAACCTGTCAAGATCAACACGCCTCAGATGACCGTTGACACTTCCTGATGATGACACTCCGATGCTTAAGTCAGACAGAGAAGATGAAGTAGTGTTATCCAAGAAAAGTAGTGTAAGTTCTTGCCGAAGGGAGAGAGAGCTCCATTTACCTTAACCTATCTTTATATAACATCTTTGAGGTTCTTCGAATACTAGATGGTCCGCCAACGGTTTCGCCTGCCAAACGGTTAAGGGACAACCTCTGCAAGGAATCCCCTCGTGGTGTGCCATGCATGTGAAAGATATTATTAGAAGAGGCAGTTAGGGGACCAAGTACCATTGCATAAGGAGGGAATCTTCCCTGTGGTCCCCACCCGAGTAGCTATGCTCCCAGCTCGGTGTACTTCTGCCCTTATTGCTTCCCCTACTCTTGTGTCGTCCTACTCCTTGACCCGGTCTACTTATGCTTTTTACACTTCTCAAGTCTCCTTGTCGCCTTGCTCTCGACTTGACTCCCTTTGGTCTTCCACCCTTCCCGAGTCACTCTGCTCCTGATTCGACTCATCTATGTCTTCTACCCTTCCCGAGTCACTCCGCTCTTTACTTGACTCACTTCCTTCATCTATCCTTCCCGAGTCACTCCGCTCTTGACTCGACTCACTTCCTTCTCGTATCCTTCCCGAGTCACCCTGCTATTGACTTGGCTTATTTATATTACCGAAGTGTGGGTTCCTATCCATGTCTTTGAATATTCCCTGCGTCTCGTAGGCTAAGTTATATTCACATCATATACCATCCCTCTCCCCCCTGGATAGTTAGACAAATAAACATGAATGTTTGACGTTAAACGATCGGTTGTTATTCGCCTTGCATTGATTTCCTCTAAGGGTTGTGTGTCCTCCACGCCTTTTCGCATGCCCTTGTCATCTTTTTAGGGCTTTATGTGTGTACTCCTTTATTTTCTTGACCTTTCTTTTTTTCCTTACCCCGTGCTGCCCCATTCAATCGTCGACTCTTGGCAGTCTTCATTTCTCCTTTTGCTCTTTGTACTGTGCTTTCGACAACATTATGCAAGGACTTGTCCGAGAAATTCTCATGAAAATTCAGAAGAAGAAATCCATAGGAGCTATGTTTCATCTCTCCTCATCTTGTTACCTTCCTCAGAGGCTAATGCGTCCGCTGACCTTATCGTGAGGGTGAGGGTTGATGTTGTACCATCGAATTGTGCCCTAAGGCTTCTCTAGAAATCCCTGTTGGCTCCGAGGCTCCTATATTTGGTACCTTCTCCTCGTCCGACCCTTCCTCGTGGCCTTTTTGACGCCCTCGTCTGACTGGCTTACCTTTTGAATGTTCGAGGGTTTAACCCTCCTCCGTAGGGGTCTTGGAGATTCGTGATTCTCCCTTGAGGGTTCTTTTTTCTCCTTCACAACCTTCCCCCAAGACCACTTCATTTCCTTCTCCTGATCAAGCACCCCTTCCTACCCCGTGTGTTCCTGACCCTCTTGTTTCACCCTCATTGACTACCCTTTCTTTTGCTCCTCTTGGCACACCTATCCCCGAGGCATCTCCCTCTTCCCCCGAGTTGCCTTGACTTTCCGTTGAGGAGGGGGCTTCTACTCAACAACCCCTAGTATCATCTCTAGTGTCTTTCCTTTCATTACTTCAATCCCCTTCCCCCGAAGAGCTTCGCCTTATGGCGTATTCAGGGCGTCTTGCTATTTTAGAGTGTATGCGCTATGGTCTGACCCTGGTATGTTCATTGACTGAAGCTACTATTTTCTTTTTCATCGTTATCCGTCAATTCCTTATGAATTACCCCTCTACAGGTTCAAAATAACTATGATGAGTTAGTTTAACACTTGACAAACTATCCGGAGCAAACGCCTATTGCTCCCCTCCCTTTGCGAATCTCAATGGATAAGCCTATTCCATAGAATGCTACATCCTTCACTCGCAAAGTCGACCTAGTCGCCTCCCCGGGTCGGGTGATAACCATTCCAGAATGCCATGAAGAGATCCTCCGCTCTATCGACTCTTTACGAGCTGAAGTGGCTTTCTATAGGACTCAATCTCAAGAGGCTTCCGAGGGAAAAGAGAACCTTTCTCGACATAATGCCCAATTGAGAGAAGAATTGGTCCAGGAAATCGCTAGGAGGTGTCGGCCGAGGAAGAGAGGGACTTACTCCTCTCTCACTGCTTGGACTGGGGGGTCCTTGCTAGCCCAATTAGAGACAACGATCAACTTCTTTTTGGATGCATTGATTCAAGTGAACTAGGTGAATTTGGAAATGTCTCACGGAGCTACAGAATTAGCCACAAACTCATCTTCCCATCCCCACGCCCCAGGTGAAAATATGCAAATGCTATCGCAGGATCTTCTTCAACTCTCTTTGGAGCGGATGAGGATTCTCCATTTGCTGATGCTGCCATGTGAGCCAAAGGAAGAAAATCGTGCCTCGAAGGATGCCTTGTATGAAGGACCTGAACCCCACTTGGTCGCACCTTTTTTCCCAATGGGGCTTTAAGGGGCCACTAGGCAACTCTCGATTTTGGGGTATTCCCTTCGAGAGTTGTTCCTTCTCTTACTACCTATGCAACTAATAGGAATGGGCTTTCTTTATTTAACTTCGAGTTGTAGATCGACAATATTAGATCTCTTTGTAGTGATACCTTCATATATGTAATATTTTGTTCTTCCCCTAATCTGTGATTTTCAAATGGTTCCGTTTTATTCCCGAGTCGGGCGGGCTGAACTCTTACTCTTTTAATCCAATAAGGAAAAAAGAACAATCCCGAATAAGAACATCACTACTTTTCTTTACGTTGACCCCCCTAGCGGGAGGAAGGATGGTTCGTTCCACTTTCGGGACTCACAAGGTCTTTCTCTTATTGACTCTTTGTCTTTCCTCTAAATAAAGTAGGGTCGTCGTTCCCATTAATTTCAGACAGTGACGTCTTCACCTTCCTCCTTATAATGACCCAAGTGTCCTTCTCTTTATTCCTACAGTTAATGCCTCCTCCTACCACCTCGGTTTCCTTTGCTTGGCTATAAAGAGGAGCCTCCCCCAAGCGTATGGGGCAGGGCCGTCCCCACCTTCCTTTCATCTCTTCTCAATTTCTCATCAAGGGATGTTGTTCTTGGTTCTTCCTACCTTTCGTTTGATGTCCGACAAAGGTGTGATTCAGGGCTTTCTTCTAGTATCAAGAACTAATGGAAGGACGACACAAGATCTTAGGATACTTCTCTCCAAGTGTTTTCATAGCAATGCTCCCTTGCTGATGCTTCACATTTAACCCATGACATTTGCTAATGGAGGGAAAGGTGGTCGCTCCCTCGATAAGGACCCCGTCTTCCTCGACTAGACTTATAGTGAGAGCAAACAAACCTAGCTGAGTTGGATGGATAAGCCAGCCTGCTCATTATCCTATGAGTAGGCGGGGGATATCCTCGACCCTTGCTTATTGATTACCAAAGGTATCACGAGGCTCGTGCATCCTCTTGCCGTGGCATTAGACCTAAAAATTCGGCAAGGGATCTCCGATGCCTCCTCCTTCCGTTGTAACGCCATGCAAATTGAATAAATCTCTTCTAAAAGCGAGGTGATCCTCTTTCGGTTACCCCGCCCTATCTACTATTTTTGTAATTAAAACTGGAAGATAAAGAGGTTTCATTAATGCCAATGTTGTGTCTTTTCCATTTTCTGTAACTCCTTCCCCCAAAGGCGCGTCTTGCCTCCCTGACTTTCTTCTCTGGTGAAATCCCCCTAGGTCAGATCATAAATAGGGCTTTATTAGAGGGGGGGGGGGATATCGTCATTTACCCCCTGTTGGTTCTTGTTGCATGATGCCTCCTTACCACCTTTCTCGCGATGTCATGGCTTCCTTAAGGGACGGGTCCCCGGACCTTCGAATCCTCCCCCTTCTGCTGCTCACCTGGTCCCCTTACGCAGGTTTGCTTGGCTTGCTTCTCGGTCGGGGGCCGCACCCCCATCTCCTGTCGGGGAGTCTTTAATAGACCTTGTTGGGGTCGTCCCCCCTATAGACCCCACCAAAGTCTGTATTCTTTACTTCTTACACAAATGCTTCTACAACTGTTGTTTTGTTAATGATCCTTTGTTCTTCTTTAGGTTCCTCCGGGCCCCTTAGGGAGGGGTCTCCTTCGGGTCGTGCCTCTTCACTTCTCCTCTACACTCCTTGGCGAAGTCATGGCAAGGAATGTCAAGCACTAGGTAGTGGTTGTTCGACTGACAAAGTTGGTTGTTCAATGGGTGGCAGTTGTTCGTCGTTTGGCAGAGCTGGGCCATCAACAAGCAGAAGCCCTATTGTAGCTAGAGGAGTTATCCTAATAAGAGTGAGCCTTGACTACCAAAACTGCTACCCTACGCGCCCAAGTGGACGAGATCGAGTCTGTCTGGGTCGATACCGATGGGGCCTCTTCTCCGAACAATGCACCACTTGGTTTTTTGGAATGATCCCCTTAGGGTGTGCATTCCCTAGGGCTTCTCTTTGCACTTTTGGTATTTTCTTAGGTAAGGGGTTACATATCTTTGTCGCTTTTAATAAATGTAGTCACATATCCCTCCTCTCTCTATTCGAGATAGTTGCTCTGAACCATCCCTCATATCTTTCCTTGTCAGTAAATCTCGGGTCCTTATCTAACGCATTGACGACCCTCTAATTGAACTCGAGTTCATAAGCGTCCCCCCTTTATTTATTTTGTCCTACTGGATGGCTACTCGAAGTGCCTTGGCCCTTCCCAAAAACTAATTTGCTGCCGCTATAAATACCACACCTCCCTATAGTGGTCGTTCTCTCCTTTGCCTTTCGTTGTGCATCTCCTTTTAGGGATTGCTCTTTGCCCTCTGTATTTCACGGGCTTGTGCCATTCATCCCATGGAGCGAGAGCTTCCCACATAGGGGTCCTCTACTCCTGAGCGGTTACGGATTGAAGAACTGGAGGGTTTGGTGGAGATCCTCAAGGCTCGATTATGGTCCATAGCTACCCGAGCGTACGCCCTTCAACAAGAGTTGGTGGACTGTCAATGCAACCTGCACTAGACTCGCGCAATGGCAATGTACAAAGCCGCCATTCTATAGTTGTATCTACCATAACCTATTCCTGTAAAAGTGACGCCCTTTCTCTCCCTTGAGGGCCTGACCACGGAAAAAGTACCCCGCCCCCTTCCTCTTGAGTGTCTGTGTTTCTCTTATCTAGGTTTTGTTATAAGCTCACATGAATAAATCTATGTGTCCACCAAATTACTCACTAGTTACTTCTACTCTTTCAAAGAATCGTATAAAGATATATACATAATTTAATCAACGACACATACCATTCCTTGAGCGTTCCTTTGAAGATTTTCCAAAAGATTTCAAGGAGGTTGTGCCAACACTTCAAGAATTTCTCTCCCTATCTTAGAAATATTCCATAGAGGAATCACCCCCTCTTGGTCGAGGGCTTACGAACGATCTCGCTTGGGAGTAGGAAAAAACACCGCTCTGAATCCCCTTCATAGAGAAAATGACTTACCCGAGTAATGGACTTATGAATGGCCTTACCTAGGAATAAAGAAATACACCACCTTAGAGTTCTCACTTCATAGGAAAATTAGCTTTCGGGTAGAGGGTTTATGAACGGCCTCATCGGGAATAAAAAAATACTTCTTGATGCACTCTGGTTGGGCCGAGAGCTTATGAATTTCCTTGGATGGGCAGGATCCACTCCGCTTTTCAAGTCTGGAGCACTCCAGTCGGTCCGAGGGCTTATAAATTGCCTTAGATAGGCAGGGCCACTCCGCTTCTCAAGTTCGGCGGAATTATACCACTTCGATGCACCGCAGTTGGGCCGAGGGCTTGCGAATTGTCTTGGATGGGCAGGGTCCACCCCACTTCTTAAGTTCGAGGGAATTATACTAATAGGTGTCTCAATTGCTGCAGTGGGAGTCTGAATTGGTAGACTCTGAGCAAATTTTGCGAGGACACTGTGGAGCTTTGTGAGAACAAGTTCTGGCTCTAGAGAAGAGCCAGTAGGAGGACTGACTAGCCCATCTCTCCCTTACCGTTGCCTTGAGTTGTAGCTAGGCTTAGCTACAAGAGCAACTGGACAAGTATGCCTGAACAAATCTAGAAATAGCCTGGTTAAAGGCCTACTTGGCCCGGGAAACCAAGCGAGGCCTCTTACTTGTCCAAGAGAGGGATCATGCTCTCTCTCGTCTTTCTATTGGTGAATGCTATTCCTCTATTTTGGCTTCCTCGCCTTTAGTCCTAGGACCTTCTAGTCTAAAAGACCTTCCAACTTCGGGGGAACACGAACTTGAGGCATCTCCCTCTTGGGCATTCGGTCCCATCGCCCTAGAATAATATCAAGCTCTGGAAGAGGAGCGGTGGAGTTGCTGGGAGAATGCACTGAAGGTGCGCCTTGGCTCAAAGATTGCCTCCATCTTCTGAATGGGCTTCGATGGAGCTTTGCGAGAGTGTACCTCTCATGGCTACCTTTCCTCCGGAGTGGACACAGAGGCCTTGGACATGGTTGCAACCCTAATGGCGTACCCATCAGAGGATTTTGAAATATGATGTTCTTGTAGGTTAACTCTTGGATGACACGTCCAAATTCATAAGTTTATACTCTGCTTTAGCAATGTTACAATAACCTTTCCTATGATATTTTGCATAAAAGATGTACTCCCCTCATCCTTGGCGATTCTCCACGTTGCCACTCGAGCAGGCGCACTATGGACCTCTCCCTTTTACTCACCTTGACATTTCCATGCGAACTCGTTGTCCTTATCTGATCTCTTCCTCCCTCTCCTCTCCTCCTCAGCTGAAGAACGATCTCAAATGTATGGCATTCTAAGGTCGGAGTAACACTCTTCCCTCCACATCTTGGAGGTGATATGCGAACCTCGCTACTCACCGAATAATTTTGTAAGGACCTTTTCAGTTGGGGGCCAACTTCTTCACTTCTCCAGTAGGGTCAACTTTGAACTTGGTCTCCCACTTGGAAATAACACGGTACCACTCGCTTGTTGTAAGCTCGTTGCACCCTTCGGTATATTTCTATTTGAATTCGGGCTTGTTCCCGTCGCTCTTCGACCAGGTCCAATTCGATCCTTCTTGCTCCTCATTGTTGTCAGGCTCATAAGCTTGTGTTGGAGATTTGACGCCGCTAGAGGGGGGGTGAATAGCATTGAATTCGTACGTAGATGGAAATCGTTCGCGTTGCTTGTCTACAATCTTGTTAGTACGCAGCGGAATAAACAATAACAAATACAAACACAAGATACAATCACAACACGCACGATATAACGTGGTTCGGAACCACACGGTTCCTACTCCACGGATCGAGCTCTAACGAGCTCTAGCGATGCCAATGCAATCACTAATCACAAATACTCCTTCTCGACACAAGTCGGAGGTGGAGAAACCTCTTACAATAGATTACAACAATAATCTAAATACAACAAGCAAATACAAAGGAAATGTAAAGAACACTTTACAAACTAGGGTTTTGAGCGCTTGCTTGTTGGTTGCTTGGATGAGCCAAGGACCGAAATGCACAAATCGCTTTCAAATCGCCTTCACCAAAGCTCCCAAAAATACGATTCGCAATCTCAGCTCCTTTATCTCGCGTCGGCCGGATTTCCGATGACCGCCATAAATCACCGATCGCTAACACAGAGATGTGAGACAACGGCCATTCCACGCCGACAAGTTCCAACGGGACTTCGCCTGATCATAGGCCGATCGTACCCGGTAGTCGATCGCCTTGATCGGCTACTGAGCATTTTTCAGGCTGCGGTAGCCTAGCTACCGATCTGATCGGGCCTAGCCGATCGGCGTCAGATCGGGCCTCGATCGCTCGAATGAGCGATCGCGCGAGCAGCCGGCTCTCTTAAACGGCGGTCGAACTCAAGTCGACTCACGGTCGCCATAATCATAATGCCGGCCGATCGCTAACCTCAAAGATGAGGTTTTAACCCAAGTACGGTGCCCCATACTGCAGACCACCCTTAGCCTAGACCTAAGCCTTCTAGCCACCTCCATCGACCTCACGCCTCCGGATCCCTCCAAGTCATCCATGACTTGCTTCATCCATCGCGCTTAGCCTCCGTGTGCTTCCTACGCCATGCTGCTAATCTATCTGTCTATACCGCCAAGGCACATTGGACTTACGCCGCCAAGACTCCGCTTGGACTTTACGCCGCCAATATCAATCCCCTTGGACTTTCCAAATGCCAAGACTCAAGCTTGGACTTTCCCTTGCCAACCCATGTTGGACTTTCCATGCCAAGACCCATGCTTGGACTTCTCATTTGCCAAGACCCATGCTTGGACTTCTCATGCCAAGTACTCAAGACTTGGACTTTCCCAAATGCCAAGTACCCATGACTTGGACTTTCTATGCGCCAAGTGTCCCACTTGGACTTTTCATGCCAAGTACTCAAGACTTGGACTTTACCAAATGCCAAGTGTCCCACTTGGACTTTCCATGCCAAGTACCCATGACTTGGACTTTACCTTGCCAAGACCCATGTTTGGACTTCTCATAATCACATGGTCAACCCCAGTCAACCATCAAGGTCTTCCTCGAGTAAAACTCGAGTCCGGTCAAACATGACCCGGGTCGATTGCTCCAACAATCTCCCCAACATATTAACCAACATTAATGTCAAACATCAATGCCAAACCACTTTGTCAAATCCCTTTGTCAAACATCAAAACATCACTCGAGTCAAACTCGAGTCTGGTCAATCGTGACCTGGGCCGATTGCACCAACAGCTTGCACTTGGGCGCTAGGAAGGATTTCCTTCGCAGGAATGATTGCCTCTGTTCTATATACTAAGCTGAAGGGGATTTCTTTAATAGGATTTCTAGGAGTGGTTCGGTAAGCCCACAAGACACTTTGGAGCTCTTCCACCTAGTTACCCCGAGCCTTCTCCAATCGAGTCTTCAAGCCTTGCACAAGGATCCGATTAAACACCTACTTAATTTGGAGATCTCGGCACCACTCTTGTATTTGGAGGCCTTGGAATTTGTGACCATTATTGCTGATCATCCATCGGGTGACCCCGTACCGGTATAGGATATTCTTCCATAAGTATTGAATCACTGCTCGCTAGGTGATGCTTTCCAGAGGCTTTGCTGCGATCCACTTAAAGAAGTAATCGATGACGATGATCAAGAATTTCCTTTGTCCGAAAGCCATTGGCATAGGCCCCACGATATCTACTCCATAAATCGAATGGGCATGAGACCACCATTGCCCTCATCAGTTTCGTCGGCTGCTTTGATCGGTTACTATGCATTTGACAACTACGATAGGTTTTCACCATCTACTCAGCATCCTTAGCTAGAGTGGGCCAAAAATACTCGACCAATATAGCTTTCCGGGCTAGGGCTCTGTTGGTGCAGGGACACAAGATAATTGAGTTTAAGTTTTGATAATGACAAAGGTTCAAAGTTAAGTCATATTATGGTCTTTATACTTTATTGAGTGCATAGAACTTAACCTGATTAGGCAAAGTAGAAATCAAAGGCACTAGGATAATCTCGATGGGTCAGCGAAGTTTAGACATCGGATAGAGTCGGGGTGGTTTGAGGATCGGATATTAAGTCAGAAAGTCCAAACAGGGTTTGACAAAGGTAAGCAAGGTAAGAAACCTTGTGTGGAGTGGTTTTTCTTGACAGAAGAATTGGTAAGGCTGCGTCCTTGGTACGGAGACAACCTTAGGTGTCAGATCGACTAAGAATTCCGAGGAAATGCCGAAGTCGAGATCGGACAATCGAAAACTATCATTACTACTATTTTATGCTATGCTAATTGTGTGATGCAGGAAATCAACTAAGTGAACAAAGTGAATCGGAGCTTTCCAGGCGATTGGGCGGACTCTAATTGATTGGACCAAGTCCAGTCAATTGGAAAAGGAGAGAACATCGTTATATGTAATGGGATCTACGTTGTACACCGGATGCCACATCAATAACCCAGGCGACTGGACTAGGCCCAGGCGACCGGGATAAAACATATAAACCAAAGCAGGATTATGATTAAACCAGAAAGTGCCACGTCAGCATTCCAGGCGACTAGACCAGGTCCAGGTGCCTAGAAATCGATAAATTTCAGTTGAGTCGGATCTCATCTGGGTGAGCTGGAGGCGCCTGGAACAGGTCTAGGCACTTGGAAGACCTTTATAAAAGTGATCTCGACAGTGTGCCCTAGATATGATTCTTCATGTGCTTGTGCTCTCAACTTTTGCATTCGACGATCAACCTCTATGCTACAATTCTACAACTCTGATCGCACACTTCAATTGCATCATCTCGAGTCGGTATAATTAGTTTTTAGTTTATTGTTTATTTTGTACTTGCTTTCTAAAAGGAGTGGTAAGGTTGTTATTGTCTTCTTAATTTTTGTAAGAAGCCGGTCTTTTACCTCCAAGAAGAGACATTTAATGAATTGTCCGGATCGCGGACCTTGGATTAGCAGCTTTGCAGCGGTGCATCAAGTAAAAAAGGATTTGTGTTTTGTCTATTATTTCCGTTGTAATTTACTTTGATCTTACGTGTTTTATTGAAACGAAAAGAAAAACGATTTATTACTATTCACCCCCCTTCTAATGCACTTTTCGATTCTACATGCCCGACCTCTGAGATGGTTACCATAACAGCCTTCATGGATTTCTTTGGGAACGCCTTTGGCTTCTTCGGTCTATAAACATCTCAGCAGGGGTCTCCTGTATGACTTCTTATAAAAAGTGCCATCCACGAGTATAAAGCGCTTCACTCTTCTGGCTACTTCAGGTGCACCGTTTCCGCCAACAGAAGGGGCTCCTTCCCTTAGATACACTTTAAACTCTGTCCTCCAATCTGGCATCCTTCCCTCCTCTTGGTAACAGTTTTCTGTACTCTGGACCGCTAAGGTGAGGTCTGCTTCTTCTAAGTCAAATTGGGAGGAGTCGACCTCCAAATACAAAGGGTCTCGGGAAGCCCCGTCGGTCAAAGAGCTTGCTAGTCGGGCTAACTCATCCGCCCGACCATTTTCCTCTTGGGGGATTTGGTGTAACTCCAACTCTTGAAATTGTGCCCGCATACGCTCATAGGTTGTTGCGTACTTGGCCAGACGCTCCTCGATGGTGAAAGAGCCACGTATCTAGGCTACTACTAGCTGCGAGTTTGAGTGTATGCCCAACCGAGCCGCTCCTATTGCCTTAGCAGCCCATAGTCCTGATAAAACCACTTCATACTCGGCCTTGTTGTTAGAGGCCTTGAATCTGAGTCGCAAGGCGATTCGGATCTCTTCTCTCGAGGGGGCAATGAGGAGGACTCCCATGCCGCTTCCTTTGACTCTGGATGACCCATCCATGAAGATCTGCTAGATGTCTTATGCATCTCCCCCCTCCTTGGGATTTTCCACCTCAGGGTTACGTAACTCAACCAAAAAGTCCGACAATGCTTGAGCCTTTATAATTGTTCTCGGGTGGTACTGTAAGTCGTATTCGCTCAATTCCATTGTCCACTTAACTAACTGCCCTGAAAAATCCAGCTTGGTAAGTACCCTTCCTAAGTTGCTATTGGTGAGCAGAACCACCGGGTGGGCGTAGAAATAGGGGCGTAGTTTTCAAGCTGTAAGCATCAAGGCATAAGCCAACTTTTCTAACTCTGAGTAATGAGCTCCGCTCCTTTCAAGATGTGGTTGGGGTTATATATGGAATGTTGCACCAAACTTTCCCGTTGGAGAAGCACTGAGGTAATGGTCCCCTCGGAGACTGCTAAATACACCCAGAGTGTCTCTCGTTCCCGGGGCTGCACCAATGTAGGGAGGTGAACGAGATATCTCTTCAGCTCTTGGAAAACCTTCTCACATTGCTCATTCCAGCGGAACCGAGTGACCTTCTTGAGTATTTTAAAGAAGGGCAATCCTTTGTTAGTTGACCTGGTGTCACACCGCGAGAGGGGTACTTGTCCGACGAAAATCGGACAGCACCTCCCCTGTACTGCGGACAATTGAAACCTATATGCAAGACCCACACGACCCACTATACATCGACCAATATGACCGGAACATAAAAACACAATGCAAATAGTATATGAGCCTCAGACCAACAACCAAAGTAAATAAAAGGTCTAAAACCTCTAGACTTACCCCTTCTGCCATCTGAGCAGGAATACACAACCACACATATAACCAAAACAAATCGAAACAAAAGTCCACAAAGACTTAAACAAGTACCACCAAAACGACAAAGAGTCTAAAATATTACAAGTTTGAAACATAGAATACTAGAAATAAAGATACGAAAGCCTGAAAACCAAATAACGGAGTCTTCAAATCAGGGGACTGACAATTGAACCCTCCGGAAGGCTTCATCCTGAAATAAAAGAGATCAACGGAGTGAGTAAAACTCAGCGAATATCTAACAGTCATGCATAGTAAACTATAAGTAGCAATAATAATCATGCTGGTACGCCAACAAAAAATACATACCAAACTATGCATACTGTAATCACCTAAGCTGACATAAAATACATTCACACAAGTATATGTAAAATCACCAAAACAACCAACGTAATACCTCCTATATGTGCATGACAATCATATGCAACAATCAAAAGTGCAACAATCAATGCATATAGTAAAAACGTATGCACATGATACAATTACCTGTGTTACCCCTGACGCCAGTCAAGCCACCGACATGTCATGTGTGCCGGCCGAGTGGGTAGGGCTGTGACAACTTTGCACTCTGTCGTCACTACACCTATGTGACCAAGTGAACAGAATGTTGGCGGAGTATCACCCTCCTACCCCATGTATGTATATGGGGGACATCACCTCGTCTCATCTCCTCGTCTCACGACAAAGGAGGGATCCCTGTCTGCTATCACGTCGCAATACAAATCACCTGAGCGACCACCGTGGAGCCCTGACAGAGCAACTACACACACTTAAAATACCACTAACCCACGAGTGATTGTGTGTAGGTAATGTGACTGAAGATGGGCTCAACTACCAAGTAGTATCACCTCCTACCGAGGAGCAGATGATCGTCAGTCATGCAATAATACAAGATGGTGCATGTCACTAATGCACGATACACCTATCAACCCATAGCTACTTATGGTATGTACCAATAGGAGCCCATATCAAATAACCTAAGTACATAAGTCTATGTACACATGCAAGTTATATTCATTATTCATTCAATGCCTAGTATGTAAGGTATGTCACTACTCTAGTGCTAAATAAACAAATAACAGGTATCAAAGTGATAGAGCATAATGTAATAAGTATATGAAACGACTACAACATGTACTAGGTAGTGACGTACCAGGGTAGTTAACAAGCATAGAAAACTACTATTAGCTATAGTAAACAATGCACAACAATATGACAATATCTAAAAGAAGATAAGTCAAAGATACTCGTCTGCTATAAAGAATACCAACTGCCTTTACGCTCGTGGACCTGTCTCGTGACCGAAACCTGCATATAACATAATTACCATTAAGTTCTAGCACACATGACAACGATTAAATCAGATCCTACATCGCTCTTGTAACCATCTCAATTTACCAACTACAAATTTAAAACCCCGCTCAACAAGCCTTTACAATCCAATCTCACTGAACAAACCTTCATAGCTTGCTTACAATCTAACCTAGAGTATCACCTAGGTTGTTCACCTCTCCACAACCATAGGTTAATTTGGGACTCACCTTATGCCCAACAGCCTCTACAACTTGATCGTTGCCCAAAATCCTGTACAGCCTATCCCAAATCCCCTCTATTTCACGTGGACAGCTCAAACACTGGAAACTATTGCTACCCTATTACCACGAAATTAGGAGCTACAAGGATAAGATGCGATCGGAGAAAACAACCTCCACTTACGCCAGTTTCGGCCACCAACAACCTTCATCCGGTCACCAACAGTAATTCAACCTCCAAAATCGAGCACCCTTACCGACAAAACACTGAATGGCATACACAAGAAGAAGAAATTGAAAGTTATACCTAAATCTGCATCTTCATCGGTGCCTCTCCTGTTCCCCTATCTCGTTGTTTGTCGGAGCAATCGACTGCCCCCACCTCCGACAACGACGGAGATCTGCTGCGCGCTCGGGAGAGGAGATCCGGTAGTGGAGCACAGGGAAGATGAGGCGACGGGTCAGCGACGACCCGTGGTGGTGTTGGACAGCGGTTAAGGGCAGCAAGGCTGCGACGTCGATGGCAGAGGAGTCGGGCGGAGGTTGGCCGCGGATGGGGCGGCGAGCGCGCAGAGGCCGCAGGTGCTGGCCGCGTGCGGCCGACGCACAGAGCGACGATTGGGCGGAAGACAGAGGGGCGGTGAGCGGATCGGGAACCAGAGGGCAGGGCGGCAGCGACGCTTGTGGGAGAAGGCGGCGGCGAATCGGGATGGCTGCGCGTGGCATCGGATCGCGAGGAATTTGGGTCACGAGAAGAAACGGCGAGGAAGAGGATCGCGAGAGATTGTGAGGTGGAGTCGGGCGCTTGGAGAGGAAGTTATCGCGAATGTGAACCTCTCGGGAATAAAAACGACGGCGAGAAACGACTCATGCGTTAAGAATGAGGAAACGAGTTAACCCTAGGTTCAAGTTAACACATTTACCCCTCAAAAATTGATATTTCAAATAGGCCCTTTAAAAGTTTATTTTTCTTATCCCCGTAAATATCCCGTACAAGCCCTATTTAATTCTAGAAAAATTTCTAAAATTCTCTGAAAATCCCGAAATAATTCCTAGGATTATTTTCCTAAATTTTTGGCCATTTAATTTAGTATTTTAAATTTCCGTATTTAACACCTGGAGATGAAACGTGACAGGGCGACTATCCTCCCGATTAGCCTTTGAGTTTCCCGCATCGATATTGGAGACGACATGTTGCAGATGTTGGATCGAGTGAATACGCTAGAGGGGGGGGGGGTGAATAGCGATCGTATTTTTGTTTCAGAGCGGGGCCATTTAGATTCGGTGCAACCATCGGTCGGGCAATTTTTCTTTTCGTATTTTTGCATTATCATTTAAATTTTTTATTCCCGCACTACTAATCCACGACCAAGTTTTGGTACATTGTCTTTTGGTTGTGTGTTTACAAGTATCAACCGAACTAATCGCTTCTGGAGTAGCTCACGGTAAAACGGGCATAACTTTTGATACAAGTGGACCCACAAAACTTGCTACCCACCAAATCGAAGCTCTCTCAAAGATCTACACTTCTTACAGGGGTTTACCCCGTAACAAGCTGTTTTCGTCCCAAACAAAAAATGACGTTTAGTACCCTTTCGGGGACATCGAAGGTTGTAAGTGCTTAGTTTTTTATTTAGCTATTTATTTCTCGTTTATTTCTTGTCATTTCTTGCATTACTAATCCAAGACCAAGTCTTGGAATTTCTTTTGGTTTGTATTTTTGTTTTGCAAGATAATTAATAGCCCATCTTGAGGGGTTTAACACTGCCCGACCTCCGTTTTATAACGGAGATGACTTCCATTATTGGAAGGGTTGGATGGAATGTTATCTAAAGACCCAAGTCGAGATATGGATTGTCATCCAGACGGGGTTTAATTTACCAACCAATGAAGACGGTGAGCACTTGGACTGCGACAAGTGGACGAACGCCATGAAGCGACAAGTGGAGGCCGATGCGAAGACTACGTAAATCCTGCAGTGTGACCTCTCCAAGGAAGAACTCAACTGTGTTGGCCCCTTCATCAACACAAAAGACTTATGGAACAAGCTCATCGAGTTACACAAAGGGACGACCGATGCAAAGGTATGCAAAAGGGACCTCCTTTTAAATACACTATTTAATCTAAAAATGCAGGATCACGAGACGGCGACTTAACTCCACGCAAGGATCCAGGGCATAATGAACGACCTTTATTCAATTGGACAAAAGATGGAGAATCAAGACGTAATAAGGTACACGTTAAATGCATTTCCTATGACCATTTTGTGGGCATATATGGTTGATGCCTACAAAGTATCTAGAGACTTATCAAAAATTATATTAGACGAGTTATTTTCTGAATTCGAATTGCACAAACAATCTAACTCGGCCCCGATCAAGAGAGGTGTTGCCTTGGTTGTAGGTCAAAGAAGAAAGGGAAAGAGCAAACCACCTCCCGAAGAAGAAGAGTCCGAATCCGAGGGTGAATCCGAGTCGGAATCGGAGGAAGAAATGAAGACCGAACTAGTCAACTTAGCTCGGAGGATGATCAGAAAAGAAAGAAAGCAATCAAAGGACAAGAAACCCCCACAGAACTACAAGTGCTATGAATGCAACAAGAAGGGGCATTTTAAGTCAGACTGTCCAAAAATAAAGCCAAGACATAAGCAACCAAAGAAAGCATTCCAAGCAACTTGGGAAGAAGAAGATAACCAAGGCGATGACTTGACATTCATGGCGAGACCGATAAAGTCCGAGTCTGAGTCCGAAGCCGAAGCCGACTACGAATCCAACTCCGACTTCGACTCTGAGGATGAATTCGAGTCAAGACTCAAAGGCGGCTCAAAGGAGAAGGTCAAGGTAAGTCGTTCGTTAATCGGAAATTTATATCACGCAATTAAATTATTAGATAAGAAGTTAGCTAAGTCCGAGTCTAGGGTCGAGTCTTTGCTTAAGGAGGTTAAACTCCTCAAGCATGAGGCCTCCCTAACCTCTTCAACTAATCTAGTTCGAGAGAGAACCTTAACTCAAGTCAAAAAATTTGAGGAAGAGAATTCTCTCTTGAAAGACAAGTTCAAGAGCTCACGGTTAGGTTGGAAAAGTTCACATTGGGATTCAAGGGTCTTGACCGACTCCTTAGAACTCAAAGTGTCGTGTGCAACAAGATCAAACTCGGGTTTAGGACAACAACTATGAATAAATCGTACATGTGAATTGTCAATCGTAGTAATCAAAGAGTCTAGGCATGAGTCTCTAAGATCTTGTTAAATTCACGATTAGGTTCAACCAAATTTTGGGTTCCCAAGGATCAAGTCCACTATGTGGATAAACCATATCGGTTCAATGATCTAGGGGGAGTTAATACTAAAATTGTATATCTAATCTCTTAGTATAACTTTACATGCTAAGTTTGTTTTAACTTTTAGAACGACTAGATAGGATCAATGATTAGCCAACCTTGACAACATAGTATTAGGATGCAATGAGATGATAGTACGTTAGAGAAACGAGGTCTTGTGTATCCGAGCTAGATGAGACGTATCTAGCTCGATGCATTCGGCTAAGTTGAACTAGCTGAAACTACCTCGCTACATCCTAAACTAGTTAGATCAGGGAGTAATCCTAAGTGAATTAAGTGAGCATTTTCTTAAAATTGGCTTTGTCTAAGAAAGTGGTCGTTGTTCCGATCAAAGAAGGCCTCTGTGTCTTACCACGACCTGGAAGGCATTTTTTCAAAAAGTTCACTTAACGATCTAAAGGTTAAATTCGAATCTAACCCAAGGTTGATTAGTCTTCAAAACACTAAATTTAAGGTTGATTAGTCTTCCAAACACTAAATTTAACTAAGTAAAAATTGAAATCATTTCACGAGAACATATAAGATGAATATGCTTTGAGACACATACAATTGGTGAGATGCTAAGGACAATTAAAATGAGAATAGCATAATTTTCGAAACATTTTCATAACTTATAAGAATATGTATCTTCATGATTGTTGCATTTAATATATATTTGATTGACCAATATTAAATATGTAAGTTAGGCCAAGTTTATACCCCTAAAACCTTCTAGGTTCTGTGTGATTGTCTAAGGGGGAAATACCAATATCAAGGGCTAAAATTTGCTATATTACAATTTTTTAAACTCTTCAAGGTATTTTTGAAATTATACTTGTGTTTATAACATTTAAGTATTTTGAAATCTTAGATTATGTTTGTAATAGCTTCAAAAATTTACTTTATCAAAACTAACTATTATACACTTTCTCACAAAAATAAAGCTAGTTTAACATTGTTGGTGCAGAGGAATAGAAAAAACTTAAATTTATCCAACACCTTTTAAATGAGTCAAGAGTTGACTTCAAAGGGACACATGCTTGGACTTAATTTCTCTATCTTTTAAATGATCTTACAAACGCATATAAAATTTTATCTATATAACATTTCTTCTCTCATTAATCTTTTAAATACACCCCTATCTTATAAATTCACCCCTCGGTTTTTCGATATATGGCAAAAGAGGGAGAAGAGGAAAAGTTAAGGGGAAGTAAAAAGCTTTTTAAAAAATTTAAACTTTCTTTAAGTTTCTTTTTCAAAACTCGCCTAAGGTTAAGGGGGAGGATTTGAAAAAGAACCTAGTTTACTACATGTTTACTACTTGCTTACTATATGTTAACTACTTGCTTACTATATGCTTACTACATGTCTACTACTATTCATTTTAGGCTTTTTTTTTTCTTTAACTTTGAATCAGTTTGTCATAGATCAAAAAAGGGGAGATTGTTGGTGCAGGGGTACCAAATAATCGAACATAGGTTTTGATTATGACAAAGGTTCAAAGTTAAGGTATTATTGTTATCTCACATGCTGTGTTAAGTGTGCAGGTAAAGTATTAAGCTAAGCTGAAGGTCAACGACACCCGGAGAATCTCGGGGTGAGAAACTGTGGTGGTCGGGCGACACCAGGAGAATATCGTTGGAGTTGAGGAACCTCGGTGGTAACCGGAAGCTAAGCGGCAGGTCAGGAGGATCAGAGGTAAGCACTGAGTGCAGAGTAATAGTGAGGTCGTGTCCTCCGTGCGAGGACGAACTTAGGCGGTGATCCGACTAAGACTTCCGAGGGAAGGTCTAGGTCGAGATCGGACAGTAAGGAACCGTCGTAATATCTATTACTTGACATTTCTATGCTAACTCTATGTTGCATATGAGTGACCAAGCCAACGATTATGAAGCTATTGATAGTCGTGATCTACTATCATCGATCGTGATAAGGGTCATCGAGTCAAGATAAGCTCCACTAAAAATAGGGGGATGAGGAGCTTTGACCCAGATCCAGATCTCAGCGAGTTAGGGTTTGAAGGGC
Source organism: Wurfbainia villosa (assembly GCA_025175895.1). Taxonomy (NCBI): domain Eukaryota; kingdom Viridiplantae; phylum Streptophyta; class Magnoliopsida; order Zingiberales; family Zingiberaceae; genus Wurfbainia; species Wurfbainia villosa. The sequence goes on from CM045991.1 coordinate 107,343,234, forward strand.
TATAAAAGCAGAGGCTTTTCACCTCTTTGGATCATCTAATCTTGCTCTCAAAGTGCTCCACCAACGCTAAGCTTCAACGACAATGCTACGCCATCGTAATGCCGACTTCACGCCTAAACTCCGGATCTTCTAGTTGGTAGTTTTAATTTTAGTTGTCTTTACTTGTTCTTTATTGTACTCGAGCTTTTACTTGTAAAGAGGAGAGGTAGGCTTGTTGTCTCTTCCTCAACTTTGTATTTTGTAATCGTCGTCTCCTACCTCAAATGAGGAGGAGACTTTTAATGGATTGCCCCATCGTACGCGGTCTAGGATTGCGGGGCCTTGGAGTAGCAACTTTTCGGTTGTGAACCAAATAAAAACAAAAGGTGTCTATTTACTTTTGTTTTATTTTTATTTCCGCTACAATACTTGGTTTTCTACGAAAAGAAAAGAAAAGTTTTACGATCGCTATTCACCTCCCCCCCCCCCCCCTCCCCTCCTCTAGCGTATTCACTCGATCCAACAAAGATCCGGAGTTTAGGCGTGAAGTTGGCGTTACGGCGGTGTAGCGTTGTCGTTGAAGCTTAGCGTTGGTGGAGCACTTTGGGAGCAAGATTAGATGATCCAAAGAGATGAAAAGCCTCTTCTTTTATAGCCCTTCAAACCCTAGCTCGTTGAGATCTGGATCTGGGTTAAAGCTCCTCATCTCCCATTTTTGGTGGAGCTTATCTTGACTTTCTTCGAGCCGACCAGTTTGAATATCAATTGACTGATGACCCTCATCAGTCGACTGCTAATAGCTTTTAGTCGATTGTTGGCTTGGTCACTCATCTGCAGCATAGAGTTAGCACAAAAATGTCGAGTAATAGATATTACGACGGTTCCTTACTGTCCGATCTCGACCTAGACCTTCCCCCGGAAGTCTTAGTTGGATCACCGCCTAAGTTCGTCCCCGTACAGAGGACACGACCTCACCATTACTCTGCACTCAGTGCTTACCTTTGGTCCTCCTGATCTGTCGCTTAGCTTTCGGTCGCCACCGAGATTCCTCTACTCTAACGAGGTTCTCCTAGTGTCGTCCGACCACTATGTTTTCTCGTCACGAGATTCTCCGAGTGTCGCTGACCTTTAGCTTAGCTTAATACTTTACCTTCATACTTAACACAACATGTGAGATAACAATAATACTTTAACTTTGAATTTTTTCCATAATCAAAACCTAGGTTCGATTATTTGGTGGCTCCTGCACCAACAATAGAGTGCTTGTACCTTGTCTGAGTTAGGTTTAATTCCCCTCTTGGTGGCTATGTATCCCAGAAACTTCCCTCCGCGAACCCCAAAGATACACTTCTTAGGGTTCAACTTCATGTTGTGTCGTCTTAACATTGCAAAAGTCTTTTCGAGGTCATCAACCAAATTAGTAGCTAGTCAGGACTTCACCAAAATGTCATCTACGTAGACTTCCACATTTCTTCCCTTTTGGTGTACGAATATTTTGTCCATCAACCTCTAGTAAGTGGCATTGATATTTTTTAGTCCGAATGACATCACCACATAAGAGTATAGACCACTCGAGATAACAAAGCAGACTCAACTTTGATTTTCCTATCTTTGCTTGAGACTTCCAACAGACAATGTCAATTGATGTGGTCGCTTTTTTGGAGACCTTTTGTCGAGCTCTTAGGAGAGGTAGGGTTCTCACAACTGTAATAGTAAATCTCAACCTGTCAAGGTCAACATGAGTCAGATGGTCCGTCAACAGCATCGCTTGTCAGGCGGTTAGGGGACAACCTCTGCAAGGAATACTCTTATGGCGTGCCATGTGTGCGAGAGCAATCATTAGAAGAGGCAGTTAGGGGACCAAGTATCACTGCATGAGGGAATCTTTCCTTTGGTCTTCACCTCCCGAGTAGCTATGCTCTTAGCTCGCTGTACTTCTATCCTTATTGCTTCCCCTACTCTTGAGTTGCCCTACTCCTTGACACAACTTACTTCTGCTTTCTTCACTTCTCAAGTCGACCTACTTCCGACTCGACTTCCCTTGGTCTTCTACCCTTCCCGAGTCACTTGCTCCCGACTCGACTTATTTTTGCCTTCTACCCTTCCCGAGTCACTCCGCTCTCGACTCGACTCACTTCCGTCTTCTATTACTTGACAGTCGGTTGTATCCGTATAGCGCGACACAACCGACTGAACAATCCTAAAAGTTAACACTCGTCAAGGGGCATTGACATGGCCGTGTGGGATCCCTACGACTATCAAGTCATTTTCTATACAACACTTTTTAAGTAGAGGAGTTAAGTTTCTTCTTATCTCCTGTGTCCTAAAAGTATCAAAATGTGCTTGAATATCATATAATCAAAATCTAATATTATTCGATGTTCTTTCTTTTCTTGGGTCACAATAATTGAACTAATTATCATATGACTATAATCAATAGACGAAAGCATGATTAAACCAACATGAAATTCACATAAAAAAGGCAAAAACATTCATCAACAAAAACAACCTGATCAGGAAACTTAAGAGCTTTGGATTCTACCATTGAGATTCAAATTTTCTTTTCTTGGAATTAAGATTCAAGTTGTGCCAATAGTTTCCTTTTCTCCAACCTTTAAAAACCAATTCTAATTTGTTCTAACTAGTAAAATGAAGTTATCTAAAAAAAATAACAAGTGTAATGTCCAATGATTGTTAGTTTGAGACTAATCACAAATCCAAATGGTCATAACTACTATACTTGTGCTGGGAATATTATATCAAATTGAAACCAAAGATAAACTAACCCATTAACCTCCTGAACTTTGACATTGATTTTTATAAAATCAAATATCCCAATTGCAGTTGTCAATTTGCTAGACTAGTAATTCAAGGAACAAGCTTAACCAATGTAATAACATACACCAAAAAATAATGATAAAAGACAATAAAAAATGATTTTCATCTATTTTCCCAATTGTTTTTATTGGAGTAATTGAAAAAAAAACAATGCACAATAACATTGATCAATGTGCACTGAATGAATATATGCATGAGCATAGAAGATTCAATAGGATATAAAGTTTAATGCAAAAATTTAGAAATAATTTATACTGTAACTTAACTAACAACCTATTTATTTAAGAATTTTTTTCCCTTGACAAAGACAAGCTAATATGAAAAATTATGGTGTAAAATTTTGAATTTAGATACTTTACAATCTTCGGATGTGATCTTTATGCTAAATCTCACAACCCAAACAAAGAAAGAAGTAAAAAAAAAAAACTTTTCATAATATTTTATACAACACGAGTTTGTTATGTACCTATGGAAAGTCTATCATACTTTACTATTACACTAAACATCACCATCACAGAAAAATAACAGTCACAACGTTTAATGTATTTTACAACACATAGTTTTGTCGTATTTTTGACATCGATCGACGGAAAAATCAATTGATGATCAAAGTAAGCAGACATAGCAATATCAAGCTCAAATCTCGTGTTCTCCAAAATCAAACTCAAACTTCATCCAAAATGAAGAAGAAATCAGTCAATTAAATATATATTTTTATAAAAAATTTATCACCTAATTCTGCTTCGACAAAGTTGAAATAAAAAACACCTCGTAGTAAAGAAGAGGGACAACGTAATAGCCTCTGCCCACTGGAAACTTAGTGTTGTCGGAGGGATATCGACCACCGAGTTTGAAGGAACGAGATCACGAGATAGGGAGGCAACAGATACAGGAAAGGCGGGTGTATGGAAGATCGACCGTTGGACCCACCACGAGATTGGTACAGAGATCGCGAGAGGAAGAGGGAGGAGGTGCTTCTTGGCGGGAGACGAACTAGGGTTCTAATATGTGCACGAGACATTGCACATGATTTGAGATTTTAAAAAAGAGGTGTTTAAAATTAAAAAAAACTCATAATTTCATAAATAAGAATAATGCTCCAAAACATTCTCTTATGGTTGTGAACTCAAGCTGATTTATGAGTTTTTCAGACTAATTTTAAAAATATTTAATTTTGTATTTTAAATTATTAGATTAGAGTTTAGGATTTAAGATTGAACTCAAACAAAATATCAATAATTTTTTGGCTAAATTCAAATTTAAATTATTTTATTTAATTATTTATAGGCCGTTCGCACACGAGCACAACAAATTTAAATGGAACTCTATTTATTTTAATCTTATTATACACCGTGTTAATTTGATTTTTTCAAATTAAAATTTAAATAAATCAAATCAAATTTGAATTAGAATCATTTCAAATTAAAATTTGAAAAACTCAGATCGAACTTATCTAGAATTATTTATCACATATTGATGTGGATATAACTTAGCCTACGAGACTTAGAAAATGGTTAAGCTAAGCCGAAGATCAGCGACACCCGGAGAATCCCGAGTCGGGAAACCGTGTTGGTCGGAGGACACCGAGGGAACTTCGTAGGAGTCGAAGAACCTAGGTGGAAGACCGGAAGCAAAGCGACAGGTCATAAAGGACCAGAGGTAAGCTCGTGTGAGTGAGAGATGATAAGGTCGTGTCCTCTGTACGGGGACGATTGTAGGCCGAGATCCGACTTAGACTTCCTGTGGAAGGTCTAGGTCGATATCGGACGGTAAGAAACCATCTCATATTGGTTTAACAATATGTAGCGTCGGGAAGCAGCTAATTCTGTAGCGGCTTCTTCTTTATCACGATAACTAATCCCTTCCGTGATTTGCTTTCCCTTGGTGACTTAATCCATTCTTTCCTTCCCTTTGTCTGTTGTTAATACGGAGACTATTTCTTTTCCAGAGATTAGTCTTGACAATGAGTATGCAAAGACATTTAATTTAGCATCTATGTGCTCAAAATTAATTTTTATACCTGACCCGGTGATGAAGTCAGTAAATGCAATCCACCGTAAGTAAAATTTTAGTGACAACTTGTTCTGTGGAAAATCCTTATACAACTTTACTTGCTTCGTCTTATCAACAATACGACAAATTGATTAATCCACCTGATCAAATGATTGGTGAAATGCATTATGTGGAAAATCTACTAGGAGAAATAGAAAAGAAGACATTTATTCAATGGCGGATGATGTTTCCAGACCAATACGACAAATTGATTAATGCTGTTGATGAAACCAGAACATTTTGTCGCAAATCCGACGGATCATCACCCTTGAAGATCCAGCCTCAGGAGCTACGGCAGAACAAAATCAGGCATATCTCGATCTTGAAAGGTTAGTATGTCATGGCACTAAAGACTTGGTGAATTATATGAATATATACAAAGACCTAGCTGCAAGAACAGGTCGAATGTTTATAAATGAAGAACTGTCTAGCAAATTCTACCGAAAGATGCCACCACTTATTGGACGTCATTTGGAAGCAAGATTCTAGGAGAAGTTCAGAGGCAATACTATTGGTGTCCTACCAAGGATACATCATGCATACCAGGAGCTTACGGAGATGTGTAAGCAGGCAACTTTACAAAGGAGTTTGAAGGATCTTCAGTTCTGCTCTCAAATCCCTATACCCAGTTATTACCAGGGCGAAAGAAAGAAGTATGGACTCCGGAAATCTAATACTTACAAGGGTAAACCTCACAAATCACATGTGAGGGTAATCAAGAGAAAATACTAAAATGACAGAACCAGAGTAAAGAAATGTAAGTGCTTTATTTGTGGAGAAGAAGGGCATTTCGCCAGAGAATGTCACAACAAGGTTGGCAACAAGGAAAGAGTCGCTATGATAAATGAACTAGATTTACCAGAGGATTTCGACATAGTTTCTGTGGATCCAGATGAGAGCAGTAGTGATGCTGTCTGTAGTATGTCAGAAGGAGAAAATGCCACAGAACAACACTGCAATATTGCGACCAATGTACTGCCAACAAACGAATTTATGTTCGTTCTTATAGGAGAACCACAGGGATGGCAAGTTCAAGTTGATATTCCTGAAGAGCAATATTATTGCCAGCATAAATGGAAGGTAAATGAAGAAATTAATACGCCATTTATTAAATGCAACTTTTATGGTACAGTTACTACTCAAAGAGCTAGAAGACATTGTTCAGAATGCAGATTGACGGCTTGTACTCTTTGTTCGGATTACTATTTGAAAATAGAAACTCAGACTGTACCACCACTTCCCTACAGATATGAGCAGAATAATTTAATCATTGAATTATTTGCCTATATAGATTTCTTACAGGCTGAAATCAGGAGATTACAAGCAGAGCTGGACAGAGTTTTGAAGTGTAACCAGGAGGCAGAAGCAACATTAACCGAGGAATTAGCGGAAGAATTGCAACAGCTAAACCTTCATGACCTACAAAAGGGGAAGGAGCAATTGCACTTTCTGGAAATATCTATATTTCCAGCAACAGGAGGACACTATCATCCAAGGAGGACTTTAAATAGGTTATACCATATGGTTGTTGAAATTGAAATACCAACTATTCCTCCATTTCAGGTGAATGCTATTTTAGACACTGGAGCTACAACTTGTTGTGTGGATCAAAGATCAATACCAGCACAAGCATTAGAAAAGAATCCTTATACCGTCATTATTAATGGAGTAAACTCAAAGCAAACAGCAAATTGGAAATTCAAAGGAGGACAAATGAAGATTGGTGAGAACAAATTCAGAATCCCATTCACCTATTCATTTGAAATGACATTAGGAGAAGGGATTCAGATGGTGTTGGGAGGGAATTTTATTAGAGGAATACAAGGAGGAGTCCGTATAGAAGGTAATACTGTAACCTTCTAAAAAAATATAACAACTATTGCTACAAATGCCACAGTTGCAACAGCGATAGACGAACTTCAGCTTGAAGAAATGGAGTACTTAGACATCCAGGAAAAGGTATTCTTTACGGCAACCCCTTCAAATACATTTATACTTCAGAAACATGGATCTCTTTTAAATAGGTTACGGGATCAAGGGTTCATCGGGGACAATCCATTACGACACTGGTCAAGAAATGGAACTCTGTGCAAGATAGAAGTATTCTCTGTGTGGAAGAAGGACAAGTTGACCTACCACTTGTCACAGAACAAAGTCATCAAGCCCTAAGAGAATCAGGTTTCTTTCATATTCATATGGGTCTTGTTATGATAAGAATATATACTCTCCACAGAAGAAATACAGGTGTTATAGTACTGGTAATCTTGTGCGACACCAGGTGGCGAGGGGACAGATCTATTATAGCCACAATGGAAATGGATCTGACAAGAGGAACGCAAATGGTTTATGTAATTCCAGATATGATGATGAATCTGGAAGACTTTGCAAACCATATAGAAATATCTGTTCAAACTCGAGGATACCAGGACTGACAAGGAGGATCTAGTAACCTGTTAATCACCAGAATGATGATTGGTCGGTTAACTAATACTAGTTTCACAAATTTTACTTACAATGTTCAGAATGTTGCAGATTATCTCGCCAGCAGGGGAGTTATTGCATTACCCGGTTCAAGATTCACCACAGATGAGCTACAACAACAACGGTGGATCCTAAGACCAACACAGAGAAGAAACCCTATGGCTCTAACTAGGGTTGATACTAGAACATTACTGGATGGAAGCGTTTCTTTACAATTCCAAGGATATACATCAATCACTGAACCCAGGGCGATCACGGCAACAGAGGATGATGTTGAAGCATGTTCACCAGAAAGAGAAATACTATCAGTATTAATTACTGAAGAACCAAATTTTGAAGTAATGAGGATGCATCCTGAAGCTATTACTCCAATAAGAAGGACATCAGGAGCAGCAGGTTATGATTTACATATTTGTGATAATTATAAAATAGGGCCAGGAGACAGGGCTTTACTCCATACGGGAATAGCATTCGCAGTTCCAGAAGGACACTATGGCCGTATTGCTGCAAGGTCAGGGAGTGCATGGAAAAAGGATATTATGATTGGTGCAAGAGTTATTGATTCTGATTATAGGGGAGAAATTAAAGTTCTAGTTTTAATATGACATTTGAAGATTTATATATTAAGCAGGGAGAAGCAATCGCTCAATTAATCCTAGAGAGGATTTCTACACCACCACTAACAATGGTTCCTTGCCTTGAAAGCACCATTCGAGGACCCCAAGGATTTGGGTCTACATCCCCATCCTCCCGGGCCATACAAATAGGGACCCAGCATGGGATAACCTTATTGGCTAGATCGGTAGTTGTTGGTTTTGAGTTTTCAGCAAGATTAAGATATTCTAAGTTCGGGTTTCGGGTTTTCACATACCACTCTCTTATATTTCTCTCGAATTTTTCACTCATCCGAAGGATCTGCTCGTCTTACTTCTACTTACAGCTTAGGAACCTGTAAAATTTTCATGCTCACCTGACGGACTTGGCTCCCTAGGAGACTTATAAGTACTGCAGTCTTTTGCAATCAATTAACAGACTCGGTCGCCTTATTGTAGAATTAAGATTCACTAATCCTTTTGTCTTCTAATTTCAAAATTTATTCGGGAAATATCCCCTATTTCAAGACTTCAGGCTTACCATCTTACGCACTTACTAGCCTTGCGGATAAATCGGACCAAGGATGCATGTCGAGTCTCCACCTTTCATCTTTAAGGTTAATTTCCAGAGAACAAATTTGAAATCAAGTAAAACACGTGATTATAAAGAGAAGAAGTATGCACCCGTACCTTCGCCTAGAATCTTGGATTTTAGCCTTGCATAATTTTAATCAACTAGCTCTGATACCAAAAACAAGGATCGACTTCCAAAATATGAAATAAAACCTGAGACGATGCTCGGAGTTTTGATTTCTTTTGAAAGATTTAAAACAAACTTGCAATCTTGCACTTGAAAATGCTCACACACTTAAGGAATGGTAGGCTTGGTGTTGCTCAAGTCTGCTCAAACCTTATACACTCGTAGCCTTATATAGAGGAACGAGGTTGTATCAGTAATTAAAGCGGGTGCTCATTTATTAGCCCCATCGTCCTTTGATTCTGATACCCACGATTCTCTATGGCTTTACAATTCCTTCTCACTCCTTTACAGCTATTAACTCCTTTATAACTATTAGTGATAGGACATAAAACTGATAAGACATAAATCAACATCCGACTTTAGCTGCATTATTGTACTGTACAACTATTCACTCCTTTACAGCTATTAGTGATAGGACATAAAACTGATAAGACATAAATCAGCATCCGACTTTAGCTGCATTATTGTACCTCAAGGCAAGACGGCTCCCCGAGGCTCAGTCTTGCTTTGGGCTCACCACCGCTTTCGGCTTAATGGGGTGTTGCCTTTATTTTTCCAAGGACTGAATTTAAAGCATTGGATACCTTCCAAAGGTCCTTTCTTATCTCCTTTAGTGCTGGTAGTGCGCTCAGAAAATAATTCTGATATCCACCTTCTCTGTACCGTCTGCTTGTAAAGTTAGATTCTTTCATCTGTTCGATCATTTCTAGCTCTTGAAGTGCGTAGTATAGGTTTTGTGAGGCTTTTTCTTCAATGTTGTCCAGCGTTCTTCTTTTCTGATGTTCTTGTGGAGTAAAAACATTTTTACTCACATCTTACAGTACCTTCTCATATTGGTTTAACAATATGTAGCGTCGGGAAGCAGCTAATTCTGTAGCGGCTTCTTCTTCATCATCACGATAACTAATCCCTTCCGTGATTTGCTTTCCCTTGGTGACTTCATCCATTCTTTCCTTCCCTTTGTCTGTTGTTAATACGGAGACTATTTCTTTTCCAGAGATTAGTCTTGACAATGAGTCTGCAAAGACATTTAATTTAGCATCTATGTGCTCAAAATTAACTTTTATACATGATCCGGTGATGAAGTCAGTAAATGCAATCCACCGAACTCGAGATGGTTTATTCCTAGCCATCTTATTATAAAAGCTAATTATTGCCTGACAGTCTGTCCTCAGGGTGATCTCTTCTTTGTCTAAGTAGTGGATTTTCAAAGCGCTCATAGTTTCCATAGCAGCAAATATTTCTACATCTATGACTGATTTGATTATTGGAAATTTACCATGAGCAAAGGCACAGACTTTCTCAGTGCTTCTAGGATCATATTTAGATTTCTTCCATTTGCATACTCCACCCCATCCTGTCATGCATCCATCGGTTTCAAGTATAATGTATGCCTGTTCAGGGGGAAGTTCCAAGTTTGGCAGTTGCTGGATCTGGGTTTTTATTTCTTTGACTAAAGCCCAATCCGAGGGCTTCATTCGTTTATCACCATGCATGGAGGTCTTCTCATATAAAGGTCCCAATTTTGAACTTAAATTTGGGATGTATGTTTGGGCGTAGTTAAGAATTCTGAGCCAAGATCTCAAACCTTTCTTTTCCCTCAGACTTTCATCTTTGAATTCCGCAATCTTTTTGATTATATGAGGTTGTAATTTTAGCTTTCCCTCCCCTATTTCTGCTCCAAGGAATTCAATCTTTGAGACTGCCAATTTGCATTTAGTGAGAGATAAAACTAGTTCATGCTTTTTACAAATGTTGAGCATAATTTCCAGATGCTTCACATGCTCCTTTTCTGAATTTGAAAAGACAAGGATATCATCAATGTATACAGAAATAAATTCTTCTGTACCTTTGAAGCATTGGTCCATTTTTCGTTGGAAGATTGCCGGTGCATTTTTTAATCCGAATGACATTGCTAGCCATTCATAAAGACCAGAAGGGCAAATAAATGCCGTCCATTCAATCGAAGCAGGGTCCATGGCAACCTGATGAAATCTGGACTTTAAATCAAACTTTGAATAAACTTTTGAATTGCCGACTTTCTTGAGAATAGTGTTTATGCCGGGCAAACTGTACTGATCCTTGTAAGTGTTGTCATTGAGCGTTCGGTAGTTGAATACCATACGCTCCTTTCCTTTTACCTCTTTGCCGCTGACTGGATCAATACTAGTCCCTGATTGGACTATCATGGCTATGGTTCTGTGTCTGCTTTTACTGGGTTGAATAACTTTCAATTCCAGGAGTATATTAACATGTTTTTCAAATGCAGTCTTCATTGCGGGAGTGATATGGGACAATGGTTTGTCTTGTATGGTAATATCTGGGTTAATTACTTCTATCTTGCACAGAATTCCATTTCTTGACCAGTGTCGTAATGGATTGTCCCCGATGAACCCTTGATCCCGTAGCCTATTTAAAAGAGATCCATGTTTCTGAAGTATAAATGTATTTGAAGGGGTTGCCGTAAAGAATACCTTTTCCTGGATGTCTAAGTACTCCATTTCTTCAAGCTGAAGTTCATCTATCGCTGTTGCAACTGTGACATTTGTAGCAATAGTTGTTATATTTTTGTAGAAGGCTCCACGCAGATGCGTGGTTGCACGTCTGCACACATCTTCACAACGTGCAGAAATTGGGTGTAACTACCAACATTATGATCAACACTTTTCTTGTGTCAAATTATTATACAAGGAGTCTATTACAACTCTTCGATAGAATAAATTGATATCAGTTAGTTTTTTAAATCATTTGAATGCCTTTAGTAGACAAGTTTTTCATAAAATACAGTTATATATCTTCTTGTTGATTATCCTTTTTATTAATGCACATTTTTTCAGGCCAAGTTAAAAATATTGGAACGGTAGTCTTTGGTGTATTTAGCTTATTGAGAAGATGGTTCAATACAACTTCAAGAAGATCACAGTAGTCCCATCTGGGAAGGACTTCATCGACATCATCCTCTCGCGAACCCAGCGTCAAACTCCAACTGTTGTCCATAAGGGATATGCCATCTCTCGCCTTCGTGAGTTTTATATGCGCAAGGTGAAGTATACCCAACAGAACTTCCATGAGAAGCTGTCAGCCATCATCGATGAATTTCCTCGTTTGGATGACATACACCCGTTCTACGGAGATTTGCTTCATGTGCTGTATAACAAAGATCACTACAAGCTTGCTCTTGGTCAGGTTAACACAGCCAGAAACATTATTGGGAAGATTGCAAAAGATTATGTTAAGTTGCTCAAGTATGGTGATTCATTGTACCGTTGCAAGAGCTTGAAGGTTGCTGCTCTGGGTCGTATGTGCACTGTTATAAAGCGCATCAGCCCTAGCTTGGCTTATCTGGAGCAGATACGGCAGCACATGGCTAGGCTGCCTTCGATCGATCCAAATACTCGCACAATTTTGATCTGTGGATATCCCAATGTAGGCAAGAGTTCCTTCATTAACAAAATCACTAGGGCTGATCTTGATGTCCAGCCATATGCCTTCACTACCAAGTCTCTGTTTGTCGGTCACACCGATTACAAATATCTTCGTTATCAGGTTATCGATACCCCTGGGATTCTAGATCGTCCTTTTGAAGACAGAAATATCATAGAAATGTGCAGTATCACTGCACTGGCACACTTGAAAGCTGCAGTCTTGTTCTTTCTTGACATATCTGGATCCTGTGGCTACAGCATTGCTCAGCAAGCAGCTCTCTTCCATAGCATCAAGTCATTGTTCATGAACAAACCGCTTGTTATTGTGTGTAATAAGATTGATTTGCAGCCATTGGAAGGGCTTCCTGAGGAGGACATGAAGCTGGTGATGGAGATGAAAGCTGAGGCCGTCAAGTCAATAATAGCACAAGGTGGAGATTCCAAGGATGACGACGGGGTTTTACTCACTATGAGTACCATGACGGATGAGGGTGTAATTGCTGTCAAGAATGCTGCCTGTGAAAAACTTTTGAATCAGCGGGTAGAGATAAAGATGAAGTCGAAAAAGATAAATGATTGTTTGAACAGATTCCATGTTGCAGTTCCTAAGCCTCGTGATACAAAAGAGCGCCCACCATGCATTCCTCAAGCTGTTTTAGAAGCTAGAGCCACTGGTAATGTGAAGGAGAAACGGAAGCTCGAGAAGGATCTGGAAGAGGAGAATGGCGGAGCTGGTGTTTATTCTGCTAACCTAAGAAAGCATTATCTGTTAGCTGAAGATGAGTGGAAGGAAGATATTATGCCAGAGATCCTAGATGGGCACAACATGTATGATTTTGTCGATCCCGACATCTTGCAGAGGTTAGAGGAGCTTGAACGACAAGAGGGTCTGCATCTCGATGGAGAGGCGGTTGAGGACTTTGAAATGGACGGGAAAGAACTTACTGAGGAAGAGCAAGCACTCCTCACTGAGATCAGAAGAAAGAAGAAATTGCTTATCCATGAACATAGGATAAAGAAGAGCACTGCTGAGAGCCGTCCCATTGTACCAAGGAAATTTGATAAAGACAGAAAATACACAACTGATAGGATGGGAAGAGAGTTATCTGCTCTCGGGATGGACCCTACTGCAGCCGTCAATCGTGCTCGTAGTCGATCTCTCTCTAGGAGAGGTCGCAAACGGGATAGATCGCTGGCAGGACAAGGCGAAGAAGGGGAAGCTATGGATGTTGATAACGAACAGTCTAACAAGAAGCTGCGTGCACAGTCGAGGTCGAGGTCGAGGTCTGCATCTCGATCATGGGCAATAACTGGGACCCCTGGTGAATTCACTCCTGGAGAAGGGTTCAGAGACGCTGCTCAAAAACAACAGGCGCTGAAAATCGCTAAGAAGTCAGTGAGGCAGAGAAACAAGGCTGCTCGCAAGGGAGAAGGTGATAGAGTTATTCCAAACCTGAAGCCAAAACATTTGTTCTCTGGAAAGCGAGGCATCGGCAAGACCACCAGGCGCTAGTTTTTGCAAATGTTTTCGAAGTTTTAGCTATTATGCTTGTGTTTTTTTCATAGGTTTGTTGTCTAAGCAGACTTTTTCAGAGTATTTTGCTTAGTTGATTGAAACTTAGTAGTCGGATTGCAGTGTCGTTGTGCCGGAGCATGATTTATTTTTAGTATTTTTGTAAACTGAATTTCAATCTCCATAATTCATTTTGGATGATATATTGGCAGTTTTTATCTTCTAATTTTTTCTGCTACAGGTAAATTTTCTTGTTGCTGCAATAAATTATATTTGAGTCTGTTTAACAATTTGAAGTCTTTATGTCGTACTTGACTGAAGTGTGTAAGATCAAATTAACTGCAATTAAGTCGTAAAACTATTGATTTCATTTGTAAATTATGTATTCTAGTAACAACAGTAACTGAATGTAGAATTGTGGTCGAACCCAGAGGAGAGGATGTGGCATAGTTCTGATTTAGTTTGTTCTATCAAATTCTATCCTGGATTTGATAAAAAAAAAAATTAGAGAACTGCAACAAGAGATTCTGACAATGAAAGTCTTTCCTCCCAAGGTTAAGTCTATGATTTAGAGAGTTGCAATAAACATGAGACTGGAAGCCTCGCAATCAAAGGATCATAGCTTCACTGTAGATCTAGAAGAACAAAAAGAAAAAGGTACAAAAAAATAAAATAAAATTCTGTGTGGATTCTGCAAGAAGTTAAATGATACTAATAAAAAATATTGGTGATTTCATCTGCAATTAAAGCCTGATCATTTAAAGGAAAAGGATCAATCATTCTCACATCTCAGAATGTGGACTGTCACATAAATCGGATAATGCTGCGAACAATTTCAACTTCTCTAATATGTTATTCTATTTGGATTTTTTTTTTATAAATTCATCATAGCTAAGAATCAAACCATATATATTTGAGAATTAAGTTAGACACCTTATCATTGCATCGAGTCCCAAGGGTCATTCTCACCTCTTAGAAGATCTATAAGGCAAAGATTTCTTCTGTCTAACTGGATAGATTATCACAACCTTAAGACTACGTCTCATTGAATTGTTAATTATTACCATACTGATAATACTTAAGTCATCAAGGATTCTTAATTGACATTGACCAAGTATAGGAACTCACGAGCTTTAATGGCCAATGAACAATTAGAGTAGAAAAAGGTAATACAAGAAGAGGTAGATGCTCTCACAAAAAAAAAAAAATGAAAAATTACAGTCTTACCCAAGAGCAAGAAAGTAGTAAATGGTGTAAATAGATCTACAAAGTCAACCATAAGAAGAATAGTTCAATAGATCATTTTGAAACTAGATTAATAGTTAAAGGATGCACTCAGACTTACAGTGTTGATTATACAGAAATATTTGCTTTTGTGGCTAAGATGAACACTATAAGGGACCCTTTATCACTAGCCATCAATAAGAGATGACTAATATATCAAATGGATGTCAAGAATATCTTTCTTAAGGGGAACTAGATGAAATAGTATATATGCAACTGGGAGCAAAGCTAGCCAATAGTTTAGTCCTTGCTTATGGTTGAAGGGATGGATAAAGATGAGCTCTTCATTAACACAAAGAGGTACTAGAGATTAGTCAAGAGACTCATCTAGTGAACTATTACCAAATCTGATATAGCATGCTATTAGCTAAATCATCCAACATATGCATGCACCCAAGATGAGTTATTGGAAGGCAACTGAAAAGTTCCTTAAATAACTCAAAGGATGTATCAGAAGAGGAATTTGCATGAAGAACAATAATAACTCAGAGATTTTTGTGTAACTCTAGGAATATTTATTAAAATTGAAAAATTTGTTTTTATAAATAAAAAATTAATTATGTCACACTTAGAAGGGTATAGTATGTTGGTGCAAGGGCATCAGTTAATCAAACATTGATTTTGATAATGACAAAGATTCAAAATTAAGTTATCTTGTTATCTCATATGTTATATTGAGTGTACAGGTAATGTATTAGGCTTTGTTAAGGTCGACGCCGCCAAGAGAATCTCGGAAAGTCAAGAAACCTCAGTGGTCGTATGAACCTGCACCAGGAGAATCTCGATGGGACGAGAAACTTCGGTGGTCGATTGACCATGTCGAAAGACGCCAGGAGAACCTCGGAAAGTCGAGGAACCTCGGTGGTCAAGTGATCGGAAGCTAAGCGACAAGTCAGAAGGACCAAAGGTAAGTTCCGGGTGTGGAGCGATGGTAAGGACGCATCCTCGGTAAGATTACAATCCTAAGCGTCGATCCGACCAAGGCTTCCGGAGGAATGCCGAAGTCAAGATCGGACGGTCAAAGGACTGTCACACTCCATGTCATTATGCATCTCTTGTGCTAACCTTGTGTTGCAAGTGTCAGGTTGAATTCTCAAGTGTAGCAGTCGATCGGAAGCAGTCAACTACCAATAGGATCAGTCAACTGATGTCGACGAATCATCCCAAAGCACAAGGTCAAAGAGTTATCATTCATTGTTGTCACCTCATGATAAGATAAGCTACTACCTCAAGATAAGATCCACGAGATTTGGACCTAGATCTGGACTTATTCCAAGGCACCAATCTATAAAAGTAGGGGAGGACACAAACCCTAAATCAATCAATGAACTTCTAAGAGCTCCTGCTCTCCGGCCGTGTTTCTTCATGCTACAATGCTACTCCGACCGTGCACCCTCTACAATTCATTATCGGTACTTTGTTTAATTCTTACTTATTACTTGCTAAGAGGAGAGATAGGTTTGTTACATCTTCTTCTACATATTTTGTAATCAATTGTCTCTTACCTCCAACGAGGAAGAGACTTTTAGTGCTTTGTCCTTCGGAAGCGATCGAGGATCGCAGGGCCTTGGATTAACAGTCGGTTGATTGTGAGCCAAGTAAAAAATTCATTGTGTATTTTGTTTCTTTTGTTTCTGATGCGTTTAACTTTGTTTTTAAAAGAAAAAAAAGATTTTTAAAATACGTTATTCACCCTCCCCCCTCCAGCGTCTTTTCTCGATCCTACATAGTACCGTTCACCCTCCTCTCTTTAACGGAGAGGACTTTTCCTATTGGAAGAGGCAAATGAAGTGTTTCATGAAAATCGACCTCGAGGTGTGATTTTTGTAGGAACGTTGGTGGCCGACTAGAT
Organism: Wurfbainia villosa; assembly: GCA_025175895.1. NCBI lineage: Eukaryota > Viridiplantae > Streptophyta > Magnoliopsida > Zingiberales > Zingiberaceae > Wurfbainia > Wurfbainia villosa. The sequence continues at coordinate 107,360,011 of CM045991.1, forward strand.
GGGGGTGAATAGCCCTCTTTCGTCGTATGAACGGAATTGCTTGTCTACAAATATAATTAGCGTAACGGAAACAAAACTAAACAAGCAATAACGATAAGTAAAAAGATAATCAATGCTAACACACGATATAACATGGTTCACGGCCTCGCCACTAATCCATGGTCCGATTCGTCTCCGGTGAATCATTCCGAAACCAATCCACTATTGGTCTCTCCCTTTAGCCCAAGCAAGGTGGAGGTAAACCTTTACACCAATGAGAGCACTCCTTCTTTTACAATAGATATGAAAGAAAACTAGAAGGAGTTTGAGCTTTGTGGGGAACTTAGATGATCACTTAGAGCATAAGTATTTTTCATCTAAAAACCCCTACCCTCTCTTTTTATAGAGAGGAAGCAATTCTTTCCGTTGGACACTATCAGTCAAGTGATGCTTTCATCAGTCGACTGATGTCGACTCCAACGACTTCTGACCAGGCCGGATTCGCGTTCGTTCGGTTACGTATTGCTAACGATCCGGATGATGGGTCGTGATGATCATCGATCGGCGATATGGACTTCGGTCCGACTTCGCCGAGCTGCGGTAGTCGATCGGCTACTTCTCGCGATCGGCGATTGCTTCCTTAAGCGATCGGTGATGTCGACGATTCATCGGCCACACACTAATCGATTGGCGATCGACTTGGCGATCGGCATGACATAGCGATCGGCCCGGTGATCTAAACCTCAAACTTTACCTGTTTGGCGTCTGATCGGGTAAACCTCAGCCCTTGCGGTCGAGCCTCAGACACTTAGTCATTGACCAAGTTCACCTAATGAGCTACTTACAATTCACTCATTCTCTCATCTCGAAGTCCCTCGAAGCTCTCTTTGTTCGCGCCCGTCCCTCGGCGACATCAAGCGCCGCGACTCTGCAATGCTCGCCGTGTCTTGCCCTCGAAGTGCTTCCTTAACCGCTTCAAGTCATCTCGTCCGATGGTCCCTCGGATGCATCAAGCACATGACTCTGCAATGCTCCTTCGGCGACTCAAGCATGAGGTTGTGAGTTGGTGAAACTTGCCAAAGCTCCATGTGCGAATTACTAAGTCCTGCAAGACTCCAACGCACATATCAAATCCAATCATCCTAACTTAAATCCTTTGTCACCCACATCAAAACCATATCACATGGGTTGATTACCCTAACAATCTCTCCCTTTTTGATGTGTGACAATCCATTTAAGTTAGGTAAACAAATAACAATAACATAAGCAAGGAAAGCATGTAAGTAAAAACCTGAGTATAACAACTCCCCCTTAAACATGCAACTCCCCCTTAAGACATGCTAAATTTTCCCTCTTAGTATGATTAACTTAAACCTTATCAATTCTCCCCCTTTGACACCATCAAAAATATTATCTAAATATTATACACACATGATATCATCTCTAAGAAGGAAAAATACCAAAAACCATACAAAACATGATAAAATTAGGTTACTATGCTGCATGCGATACATCGATCGATTAGTTGGTTGGACTACGATTGGACACATATTTTAGGTTTTTTGATTTTCTGGATGAAATTCAGAAATACACTAAAAATTCCAAAAAATTCAAAAAATCGTGAAATTTTGAAAACACATTTCTTTTAAAGTCCTTTATCAGTGAAAAATGAGTTTTCATGAAAATTACTTATATTTTCAATGATTTGCCAAAAATCCAAAAGTTTCAAAAATAACTAGTGTTTTGATTAAGTTAGTATCAATTTTAGCACATAGTTTTGCATTAGATTGTTTCAAAACATGAAAACACAGATTTTAAAGTAAGAAATGGTTTTGAAAACATATGAAATATCCAACCATGATCTTTGGGCAATATGTCTATAAATTAAACATAAGTCTTCCCCATGATTAGTCTATTATTGCTATTTTGATACTTAAAATGACCATCTAAATGTTATAGGCATTAGTGGACCATTTGTATCATCCTATCATCTCACCCATACTATGTTTTCAATCAAAGTTATCCTTATGGTGAATGTGAGATGTTCCTAAAGGTATTTATGTACTTAACCTTCAAATTCATGCATTTCTACCCATGGTTAAGTATCATCTTAACATACCACATGATCATAAAGGCATATATGCATTGATTTCACATTATGATCATGAAACACAAGTATCCATCAATTTGTAATTATGCATTAGATATAAAATCATGAGAATAAGTCAAGTATCACCTAAAGCATGATTTAAACTATTTATGGGTGCATTATCATCACCCAACACTATTTCAAAAATTTGTCCCGATCATTAGGTCAACCAAAACATATGATATAAGTAAAATCCTTATGGTTGACTAACCTAGGGTTTTCCTAACCCTTAAGGATGGATTTAGGAACCCAAAACAAGTTCTTTCCTATGGGGTTCACTAAATATTCCTTAGGGATCCATTTTCTAGCTATTGCCTTGTTCTTGGCTTGACCCCTAGCAATCAAACATTTATAGGCCTTTTCATTTGTCTTTCCCTTATAACCTAGGTCTTTCCTATTGAAACTTGCCCTTTGGCTCCCTATAATCATATTAAGGGTGTTGGAGCTAATTGTGAATTTTTCTAGGGTTTTAGTCAAATGGTCTACCTTTTCCCTTAACACCCTATTTTCTTCAATGCATGCATCATTAACATCAAAGGGCATGTAAAGATCATGTGAGCATGCATCATCATTAATATTTAAACATGCTTTTTCTAGTTTTTCTTCTAAATCCTTAATTTGATCAAGCATGCATTTGTTCTTTTTCTTAGCCCTAAATAAATTCCTAGTTAAGCTAGAAATCATGGCAACTATTTCTTGAGTGGGAAGATGTTTTACCATAGTTTCCATGTCTTTTTCTTCGGATGAAGGGGATGATGAAGAGCCTCCCCTTTCACTAGAGTTCTCCTCACTTGTGCTTGATTTTTCTTGCTCGGAGGAGGAGGTGTCTAGATCATCAAACGCCATTAGAGCCAAGTTTGTGACAAAGGTGTTTTCTTTCTCCGATGATGATGATGAGGAAGGATCATCCCATGTCCTTGCCTTGAGTGCCTTGGTCTTCCCTTTTTCTTTGGCCTCCTTCTCTTCTTCCTTCTTCTTGCTCCCCTTCTTATTTTCTTCTTTTCTCCTCATTTCTTCTTTGCTCTTGTTCAAGAGGGACATTCGTCTCTTGTATGTCCCTCTTGTTGGCAATTATAGCATATTATCTTCCTCTTGTGCCTTCTCCTATCATAAGATTTGTTAAATTGTAAATTTCTTAAGGCACGCCTTACCTTCCTTACCATATAAATATCTTCATTGCTATTCATGGAAGATGATGAGGATGTTTCATTGGATGAGGAGGGAGTCTCTATCTTCTTCTTCTTCCCCTTGTTGGCTACTAAGGCCACTCCTCTTGATGGCTTGATGCTGTAGGGGATCGATTGGATGCTAGAGGGGGGTGAATAGCGCGTTACCGTTCGTTGATGGAATTCGATCGTGATCGCGTCTACAAATCATGTTAGCGTAGCGGAATAATAATAATAAAATCAATAACATGAAACACAATCACAAACACAAGATGTTTAACGTGGTTCGGAATCGAACGGTTCCTACTCCATGGATCGAACTCTAAAGAGCTCTAGTGACGCCAATGCAATCACTAATCACAAATACTCCTTCTCGACACAAGTCGGAGGCGGAGAAACCTCGTACAAAAGATTACAATAATAATCTAAATGGATACAAGCAAATACAATAATGAAATACAATGTAAGTAAAGAAAACTACTTTATAATTGCTCTTTGAATGCTTGATCACTTGGTTGCTTGAAATCAACTTGGAGACTCTGATTTACAATAGAAAATTGCCCCAAAAGCCCTCAAGAAACCATTTCTTTTTCCTCCATCACAAGCTCCTTATAAAGCTTCAACCTGTGCCGAAAAAAGTCGATCATTCGATTGGTCGGGACCATCAGTCGACTGATACCACTGTTGTCGTGAGACAACGAGTATATCCATGCTGGATAAGTCCAACGAATCCATCATCAGTCTATTGATCATGACCATCAATCGACTGGTCAAGCCTCCACTCATTGCGCCCACGGCGATCGAGTGGTCGATCGTGTAGAATCCGAGAATCGATGGTGATCACTTGATCATCGATTGCAAATCCATCAGTCGACTTCTCATCTCTGGTAGTCGATTGCTAGGCCACTTCCCGCAGTCAAACCCTAGTTGACTCAGGCCAGTCGACTACCACATGGCACCAGTCGACTAGCACACCTCAAACATGAGGTTTTAGCCCAAGTATGGTTCCCCCATACTTGCTAGACCACCCTTAACCTAGACCTAAGCCTTCTAGCCACCTCCATCAGCCTTGCGCCTCTCGGATCCCTCCAAGTCATCCATGACTTGTTCATCTATCGCGCTAGCCTTCAGGTGCTTCCATCAGCTATGTCATGCTAACCGTGTCTACATCGCCAAGGCACATTGGACTTACGCCGCCAAGACTCCGCTTGGACTTTACGCCGCCAACCATTGGACTTATGTTGTCAAGACTTCACCCTTAGATTTTACACCGCCAATATCAAACCCCTTGGACTTCTCAAATGCCAAGACTCAAGCTTGGACTTTCCCTTGCCAACCCATGTTGGACTTTCCATGCCAAGACCCATGCTTGGACTTTACTTTGCCAAGACCCATGCTTGGACTTTACATTGCCAAGACCCATGCTTGGACTTTCCCAGATGCCAAATGTCCCACTTGGACTTTCCATGCCAAGTACCTAAGACTTGGACTTTCCCATGACAATTACATTGTCATATGTTTTTGTCGAACATCAAAACATCTCTCGAGCCAAGCTCGAGTCCTGGTCAATCGTGACATGGGCCGATTGCACCAACAATCTCCTCCTTTTTGATGTTTGACAAAAACCAAACAAACCATTTGAGTTAGACCATCTAACTCAAAAACTCCTTACCAATTATCCCAAATTGGTAATCTTATCTTTCTCCCCCTTTTTGACATACATCAAAAAGGTTATCTCTCCAAGGAGGTCAATGTCTAATGTCCCAATGAGATCTTATAATCTTCTCCTTGATCCAAAAATACCTAGGATGTCTACCATCTTCCTAGTGATAAGTGTTGGTGCAATCGGCCCAGGTCACGATTGACCAGGACTCGAGTTTGACTCGAGTGATGTTTTGATGTTCGACAAAAACAAATGACAATGTAATTGTCATGGGAAAGTCCAAGTGGGACACTTGACATTTGGCAAAGTCCAAGCATGGGTCTTGGCAAGGTAAAGTCCAAGTCATGGGTACTTGGCATGGAAAGTCCAAGTGGGACACTTGGCATTTGGGAAAGTCCAAGTCTTGAGTACTTGGCACAAGGAAAGTCCAAGCATGGTCTTGGCATGGAAAGTCCAACATGGGTTGGCAAGGAAAAGTCCAAGCATGGGTCTTGGCATGGAAAGTCCAACATGGGTTGGCAAGGGAAAGTCCAAGCTTGTGTCTTGGCATTTGAGAAGTCCAAGGGTTTGATATTGGTTGCGTAAAGTCCAAGCGGGAGTCTTGGCAGCATAAGTCCAATGATTGACGGCGTAAAGTCCAAGCGGAGTCTTGGCGGCGTAAGTCCAATGTGCCTTGGCGGTGTAGACACCGTTAGCATGACATAGCCGACGGAAGCACCTAGAGGCTAGCGCGATGGATGAACAAGTCATGGATGACTTGGAGGGATCCGAGAGGCGTGAGGCTGATGTAGGTGACTAGAAGGCTTAGGTCTAGGCTAAGGGTGGTCTAGCAAGTATGGGGGCACCATACTTGGGTTAAAACCTCATGTTTGAGGTTGGCGATCGGCGACATCATGGCGGATTCATTGCCGTGAGTCGACTTGAGTTCGAGCCGGTTTAAGCTGGAAATGCTGTGCCGTCATTGCTCATTGGAGCGATCGCCAAGGGTCGATCGGCCAATCCAATGTCGAGCAGCGAGCGCTCGTGGCCGGCGGGTCGATCGGCTATTAGCGATGCCAAGAGATCCGCTTGGAGTTTTTCCAGCGTGGATCGAGCCGTTGTCTCACGCGACAACGGTGACATCGATGGTGACTTATGGCGGTGGTGATGGCGAAATCTAGGTCGCGCGCAAGGATAAAAGGAGCTCGGCGGGAGGGTTTTTGGCGATTTCTTTGACATTTTGAGGCGATTTCTTTGCTGCAAATCAGGGTCTTCAACCATGGTTCAAGCGATCAACAAGAAAGCAATCAAAAGGCATTTGTAAAGCTTTTTCTTTACTTATATTGCATTGTATTTCATTGTATTTGCTTGTATCTACTTAGATTATTGTTGTAATCTTTTGTACGAGGTTTCTCCACCTCCGACTTGTTGTCGAGAAGGAGTATTTGTGATTAGTGATTGCATTGGCGTCGCTAGAGCTCGTTAGAGCTCGATCCATGGAGTAGGAACCGTGTGGTTCCGAACCACTTTAAATCTTCGTGTTATTGTGTTTGTGATTGTGTTTCGTTATTGTTATTATATATATTCCGCTGCGCTAACGAAACTTGTAGACACGAACACGCGATCGAATTCCATCTACGAACGGTCAAACGCTATTCACCCCCCCTCTAGCGGCGTCAAATTTCCTACAATTGGTATCAGAGCCCGGGGCTCTTCTACGGATTAACAACCCGGAGTCAAGACGCTAGAGGAACAAGATGGAGTTCGAGGAGAGATTGGGTGACGACATCAATGTTCCGCCTTCCTTCGACCGCGAACATTTCGCGTATTGGAAAGGTAGGATGGAATATTTTCTAATGACGAACATAGAAAATTGGTTTGCCGTGATTATAGGTTTTGATGCTCCGAGAGGAAAGAACGACGAAATCCTCAAAATGAAGCGATGGACCGAGGAGCAACGGCAAAAATTCAAGACAACCGTTAAGGTAACAAAAATGTTAATTAATTTGATACCTAATGACATTTTGTCTAGATTAGGAAGTTATAGGGATGCCAAGTAGTTGTGGAACAAGTTGGTCAAGTTCCACGACAATCCCGAATCGGTCCAAGAAGACTTGGAAGAGAAGGAGACCGAAGAGGAAGCTTCATCATCCTCACAAGAAAGTGAGGAGTCAACCTCCGGATCGGAGAAAGAAGAGGTGGAAGAAGTATCCACTTCTAGGATTGAGGAGATTAGAGCATCCTCAACACCGGAGCAACAAGAAGTACCATCTACATCCGGTCAAGAGGAAGAACAAGCTCAAGAGATCCTCACCACCGAACTAGGTAACTCAAACACTCCAATTTCAAATAAAATCCATATATTGTGTTTTGAGTGTAGGGAGTATGGGCACTACAAGAGCAAGTGCCCAAAAAGGGTAAAGAAGGCTCAATCGGCACCAAAAGTCAAGGATGTCGGTCCCCAAAGTCAAAAGAGCAAGGAGCATATCATATGCTTCAAGTGCAACTCAAAGGGGCATTACCAGAGTCATTGCCCAAGGGGGAAGAAGAAAGGGCAAGAAGGAGCAACACAAGTAGCGGGAGCCTCCAAGGCAAACCCTAAGGTAAAATTTATTAATGCACCTTCAATTTCTAGGGATAAGAAGCATGCTAGGAATAATTTTAATGGTCTTGCTGTTGTACATGAAAAGCATGCTAGAAAAAATAGACATATTTGTTTAGGTGCTAAGAGTGTCCACTTAGGAAATAAGAAGAAATTTGGGACTAATGTCCCTAAAAATATTTTACCTAGGGAATCTATCAAGAAAATAGGAGAACACCTAGGTTTCAATCCTAAATGGACTAGGCATATGCCTAGGAAGTCCAATGCCCAAGATTTAAATCAAAATTCTAAAATTGGGCAATTAGAAAAGGAAAATCAAGTCTTGAGGTTAAGGCTTGAAAATTTTGAAAAGACCCTAAATAAGATACAAAATCAATTTAAAGGGTCTAGTGGTCAAAATCAAGGGTCCAAAAGACAAAAGTCAACCAAGGGCAAGCAAGGTTTGGGTCACAAACCTAAGCCTAAAGTGGCTTATCATAGTGTTCCATTTGATTATGGAACATAAACTAGGTCTAGGAAGACCAAGGTCAATAGGAAAGTCATCCCTAAGGTTGACCAAAGGTTGTGCCTAGTGGCTAGGGTTTCTAGGAAACCTAGGGTGGCTACTAAGAAGGTTGCAAGGGGAGTTACCCCTAGAGTCAACCTAGGTAAGACCCAAATGACCAAGGCTAACAAGCCTAGAAGGGTCATTAGGAAGACATCTAGGGAGGTTATCCCTAAGGAATACCTAATTAACCCTAGGAGCTCAAATCGGTTTTGGGTTCCTAAGAGCGTGATTGATTCACGCTAGATGGGTTTAGGGTGTGCCAACCTTGATTGGATGGGTAGTTAACTCAACCATGATAAAGGTGGAATTTTAGGTCATTTTCAAGGTTATGGTTACCTTGGGAATGTGGTTTGATTTGAATCCTAAAGGTTTTTAGGATGTGCCAATATTAATTAAGAAGTTTGATAATTTGATCAAATTGGCACAATTTAGTTTTAGAGGTTTTAATGTGTCAATTTGGGTTTTTGGCACATTTGGGAAAATTTAGATTAATATGGCAAAATAAACCTAATTATATCAAATGACAATTAATATTAAAATTTAGGTATTACTATACCTATATATTTTATATGTCATGCTTTGTTTGCCATATAACATGTCATGACATCATGCTTACTTTTAATCATTTTATATGTCATGTTCATGTTTTAGGATTAAGTTTTTAAATGTCATGAGTTTTTAGATTTCATCTTATGCCATGACATCATGATTATGAGCATATGCTTATTTATATCATCATTAATGCCATAATCATTCATGCATTTAAGAAAATTTCAATTGAAATTGATTTAAGGACTATGGCATGACTTGGAGTCCCATTCATAAGGGAATCAAGTAGGGTTGCCTTAGAAGATGCATGAAACCCTAGTTTAAATGAACCAAAACCCACATCTCACATCAAATTGACATGTATGTGTATTTGTACACCCTAGATACATGTGAGATGCTAGGATATGAGTTAAGTTCAAGGTGCATAGTTTTTGCATCTAGATGAACTAAAACTCATCTAATTTCAATTGTGGATCATTAGGAAAGCTTGTGTACAAGTCATGTGCATAGAGACCAAGGAATATGATCCAAGACATGGTTTTGAAATCATTTTAAAATCAATTTAGAAAATCTTGGTGAAGTCTATCTTTTGATAGCAATCACCATTGATGAAGTTGATACAAAATAGGGCCAAAACATTGAAAATTTCAATGGTTTTGAGTTTTGTATCAAACTCACTATTTTATGGGTAAAATAATTTTCAAATATTTTTCACCCATTGTAATGACTATAAGTAATATACGTATCAAATTTTATGATTTTTCAAATTACGTAGAATTACTTATGTTTTTCCAAATCTCGATTCTGATAGTTGAAATTCGGAAATTTAATTATCGATCAGCCTTCTGTGGCGATCGATGATATAGTGGCGATCCGATGATCTGAGTCGATCGTCAGTCTGATTTCGGGTTAACAAGGTTTGTTTAGCCCGTGTTCAGTTATGGAAAAGGTTCCTAATCACTCCTAACCCTAGGATATGCTTTGGGAAGCATTATAAAGGGTGAAAATCCATTGGATATGGATTAGGAGAGGTGTTAGGTCAAAGTATCAAATTTAGGGTGAGTGAAAGTTCTATGTTGAACTTAGAACCTTAATTTTGATGGTTTAGCGTTCCTATTGGCTTAGGAACTTCCCAAGGACATTGTTGGTGCAATGGTCAAGGGGGAGCAAGCCTTTAGGGGGAGTTATCCATCTTGGGATGATGGATGTGTTTCTCTTCTTGAAGGGGGAGAAGTTATTGGGAGAGTATCATCAATTGGGAAAATTGATGGGATGTTTGAGAAACCCAATTTGGAAATTGGGAGAGAGTATAGGATTGCCTCTTTTGAGTGATATGAGACTTATCACTAGGAAGATGGTAGACATCCTAGGTATTTTTGGACCAAGGGGGAGATTGTAAGATCTCATTGGGACATGAGACATTGACCTCCTTGGAGAGAAAACCTTTTTGATGTTAGTCAAAAAGGGGGAGAATGTTTGGGGGAGAACATTTGGTGCATGTTTAAGATTACCAATTTGGGATAATTGGTAAGGGATTTGAGTTAGTGTTATAACTCAATGATTTGTTTGGTTTTTGTCAAACATCAAAAAGGGGGAGATTGTTGGTGCAATCGGCCCAGGTCACGATTGACCAGGACTCGAGTTTGACTCGAGTGATGTTTTGATGTTTGACAAAAACATATGACAATGTAATTGTCATGGGAAAGTCCAAGTCTTGTGTACTTGGCATGGAAAGTCCAAGTGGGACACTTGGCATTTGGCAAAGTCCAAGCATGGGACTTGGCAAGGTAAAGTCTAAGTCATGGGTACTTGGCATGGAAAGTCCAAGTGGGACACTTGGCATTTGGGAAAGTCCAAGTCTTGAGTACTTGGCACAAGGAAAGTCCAAGCATGGTCTTGGTATGGAAAGTCCAACATGGGTTGGCAAGGAAAACTCCAAGCATGGGTCTTGGCATGGAAAGTCCAACATGGGTTGGCAAGGGAAAGTCCAAGCTTGTGTCTTGGCATTTGAGAAGTCCAAGGGTTTGATATTGGCTGCGTAAAGTCCAAGCGGGAGTCTTGGCAGCATAAGTCCAATGGTTGGCGGCGTAAAGTCCAAGCGGAGTCTTGGCGGCGTAAGTCCAATGTGCCTTGGCGGTGTAGACACCGTTAGCATGACATAGCCGACGGAAGCACCTAGAGGCTAGCGCGATGGATGAACAAGTCATGGATGACTTGGAGGGATCCGAGAGGCGTGAGGCTGATGTAGGTGGCTAGAAGGCTTAGGTCCAGGCTAAGGGTGGTCTAGCAAGTATGGGGGCACCATACTTGGGTTAAAACCTCATTTTTGAGGTTGGCTGTCGATTGACATCATGGCCGGTTCGACTGCCGTGAGTCGACTTGAGTTCGACTGCCAGTTTAGAGCTAGAAATGCTCTGGAAGTCGACTGCTCATTGGAGCAGTCGACTGGTGTCGACGAAGTCGGCGCAATGATCGCGCCTAATGTCGCAGCATGACGCTCCGAGCCGACCGCGCGGCCTACGGCGCGGTCAATGATCGCCAAGAGATCCGTTGGAGTTTTTCCAGCGTGGATCGAGCCGTTGTCTCACGACAACAGTGGCATCAATCGACTGATGGGCGGAAATCCAGGTCGCACGCAAGGATAAAAGGAGCTCGACGGGAGGGTTTTTGGCAGCGATTTCTTGGACATTTTTGAGGCGATTTGCTGCTGCAAATCAGGGTCTTCAACCACGGTTCAAGCGATCAACAAGCAAGCAATCAAAAGGCATTTGTAAAGCTTTTTCTTTACTTATATTGCATTGTATCTCATTGTATTTGCTTGTATCTACTTAGATTATTATTGTAATCTTTTGTACAAGGTTTCTCCACCTCCGACTTGTTGTCGAGAAGGAGTATTTGTGATTAGTGATTGCATTGGCGTCGCTAGAGTTCGTTAGAGCTCGATCCGTGGAGTAGGAACCGTGTGGTTCCGAACCACGTTAAATCTTTGTGTTATTGTGTTTCGTTATTGTTATTATATATATTCCGCTGCGCTAACGAAACTTGTAGACACGAACACGCGATCGAATTCCATCTACGAACGGTCAAACGCTATTCACCCCCCTCTAGCGGCGTCAAATTTCCTACAATAAGTCTCATATCACTCAAGAGAGGCAATCCTATCCATTCTCCCAATTTCCAAATTGGGTTTCTCAAAATCCCATCAATTTTCCAATTGATGTCCTCCCAATAACTTCTCTCCTTCAAGAAGAGAAAAACATATCCATCATCCCATGATAGATACCTCCCCCTAAAGGCTTGCTCCCCCTTCACTATTACACCAACAATGTCCTTGGGAAGTCCTTAAGCCAATAGGAACTCTAAACCATCAAAATCAAAGTTCAAAGTTCAAACATGAACTCTCCCCACCTTAAATTTAATACATTACCCTAACACCTCTCCTAATCCATATTCAATGGATTTTCACCCTTTATAATGCTTCCCAAAGCATATCCTAGGGTTAGAAATGGTCGGGAACCTTAATCGCAGCTGAACACGGGCTAAACAAACCTTGTTTTCCCGAAATCAGCATTGGCAGTCGACGTCAGTTACTAGTCGACTGCCACTCACATCAGTCGACTACCACCCAGGGCAGTCGACTGATAACTGAAATTTCCGAATTGCAGTTATCAGAGTCGAATTTCAGAAAATCATAAGTAATTCTACGTATATCAAAAAATTACAAAATTTGATACGTATATTACTTATAGTCAATACAATGGGTGAAAAATAATAGAAAAATATTTTACCCATAAAATACTGAAATTGATACAAAATTCAAAAGTGAAGAAAACTTCTAAGTTTTGGCTCACTTTGTATCAATCTCATTAATGGTGATTGCTATCAAAAGATAGACTTTACCAAGGTTTTTCAAAAAGATTTTAAAATGTTTTCAAAATCTTATTTTGGATCATATTCCTTGGGCTCAATGTACATGACTTGTACACAAGCTTTCCCAATGATCCACCACTCATATAAGATGAGTTGGAGTTCATCTAGATGCAAAAACTATGCACCTTGAACTTAACTCATATCCTAGCATCTCACATATATCTAGGGTGTATAAATACACATACATGTCAATGTGATGTGAGATGTGGGTTTTGTTCTCCCTAATCTAGGGTTTCATGCATTTTTCTTAGGCAACCCTACTTGATTCCCTTATAAATGGGACTCCAAGTTATGCCATTGTCCTTAAATCAATTTTAATCAAATTATCTTAAATGCATGAAATGATCATGGCATAATGATAGCAAAATAAAACATGGTCAATGATCATGATGTCATGACATATGATTAAATCTAAAAACACATGACATTTATCCTAAATCCTAAACATGATTATGACATATAAGTGATGAAAATAAACATGATGTAATGTCATGGCATATGGAAAATCAAGGCATGACAAATAAGATATAAAGGTATATAATACCTAAATTTTAATATTAATTGTCATTTGATATAATTAAGTATATTTTGCCATATTATTACTTTCCTCCCTAGTGTGCCAAAAACCCAAAATGACACACTATGACCTCTAAACCTAAAATGTGCCAATTTGATCATTTTATCAAACTTCTCAAATAATATTGGCACTTCCTAAAATCTTTTAGGATTCAAATCAAACCACATTCCCAAGGTAACCATAACCTTGAAAATGACCTAAAGTGCCACCTTTATAATGGTTGAGTTAACTACCCACCCAATCAAGGTTGGCATACCCTAACCCATCTAGCATGAATTAATCACGCTCTTAGGAACCCAAAACCTATTTGAGCTCCTAGGGTTAATTAGGTATTTCTTAGGGATAACCTCCCTAGATACCTTCCTAATGACCCTCCTAGGCTTGGTAGCCTTGGTCATTTTGGTCTTACCTAGGTTGACTCTAGGGGTAACTCCCCTTGCAACCTTCTTAGTGGCCACCCTAGGTTTCCTAGAAACCCTAGCCACTAGGCACAAACCTTGGTTACTCTTAGGGATAACTTCCCTAGTAACCTTGGTCTTCCTAGACCTAGTTTGTGTTCCATAATCAAATGGAACACTATGATAAGCCACCTTAGGCTTAGGTTTGTGACCCAAACCTTATTTGCCCTTGGTTGACTTTTATCTTTTAGGTCCTAGGTGTTGACTTTGAGATTTTGATCCTTGACTTTGACCATTAAACCCTTGAAATTGATTTTGTATCTTATTTAGGGTCTTTTCTAATTTCTCAAACCTTGATCTCAAGGCTTGGTTCTCTAATTCTAATTGCCCAATTTTAGAATTTTGGTTTGATCTTTGGGAATTGTCTTTTCTAGGCATATGCCTAGTCCATTTAGGATTAAGACCAAGATGCTCTTGGACCTTTCTAATTGTCTCCCTAGGTAGAGTTGGTCTTGAGTTATTTGACCTAGGTTTGTCCTTAGATAAATTATTTTTAGGGACATTAGTCCCAAATTTTTCCTTATTTTCAAAATGAAAATTCTTAGCTCCTAAACAAAAGTACTTATTCCTATTAGCATGCTTTTCATAAATTGCAAGAGAATTAAAATTCCTAGCATGCTTTTGACTTTTAAATCTAGAAGGTACATTATTAAAATATACCTTAGGGTTAGCCTTAGCTCCCCCTACTTGTGATGCTCCCTCTTTGACTCTCTTGCTCCCCCTAGGGCATTGATTCCTAAAATGCCCTGGTTGTTGGAACTTGAAGCAAATGATGTGCTCCTTGCCTCTTTTAGTGGGGACACCGATATCTTTTGATTTTTCTTTAGGTCTTGGTGCTGGAGGAGTCTTCTTGACTTTCTTTGGGCACTTACTCTTGTAATGCCCACTTTCCCTACACTCAAAGCAAATTATATGTTTTTTATTTAAAACCAAATTGCTTGAGTTACCTAGTTCAATGGTGAGGGTTTCTTGAGCTTTCTCTTCCTCTCGACCGGATGTGGATGGCTCCTCTTGTTGCTCCGGTGTTGAGGATGCTCTAGTCTCCTCCCTCTCAATCCTAGAGGTAGAGGTCTCCTCCGATTCTACTTCCTCTTCCTCCTTGGATGTTGATGGTCTCTCAACCTCCAAGTCCTCACTTCCTTGTGAGGAAGATGTGCTTGCCTCTTCGGTTCCTTCCTCTTGGACCGACGATGGACCTTCATAGAGCTTGGCCAAATTGCTCCAAAGCTCTTTAGCATCCATGCACTCACCTAGACTACACAAGAAGTTATTAGGAATTAAATCAAAATTGAATTTGATTACCTTCTTATTTTTCTCGAATCTTTGGAGTTGATCTTCACTCCATCTCTTCTTCTTGAGGAAACCACCTTTTGGTCCTCTTGGATACTCAAATCCTTCCATTAATAAGGATCATTCCTCAAGGTCTCTCATCATCAAAAAATCTTCAATTCTTCTCCTCCAAGAATTGAAGCCTTCTCGTCCGTATAGGGAATAGGGCACCGGTGTGTTGATGTCTCATCCTAATTGTTCTTGGACTTCCATCTTCACCCTCTAGTGAGCTCCCTTAGTTGTTAAACTTTGAAGAGCGGCCTCGCTCTGATACCACTTGTAGGGGATCGATTAGATGCTAGAGGGGGGTGAATAGCGCGTTACCGTTTGTTGATGGAATTTGATCGTGATCGCGTCTACAAATCGTGTTAGCGCAGCGGAATAATAATAATAAAAGCAATAACATGAAACACAATCACAAACACAAGATGTTTAACGTGGTTCGGAACTGAACAGTTCCTACTCCACGGATCGAGCTCTAAAGAGCTCTAGCGACGCCAATGTAATCACTAATCACAAATACTCCTTCTCGACACAAGTCGGAGGCGGAGAAACCTCGTACAAAAGATTACAACAATAATCTAAATGGATACAAGAAAATACAATAATGAAATACAATGCAAGTAAAGAAAACTACTTTACAATTGCTCTTTGAATGCTTGATCACTTGGTTTCTTAAAATCAACTTGGAGACCCTGATTTGCAACAGCAAATCGCCCCAAAAGCCCTCAAGAAACCATTTCTTTTTCCTCCATCATGAGCTCCTTATAAAGCTTCAACCTGTGATGGAAAAAGTCGATCAGTCGACTGATGCCACTGTTTTCCTGAGACAACGGCTAGATCCATGCTGGATAAGTCCAACGGATCCATCATCAGTCGACTGATCATGACCATCAGTCGACTGGTCAAGCCTCCACTCACGCCAGCCGCAGCAATGAAAGTGAGACCCCATTCGTCGTGGTGAATCATCGAGAATCACCGATCGATCACATGATCACGACCGCTAGGCCACTTCCGCTGAAACCCTAGTTGACGTCACATGACGCCAACATGAGGCTTTAGCCCAAGTATGGTTCCCCCACACTTGCTAGACCACCCTTAGCTTAGACCTAAGCCTTCTAGTCACCTCCATTAGTCTTGCGCCTCTCGGATCCCTCCAAGTCATCTATGACTTGTTCATCCATCGCGCTAGCCTTCAGGTGCTTCCATCGGCTATGTCATGCTAATGGTGTCTACACCGCCAAGGCACATTGGACTTACGCCGCCAAGACTCCGCTTGGACTTTACGCCGCCAACCATTGAACTTATGCTGCCAAGATTTTACCCTTAGACTTTATGCCGCCAATATCAAACCCCTTGGACTTCTCAAATGCCAAGACTCAAGCTTGGACTTTCCCTTGCCAACACATGTTGGACTTTCCATGTCAAGACCCATGCTTGGACTTTACTTTGCCAAGACCCATGCTTAGACTTTACATTGCCAAGACCCATGCTTGGACTTTCCCAAATGCCAAGTGTCCCACTTGGACTTTCCATGCCAAGTACCTAAGACTTGGACTTTTCCATGACAATTACATTGTCATATGTTTTTGTCGAACATCAAAACATCTCTCGAGCCAAGCTCGAGTCCTGGTCAATCGTGACCTGGGCCGATTGCACCAACAGGTGCTTGGTTCCTCACTTATCCCTTCAAGTCTTGTCTCGTGTAGCTCCATGGTTGAGAAGAACTCCTCTAAGGTGCTAACTTCTAAATTTTTGGAGATGTAGAAGGAGTCCACCATTCAGCTCCACTTCGAGGATGGTGGAAAGGCATCTATAGCCTTTGAGTTCGCCAAGTACTCCTCCCTTTGCCTTTTAGTCCATCTAGCCTTCTCGATTGGCTTCCCTTCTTCATCCCTAGGTATCTCGAAACCATTTTTCATTATTAATAAAATTTCAAAATCGATTTCAAAGAATACCTTCATGCATTTCTTCCACCACGCAAATTCTCCCTCGAACTTCGGTGGGTGAATGTTAGAGCCGTCCATCCTTGATTGTGCTTGTTGTGGCGGTTAGTCCTCGACAAGCTACCTTTGCTCTGATACCACTTGTAGGAACGTTGGTGGCCGACTAGAGGGGGGTGAATATCCCTCTTTCGTCGTATGAACGGAATTGCTTGTCTACAAATATAATTAGCGCAACGGAAACAAAACTAAACAAGTAATAACGATAAGTAAAAAGATAATCAATGCTAACACACGATATAACGTGGTTCACAGCCTCGCCGCTAATCCACGGTCCGATTCGTCTCCGGTGAATCACTCCGAAACCAATCCACTATTGGTCTCTCCTTTTAGCCCAAGCAAGGTGGAGGTAAACCTTTACACCAATGAGAGCACTCCTTCTTTTACAATAGATATGAAAGAAAACTAGAAGGAGTTTGAGATTTGTGGGGCACTTAGATGATCACTTAGAGTATAAGCATTTTTCATCTAAAAGCCCCCACCCTCTCTTTTTATAGAGAGGAAGCAATTCTTCCCGTTGGACACTATCAGTCGACTGATGCTTTCATCAGTCAACTGATGTCGATTCCAACGGCTCTGACCAGGTCGGATTCGCGAGATCCGCGGTCGCCTTCTCCAATAATTGGATGATCAGTCGACTGATGATATCATCAGTCGACTGATGTCGACTTCTAGTCGAGTGACGACTCTCTTCTGTGCCCGTGCACAGTGCGATCAGTCGACTGTTTCCTCAACCCTTGCGGTCGAGCCTCCAACACTTAGCCATTCGGCCAAGTTCACCTAATGAGCTACTTATAATTCACTCATTCTCTCATCTCACTTGAAGTCCCTCACCGAAGCTCTCTTCGTTCGCGGCCACGTCCCTCGGCAGCATCAAGTGCACTGCTCTGCACTACTCCTTCGCGTCTCTTTCCCTCGAAGTCTGCTTCCTTAGCTTCGCTTCAAGTCATCTCGTCCGACTGTCTCTCGGATGCATCAAGCGCATGGCTCTGCAATGCTCCTTCGCCGACTCAAGCACGAGGTTGTGAGTTGGTGAAACTTGCCAAAGCTCCATGTGCGAATTACTAAGTCTTGCAAGACTCCAACGCACATATCAAATCCAATCATTTTAACTTAAACCCTTTGCCACACACATCAAAATCATATCACATGGGTTGATTGCCCTAACAATTTTTAATTAGGAAAGATTTCGTTCCTACGGTAGATGACTTAGGAGAGTTAGATCCGGAGAAATGGACCACAGACATAAGGAAATGAGCTCAAGTCGATTACAAGGCCCAGAACTCTTTGCAATGCGGACTTACCAAAGAAGAGCTCAATAGAGTCGATCCCTTTGAAAATTCTAAGGAACTTTAAAATAAATTAATTGAATTACATGAGGGCACTAATGACACTAGAATATCCAAAAGAGACGTGCTACTTAATAAGTTATTTAATTGTAAAATGCTTAAAAATAAAAGTTCTAGTCAACTTCACACTAGAATAAAGGACATACTAAATGGACTCCACCTAATAGGTCATCAACTTGAAAATAGGGATATAATTAGGTATACCCTTAGGGCATTTCCTTGGAATGCCTTATGGACATCCATCGTCGATGCATATAAGGTCTCCAGGGATCTTTCAATAATTAGACTAGACGAACTTTTCTACAAACTTGAACTACACGAACAAGCTAACTTGGGTCAAATTGAGAATGATATTGCTTTAGTAGCAGGTTCGACTAAAAAGGAAAGGAAAACCAAGAGTGAGTCTGAAAATGAGTCAGAGTAGGATCTAAACGGAGAAGAAGAGATCATAAACATGGTCCAAAAGATGTTCAACCGAAAAAAGAGGTTTACAAAGAAAGATGCCCAAGACCTAGATCAGAAGTGACTTGTTACGAGTGCAACAGGAAAGGTCACTACAAGTCGGAGTGCACAAATCTAAAAAAGGAAGAAAAACCTAAAAAGAAAAAGAAGAATAAAGCACTTAAGGTGACTAAGGATGAATCATCTTTAGAAGAGTCGGACGCAGAAGAAACCAAGAGGAGCTTTGTAGCATTCATGGCCGAATCAAGTTACAAGACTGAATCAAGTTCCGAATCTGAGTCCAAGTCCGAGTCCGAGAGAACCCACGGATCTGCATCCATTTTTGAAGAACTAGATGAGCTAACTTCTCCCTTAGAAGATAAATTATATAACATAATTGCATGCCTAGATAGGAAATTAGCTAAGTTCGAGAACCGAGTAGATCCACTCCTTAAGGAAGTTTAAGTACTTAAGGAGCAAGTTAACTCGAAGACTTCAACTTGCCAAATAGAGGATTGAGACTCAACTCAAGTTGCAAAGCTTGAGGAAGAGAACTCGGTCCTAAAAAGGCAAGTAGAAGATCTCATCGGAATGTCAGAAAGGTTCACCTTTGGCTCCAAGTATATGAACATGATGCGTGGATCTCAGCGAGCCGTGTACAACAAGTTTGGACTTTGACACAAGGCTAAATCTTTATATAAATAATACATGTCATTACTTAGCCAAAATGCTAAGAGTCAAGTCCAAACATGGGTTTCTAAGTCTAACTTAGTCAACCAAGTTGGACCGAATCAATTTTGGGTTCCCAAGAGTCAAGTTCACATAGTGAACAAAACTCAACCAAGTTATCACTTAGGGGGAGCAAACATTTTGCTTGTTTATTTAATTAATTAAACTCTTGCATGTTTAGTTTACTTTGCTTGCTTAATTTAGAATGGACTAGATAGGAAACAAAGTAGGTTAAACTTGAACAATCTAGTACTAAGACAAAGTGAATTGATATTAAGTTAGGGAAGCTCTTCGAGATGCATATCTAGGAAGTGGTCCACCTGATATCCAAATAAGGTCATATGCCTTGCCACGACCTGGTGCACTAAGTTGAGTGGAACTAACCGAAGCTAACTCACTAAGTCTTTAACTAGTTAAACCAAAGCTTAGTCCAAAGTGAGTCAAGTATTTGATTTCTTCATTGACTTTATCTTAGGAAGTGGTCTACTTGATATTCAAGAAGGTCATATGTCTCACCACTATCTGGAAGTTAATTTTGAAAAAACCTACACGATTAGCTCAAGCTAAACTTGAATCTAACACAAGTTTAAAAACTTTAAAATTTTTCATTAAAATTAATCAAGATAAAAATGAATCTTCATCTCACAAAACCTATACGATTAACGTGTATTGAAAACTTAGATCGGGTGAGATGAATTAGAACTTAATCAACTCAATTTAATCAACTCAACTTAATCAACTTAATCAATTCAACTTAAACAACTTAATCAATCAACTCAACTTAATTAACTCTAATCAACCATAATTAAATAAACTTTAAAAATTAATCAAAATAAAATTTTATCGATTCCAGTCGACTGCACAAGAGTTGACTAGATCATGTCCAATTGCCTTAAAACTTCGGAAAGGTAAAAATACAACTCTAGCCGACTGAAACTAATACAGTCGACTAGAATACAACCGTAGATAAATGATAAGACTAACCCAATCGATTCAAACCCATACAGTCGACTGAGTAGTGAACACAGTAAATGGTAAACCTATAATAGTCGACTGGACCAAGTCCAGTCGACTGAAATATTTTCAGTCGACAGGATTCTGTTTATAAAACTAGAGCTAGGGCAGCGCCGAGTCGACTCACATCAATCTCAAACAGCTGACAAACACCCTTTTTCAACCCTTCGAAGCACTTAGGTCATCAAATCTCATATATAATATCATCCATAATGATGAGGTAACAATTCTAAACTTTGTTTTCAATTATTTTTGCATAAATATTAAATTGTTATAATTTAATTAGGGGTAAAAGAAGAGAAGTTGAGGCAAAGTCATCCTCTGCTCCTAGTATGGACATTAGGTTTCCCACTGAGGAACATAGGATTAGGTTTGATAGCACCAATTATACTCTCATGCCTACTAGATATATAAGTAGATCATTTTTATAGTAGATCATTCATACTTAGCATTGAAGTCATAGCACATTATGGCCTAGATAAACTATTTTATTGTAAAAACTCTATTAACAGAGACCTATGTGGTGAGTTTTGCAATAACTTCACTAGAATTGATGATTTTACATATTCTACTAGAGTACAGGGTAAAGATTTTATCTTTACCCCCTCCTTATTAATAGGTCATTTAGGACTTATGCATTCATCATGTCCAATAGTGTGTTTTCCCTTTATAGAGTTACCATATGGTGATCCCTACTCTCACATCATATTAGATAGGATACATTTGCATCTCTTTGGTGAGGAAAGGACTCCATTTGTGAGTATCTTCAGTTCCACTATACTTAGAGTATAGGACTATGCCCTGTACAGAGTCATAGTGAACTGTATTTTGCCACTCGCCACTAGGGACATCGCCATGATGCGTCCCTATCATGTGGGTGTAATCGGCCTAGGTCACGATTGACCAGACTCAAGTTTGACTCGAGTAGTGGTTGATGTTAGTGTTTTGATGTTTGACATTAATGTTTGACAATGAGTTGACCATTGTTTGACAATGGGTTGACTAGATGGTTGACTTGGGGTTGACCATGATGGAGAAGTCCAAGTCTTGTGTACTTGCCATGGAAAGTCCAAGCATGGGTCTTGGCAAGGGAAAGTGATGCACACGAACACGACCTCAAATCTCGCGATAGGAACCGTCGAAGACTCGAAGTGCACACTCGCGCTCAATGCCCGCAAGTGCATGGATGTCGTCAAATAATAAAAAGATTATCGATCCCACAGGGACTGAGATTCAAATACCAATTGGTTTAGTGGACGTTATTGTTCAGAGTTCCGTTCTAATGGTTGTGATGATGAGGGTTGTCGGTGGTCCTAACTCTAGTTCGGTGTCACATGGAGGAAGAGAAGGGTTGCTACGAGTCTTTTGAGGAAATTCTAGGATTTCGATTTCACTTGTGTGTCGCAGAACACGCTATCAATTGGGTATTATCTAGATGTCTAACTGTGGTCTTGTAAAAGAGACATCATATACTTCCCCGATGAGCCTTCGCATCTATCGGGAACTACCTCTGCCATACCAGGTCGACCCCTGGCTTTAGGATGGGATAGGCGGTACGAGGATGTCAGATCAATCCCTATGACGAGTCGAAACGTATCCCGTTTCTGACTCTATCACACCCTTTTATCTACGGTCTTCGAAGATGAGGCCAACCCCTAGGTTCCTCCTTAATTCTCTTAAATCTTTGATACGAGGGTTATCACCCCTAGTATCGGTTATGCACAGTAAATAGAAGACCAAAACAAATAGCTATTGATCTAAACAATCATCAATTGCAAATATGATTTCAAGAATAGAAATATATTTGAAATAATATATTCTACGCATACAAACTACTCCCTAATCCTAGAATAGGAGAATCTACTCTATAAATATGAGAAGAGAAACACAAAGCATATTAGAATTCTTAGAAACAATGTAAACTGTACAAAGAACAAGAATTACAATGCACTTTGGCTCTCCTCTTCGACATTGATGTGTAGAACTTGATCCTCGAGCGGCCTTCTTCCTCCCCGTTGCGAGTTTCCGAAGCTTTTTAGGGCGTCAAAGTGTTGTCCCAACCGTCGTGCCTCCCCCCTAGGGTTTGGACGTAGCTTCCTTTATATAGACATCAAACTGAATCTTCCCGAAACTTAGAAAATAACAGAATCACGTCAAAATTGCCCAGCGTCACATGACCATGTGGATTCACACGGCCAGGCCGTGTGTGGCACTGGGGTGCGAGTCATGTGGATTCATAGGGCCAGGGTGTGTGTCCTTCTGTTCTAGCTGCCAAATGTCTTCTTTTCGCTCCAAAAGTGTGCTATTTTCCCCGTAGAATGCTGTCCTGCACACAAGAGTACAAAGAGCAGATCTCCGAATAGAAAATAGGAAATTAATGCATGCAAAACAAAGTGAAATATGCAAGAATCAAATATAAAATGCAACGGGATGTGAGCGAAAACTACTCCTAAAACCCTATATGTTTTGCTCACATCAATTGCCTCAGACTTAAATCTTTGCTTGTCCTCAAGCAAACCTCAGTGCCATGAAATTTTAAAAAGCATTGTTCCATACTTAGCTTGTCAACTAGATTTATCAAGTGGTATTTGCAATCAAAGAAAAATAGATATGTTCTAAAAATTCACTAAGTTAGCTTCTCGTGAACATGCTAAGTGAATCTTCTTAGGGGATACTCATTCCATGGTAAGTTAAGTCATCATCCTATAGCTTTCCTAAGGTCTCTGGCTCTTAGGCACTTACTTGCCCAAAGCGAGGGTCGTTCTCTAAATCTAGCACAAAGTCTCAAAGGCATGCTCGGTATTGAGAGAAATTGGTAAGTGTTTTCCCAGTAACCTAACTAGGTCTCAAAGGGGCACTTAATCATTTCCACCGACGACAACTATTTTTTTCCCCTCATAATTTTTTTTTCAATTTTTCTCACTATCTTTTTCTTTCCCTTTTTTTTCTTTTTCTTTTCTTTCTCTCTTGGGATTTTGATTTTTTCGAATGGGCTTCCACCATCCAAGCATCTCCAGTAACTAAAATGCTAAATCTAGAGTCACATATGGATTCCAAAGTACTAGACTACTGAGATGAATCATAACTAGGTACGTACTAGATTCTCCCTTTCAAAATGTTCGTCATGTGTAGGTGTAAAAATAAAAGCTAACCAGTGTAAGTCTAGAACATTCATTATAGCAAATAAAATAAAATATCATGAGGTAAATGAAGTTAAGCTATCCATGGAAACAACTCATGAAGAAAACTTTAAAAAATACTACTGAGGCAGCTTATAGATAGCAAAAACTAAGTGCTGAAAGAAACTAAACAACTTATGCACGAACAAATGAATGCTAACTAAAATGCAAATATCAGAAAAGAAACTACTGCTAGAAACAAAATAAATCAAAACTTAGGGTCCCCCAGACTTGTATGAAGCTATACCTCTAATATGGTGGCCGAGGTGGAAAGTCTGGCAACCTCGTCAGGTCGGACTCTTGGGTAAATCTGGTGCTCAGCCGCTGATGTCACATGTACATATGGTTAATTTGAGAGCTGGTGGATGCAGCGACTGCTCGATGCTCCTCCTCCTGGGCCCACAGTACCTGTTGAACACTCATGTGCTGCCGAACCTCCTGGCGATGTATGGCCTCCTCCTGGCGACGGGCAGCCTCCTCCTGAAAATAAACTCGAGCCTCGTCGTAGAACTCCTCGGCCCGCTGGAAGTTCTCCCGTAAGCCCTGAAACTCCGCCTACATGTAAGAGTTGTGCTCCTCCCATCGCTGCTCCTGTGTATGCAGCTCTGCGTATATGTCATCGAGGCACGATCGGAACTCTAAGAAGTCATAGGCGGCTATACCTACATCCTGCTCAAGAGTAGAAGAAAAATGGTGGTGTTGGTGTAGGCTCTCGTCGTGGACCAAGTGGGCTCAAAACAATTTTTTGCTTCTTCTTAGCAAGTTCTTTCTAATCCTAAACTATTTGCAAAAACATAAGTGACCATAAATCAAAGTCTAAATTATACACATGAATGCAGAAAGAGTAAAAACATGTAAAATTAAACTTGGGTTACCTCCCAAGAAGTGCTTTGTTTAAGGTCTTTTAGCTCAACCACACTCCATTATCTCAACTTGGCTCAGGAGGTTCCGTAAACCTCCATTCATTTGTCTCGAATTCTGAACACTCCCCTAGATACTTCTTAAGTCGCTGTCCATTTACCTTAATCTCTCCTGATTCCTTGCTCCATATATCCACTGTACCATATGGGTATACCCTTTTTACCCGAAACGGTCCTGACCATCATGATTTCAGCTTTCCTGGGAAAATTTTAGCCTGGA
Source organism: Wurfbainia villosa (assembly GCA_025175895.1). NCBI lineage: Eukaryota > Viridiplantae > Streptophyta > Magnoliopsida > Zingiberales > Zingiberaceae > Wurfbainia > Wurfbainia villosa. The sequence goes on from CM045991.1 coordinate 107,384,794, forward strand.
ATTATACAGGAGAACTAAGTCCCCTTCTTTAAACTCCCTTCTCAAGATAGTGGTGGGGATCGATTGACCGGCTAGAGGGGGGTGAATAGCCCTCGTTCGTTGGATGCTGTATTTTGCTCGTCTACGAAAACGTTAGCGCAAGCGGAAGCAATAAACTAAGACAAGCAAATAGAAATAAAACAAAGACAATACAAACACGGAGATGTAACGTGGTTCACGGCTACGCCGCTAATCCACGGTCCGATTCGTCCACGGTGAATCACTCTGCAATCTATCCACTAGATCTCACCTTTTGCACAAAGCTAGGTGGAGGTAACCTCTTTACAACAACACTCCTCTTACAAATATAATGAAAATAAGCTTGGGTAAGAGGATGGAAAGCTTTAGGGAACTTTGGGAGAGTGTTAGAGTGTAAGCATTTTCCTCCCAAAGCCTTACCCCCTTCCTTTTTATAGAGGAAGAGGATTTCTTCCCGTTGACACAGGATCAGTCGACTGATGGCACCCATCAGTCGACTGGTGTTGTAGTCATTGCCCAATAACGGCCGCTTTCCACGTTGGATACTATCCATCCAGCGATCGCGATGGCACCGATCGGCCGATGTCAACCGCCGAGTCCTCAACGAGGTCGACTCCATTACGTGCCCGTGCGCGGTGACATCGATCATTGCCATCCCTTAGCGATCGGTGATCAACGATCGCCATCTGCGCGATCGGTGATCAACGATTCGACCACATTAGACCATGATCGAACCATCGACTCAGGCGATCGACTTCCATGACATGGCGGTGCGGTGTCGAGAAACCATCAGACTCTTGGCCAAATGGCCTCACCTAAGAGCTACCCTTCCCGGGTTACAATCGCTCACTCTCATCCCTCGGAGTCCCTCGCCTTCGAAGTTCTCTTCGTTCGCGGCCACGTCCCTCGGCAGCATCAGGCGCACGACTCTGCAATGCTCCTTCGCGTCTCTTGCCTCGAAGTCTACTTCCTTCGGCTTCACTCCAAGCTTCTCGTCCGGCGGTCCCTCGGATGCTCCAAGCGCACGACTTCCGCAAAGCTATCCTTCACCGACTCAAGGCACGAGTCATGAGATGTGAAACTCGCCATGGCTCCATGTGCGAATTACTAAGTCCTGCACGACTTCAACGCACATATCAAATCACATATTAAACTAACTTAAACCCTTTGCCACACCATCAAAACCATATTACGGCAAGAGATTGCCCTAACAATCTCCCCCTTTTTGATGTGTGGCAATCCGTTTAAGTTAGGTAAAAACATTTGATATAAATTTTAAGGAAAGAAAGCATGTAAACATAATCATGATATAGCAACATGCAACTCCCCCTTAATCCATGAAACTCTCTATGTAAATTTCTCCCTATCATAAATTTCTCCCCCTTTTATAATTAACTTAAACATAATATTTTCTCCCCCTTTGACACCATCAAAAAGATTATCACTAAGTTAAAAACACATGGCATCAAGTCTAAAAGAAAGAAAATACCACAAGTTGATTTAAAATTCGGAATTCAGCCTTTACTGGTCTGATATTCAGGCCATCAGTCGACTGGTTCAGATACCAGTCGACTGGCACGTGAATTTCGGGATTTTCTGATTTTCAGACCGAATTTCAGAAATGCATTAAAAATTCCAGAAAATTCAAAAAATCATGAAATTTGGGGAACACATTTCTTTTAAGTATATCTATCAGTGAAAAATATGTTTTTATGAAAAATCATTATATTTCCACGTATTTGCCAAAAATCCAAAAGCTTTAAAAACTACTAGGTTTTTGATCATAAGAGTATCCATTTTAACACCTAGTCTTGCATCCAATTGTTTCAAAACATGAATACATATATTTTAAAGTAAGAAATTGTTTTGAAAACATATGAAATATCCAACCATGATCTTTGGGCAATATGTCTATGAATTAAACATAAGCCTTCCCCATGATTGGTCTATTATTGCTATTTTGATACTTTAAATGACCATCTAAATGCCATAGACATTAGTGAACATTTGTATCATCCTAACATCTCACTCATGCTAAGTTTTCAATCAAGGTAGCCTATGGTGAGTGTGAGATGCATCCTAGGGGGTATTTGTATATACTTAACCAATATGTTCATGCAATTCTATCATGGTTAAGTGTCAACCTAATAATCCTCATGATCATAAAGACATATATGAATGAATTCTACATTATGATCATGAAACTCATGTATTCATCAAATAATAGTCATGCATTAGGTATTAAATGATGATAATAAATAAAGTATTACCTAAAGCATGATTCAAACCTATTTCTTATGATAACGTGCCAAATTTCAAAAACATAAATCATGATTGTAAATATACATAGGAATTACATCAATCATCATGATTTAAGCATTATTATTTATTTATGGGTACGTTATCATCACCCAACACTATCTAAAAAATGTTGTCCCGTCATCCTAAGTCAACCAAAATATGATATAGGTTAGGTCCATGTGGTTGACTACCCTAGGGTTATTCTAACCCTTAAGGATGGATTTTGGAACCCAAAATAAGTTCTTTCCTATTGGGTTCACTAGATATTCCTTGGGGATCCATTTTCTAGCAATTATTTTCTTTTTATCTTGTCCCCTAGCTATTAGGCATTTGTAGGCCTTTTCATTTTTCTTTTCCTTATATCCTAGACCTTTTTTGTTAAAACTTGCTCTTTGGCTCCCTATGATCATATTTAATGTGTTGGAGCCAATTGTGAATTTCTCTAGGGCTTTGGTTAAATAATCTACCTTTTCCCTTAAAGCCCTATTTTCCTCTATGCATGCATCACTAACATCTAATGGCACATAATTATCATGTGAGCATGTATCATCATTTAAGCTAGAAGAAATATTATCATTTAAGCATGCATTTTCTAGCTTTTGTTCTAATTCCTTAATTTGACTAAGCATGCTTTTATTTTTCTTTTTCATGCCAAATAACTCCTTAGTTAAACCAGAGATTATGGAAACTATTTTCTTAGGAGAAGCTTTCGTTACCATAGTTTCCATATCCTCTTCTTCTTCTTCGGATGAGGAGGATGTAGAAGCTCCCCCTTCATTTGAGCTCTCCCCACTTGTGCTTGATTCTTCATTTGAGGAGGAGGAACAATCCGAGTCATGAAGAGCCATTAGTGCTAGGTTGGAGTAGACATGCTCTTCTTCTTCGGATGAGGATGAAGAGGCAAGGTCATCCCATGTCTTGGCTTTGAGTGCCATGGCCTTCCCTCTTCCTTTTGCCTTCTTTTCTTCTTCCTTTTTCTTGCTCCCCTTCTTCTTCCTCTTTTCTTCTTTCTTTTTCTTATCTTCCTTGCTCTTGTTTAGGAGGGGACAATTATCCCTTATATGTCCCTCTCCTTGGCAATTATAGCATATGACCTTCCCCCTTGGTCTTCTATTCCTATCATGAGATTTATCAAATCTAAGATTCTTAAATGAATGCCTTACCTTCCTTACCATGTAGGCTTCTTCCGTGCTATCCATGGAGGAGGTAGAGGCTTCATCGGATGAGGAGGAAGGGACTTCCATCTTCTTCTTCCCCTTGTTCGCTATCAAAGCTACTCCTCTTGAGGGTTGGATTCTAGGCTCTTCTTGTATTCCTTCTAGCCTAGTTTCATGAAGCTCCATTGTTGAGAAGAATTCCTCCAAGGTGCTTACTTCTAAGTTCTTGGAGATATAAAATGAGTCCACCATGGAGCTCCATTTTGAGGACCGGGGAAAGGCATCTATGGCCTTCATTACCATATCCCGGTTGGAAAGCTTTTCACCTACACTTGTTAAACCGGTTAGAATTTCCTTAAATCTAGAGTGTAGGGATTTTACCTTCTCTCCCTTTTCAAGTTTGATATTGGGCAATTGGGAGCAAAGAACGTCTCTCCTTGCTAGCTTTGCCTCGGATGTGCCTTCATGGATTTCTATTAGTTTCTCCCACATTTCCTTGGCGCTAGCACTCTCCTATCCTATTGACTTCTTATTGTGGGAGGACATTGTATAGGTGGTGCTTGGCCTTTGAATTTGCCAAGTATTCTTCTCTTTGCCTTTTGCTCCACTTCGATTTCTCCAATGGCTCCCCATCCTCGTTCCTAGGCAACTCGAAACCGTTTTCCATTATTAAAAGGATTTCAAAGTCGGTTTCGAAGAATACCTCCATTCTCTTTTTCCACCAAGAGAATTCGCCGTCGAACTTCGGTGGATGGATATTTGAGCCGGCCATTTTGAAAATTTACTTGTTGTAGCGGTTAGTCCTCGACAAGCTTTCCTTGGCTCTGATACCACTTGTTGGGGATCGATTGACCGGCTAGAGGGGATGAATAGCCCTCGTTCGTTGGATGCCTTATTTTGCTCGTCTACGAAAACGTTAGCGCAAGCGGAAGCAATAAACTAAGACAAGCAAATAGAAATAAAACAAAGACAATACAAACACGGAGATGTAACGTGGTTCACGGCTACGCCGCTAATCCACGGTCCGATTCGTCCACGGTGAATCACTCCGCAATCTATCCACTAGATCTCTCCTTTTGCACAAAGCTAGGTGGAGGTAACCTCTTTACAACAACACTCCTCTTACAAATATAATGAAAATAAGCTTGGGTAAGAGGATGGAAAGCTTTAGGGAACTTTGGGAGAGTGTTAGAGTGTAAGCATTTTCCTCCCAAAGCCTTACCCCCTTCCTTTTTATAGAGGAAGAGGGTTTCTTCCCGTTGACACAGGATCAGTCGACTGATGGCACCCATCAGTCGACTGGTGTTGTAGTCGTTGCCCAATAACGGCCGCTTTCCACGTTGGATACTATCCAGCGATCCAGATCGCATCGATCGATGGCACCCATCACCGATCGGATGTCAACCAATCGAGTCCTCAACGCAGGTCGACTCCATTCGTGCGTGCCGCGGTGACATCACGATCGCCGTCCTTAGCGTCGGTGATCAAATCCATCGATCGCCGCCCATGTTGGCAAATCGGTGATCAACGATCGACCACATTAGACCGGTCGATCGAACCATCGACTCGAGGCGATCGCCATGACATGGCGATCGGTATGTCGGGAAAAACCATCCGACTCTTGGCCAAATGGCCAAGTTTCACCTAAGAGCTACCCCTTTCCGGGTTACAATCGCTCACTCTCATCCCTCGGAGTCCCTCGCCTTCGAAGTTCTCTTCGTTCGCGGCCACGTCCCTCGGCAGCATTAGGCGCACGGCTCTGCAATGCTCCTTCGCGTCTCTTGCCTCGAAGTCTACTTCCTCCGGCTTCGCTCCAAGCTCCTCGTCCGGCGGTCCCTCGGATGCTCCAAGCGCACGGCTTCCGCAAAGCTATCCTTCACCGACTCAAGGCACGAGTCATGAGATGTGAAACTCGCCATGGCTCCATGTGCGAATTATTAAGTCCTGCACGACTTCAACACACATATCAAATCACATATTAAACTAACTTAAACCCTTTGTCACACCATCAAAACCATATTATGGCAAGAGATTGCCCTAACAGATAGCAGTCGCGCCTCGACTGGTGCTTTGTTTAATCGAACAGAAGCAAGGCGATGTCGACTGCAACCTTGACTGTCATAGCATAACTTAAGTAGAAATCCATAGCAGTCGAGGTGGCACATCGACTGATGCTCTGTTCAGTTGAAACAGAAGCGAGGTAGGCTCGACTGGAAGCTCTACTAAGGTTACCAGTCGAGGCGATGGTTCATCGCCTCGACTGGACCTATGTTACAACGGGTGATAAGTCAAAATTGAGGGGGAAAACTTACTGTTAGCTATGGTAATCAAATGTCAGTCGAGGTGACTGGACTACGTAGGCAGAAAAAGCCCTAATCTGATTCATTATAAAGGCTTTTTCCAGCTCTTTTCCTCAAGAACTCGACTCTACTGTTTACCATATACTCTAAAGTGATTCTCCAATGTTTTGCCTTCATCCTCCAAGCTCCAAACATCCTCAAAGGCAATCAAAGGAGTGAAGAGAAGGAACCCTAGCTAATACTGCACATTGTAATCCTGCTCTTCTCAAACACTTTCAGCTGTAAGTTCTTGTGTAACTCTTGTAAACTTGTATTAAGAGGTTTCTCCACCTTCGGAGATTTTCCAAGAAGGAGAAAGAGTAGAGGTAGGCCTTGGATGTAGTAGTTCGTGGGGGAACTATGAACAAAGTAAAAAATAGTGTGTTCTTGTGTGTGCTATTTTCTATCTTTTTGTTTCCTTTGCTTATCGTCGAACAAGCTCGTTTCTCTGCGAAAGTTCAAGTGACAACGATCGATGCTATTCAGCCCCCCTTCTAGCAACGCCAACGGTTCTACATATTTCAAGTATGACCAATTCATACTTGAAAACAACACCCTAAACCTAGACTCAACCTTCTAGCTTCTTCATCAGCCTTGCGCCTCCAGGATTCCTTTGAGTCCCCGACTCCTTCATCCTTGTGCTTGCCTTCAAAAGATTTCCTCGGTTTCATCATGTTTCTGGTTTCTCCTTTGCTAAAGTCCGCTTGGACTTTACTCCGCCAAGACTACATGCTTGGACTTATGCTACCAAGACCTTGCCTTTGGACTTCCTTTATCAAGATCCGCTTGGACTTTATGCCGCCAAGACTACATGCTTGGACTTATGCTGCCAAGACCTTCCCTTGGACTTTCCTTACCAAGATTCACACTTGGACTTTTCTTTAACATGTCTTCACACTTGGATTTTTCTGTCACTTAACACATCATTGTTAGATCACAAATATTGCCTAACTATAAATGATTATCCAAACATCAAAATACATAAATGCTTCGGGCATTGTTGCACCAATAATCTCCCCCTTTTTGATGTTTGTCAATCATTTAAGTTAGGTCTTGAAATGTGCAATAAAAGCATCATAAATCCAATATGTAATTCTAACTTAAATTGGCTTTCTCCCCCTTTGACACACATCAAAAAGAGAAAGGGTCATAGACAATAAGTACATTGATGAGTAAGATTGGTTATGTCTTGAACTAGGGTATAAAATAGACATAAAGCTCCCCCTTAATTTAAGACATTGTTTATCATGTGTGAATGATATGTTGAGCAAAGCAAAAAATCATAAATGAGAATAAATCCTAACTTTCCACCAACAATAAAATATATGCATTTTAGGTTATGAAAATAGATAAGTTTCATGAAACACTCCCCCTTAACCCTTGCATCAATTTAGTCCTATTTCCCCATAAAAGTTATCATATTACCGCTGCACTAATCATATTATAGAGTTAGGACACTTAGGATTGAACTCTAGGCAAGTAAACAAGGCTGATTTGTGAAACAATTAGTGCATCAGTCAACTAGATACTGAAGCAGTCGACTGCCATACTTGAGACTCACATTTCAGATTTTCAGCCTAACTTCAGAAATGCATAAAATAATTCAAGAAGTGTAAAAAATTCATAAAATTTTGTGAACACATTTGTAAAGTCATTTTCTATCAAGGAAAAATAATTTAAAAAATATATCTTTTTCAGATTTTGAAATTGACAAAACTTTGAAGGCTAGCAAAAGCTTTAAAGGATTTTCAAAACTATATACCACTTTTGCCTACCAATTGAAAACTATTTTTTAAAATATGATAAACATAGTTTAAAATATATTTTTTTTGACATTTCCAATCATGTTCTTAGAGCTATGTGCACATCAATTGTACACAAGTCTTCCCAATGATTGGTTCAATTAAGGATCACTATCTTTAAATGATACCTTAGTTCATAGTAATGCATCATAACAAGCATGATGAACCAAGTGTATCTTTCTAACATCTCACATGATATCTAAGTGGCTCAATACAAAAATCATGGAATCTTAGGTGTTTTGTAAAATGCTTTGAGGTATAGTCCTAGATTATGCTATAGGATCATGCAAACCTATATCACTACTCTACAAAGCACATTTCAAGTTCTCTCCTAAGTGATGAAAAATTCGCTTCGGAGAGAGCCTTGGTGAAAATGTCGGCAAGGTTAGACTTAGATTCAATGTAATTAAGTTCAATGTCCCCCTTTGCCACATGATCTCTAATGAAGTGATGCTTCACTTCAATGTGCTTGGTCCTAGAGTGATGTACCAGATTTTTAGTCAAATTGATGGTACTCACATTATCACAATAAATTTTAATGTTGGAGTAATGTAGCTCATAATCTTCTAGAGTATGTCTCATCCAAAGAAATTGAGCTACACAATCACCCATGGCTACATACTCGGCCTCGGTAGTGAATAAAGCAACACAAGATTACTTTCTACTACTCCAACTAATAAGGGAGGATCTAAGGAATTGTCACCCACTACTAGTACTCTTCCGATCCAATTCGCAACCCGGATAATCGGAATCGGTATACCCAACCAAGTCAAAAGACCTAGTCCTAGGGTACCAAAGTCCTACACCTAGTGTGTCTTTAATATATCTTAAGATTCTTTTAACGACAACTAAGTGAGACTCTTTGGCACAAGATTGGTATCTTGCACATATACCTACCGTAAATAAAATATCGGGTCTACTAGCGATTAGGTATAGTAGGCTACCAATCATACTCCTATAAAGTTTTAAGTCAATTGATTTACCTTCAAGATCATTGTCTATCTTAGTGTTAGTTATCATAGGAGTGGTTACTACCTTAGCATTTTCCAAACCAAATTTCTTGATCATTTCTTTTACATATTTGATTAGGTATATATGGATTCCCTCATTAGTTTGTTTAACTTATAGGCCTAAGAAGAAATTTAACTCCCCAAATAGACTCATTTCAAATTCATTTTCTATATCTTTAATAAAGTCTTGGAGAAGATCATCATTTATTGACCCAAAAATGATATCATCAACATACACTTGGGCAACAAAAATATCCTTTGACTTTGACTTAATAAAGAGAGTTTGACCAACTTGGCCCCTTCTAAAATCCTTAGAAATTAAGAAAGACGATAATCTTTCATACCAAGCCCAGGGAGCTTGTTTTAACCCATATAAAGCTTTTCTAAGCTTATAAATGTGGTTTGGGTAATCTACACTCTCAAACTCGAGAGGTTGTTCTACATATACCTCTTCCTTAATAAATCCATTTAAGAATGTCAATTTCACATCAATTTGATAAAGCTTAAATCCCATGTGAGCGACATATCCTAATAGGATTCTTATTGACTCTAACCTAACAACCGGTACATAGGTCTCATCATAGTCAAGTCCTTCAACTTGATTGAATCCTCTTGCCACTAATCTAGCCTTGTTTCTAGTTATATTCCCTTGATCATCCAACTTATTCCTAAAGACCCATCTTGTGGTAACAATAGTGCTATCATTGGATCTAGGAACTAGCTCTCATACTTGACTTCTCTCAAATTGAGCCAATTCTTCTTGCATTGTCAAAATCTAATCTGGATCAAGTAATGCATCATTGATTAATTTAGGCTCAATTTGTGAGATAAGAGCTACTTGACTAGTAAGAGCTCTATGGAAAGACATAGTTCTTACTCCTTGAGATAGTTCTCCTACTACTTGATTTAGGGGATGGTTTTGGTGAATCCTTAGAGCCCTAGGAGGTGAATCAAATTGATTTAGATCATGGGTATCCTTTCTTTCATCATCAGAATCTCTTCTTCCTCCCCCTTGATCATTACTTCCTAGTTCTCCCCCTTGATCATTACCCCCTAAAGTTAGATTTTGAAGTTTTTGGATAATGTCTTGATTTTTATCATTGATATCCTTATCAATGGAGGATTTCCTAGGGTAAGTACTAGTAGATTCATCAAATTGAACATTTGAGGATTCTTCAACCTTTTGAGTCCTCTTGTCGTATATTTTATAACCTCTACTAGTGGATGAGTATCCAACTAGGATTTCTTCATCCACTTTAGACTCAAATTTTCCTAAGTTGTCTTTGGTATTTAAAATGTAGATATTGCATCCAAAGACCTTGAAATAATGAATTATAGGAATTGTGTCATTCCATAATTCAAAAGGTTTTTTAACCTAAAAACCTATAGATTAAAATACAGTTTTGGATATAAAAAGCGGTGTTAATCGCTTCCACCCATAAGTAGCTAGGTAGAGAATATGCATTAAGCATAGTCCTAGCCGCTTCTTGTAGGACACGAATTCTCCTTTCCACCACCCCATTTTGTTGAGGTGTTCTAGGAAAAGAGAACTCATGATTGTACCCTTGTTCTAAGTAAAATTTTAAAAAATTAAAATTCTCAAATTTTCCACCATGATCACTAGGATCTGGTTGATTTTGACATTCCTTTCATTTTCAACATTTTTGCTAAATCCTATGATTATATCTAAGGTATCATCCTTATGTTTCATAAAGTAAACCCATGTATACCTAGAAAAATCATCAACTATCACTAAACAATATTTATTTCCATTTAATGAAGGGATGCTATGCCAATCAAATAAATCTAAATGCAATAGCTCTAGGGGTAATGAAGTACTAGTTAGAGTTTTACCCTTGTGTGATGATTTGGATTGCTTTCCTTCTTGGCATGTATCACACATTTTGTCTTTGATGTACTTCACTTTTGGTAGCCTTTTAACTAGATCCAACTTGGCTATCTTGGCAATGTTCTTTATGTTGATATGTTCAAGTCTTCTATGCCATAGTCAATCTTCCTCTTGTTTTGACATGAGACACTTAGTAGAAATGTTAGAAACATATGAAAGATCAACATAATAAATGTTTGATTTCCTATATCCGACTAACATGCAATCTTTTAGGCTTTTGTGTTTAATCAAACATTTAGAAGATTTAAACTCAACATGGTAACCGACATCACAAAGTTCAACACTAAGTAGACTAAATTTCATGCTTTTGACTAATAAAACTTTGTGGATAATGATTTTAGGGGATACCTCAATTGTATCTCTACCTAAGATCTTGAGTTTCCTATTATTGTCAAATACCACGGTTCCCTTTTTAACATAATCGATTGTAGAGAACTTGCTCACATCTCCGATCATGTGTCTTGAGCAACCACTATCCACAATCCACATGCTTAGTCCACTTACCTAAACAACATGGAAAACAAACTCCTTAGGTACCCAAATGTTTGGACCGGTAATATCATTCAAAAACTTCTTTGGGACCCAAGCCTTCTTAACCTTACCCCTAATTGTTGTCTTTCTACTAATTAAGGAGATATAAGCTACTTCCTTGTCCTTAGGTTTATATCCTATGTTGGCTTTGTTATAAATGACCATTTGATCTCTAAGTATCATATCAAGGTACTTTGAGCCTTTAGTAAATTTTTCTAGATTTGTCCTTAGCTCAACTACTTGGTTCCTCAAGTTTTCATTTTCTTCCTTAAGCATGCATGAATCATCACATAGAGATTGTTCATTCCTAATTGCCTTAATTTCTACCTTCAAGTCCTTAATCCTAGATTTTGACTTGTCTAATGCATTCTTAAGATAAGCAATAGTCTTGTATAATAATTCTACTTTAGGGGAGTCCTTTACCTCATTGTCACTAGATGACGATTCATCGCTGGATGAAGACTCCTCTTGGCTTGAGCTCTCGGTGTCATCTCCCAAAGCCATGAGTGCCACATGGCGTGGGATGTGGCAAAGCTCATCATCGTCGGATGAGTCCTCCACGCTTTGAGTGTCCCATGTGGTTTGGGCCATCATAGCCTCCTCCTCCTCCTCCTCCTCCTCCTTCTTCTTCTCCTTCTTCTCCTTCTTCTTCTTTTCTTTTTCCTCTTTCTTCTTTAGCTCCGGGCAATTTGGCTTGATGTGCCCATTTTTGTTGCATCCATGACAAACAATATTAGGATTAAAATTTTCATTATGACTTGATTTACCTTTTGAAGATGTGAACATCTTCTTTACATCCTTCTTTGTGAGTCTTCTAGATTTTCCCACCCACTTCTTGACATAGTGAGCTATCTCGTTTGCCGACATTTCTTCATCACTACTGGATGCTTCATCCTCCGATTCGGATGAAGATGATTCTTCCTTCATCTCCTTCTTTCCTATAAAAAGAGTTAGACCTTTCTCCTTTGATGAAGTGTTAGCTTGCTCATGCAATTCAAATTCACAAAACAATTCATCTAATTTAACTAAGGAAATATCTCTAGATACCTTATAAGCATCTACCGTTGATGCCCATAAGGTTGTTCTAGGAAATTCTTAAAGGATGTATCTAACCAAATCTTAGTTTTCCACCTTCTCACCTATAACGTGTAGTCCGTTGACCACCTCCTTGAATCTACCGTGTATTTGGCTCACGGTCTCATTGGTCTTCATGCTAAAAGTTTGAAGTTGACTTATCAATAGGTCCCTCTTGGCTCTCCTTGTCTCATTGGATCCTTCATTGAGCTCAATGAGCTTCTCCCAAATTGCGGAGTCAAAAGTCCGACTTTGCTTAATTGCTCTTTTGATAAACCACATTGAAGTTTGGTTATTGCTTTGCCGTTTACTTGAGCTTTCTTCTCCATTTTCCTTGTCCAATCTTTTGTCGACAGTGGCACTCCAAATTCATCTACGGGCTTCTCGAATCCATCTACTAAACTAAACCAATTATCAATGTCATTCATTAGATAATACTCCATCCAACCTTTCCAATAGGCAAAGTCGTTCCCGTCAAAGAAAGGTGGTCGCGCCGTGCTATAACCCTCTTGAGATGCCATTTTGCTTCGGTTGATGGTTAGATCCTTCGATGCGATCCGGGCTTTGATACCACTTGTAGGGGATCCTTTGGATGGCTAGAGGAGGGTGAATAACCTCTTTCGATTTCTATAAGATGTTAGCTGAAACAAGAACAATAATACAATTAAATATGAAATCAAAAGACAATAAAAGCAATGCTAACACAAGTGTTTAAAGTGGTTCGGAGATAACACTCCTTCTCCATGACAATCCGTAAGGTAGATCATCCCTAGCAAGCTTTCACTAAAAACCTCCTTTTGATGCAAGCACCAAGGTGGAGAAGCCTTCTTACAATCACACTCTTCTTCTTATAAGATGATAGAATTAAAATGGAGAAGAACTGGTTAAGAACATTAGAAAGCTTGGAGTAGACTTGGTGAGCTTGAGAGCAAGGATTGGAATGAGAGCACTAGCCCTCTTAAGCTCCCCAAGGATTTTTTTTTTATAGGGAAATGTTGTTTTTTCTCATTGAGCTTGTCGGTAGTTGATTGTTGCATACCATCAGTCAACTGCTGCTACTGTTGACCAAATCCAATGGCTTCTGACGAAGCTTGATCTGCGGTTGTTACAGCTCAACGTTCACTTGATCAGTTGACTGATCAAGCTAACAGTCGACTGCTCTAAGCAATCAGTCAACTAAAAATGTTTCTATGCCCGTGTCCACATATATTAGTCAACTGCCCTTCATGGCGATCGGTGATGAGAACGATCAAGCGTCCAAGGCTAGTAGTCGTGATGGTGGCAAGCGACGCGATCGACTTGATTACTTGACCAATCGGAGTCATAATCGATTGGTATTCAAGCCTTCTAGGCCCTCAAGTGCCAAAAACTCGAGACCAGTTGACTAGTATAAGACCCTAGTCGACTAGTATACTTCAAGTATCATCAATTCATACTTAAAAACAACACTCTAAACTTAGACTCAACCTTCTAGCTTCTCTATGAACCTTGCCCCTCCAGGATCCCTCCGAGTCCACGACTCCTCATCCTTGCGCTTGCCTTCAAAATTTTTCCTCAGTTTCGTCATGTTTCGATTTTCTCCTTTTCTAAAGTCCGCTTGAACTTTACGCCGCCAAGACTATATGCTTGAACTTACGCTGCCAAGACTATATGTTTGGACTTACGCTGTCAAGACTTTGTCTCTGGACTTCCTTTGCCAAGGCCCACTTGGACTTTACGCCACCAAGACTACATTCTTAGACTTATGCTGCCAAGACCTTCCCTTGGACTTTCCTTGCCAAGATTCACACTTGGACTTTTCTTTACCATGTCTTCACACTTGGATTTTCCTGTCACTTAACACATCATTGTTAGATCACAAATATTGCCTAACTATAAATGATTATCCAAATATCAAAATACATAAATGCTTGAAGCATTGTTGCACTAACACTTCATCTACGTCTCAGCTAAATAAATTGATTCCCATAGACAGTGTCAATTATGTTATGGCTTAAACGAGGAGACGAGGTACGATTCAGCTTGGGTTCGAATGAAGAGGTGAGCTTTGGTGGCAAATGTCTTGGTGATTCAGCAATGTGGGGATGAGTCGATCTACGTTGCTGAAGTGGCGGAGGGTGACCTCAAGCTTGAATGAGCATCATCCGGGTATAGAAATATCTCCAAGGGGGACTGGGTGGTAATCACTGGTGAAGTCAGGGGCCAGAGCCCGCAAAGGAAAAGAATTGTGAGGGGTGCACTGAGAAGGGTCTCGGCTACACCTCTCCGACGCTCAAGTCAGGATCCGCCGGAGCAATGAAGAAAAGTGGAAGTGAAAGGAAGAGGAGAGGAAGGGAGAGGCAGGCCGGAGGGCTGGAGTGCTAGTGAGCCAGTGGAAAAAAAAAGTCCCTCGACCTTTCTCCCATTACCTTTATATAACTTGGCTATTGACACCAACTCCCATGCATCCGTGCCAATGATATAGGTCCATCATGGCAGCCTAACATGACAGGGAATGATAGGAGGCTTTACCTCATTAAGTGTGGCAGACGCATGAAGCTTGATTAATGCATCCCGCTTAGTTAATGAGAGACACGACTCCATACATATGATAGAGATGTCTAATCAATAAAAATATACTGACGTGGTTGCCTTCTTGTCACATGGTGCCTTTGCCTTTCCGACCTTGGAACACCATATATGGAGATGTCGAGAGATATGTCTACTGAGACATATATGGTGACGCTGAGAGATATGTCCTCCGAGACATATATGGAGACGTCGAGAAATATGTCTACCGAGACATATATGAAAATGTCGAAATATGATATATAGATCCCCTGACTAGGTCCAAGCCTAACTTGATTTGATCTGGTTAAATCCTAGGCCCCTGATCTAGTTAAATCCTAGGCTCGATAAGGGGTTCATGATATTTCTCTCCACGTCATTGAAAAAAAAATAATATAAAAGGAATCTTTAGGATCTTAAATGCTAGTTGATTAATTATAAAATTAATTATACTAATTTTCTCAGATCTAATTGAATCATTATGAAGGTGTGGCTTTAAATTTCTTCCTCCGCGAAAGAGGGGCTTACGGAAAGCTAAGGGTGACTGATGTACCTCTCCCTTGGTCAGTTCGTCCTATTTTAGGAAACAACCACTTAAAGTTCTTTGTCACCAATTATTCCTCTTCGTTATCGTCTTTTGTAAAATTGGGAATTCTCATCAATAACGCTACTGTTGGCAAATTACTTTGCAAGAAATTTTCGAAATGTGGATTACCAAACACAAATTAAATCACTGTTAGACTCGAAATGCTAATGAAATGACAAACCCATTAAGCCTTGAACAGCAAGCCCAATTAAGCCAAACTTTGGGCCAAACCAAATTGGCTCAGCTCCACTCCAAAATAGGGGTGACCACGGTTCTAAAATCATCGGTTTCGATTTTAAAATCGTCGGTTTTAATTTATCGTCTAATGAAATCGGAATCGAATCATTCATCAACAATTTCAGTTCTGACTTCGGAACTGTCGGTTCCGATCCTTTGCGATTCGGTTTTGATTTCGGAACCGCCAGTTCTGGTTCATCATCCACCAGAATCGAACCATTAATTGAGGATTTCGGTTCCTTATAATTTAGTTTCAATTCAAACGGTTTAGAATCGAAATTTAAATTATTTAATTTTGCGATTTAAATATATTTTTTTTTCAATTCATTAATTTAATCAATTTATTTTAATTTAAATTATATTTAAATTTAAATTGTAAAGGTGGAGATTTAACTTATGTCGATTTATTTATTTTATATAACTCTTTAAATCAAATATTTATCATAAAAAATTATCATCGAAATATATTTAATTAAATAAATTCACTTCAATAAATTAAAAAAAAAAGAATATATATATATTACAATAAAAAAAAATCTCAACTTAATTTATATAAATTAAGTTGTTATCATTTTTGGGTTTAAAGGAATCAAAGCCCTCGCCATTCAATTACCATTTAAATATGATCCCCTTATCTTAATTTAATCTGAAATGTTATCAGAGATAGCGATTGATGTGCCTTGGATTATAAGATCATATAAGTTTTCATTATTATCTCTTTTTTCTTAAGATCTGTTACACTAATCATCTAGACAAGTTTATGCTTAAAGTGATTCTAGAGTCATACATGATCTTTTATACATATTTTTTTTTATTATGATTGTGCATGTTGATAACTTTGATCACTGTGTATATTGATTATTGTGCATGACTTTGATTTAATTTTAAATAATTTTAATTTTTTTGAATATTTTTTATTATAATTATGATACAATAATGAAAATTTTAAATTTTAAATATTTTTGTACATGCTGATTGTTGCACTGTAATGACACAAAATATGAATTTTAAATATTTTATTTTTATTTTTTATGTATATTTATTATTATAACTGTGACATATTAATAAAAATTTGAATTTTGAATAAATTTAATTTTTTTTCAAAATTAAATATCAAATTATTTTTTAAAATTAAATTTCGATTTTAATAAAAAAAATATTCAATTTTGATTCCGATTCAATTCCGATTCGATTTAATTTTGATTTTAAAAATTTAAAAATCGAAATCGAATCGTAGATCAAAAAACTATTTCGATTCCATTTTTGAATCGATTCTGATTCAATTTTCGATTCAAACTAAATCATCGTCATCCCTACTCCAAAGAAATAAAGCTACGTACAGTCTGAGAGTGACACGTATAATAAAATAATGAAACATGGAACATCAGCTGCTTTGCAAGCAGAGGTTAGGGTTAGGGTGAGATGGTTGTTATAGTGTCTTTTTAAGGGACCGTGCAACATCACTGTCTGTCCATGTCATGTCAGATCCATCTCCGATCTCCAGTCATGTCTTCATCACGTCCATCTTCTTCCTGAAAGTTAATGTCCCATATAACCCTCTTCCATGTATGCAATTCACAATGATCGTCTTCCTCTCACGAGCCTTTGAAAGCGTTGCAATCTTTCACGTCTATTTTCTTTTTCTCTTTGGCATGGCCATCGGGTCGGGTGCATCCCAACTCACTGGTCGGTGAAACGTCAAGGAAATGAAATAAAATTTGACCAGAAAATTGTCAACTCACCATCGTTTTATTGACAAGTGAAAGGCCTATAATTTTCTGACAAATCGTCACGTACCGCCTAACTCTGTGTTTATTCTCAGATTATTAATTTAATTTTCCAGTCAAATTAATAGCATACACAATGACTTTAACCTTCATATCTAATAGCGTCCGTGGAAAGAAATTAATGACTAATACATACAGAAAGTTATATAAATGGATAATGGATCAATTCGCCATGGCGAGTTAGTCTCTCAATATCGATTATTAGTCTCAAAGCCGAAACGATTTACTCTCACTTACGATGACGGGAGCGCGGTGATAAGTCATTTAGATTGACGGTTCTAACCTTTACACAAATATCTAATAGCGGATATGACTTGTAGATATTTTTGGTGTTAGGGTGTAGTTGTAGGGTATTCATATAATTTTTTAGGTATTTTGAATTCGATTATTAAACATGGTTCACCGTAAAAAAAATTTCATGTGGAATAGTAATATTTAGAAAGATAAATTGTTGGATTGTTTGTTGTAAGTACTTTCTGAATTACTCAAGTGATTGATGAGAAATTTTTGTATATATATATATATATATAGTTCTGATATCCAATGCGACGACTTCGTGCACCCTTGTGTGTGATGCAGATCTCATTGTTCATTTCTCGTGCGCGATGCACGATCTGTAATTTGATTGCACGAATTGCATTGAGAATGTATAATACTTCTGTCGAGCGTACTATCGTCCATTCCTAAACACAGCCGGTCGCATCGTCGCGATGAGATATCATCGGCCACGAGTTGGTGTTCGAGCCCTACCACCACGATTGTCGGAACTCGACATCACCATTGAAGGTTCAAATTGTAGCCGCAATCTGATCGAAATTCAGCTACGATCTGACCAAAGCTGAAGTCCGACTGAATTCCAGCTGGATTGCAACCGAAATCCAACCCGACCGTGCCCGTAATGCCAGGATGCATCATGACTAAAATTGGCGTCGGATTCTGACTGCAATCCGAAAGGAGCCAAAGTTCGAACGGATCAGAGCCGATTTTGGTCGGATTGCAGTCTAAAACCGGCTCAATTGCGGTCGCAACACATCCTAATGTTGCGACCGCGATTAAAATAGATTCTGAAAGAAATCCGATCGGAATCTGGCTGTGATCTAGCTGGACTCCGACTTTGGCCAGATTGTGGTTGGATTCTGATTGAATTGGGGCTGGAATTCGGTCCTTTCATGGTCGCAAGGGCGGGATGCACTGCGACAGTGATCAGGCCAGATTCCAGCCACAATCGGACCACTCAACGATGATGCCAAGCTCCCAGCTCACGACAGTCACGGTGGGGGATCTCGAGCGCATGCGGGGTGGTCGGATGGGCGCACAAATGCTCAAGAGAGTTATTGTGCATTCTCATTAGTGCACGCAATCGAACAGTGGATCATGCATCGATCGGGCAACTTTGGGTGTCGATTAGTGCATGACACATGTGTAATGTGTTATGAATCGTCTGATCAATCGCGATTGCATAGTAAATAAGAAATGAACAGTGCTTCCACCTGCGACTTCCTTCTCCGACGACGCAATAGCCCAACCCCTAAACCCATTTTTTATATGACGAGTGCCCATTTTTTATGCACCCATGCGCGATGCACAATAACATGGAATGCATAATACATTCCTAACCGTGCACCCGTGCCCGACATCGCTAGCGGCTATCGGATTCCAGTTGCAGTCCAATCGAAGTCGGAGTCCGTCCATACCATGCCTTGATTTCGACTAGATTTCTGTCGAAATCTGACCGGCCGAAATCCAATTGGACTTTGACTCCGGTCGGACTACGGTTAAATTCCAATTGGATGATGACGGTGATCCCGACCAGTTCAGGGGTTGTGCTATAGTGCCCATCGCTCTGACGACGCACAAGAACTGATCTGTAGGCAAAAGTACTGTGCATTCTTTGTTACTGTGAAATTCCATAGATCAGATGACTCATAGTGAGCTGCGTCGCGCACAAGGCCAGCACAAAACGTCGCACATGATATCAAAACTATAAATATTTTTCTCCGTCTCTTCTTCACCAATAGCTCTTTATTCTCTGATGAATAGCTCAACCCTTGAATCCATCGGGGTCACCACCGCTATCGTCGATCGACCGACCGAATCACCCGACCATACCACGGTCAGACTCCGATCAAATTGCTTGGAGGGCACAATCATAGCCTATTCTGATCACAATCTGATCGGAATCTGATCTCGGTCTGGTCGGGCACAAAGTCCGAGCATTCCGGTCGAAATTCAATCGAATTGCACCCGCCAGTGCCATGGGAACTAGCGGTTGCAATTGCGACTGATTCCAATCCCAGTCCGATCGAAATTTGACGATAATTCGATCGAAATTTGACAGCGGTTCGATCAGACTTCCAACCCGATCAGAATCCGGTCGAATTATGGTCGCTAATACCATGGTCACATGAGGGCATAATTTGCTAGATTCTGACAGCAATCGTGCTGCGGTCCGGTCGGACTCCGACACAGGGTGGATCATGATCGTATTCTGGCTGGATCACAGCTAAAATCCAAGCATTCGACGACGATGACGAATGGTAGCGGTTGCTCGGGCGTTCGCATCGAGCGTGGGAGTCGGGTGCTAGGGCATGGGAAGTGGGTGCTCGGGCGACGGTGTTACTGTATATTCTTCGTTATTGTGCACGACTTACGTAAATACAATCGCTATATATATATATATATATATATATATATATATATATATATATATATATATATATATATATATATATATATATATATATATATATATTGTTGTGTTCATATGCGACGCGCTATAAGCCGTCCGATCTCCATTCAATTCACGAGATTGCATAGTAAATGAGAAATGCACAGTGCTTTCGCCTGCGACGTTCTTCTCCGATGAACACCCCTGAACCCGTCGGGGTCACCGTAGCCGTTCGACCAACTAAACCGCGGTCGAATTCTGATCGAATTTTGGTTGAAATCCGATCGAATTACTGTCGCTAGCGTCGCGACCGCTGGAGGCCACAATTGCGGCTGATTCTGATCGCAATTCGATCAAAATTTGACCGCGATCAGGTCGAAATCTGATCGTGTTCTGATCAAACTCAAGTTACGATCGACCTACGATCGGATTACGATCGCCACCCCCCACAGCCACTTGCGATTGGAATTCAATAGGATTCCGACCGCAATCCGATAGAAATCCGCCCGAGGTGTGGTCGGGCTCGAAGTCCAGTAGGGCCACGATTGAATTCTGATCAGATCGTGATCATAATCTGACCGATTTGCTACCACTGATGACCGCAATCATGGTCGATTATTGCTTCGATTCGATTAGAATTTGGTTGCGATCTTGCAGACTCCAACTATGATCCAATCGAACTCCGATATTGACCGAACCATGATAAGATTTTGGTTTAATCACGGTCGAAATCCAGTCGCTTGCGGTGATGCCAAGCAGCGAGGGTGGCGAGTAGTTCTTATGGGAAGAAACACTGTATATTTTGTTGGGTTTCCTCGGCACCGACGTGGGTGTGCGTTCGAACATGTTTCGTAAACATGCACACAACGGAAGCAAAAAGAAGCAATAAACTATTTTTATTACAACACACACCATACGCATGGAGGATACAACAAGTGTAGACATAATCGCTATTTTAATTTTTGCAATAAAAGGAAATTTATTCTAGTTATACATGACATATCACGTGTAGTGAGAATAACATCAACCGTAGCGACCCTCGCTAGAATCGCTTCTATCTATATCCACGTCGAGTATCTTCGGGAAAGCTTCACAAAGCCATGAGTCCCGCCTTCGCAAGAGTTACTAGCCTCGTGTCGAAGACATTGTGATTCAAGAGACGATCACAATCTGAATCAAAATTCGGATCTAAAAATGAGCTCCACGAACTTGCTTCACGGAAGCAGTTTTCGTCAACCAATTGACGACCATGGTCCTCCACCTATGAGGATTGTTGGAGATCCAATCTCTGGTAAGTAGGTCGCTATCGGAGCACAAAACGCCGATCAAACGTTCTCTCTACGAAGAGAGAAACAAGCTGTCCAAAACTGAACAACTTGTGTTGGTGGAGAAGATGGTCGGCCAATCAATGGCCAGTTGCTCCTTGGTCGTCGGCGGCCAAGGGAGGATGGCCGATGGAGTCGTCGGTGGCTGGTGGGTGGCCAGCGGCAAGGAGGAGGAACAGTAACTCTAATGGGCAGAGACACAAGGTGCTTGGGCGGCCAATGAAGTGGGCGGCAACTCTAGAGGAGGAAGAGGAGAGGAGGCTAGGGTTTCCAAAACCCTTGAACCAATTAATTCTCCATGAAAAACCCTTAAGTCGTGTTTTTATAGAGAACAAATTCTCCTAACGGTTATTGGTTCATAATCAAAACCCGTTAACCAACTCCAATAACTTAAGTTAAAATAAACAAAATTGCGTTAGTCTATTTTAAGTTAAAACGAACCGAACCAACTTTGGTTCATTCGTTTAAAACAAACCAAACCACTTTGGTTGATTTTCCACCATTGGATTAGAATCAAACCGATTTGGTTCATCCATCATATCTTCATAAGACTCGGCCCATCCATACTTCCTATGCGATTGAAATAATTTCATGCTCGCTCTTTGTTTGGTCCAACCAAACCAAGTCTCTCTCGATCTGAGAATCTTATTCTCAAGCTCGTTTTAAATCCTTCGGATTACGCTCGTTATGCATGTGACCAAATAGGTTCCCAATTTATGTTGGCCGTCTATAATTAACCATTAATTATAGAACGATCTGTTAGGGCAATCTCTTGCCATGATAAGGTTTTGATATGTGTGACAAAGGGTTTAAGTTAGGTTGTTATTATGATTTGATATGTGCGTTGGAGTCTTGCAGGGCTTAGTAATTCGCACATGGAGCCATGGCGAGTTTCACATCTCATGACTCGGTCCTTGAGTCGGTGAAGGATTGCTTTGCGGAAGCCGTTCGCTTGGAGCATCCGAGGGACCGCCGAACGAGAAGCTTGGAGTGAAGCCGGAGGAAGTAGACTTCGAGGCAAGAGACGCGAAGGAGCATTGCAGAGCCGTGCGCCTGATGCTGCCGAGGGATGTGGCCGCGAACGAAGAGAACTTTGAAGGCGAGGGACTCCGAGGGATGAGAGTGAGCGAATGTAACCCGGGAAGGGATAGCTCTTAGGTGAAACTTGGCCATTTGGCTAAGTGTCGGATGAGTTTTCCCGACACCAGTCGACTGTCATGGACTGGCAGTCGACTGCTCTGAGTCGAACTCGGTTCGACTAGTTTCAGACTAGGGTTTAGTGCTTGGCAGTCGACTGCCATGGACTAGTAGTCGACTGATGTCGATGGCAGTCGACTTCGAGGAATGGCGATCGGCGGCGATCGGCAGTGAATGACAATGATCGATCAAAGACCGCGTGCACGCGAATGTAGTCGACCGCGAGCACTCGGTGATCGAGCATCGATCGGTGATGGTAATATCGATCGTGATGCGATCACCGTTGGATGAAATCCAACGTGGAAAGCAGCCGTTATTGGGCAACGACTACAGGACTAGTCGACTGATTGGGACATTAGTCGACTGCTCCTGTGTCAACGGGAAGAAACCCTCTTCCTCTATAAAAAGGAAGGGGATGGGGCTTTGGGAGGTTAATGCTTCAACTCTAATCTTCTCCCAAAGTGCTACAAACATCTTCCCACTCTTCTTACTTGCTTTTACTTCATTCTTATTGTAAGAAGAGTGATCTTGATTGTAAAGGTTACCTCCACCTAGCTTGGTGCAAAGGAGAGACCAATAGTGGATTGGTTTTGGCGGAGTGATTCACCGAGGACGAATCGGGTCGTGGATTAGCGGCATAGCGTTGAACCACGTTAAATCTTGGTGTTTGTATTGTTTGTATTTCTCTTTGTTTAATTTGCTTGTCTTTGTTGTTTTCGTTGCGCTAATCTCTTTGCAGACGAGCAAATTACGCCATCCATCGTAAGAGTGCTATTCACCCCCCTCTAGCCGGCCAATCGATTCCCAACAAGTGGTATCAGAGCCAAGTCGCTTGTCGAGGACTAACCGCCCCAACAAGCACCTCATCAAAAGATGGCCGGCTCGAACATTCATCCGCCAAAGTTCGAAGGGGAATTCGCTTGGTGGAAGAAGTGAATGGAGGTATTCTTCGAGACCGATTTTGATATTATGCTTATAATGGAAAATGGTTTCGAGTTGCCTAGGGATGAAAGGGGTGAACCAATCAAAAAATCACGATGGACTAAGAAGCAAAGAGAGGAGCACCTTGCAAACTCAAAGACAAACCATCATCTTCTCAATGTGCTCCCTCAACAAGAGATCAACCGGATCGGAGAATGTGCTAGCGCCAAAGAGATGTGGGAGAAGCTTATAGAACTCCATGAAGGCACATCCGAGGCCAAGCTAGCAAGGAGAGATGTCTTCCGCTCCCAACTCAACAACATTAAACTAGAAAAGGGAGAAAAGGTACTTTTCTTACATTCTCGTTTCAAGGAAATTATAACCGGTTTGTCAAGTGTAGGTGAGAAGCTATCAAACCGGGATATGGTCATGAAGGCTATAGATGCCTTTCCGCGGTCCTCAAAGTGGAGCTCCATGGTGGACTCCTTCTATATTTTGAAGAATTTAGAAGTGAGCACCTTGGAGGAGTTCTTCTCAACAATGGAGCTTCATGAAACAAGACTTGAAGGAATAGTTGAAGAGCCTAGAATCCAACCTTCAAGAGGAGTAGCCTTGATGGCCAACAAGGGGAAGAAGAAGATGGAGATCCCCTCCTCCTCCGATGAAGCGTCTTCCTCCTCCTCCATGGATAGCACGGAAGAAGCATATATGGTAAGGAGGGTAAGATGTGCATTAAAAGGTTTTAGATTTAATAAATCTAATGATAGGAATAGAAGACCAAGGAGAAAAATTATTTGCTACAATTACCAAGGAGTGGGACACATAAGGGGCAATTGTCCTCTCCTAAACAAGAGCAAAGAAGAAAGGAAGAAGAAGGAAGAAAAGAAGAAGAAAAAGGGGAGCAAAAAGAAGGAAGAAGAGAAGAAGGCTAAAGAAAAAGGGAAGGCCAAGGCGTTCAAAGCAAAGACATGGGATGATCTTCCTTCCTCATCTTCATCCGAAGAAGAGGAACAAGTCTACTCCAACCTTGTATTGATGGCCTTTGACGACTTGGATTGCTCCTCCATCGAAAATGAAGAATCAAGCTCAAGTGGAGAGAGCTCAAATGAAGGGGGAGCCTCCTCTACCTCCTCATCCGAAGAATAAGAGGACATGGAAACTATGGTAACTAACCTTTCACCCCATAAGATAGTTTCCATGATTTCTAGTCATACTAAGGATTTATTTAGAGCTAAGAAAAAGAATAAGAGCATGCTAGATCAAATTAAGGACTTAGAAAATAAACTAGAAAAAGCATGCTTAAATGAAAATGAAAATGTTTCTTCTTGTCATGATGATACATGCTCACATGAATATATGCCATTTAACGTTAGCGATGCATGCATGGATGAAAATATGGCTTTAAGGGAAAAGGTAGATTATTTAACCAAAGCCCTAGAAAAATTCACTATAGGCTCCAACACCTTGAACATGATCATAGGGAGCCAAAGAGCTAGCTTCAACAAAAAAGGCCTAGGTTATAAAGAAAACAAAAATGAAAAGGCCTATAAATGCCTAATTGCTAGAGGACAAGATAAAAAGAAGGTAATAGCTAGGAAATGGATCCCCAAAGAGTATCTTGTGAACCCCATAGGAAAGAACCTATTTTGGGTTCCAAAATCCATCCTTAAGGGTTAGGAAAACCCTAGGATAGTCAATCATATGGACTTGACCTATATCATATCTTTGGTTGACATAGGATGGCGGGACAACATTTTTAAAATAGTGTTGGGTGATGATAACGTGCCTATAAATTTGTAATAATGCTTAAATCATGATGATTAATGTAATTGCTATGTATATTTGCAATCATGATTTATGACTTTGATATTTGACACATAATCATGAGAAATAGGGTTTAAATCATGCTTTAGGTGATACTTGCTTATTAACATGATATAATACCTAATGCATGATTATAATTTGATGAACATATTTGTTTCATGATCATAATGTGAAATTAAGTCATATATGTCTTTATGATCATGTAGATTGTTAGGTTGATACTTAACCTTGAAAGAATTGCATGAATATAATGGTTAAGTATATATAAATACCCCTAGGATACATCTTGTTGGTGCAATCGGCCCAGGTCACGATTGACCAGGACTCGAGTTTGACTCGAGTGATGTTTTGATGTTTGACAAAGTGGTTTGACATTGATGTTTGATATTGATGTCGGTTAATATGTTAGGGAGATTGTTTATACAATCGATCCAGGTTATAATTGACTAGACTCGAGTTTGACTCGAGGGAGACTTTGATGGTTGACTGGGGTTGACCATGTGATTATGGAAAAGTCCAAGCATGGGTCTTGGCAAGGTAAAGTCCAAGTCATGGGTACTTGGCATGGAAAGTCCAAGTGGGACACTTGGCAATTGGGAAGGTCCAAGTCTTGTGTACTTGGCATGAGAAGCCCAAGCATGGGTCTTGGCAAATGAGAAGTCCAAGCATGGGTCTTGGCAAATGGAAAGTCCAAGCATGGGTCTTGACATGGAAAGTCCAACATGGGTTGGCAAGGAAAAGTCCAAGCTTGAGTCTTGGCATTTGGAAGTCCAAGGGGATTGATATTGGCAGCGTAAAGTCCAAGCGGAGTCTTGGCGGCGTAAGTCCAATGTGCCTTGGCGGTGTAGACACCGTTAGCATGACATAGCCGAGGGAAGCACCTGGAGGCTAGCGCGATGGATGAACAAGTCATGGATGACTTGGAGGGATCCGAGAGGCGTGAGGCTGATGGAGGTGGCTAGAAGGCTTAGGTCTAGGCTAAGGGTGGTCTAGCAAGTATGGGGGCACCATATTTGAGTTTAAACCTCATGTTTGAGGTTGGCAGTCGACTGACATTATGGCCGGTTCGACTGCCGTGAGTCGACTTGAGTTCGACTGACAGTTTGGAGCTGAAAACTGCTGCAAATCGCTCATCGAGTAGTCGATCATTAGATCGGCCAAGGGACGATGATCGCTAGTTCATCCGCGAGCACGTAATGCTCCATAGCCGATCGGGCGACTACGCGGCTAGTAGTTAGTCGGCTGCCAATATTGGCGATCATTGCCAAGAGTCCGTTGGTTTTCAGCGTGGATCGACCGTTGTCTCCACATGATGGCATCGATCGGCCCGGTGACTTATGGCGATCGTGATGGCGGAAATCGGTCGTAGCGAGGATGGAGGCTCGGCGGGAGGTTTTTGAGATTTTAAGCGATTTGGCGATTTGCGAGTGCATTTGGTGCTTCATCAACAAACAACTAGTCAAGGCAATCAACCAAGCTTCTAGTTTTGTAAAGTGTTCTTTACTTTCTTGTTGTATTTCTTCTTATTGTATTTGCTTGTTGTATTTAGATTATTGTTGTAATCTTATTGTATGAGGTTTCTCCTCCGACTTGTGTCGAGAAGGAGTATTTATCATAGTGGTGTGTGATTGGCATCTAGGGCTCTTTAGAGCTCGATCGTGGAGTAGGAACCGTTGGTTCGAACCACGTTATATCTGTGTTGTGTTTGTATTTGTTATTGCTTTTATTATTTCTATATATTCATTGCAGACAAAGCAAGCGATATCCATCCATCTGACAACGCTATTCACCCCCTCTAAGGCGTCAAATCTCCAACAAGTGGTATCAGAGCCGGGGCTCTTCTACGGACTAACATGGAGCTAGACTGGTGAAGATGGAAGATAATTGGGATGGAATATTAACACACGATCCCTTACTCCTTCTATGGACAAGAAGGGTTTAAGCAATGGAAGTCAAGAATTGAAGACTTCCTAATGATGAGGACTTGAAGAATGGTCTATCTTAATGGAAGGATATTGCTATCCAAGAGGACCAAAGGTGGATTCCTCAAAAAAAGAGATGGAGTGAAGAGCAAGTCAAGCCTTAAAGAATGAGAAGGTAATGAAGTTGTTAATTGATTTAATACCTAACAATATCTTGTGTATGTTAGGTAATTATGTAGATGCAAACGAGCTATGGAGCCAAGTGGCCAAGCTCCATGAAAGCCCATCAATGGTCCAAGAGGAAGAGACCGAAGAGGCTAATGCATCACCCTCACAAGGAAGTGAGGACTTGGAGGTTGAGAGATCATCAACATCCAAAGAGGAAGAGGAAGTAGAATCGGAAGTTGATAGGGAGTCAATTTCCGGGTCGGTGGAGGAAGTGGAAGAAGCATCCACTTCTAGGATTGAGGAGGAGATTAGAGTTTCCTCAACACCGAAGCATCAAGAAGAAGCTTCTACATCCAGTCAAGATGAAAAAGTGTCAATTCCGAACTTCACCACTAACCTAGGTAACTCAAACACTCTAATTTCAAATAAAAATAATATTATGTGTTTTGAGTGTAGGGAATTTGGGCACTATAAGAGCAAGTGCCCAAAGAAGATTAGGAAAGCTCCACGGCACCAAAAGTCAAGGATGCGGTTCCCCAACACCTAAAGGCAAGGAGCACATCATATGCTTCAAGTGCAATTCAAAGGGGCATTATCGAGTCAATGCCTAGGGAAAGAAGAAGGGGCAAGGAGGAGCATCACAAGTAGGGAGCTTCTATAGGCTAACCCTAAGGTATATTTTAATAATGCACCTTCAAATTTAAAAATCAAAAGCATGCTAGAAACTTTAATTCTCTTGCAATTCACCATGAAAAGCATGCTAGAGATAAATATATTTGTTTAGGAGCTAAAATGTTAACTTAGATAATAAGGAGAAATTTGGGACTAATGTCCTAAAACAACTTATTTAAGGACAAACCTAGGTCAAATAACTCAAGATCAATTTTACCTAGGGAGACAATTAGAAAGGTGCAAGAGCACCTAGGTCTAAACCCTAAATGGACTAGGCATATGCCTAGGAAGTTCAATGCCCAAGATTTAAATCAAAATTCTAAAATTGGGCAATTAGAAAAGGAAAATCAAGTCTTGAGGTCAAGGCTTGAAAAACTTGAAAAGACCCTTAAATAAGATACAAAATCAAT
Organism: Wurfbainia villosa; assembly: GCA_025175895.1. Lineage (NCBI taxonomy): Eukaryota > Viridiplantae > Streptophyta > Magnoliopsida > Zingiberales > Zingiberaceae > Wurfbainia > Wurfbainia villosa. Next base: position 107,413,199 of record CM045991.1, read on the forward strand.
TTAAAGGGTCTAATGGTCAAAGTCAAAGGTCCAAAAGTCAAAGTCAACACCAAGGACCTAAGAGTCAAAAGTCAACCAAAGGCAAGCAAGGTTTGGGTCACAAACCTAAGTCTAAGGTAGCTTACCATAGTGTTCCATTTGATTATGGGACACAAACTAGGTCTAGGAAGACCAAGGTCAATAGGGAAGTCATCCCTAGAGTTGACCAAAGGGTGTGCCTAGTGGCTAGGGTTTCTAGGAAACCTAGGGTGGCCACTAAGAAGGTTGCAAGGGGAGTTACCCCTAGAGTCAACCTAGGTAAGACCCAAATGACCAAGGCTAACAAGCCTAGGAGGTCATTAGGAAGGTATCTAGGGAGGTTATCCCTAAGGAATACCTAATTAACCCTAGGAGCTCAAATCGGTTTGGGTTCCTAAGGCGTGATTGATTCACGCTAGATGGGTTTAGGGATGTGCCAACCTTGATTGGATGGGTAGTTAACTCAACCATGATAAAGGTGGCACATTTTAGGTTATTTTCAAGGTTATGGATACCTTGGAAATAGGGTTAAATTATAATCTAAAGATTTTAGGATGTGCCAATATTAGTTATGAAGTTTGATAAAATGATCAAATTTGCACAATTAGGGTTTAGAGTGTTAGTGTGCCATTTTGTGTTTTTGGCACACTAGGGAGATTAATGACAATATGGCAAAATATATCTAACTATATCAAATGGCAATTAATATTAAAATTTAGGTATTACTATACCTATATATTTTATATGCCATGCTTTGATTGTCATATGCCATGTCATGACATCATGCCTAGTTCTATGATTTTATATGTCATGATTCATGTTTAGGATTAAGGTTTCAAATGTCATGTGTTTTTAGATTTCATCTTATGTCATGACATCATGATTATGAGTATATGCTTATTTATAACATTTCTAATGCCATAATCATTCATGCATTTAAGACAATTTGGTTGAAATTGAATTAAGGACTATGGCATGACTTGAAGTCCCATTTATAAGGGAATCAAGTAGGGTTGCCTTAGAGAATGCATGAAACCCTAGATTAGGATGAACAAAACCCACATCTCACATCCAATTGACATGTATGTGTATTTATACACCCTAGATACATGTGAGATGCTAGGATATGAGTTAAGTTCAAGGTGCATAGTTTTTGCATCTAGATGAACTAAAACTCATCTAATTTCCATTAGTGGATCATTGGGAGAGCATGTGTACAAGTCATGTACATAGAGCCCAAGGAATATGATCCAAAATAAGGTTTTGAAAACATTTTAAAATCATTTTGAAAAACCTTGGTGAAGTCTATCTTTTGATAGCAATCACCATTGATAGAGTTGATACAAAATAGGGCCAAAACATTGAAAATTTCAATGGTTTTGAGTTTTGTATCAAACTCACTATTTTATGGGTAAAATAATTTTCAAATATTTTTCACCCATTGTGTGTGTCATAAGTATTATACGTATGAAGGTTCATGATTTTTTGAATTATGTATAATTATTTATGAATTTCCAAAATTCATTTCTAATAGCTGAAAATCGAGATTTTGATTATCGATCGGCCTGCAATGGCGATCAGTGATGTGATCGATCGATTCTGTCGAGTCGTCATTGCCAGGTCTGATTTCGGGTTAATAAGGTTTGTTTAGCCCGTGTTCAGCTATGGAAAAAGTTTCTAATCACTCCTAACCCTAGGATATGCTTTAGGAAGCATTATAAAAGGTGAAAATTCATTGGATATGGATTAGGAGCTGTGTTAGGTCAAAGTATCAAATTTAGGGTGAGTGAAAGTTCTATGTTGAACTTAGAACCTTAATTTTGATGGTTTAGAGTTCCTATTGGCTTAGGGGCTTCCTAAGGACATTGTTGGTGCAATGATCAAGGGGGAGCAAGCCTTTTAGGGGGAGGTATCCATCTTGGGATGATGGATGTGTTTTTCTCCTTGAAGAGGAGAAGTTATTGGGAGAGTATCATCAATTGGGAAAATTGATGGGTTTTTGATACCCAATTTGGAAATTGGGAGAGAGTATAAGATTGTCTCTCTTGAGTGATATGTGAATTATCACTAGGAAGATGGTAGACATCCTAGGTATTTATTTTTGGATCAAGGGGGAGATTGTAAGATTTCATTGAGACATGAGACATTGACCTCCTTGGAGAGAAAACCTTTTTGATGTTAGTCAAAAAGGGGGAGAATGTTTGGGGGAGAACATTTGGAGAGTGTTTACCAATTTGGGATAACTCAAATGATTTGTTTGGTTTTTGTCAAACATCAAAAAGGGGGAGATTGTTGGTGCAATCGGCCCAGGTCACGATTGACCAGGACTCGAGTTTGACTCGAGTGATATTTTGATGTTTGATAAAGTGGTTTGACATTGATGTCGGTTAATATATTGGGGAGATTGTTTATACAATCGATCCTGGTTATAATTGACTAGACTCGAGTTTGACTCGAGGGAGACTTTGATGGTTGACTGGGGTTGACCATGTGATTATGGGAAAGTCCAAGCATGGGTCTTGGCAAGGTAAAGTCCAAGTCATGGGTACTTGACATGGAAAGTCCAAGTGAGACACTTGGCAATTGGGAAGGTCCAAGTCTTGTGTACTTGGCATGAGAAGCCCAAGCATGGGTCTTGGAAAATGAGAAGTCCAAGCATGGGTCTTGGCAAATGGAAAGTCCAAGCATGGGTCTTGGCATGGAAAGTCCAACATGGGTTGGCAAGGGAAAGGCCAAGCTTGAGTCTTGGCATTTGGAAGTCCAAGGGGATTGATATTGGCAGCGTAAAGTCCAAGCGGAGTCTTGGCGGCGTAAATCCAATGTGCCTTGGCGGTGTAGACACCGTTAGCATGACATAGCCGAGGGAAGCACCTGGAGGCTAGCGCGATGGATGAACAAGTCATGGATGACTTGGAGGGATCCGAGAGGCGTGAGGCTGATGGAGGTGGCTAGAAGGCTTAGGTCTAGGCTAAGGGTGGTCTAGCAAGTATGGGGGCACCATATTTGGGTTTAAACCTCATGTTTGAGGTTGGCAGTCGACTGACATTATGGCCGGTTCGACTGCCGTGAGTCGACTTGAGTTCGATTGTGATTTGAGCTTGCTCGCAATGATCGATGGAGCCCGATCAGGTAGCCGATCGGCGATCATTGCCAGGGCCGTGATCGCTAGTTTAGCCGCGAAAGAATGCTCCGTAGCCATCGTGGCGGGCCGACGATCGACTCTGGTGTGATCATTAATATTGGATCGATCGCTAATATTGGCAAATCATTCGCCAAGAGATCCGTTGGAGTTTTCCAGATGGATCGACCCATTGTCTCATGATAAACAGTGGCATCACATTGGTGACTTATGATGATGATGATGGCGGAAATCCAGTCGCGAGGATAAAAGGAGCTCGGCGGGAGGGTTTTAGCGGCAACATTTCTTGGGCGTTTTGAGGCAATTTGCTGCTGCAAATCAGGGTCTTCAACCACTGTTCAAGCGATCAACAAGCAAGCAATCAAAAGGCATTTGTAAAGTTTTTTCTTTACTTATATTGCATTGTATCTCATTGTATTTTCTTGTATCTACTTAGTTTATTGTTGTAAACTGTTGTACGAGGTTTCTCCACCTCCGACTTATGTCGAGAAGGAGTATTTGTGATTAGTGAGTGCGTGTGCATCACTAGGGCTCTTTAGAGCTCGATCCGTGGAGTAGGAATCGTTCGGTTCTGAACCACGTTATATCCTTGTGTTCGTGATTGTATCTTTTCGTTATTGCTTTTATTATTTCTATTCCGCTGCGCATAACGAGTTTTATAGAGATGATCGCGAACGAATTTCATCTACGTACGGTCAAACGCTATTCACCCCCCTCTAGCGGCGTCAATTCTTCTACACATCTCACATTCACTATAGGCTACCATGATTGAAAACTTAGCATGAGTGAGATGTTAGGATGATACAAATGTCCACTAATGCCTATGGCATTTAGATGGTCATTTAATGTGTCAAATTAGCAATAATAGACCAATCATGGGGAAGGCTTATGTTTAATTCATAAACATATTGCCCAAAGATCATGGTTGGATATTTCATAAGGTTTCAAAACAATTTCTTACTTTAAAATCTGTGTATTCATGTTTTGAAACAATTGGATGCAAAACTAGGTGGTAAACTTGATACTAGAATGATCAAAAAACCTAGTGGTTTTTAAAGCTTTTGGATTTTTGGAAAAAATAAGAAAATCTAATGATTTTTCATAAAAAACTATTTTTCATTGATAGATATACTTACAAGAAATATGTTTCCCAAATTTCATGATTTTTCGAATTTTCTGGAATTTTTAACGCATTTCTAAAATTCGTCCAGAAAAATCAAAATTGATATGCTTGTGCAGTTGGATCGTAGTATGAACGATCGTGGTGGCTAAAATCAGACTAGTAAAGGCTGAATTCAGATTTTAAATCAATTTTTGGTATTTTCCTTCTATTAGACTTGATGCCATGAGTTTATAACTTAGTATTAATCTTTTTGATGGTGTCAAAGGGGGAGAAATGGTTATGTTTAAGTAAATTATGATAGGGGGAGAAATAGGCATGAGAGTTTCATGGATTAAGGGGGAGTTGCATGTTGCTATATCATGTTTATGTTTACATGCCTTCTTACCTTAAAAATTTCTATCAAATGTTTGTACCTAACTTAAACGGATTGCCACATATCAAAAAGGGGGAGATTGTTAGGGCAATCTCTTGCCATGATAAGGTTTTGATGTGTGTGACAAAGGGTTTAAGTTAGGTTGTTATTATGATTTGATATGTGCGTTGGAGTCTTGCAGGGCTTAGTAATTCACACATGGAGCCATGGCGAGTTTCACATCTCATGACTCAGTCCTTGAGTCGGTGAAGGATTGCTTTGCGGAAGCCGTGCGCTTGGAGCATCCGAGGGACCGCCGGACGAGAAGCTTGGAGTGAAGCCGGAGGAAGTAGACTTCGAGGCAAGAGACGTGAAGGAGCATTGCAGAGCCGTGCGCCTGATGCTGCCGAGGGACGTGGCCGCGAACGAAGAGAACTTCGAAGGCGAGGGACTCCGAGGGATGAGAGTGAGCGAATGTAACCCGGGAAGGGATAGCTCTTAGGTGAAACTTGGCCATCTGGCTAAGTGTCGGATGAGTTTTCCCGATACCAGTCGACTGCCATGGACTGGCAGTCGACTGCTATGAGTCGAACTCGGTTCGACTGGTTTCAGACTAGAGTTTAGTGCTTGGCAGTCGACTACCATGGACTGGTAGTCGATCGATATGTCGATGGCGATGCCGGTAATGGCAGCCGATCGACAAGACTGCAGCACGGCACGAATGTAGTCGACCGCGGAGCACTCGACGATCGAGCATCGATCGTGATGGTAATATCACGATCGATGCGCGATGGATGAAATCCAGCGTGGAAAGTGGCCCGTTATTGGGAAACCACTACGGGACGGCCGATCGATTGGGACATCACGATCCGCTCCTGTCAACGGGAAGAAACCCTCTTCCTCTATAAAAAGGAAGGGGATGGGGCTTTGGGAGGTTAATGCTTCAACTCTAATCTTCTCCCAAAGTGCTACAAACATCTTCCCACTCTTCTTACTTGCTTTTACTTCATTCTTATTGTAAGAAGAGTGATCTTGATTGTAAAGGTTACCTCCACCTAGCTTGGTGCAAAGGAGAGACCAATAGTGGATTGATTTTAGCGGAGTTATTCACCGAGGACGAATCGGGTCGTGGATTAGCGGCGTAGCCGTGAACCACATTAAATCTCGGTGTTTGTATTGTTTGTATTTCTCTTTGTTTAATTTGTTTGTCTTTGTTATTTCCGTTGCGCTAATCTCTTTGCAGACAAGCAAATTACGCCATCCATCGTAAGAGGACTATTCACCCCCTCTAGCCGGCCAATCGATTCCCAACACGATCATGAGTGACACCTAGTAGAACATCATGATCCCCAAATAACCAGAAAATCAATGGTTGATCCTAGAACCTTTTCTGAAACCCTTCAGCAACTATAATGAATCATGCCCCATTCCTTTCACTCATCTTATACCCACTTGGTTCAGGACATGGTCTATAGTGTCAGTCCCTACTAGGCTGACTACGTCACACCTAGCCCAAGTATCATTTCCTAGTCCTGCGGATTCTAGTTACTGCACATGTATCCAAGAATACCTTACTCTAAATATGTAATGCTTTGGCCAAAGACTTTAGTAACAATTCGACGAGAGACTCAGGGTATACATCTCCTCACAAGGAGTGGTGAATCCTTTGTAGGCTATTCAAACACCTTCGGGCACTTCGAATTATACCCAATCATCCCGGGTCCACATCTCCTTAGAGATGCTTACTTAAAATGTCAAAGCATAAGTTTCCATGACCAAGACGACTTGAATACCGCAAGTCAAAGGAACATCACACTTAAGCTGCAGTAAGAACTTCATTGACATATCCATATTTGTAGAGAACCATATGAAGTCTTACAGCTAGTCACTCCAATGAACTAGTTACCATAACTAGCATCAACAATTAACTCTGGACATCCCAATGTATCCAGCCAGTAAGGAACAACTGCTTGGATAAACCAAGGAGTATAACTCGTGCTAGTCTTAACAGAATTGATGGTGTCCGAATACATCAATTCATTGACTAGGGATAATTCCAATACATCACAATTACACATGTAGAGATACTCACTAATTGTAATCCAATCATAAATTCTCTCATGCTGTTAATCGTATTGCAGATATTCAATAAATGAGTTTAAGATCCAATCAAATACATGAAAATATGTATACTCAAATAGTAAATCTTCATTTATCAAATAAATGATACAACCATAAGGCGATTGCCTTAGGATACCTCTTATATATTACTAACAAACTCCCACTTGGCCTAATGCCAATTGCCACGGTACCCAATACCATAAGCTCTAATATGACCCTCAAATTTACTTTGAGGTAAGGCTTTAGTTAAAGGGTCCGCTAAGTTTCTTTCAGTGGGAATCTACTCGATTTGTATTTCCTTCCTACTATGATCTCTCTGATCAAATGATAGTGACGAAACACATGTTTGGATCATTGATGAGACCACATCAAGTTCACAGATGAACTTGTTGATCCAAACCGCTTCTTTTACTGCTTTCGAAGTTGTAATGTATTCTGCCTCAATAGCAGAATCCGCTATAGTGTCTTGTTTGGAACCTTTCCAACTTATTGCGCCTCCATTCTTAGTGAATACGTACCCAGACTGAAACCTAGAATCATCCTTGTCTTTCTGGAAGCTGGCATCTGTATACCCGTGTATTACCATATCACCTTCTCCATATATTAGGAACACATCCTTATTTCTTTTCAAGTACTTAAGGATTATTTTAACAGCCTCCCAATGATCCATTCTTGGATCAGACTAATATCTGCTTGTGACACTCAGAGCATATGATACATCGGATCTTGTATATAACATAGCATACATGATAGATCCTATTGCGAATGCATAGGGGATCTTACTCATATAAATCCTCTCGTCTTCTGTGCGTGAACACATAGACTTCGAAAGGTGCACCCTATGCCTGATGGGTAGGAAACCTTTCTTGGATTCCGACATGCTAAACCTCTTTAGCACTTGGTTTATATATGTAGACTGCAAAAGACCAAGTAACCTATTCGATCTATCCCTATAAATCTTAATCCCGAGGATGTAGGTTGCTTCTCCCAAGTCCTTCATGTAGAATATCTTGGATAACTAAATTTTAACTGATTGTAAGACTGAAACATCATTTCCTATAAGTAATATATCATCGACATACAATACTAGGAACACAACTGCACTCCCACTAACCTTCTTGTACACATAAGGTTCGTCCGAATTTTGTGAGAAATCAAACCTTTTGATTGCCTCATCAAAATGAATATTCCAGCTCTTGGATGCTTGCTTCAATCCATATATGGACCGTCGAAGTTTGCATACCTTGGTTTTATCAATCGATATAAAACCCTCACGCTGCATCATATACACGTCCTCAAGTAGGTTTTCATTAAGGAAAACTGTTTTAACATCCATCTACCATATCTCATAATCATAATGAGTCGCTATGGCCAGGAGCATTCGAATAGATTTAAGCATATCTACTAGTGAATAGGTCTCGTTATAATCAACACCTTGCTTTTGACGATAGTCTTTTTCCACTAATCTAGCCTTATAGGTAATCACATTACCATCCATGTCAATTTTCTTCTTGAAAACTCACTTGCACCCTATAGGCTTAATGCCTTCAGGTGGGTCAACCAAGTTCCAAACTTGATTTTCATACATGGAATCCATTTCCGACTTCATGACATCGAGTCATTTGTCCCTTTCTGAACTTTTCAGAACTTCTTCATAACTGGCAGGCTCCTCATCATCAATGAGTAACACATCATTTGCTTCACTTACGAGAAATCCATATCTCTCAGGAATGTTGTGTGTTCTACCAGATCTACGAAGATGTGGTGTCACAATAGGTTCAGCTGAAGGCTCATCACTATGAGTTATTGGTTGTGGTGCTTGACTAGGTATCTCATTAATGTCTATTGGAGTCTCTTGAACCTCCTCAAGTTCAACAACACTCCCACTGTTTTCTTGCAAGAGAAACTCTTTCTCTAGAAACACAGCATGCCTTGAAACAAACACCTTTTGTTCCATAGGATGATAGAATTGGTAACCCCACGTTTCCTTAGGGTATCCAATAAATAGACACTTGTCAGACTTAACATTCAATTTGTCTGACATAGTCCACTTCACATAAGCAGGACAACCCCATATTTTCAAGTAAGATAAATGAGGTTTCTTATTAGCCTATATCTCATATGGAGTAGTAGAGACTACCTTAGTCGGGACTCTATTTAGCAAGTAAATAGCTGTCTGAAGTGCATAGCCCCAAAAGGACTTGGGAAGATTCGCGTGATTCATCATCGACCTGACCATATCCAACAAGATCCGATTTTTCCTCTCAGATACACCATAAACTGTGGTGTATACGACGGAGTCCATTGAGACAATATACCATTGTCCCTCAGATAATCTAGAAACTCTTGACTCAAGTATTCACCACCTCGATCCGATCGAAGTATTTTAATACTCTTGCCAAGTTGTTTTTCTACTTCATTTCTGAATTGTTTAAACCTTTCAAAGGCTTCAGACTTGTGTTTCATCAAGAACAAGTACCCAAACCGTGAGTGATCATCGGTGAAGGTAATGAAGTAGCTATAGCCTCCTAGAGCTTGAGTTGACATAGGTCTGCATACATCAATATGTATTAGACCAAGCAACTCTCCCACCGGTTCACCTTTTCCAGTAAAAGGTAACTTGGTCATCATGCCCTTTAAGTATGATTCACATGTATCGTATGAATCTAATTCAAATGATTTCAGAATTCCACATCGGTGTAATTCGGACATGTGTTTCTTGCTCACATGGCCAAGACGATGACAATGCCACATGTAGGAGTCTAATTGATTATCTTTTTGAGCATGCTTGTTGCTCGCTTCGATATTGAAAATGTCACTGGATACATCCAACATATAAATACCATTGCTTAAAGTTCTAGTCCCATAAAAAATGTCATTCAAAGTTATGTAACAACAATTATTACTAAAATTTAAATGGTACCCATTTCTATTTAAATAGAAAATAGAAATGATGTTCTTTATCAATGAAGGAACATAAAAACAATTGCCCATTTCTAAGACAAGTTCTGTAGGGAGTTTCAACAAATACGTTCCGATGGCGAGTGCAACAACCTTTGCTCCATTCCCAACATGTAAATTTGACTCTCCCTTGACGAGTATTTTTCTATTTCTTAGCCCATGTATGTTATTACATATATGTGAACCACACCCGGTATCCAATACCCAAGTGTCTAAGGAAATAGAATGACAATCAATAACAAAGATATCTGAAGAACATGGGGCATCAGATGGCTTATTCTTCTTCACGGACTCACGATAAATCTTGCAGTTTCTTTACCAATGACCTTCCTTGCCACAATGATGTCAAGTGCCCTTTTGAGCTAGTTCTGCCTTCCTTGCCTTCTTCTTCCCCTTGTATTGTTCCTTTGATTTCCTCTTAGAACCTTTCTTTGAGGAATCAACTAATAGCATCGTCCCTTGCTCATGCTTCATAGAAGACTCCATAGTCTTCTGCATGTTGAGCAATACCACAGATGAACCTTCTTGCATCTCAGAGGTGAAGAGGAGTTTGAAGACTTTGAACCTTTTGGATCTCACTTGCTCATCAAACAACTCATAAAGATGAAAGACTATGGTATGAGCATCCATATGCTCATGCTACTTCCGCAGCTCGGGTACCATCACGGCTAGCATGATGCAACTCACTAGCTCAGAATCACTCACATGTTTCTGATAGGGCAACAATTGGTTCGGAGTTGCATCATCATTAGGACGGGCGGGAAGAGGTGCTTCGAGGACATACACAAGCTTTTCATCCTTGAGAACAATTCTCAAGTTTCTAAGCCAGTCCAAAAAGTTTGACCCAGTCAATTTATTCGAATCCAAAATAGAGCGCAAATTCAAAGACATCATGATCAAGCAATTAACCTAGAAATACAAATTGAGCATATATGAGAAAGATGATTTAAAATGCATCCACATACATTTACAAAATCCCATTCATTTTTCGAATTCAAAAACCCTCAAAATCAATTCGGGAGATCGTAGGTCCATCTCCAAATGCACTGATATCTAACATAGATAAGAACAACCTTGGAGTGAGTCCAATAAACCATTCTTAGATATGATGGTAGGTATCAAGTATACCGATTACATATCACGTATATGTAGCTATCACAATGTGCTATCAACTAATTGAATGTTCACATATACATTGGGTTGTTAACACATTAACAAATATGCATCATATGCATAACACCCAACTTCACCTCTCTTCACATCGACCTTGGAGTGAGTCCAACAAATCGATGCTTCAAGTTAGAGCCTACCCATTAATCGCGAAATAGTTTTAATATGGTTAGAGCGCATTCAACCAATTAGCCAAGCTTGGAGTGAGTCCAACAACCCAAACTAACGATTGACCTCTGACTCTTACTATATTAGTGTTAAACTATTCCAATGATTTGAACATGTTCAGGTTCGAGCCGGGCTTGGAGTGAGTCCAACAACCCAAACAAGAAACGGAACTCTGGTTCTAATCATATTAATGGAAGGTGTATACTTTAATATTATGTAAGGGTTTTAAAGTCTCATTCTCTTTTTCATGCAAATAACTATTATCTATATGACATGACACGCATGACATACATATGTGCATCTAATGCATCTACATGTCACGACACGCATGACATAATGATATGCATTAAATGCAATTACATGACATACAATTATGGTATGTACAAATAGTTTTTCTTATTTGTCATAACTATTTTGGAAATAAAATATGTTTGAGATTTGATTTCTCAAATCAAATCTCGTTTAAATTAGGAAATAAATTTTCAAATCTAATCACATATTTTATTTATGGAAAATATTAATTAAGGAAATTTAAATTTAATTTAGGAAACAAATTTCCTAAATTGTAATTTCCTAATCACATTAGAAAATTTCCAATTTGAATTTCTTTACTAATTAAAATTTCCATAATTACTTCTAAACTTTCCAAAAGTAGAAAATTTCCAAAAATACAATTATGACTATCACAAAATAATTTTACAATTATGTCGAAATACAGTCGGGCTCTGATACCACTATTGGGTTTCCTCGACACCGACGTGGGTGTGCGTTCGAACATGTTTCGTAAACATGCACACAACAGAAGCAAAAAGAAGCAATAAACGAATTTTATTACAACACACACACCATACGCATGGAGGATACAACAAGTGTAGACATAATCGTTATTTTAATTTTTGCAATAAAAGGAAATTTATTCTAGTTATACCTGACAACCGTAGCGACCCTCGCTAGAATTGCCTCTATCCGTATCCACGATGAGTATCTTCAGAATAGCTTTACAAATCCACGAGTCCTGTCTTTGCTAGAGTTACTAGCCTCGTGTCGAAGACGTTGTGATTCAAGAGACGATCACAATCCGAATCAAAATTCGGATCTAAAAACGAGCTCCACGAACTCACTTCACGGAAGCGGTTTTCGTCAACAAATTGACGAAACCTTGGTCTTCCACCTATGAGGATTGCCGGAGATCCAATCCCCGGTAAGTAGGTCGCTATCGGAGCACAAAACGCCGACCAAATGACCTCTCTACGAAGAGAGAAACAAGCTGTCCAAAACTGGACAGCTTGTGTTGGTGGAGAAGATGGTCGGCCAATCAATGGCCGGTTGCTCCTTGGTCATCGGCGGCCAAGGGAGGATGGCCGGAGGAGTCACCGGTGGCTGGTGGGTGGCCGGCAGAAAGGAGGAGGAGCAACAACTCCAATGGGCGGTGGCACAAGGTGCTTGGGCGGCCAATGAAGTGGGCGGCAACCCTAGAGGAGGAAGAGGAGAGGAGACTAGGGTTTCCAAAACTCTTGAACCAATTAATTCTCCACGAAAAACTCTTAAGCCATGTTTTTATAGAGAACACATTCTCCTAACGGTTATTGGTTTATAACCAAAACCCGTTAACCCGTTCCAATAACTTAAGTTAAAATAAACAAAACCGTATTGATCTATTTTAAGTTAAAACGAACCGAACCAACTTTGGTTCATTCATTTAAAACAAACCAAATCACTTTGGTTTATTTTCTACCATTGGATTGGAACTAAACTGATTTGGTTCATCCATCATGTCTTCATAAGACTCGGCCCATCCATGCTTCCGATGCGACTGAAACAATTTCATGCTTGCTCTTTGTTTGGTCCAACCAAACCAAGTCTCTCTCGATCTGAGAATCTTATTCTCAAGATCGTTTTAAATCCTTCGGATTACGCTTATTGTGCGTGTGACTAAATAAGTTCTCGGTTTATGTTGGTCGTCTATAATTAACCATTAATTATAGAACGATCATGAGTGACACCTAGTAGTAAATCATGATCCCCAATTAACCGGAAAATCAATGGTTGATCCCGAAAAATCAATGGTTGATCCCAGAACTTTTTCTGAAATCCTTCAGCAGCTATAATGCATCGTGCCCCATTCCTTTCACTCATCTTATACCCACTTGGTTTAGGACATGGTCTATAGTGTCAGTCCCCACTAGGCTGACTACGTCACACCTAGCCCAAGTATCATTTCCTCATCCTGCGGATTCTAGTTACTTCACATGTATCCAAGAGTACCTTACTCTAAACATGTAATGCTTTGGCCAAAGACTTTAGTAACAATCTGATGAGAGGCCAAGGGTATACATCTTCTCTCAAGGAGTGGTGAATCCTTTGTAGGCTATTCAAATATCTTCGGGCACTTCGACTTATAACCAACCATCCCGGGTCCACATCTCCTTGGAGATGCTTACTTAAGATGTCAAAGCATAAGTCTCCATGACCAAGATGACTTGAATACTGTAAGTCAAAGGAACATCGCACTTAAGCTACAGTAAGAACTTCATTGACATATCCATATATGTAAAAAACCATATAAAGTCTTACAACTAGTCACTCCAATGAACTAGTTACCATAACTAGCATCCACGATTAACTTTGGACATCCCAATGTCTCCAGCCAGTGAGGAACAACTGCTTGGATAAACCAAGGAGTATAACTCGTGTTAGTCTCAATAGAATTGATGGTGTCCGAATACATCAATTCATCGACTAGGGATAATTCCAATACATCACAATTACACATGTAGAGATACTCACTAGTTGTGATCCAATCATAAATTCTCTCATGCTGTGAATTGTATTGCGGACATTCAATAAATGAGTTTAAGATCCAATCAAATACATGAAAACATGTATACTCAAATAGTGAATCTTCATTTATCAAATAAATGGTACAACCATAAGGCGATTGCCTTAGAACACCTCTCATATATTACTAACACATTCCCCATTACTATGCTTACTTGAGCAACGATGGTGTTATTGTGCATTCTCCAATATCGTGCACGAATCAAACAACATTAGGCGCTCAACATAACATTTATATATATATAGAGAGAGAAATGATCCCCTACACAACTAATCCATGAGCACCTGTGAGCATCTCCATTGTCCATCGTCCAATTGATTGAGCACTATAACCCAACTGGACTTCCTGCCATTGTGGAGATATGTGGATTCTTATAGGAACTAATAATTGGTATCAGAGCCATAGTCTATGTCAAGTCATGCACCTCAAACGAAGGAAGTGAGCTCCCATGTCTGAATCAAGAGAATTAGATACCAGGCAGGAAGTCCAGTTGGGTCAGGAGGACCAGACGAACTGACAGAAAGTCCAACTGGGTCAGGAGGACTAAAAAGTTGGCAAGAAGTCCTGATGCGTTGAAGATCGGACATCAAGCAAAGGAAGTCCTTTGAGGAGGGATAGGCTTGAGGGGGCTTAATGTGGTCCTTCGTTTGAGAGAGGGGGGGGGGGAGGGATTGTTGAAGGTATTGAGAATACAATCAAAGTCCCACATTGGTAAGACATGAAAAAGATCATGTGCTTATAAGATGAAATGATATCTCCATTGGTTGAGGCCTTTTGGGTAAAGCCCAAAAATAAAACCATGAGGACTTAGGCCCAAAGTGGACAATATCATGTCATTGTGGAGATATGTGGATTCTTATAGGCACTAACATATAGTCCAATCCTCAGACCATGACGAATGACATACAAATTAGACTACCTTGATCTAGCTATATCCTCTCCTAGAAATATTTCAACACAAGATTTTCGACAACACATTTGCTACCACAAATCTAAGAAAACACACCAAATCCCATTCAGAAAACTCTCATTTAAACTCAATAACCGATCTTATAATCGGAAAGTAGCCTATCTCTAGAATCTAAAGCAGAAGAATTTGACAACAACCTAAATAACATAAAAAATATCCTATGTGTTCACATAGAACAGTTGGATGAAATCAAACAAAATATAGAATATCTCAAAAAAACTCACAAGAAAATCTAAACAGATGAGTAATCCAGGTAAATTTTATAAACTTACCAGGAAGAAGTGACATCTTAAACCTAACTAGGGTTATAAAAGAAAACTAACCTAGGAATTTTGAAATACAACATAAAGACTTACTAGCTCAAGTGAACAACTTCTTTAAAACAATAGAAATACAATTTAAAACATTACAAAACTATTGGAGGAAATACCTACTATGAGGAAGCACTAGAATATACCCAGAGTTATTCTAAGACTAAAGAAGATGGATGCATAAAAGTAGATCTTCTATAAAAAGCAGATCAAATCCAAATACAACAAAACAATACCATAATAGCTTTACTTTCATCTCTTCACCACTGAATAACAATTTTAAAAAATTACTAAACATAGAAAGAAATCTTGGAGAAGTTGGACTAAAAAATTTGAATCAAATAATACAAGATATAAGTAAAGACCTAAGCAAATTATCTACAGGAGGGATTATAACAAAAAGAAGATCCTCGACATTTTCCTTTCTTACATACCACGAAAAACCAAAATGAGCAGAACTAATAAAATCGAAGCCTTCACTGGAACATCCAGAATACTTGGAAGTAGAAGATCAACATCTGACATACCCACGAATACAACATGGCTAGATAACCTGAGAGGTAATGGCCAAAGACATAGGATAGAAGAAATAATAGACATAGATAGAAGTCTAGAAACCTTTTCGAATGAACAATTGAATTTATTAAACCCAAGGAGACTATATAGGCAAAGCTTACTATCATTTTCAAACTCAGTATATAGACACAACAGAACGGAAGCATTACACTTACCAGATGATAAAGAAGAATGAATGAACCTTATGACTGAGACAGCTACAAGACAATTGTTGACAAGAAGACATAACTACGTACACTTAGGACTAATAGTTTTTGGCGTGCGAGGCATGACAAGGATGAAAATAGAAGCTAAGGTACTCCTAATCCTTTATGACTCTAGGTTTACAGATAAAGAAAAAGCAATCATAGGACTAGTGGAAGTCGACATGAATAATAACAAAGGAATTACTTACATATGCCCAAACTTCAATATGACAATTAGAGACTTTGCCAAATATACAAAAATTATGGTACAAAGCCAAGGATATGAACATTTCCAAGGTAATAAAATATAATTAGATATAATCTTTTTAGGCAAGACAATGAATTACATTAATAACAATTTCAAAATAAGCATAGATGGAATGATAGAAGCACTAAGTTCAAAAGGAACAATCTTTCTCAAACCACGAGAATGATTGGGGAGGAATCACAACCACTCTAGAATAGGTTAAACAATGGAGAGCTTCCATATAGGGAACATCTTTTTTGTGGGATAATCAAAGAGACAACTTGAAATACAATCTAATGGCTGAAACATATACCGAAAAAATATACTGGCCGATACACATTGGTAACCAATTTTTTCCATTTAAAATTTATACAAAAGAAACGAAACTCATAGAATACTTCAGAACACAACATGACAAATGGTTATACAATGAAATACCAAAAATTCAAGAACATACAGAGAAAACATGATAGCAGCAGTTAATCCACAGGTTGCCACCCCCACAATACAAAAATACACCAAAATAGCGAAGAAATTTGGCAGCGAAAATAATTTATTGTAAATCTATAACAAAATTTGCGACGAATTTCAAATTTCATCGCAAATTAGTAACGAAATTTGCAAAAAAATTTTTTGTTGCAAACTTATTTACATTTCCAACAAATTCATTTTTGTCAGAAATATCGTCACAGTTTTGCAATGAAATTGATTTTTCATTACAAATTTGCGATGAAAAATTAAATTCATCGCAAAATTTTGCAACAAAATATAAATTCATCGCAGAATTTGCAACGAAATATATTTTCATTGCAAATTTTGCAAAAAATTTGGCGATGAAAGATTTTCATCGTACATTTTCAATTATTTGGCAAAGAAAATCAACAATGGGAATTATAAAATTTGTGACGAATTGAATATTCATTGCTAATTTGGCAATGAATTTTTTTTCATCGCCAATTTTGCAATGAAAAATAAATTTCGTCGTAGAATTTTGTAATGAAATATAAATTCGTCACTAAATTTGCAACGATTTAATAATTCGTTGTAAAATTTGTGATAAATTTAGCGACAAAAATTTTTTCGTTGGTATTTTTAATCGGCAATGAATACTCTATTTGTTGCCAATTTGGCGACAAAAACTCTATTCCTCGCCAATTTGGCAATGAATACTCTATTCGTCTCCAATTTGGCGACGAATATTCGATTCGTCGCCAATTTGGCGATGAATAATCTTTTCGTCGCCAAATTGACGACGAATATTGCAACGAAATAGATTTCGTCCTCGATTTTTCCCTAATTAACACTCCTCCTTTCCTCCTTGATCCCTCCTCATGCACTCGCTCGCCCCCTTGATCTGGTACGCTAACTTCTTCTCTTCCCCTCTTCCACCGTCGATCTTCCACTGCCGGAGCAGCGGCGTCACTGTCGTGAGTTCGCGGTAGTAAAGCCGCTGCCGTGTTAGCTCACGCGACAGGCACCGCAAGGTCGCAGCAGATGTCGCAGCCTCGCGACACCTACCGCGAGGTTACGGCATGAAGGAGCCGCAACCTCGCAGCAGTTCGAGGTCGCAGCAATTGCCGCACCTCACGGCAGCTGCCGCGATAGTTGGCAGTTGTTGCGGGCATACATCAAAGGGGCACGATGACACGACAGGGGGTTCATTGTCGCTCCCTGGATCGCACACTTGGGTGGTTCATCGTCGTCTCAGCTGGAGTGTTTGTTCCAGGTTCCGCATGACCTAGTTGGGTCGTTCATCGCTATCCTTGGATTGCGCACAACTATTGTGGCGACCCCGTCCCTCCGCATCTTGTACTCGGTCATAGTAGAGTTAACATATTATTCAAATAAAATCAATAATGTGTAATATAAATATAAAACTAATATTTTATTTTTCATAGGTTTGTCGTACTTCATCCTTCAGGTGATCCGTGTGTTCTTGAAGTCTTCGGCTATGAGCCCATCCGTGGCTTCCAACAGGGTAGGTATATATATTGTATATTCACAAATTTATAGCATTATCATTTTATAATATATATAATTAATTAATGTTTGATTTTACGTAAAATATTTACTGTAAATATATAATATTTGTTCGATATGTTATAGTTTGCAATTCAATATCATACAAAAGCATAGTAAGCACTAGAAGAATTTATTTTGAGTATAAATTTATTATTAGATTAATATAGATGAAATATAGAAAAAATAAAATTAATCCTTGATATAAATTTGGAAACAGGATAAATGGAGAGAGAAAGAAGTTGGATGTATAAAAAGAATTTACCAAAACATCGTGGTTTAACTGATGAATTTATTATTGGGTTGGAACAATTTTTGAATTTTTCTAGTAGCAATGTTGAGTTTATGGATGGGAATAAATTAAGGTGTCCGTGCAAAAAATATCATAATGGTAAATTTTTCCAGTGTGATAAAGTTAGAGAACATCTTTGTAGATTTGGTTTTACTCCAAATTATTATAATTGGACATGTCATGGTGAACCATTCATATTTGACGAAGAGGTTGGACGAAACCTACAAAGGACAGTTAGTGGAGATCAAAGATATTATGATCAATTCAATCCATATCAAAAAATGATAGTTGATGCAGTTGGTCATAATTTGAATACTGAATCAAACGCTGCAAGTTCTAGTTATCCTCAAACAATTGAACACATGTATACTAGTTATTCATCGCCGTTGGAGGAGATAGAAGTAACTGATGTTCATGAAAATGTATACAATGAATCATATATCAAATTTCAAGACATGTTGAGAGATGTAGATGAACCCGTATGGTCTGGTTGTGACAGTCACACTAAATTATCTCTCACCACAAGATTGTTGAATATTAAAGCTGAGCATAATGTGTCCGAAGATTGTTTTAATGATTTTGTTCAAGTTATTGGAGAAGTATTGACGCATGATCACATAATGCCGAATGATTTTTACAATATGAAAAAACTTGTGAAAGATTTAGGTCTTCTGGTGCAAAGAATTGATGTTTGCAGAAATAGTTGTATGCTATATTGGGAAGATAATGTAGATTTAGAGATTTGTAAATTTTGTAATGAATGTAGGCACAAGAGTTCCATGAGATCGAATCGTAATAGTGATGTAAATCATTCAGATAAATGTTCTATTTGCCTTTAACTCCTAGATTGCAAAGACTTTATGCATCAAAGGTAACTGCTGAACACATGACTCGGCATGCAAATCATGAAACAGAGGAGGGGCTAATGTGTCATCCATCAGATGCAGATGCGTGGAAAAATTTTGATAGAACATATCCTGAGTTTGCGAATGAGACTCGAAACATTAGGTTGGGTCTACGTGCTGATAGATTTTCTCCATTTGGCAAATTAGGAAGAACTTATTCTTGTTGATCAATTATCGTAACTCCATATAATCTTCCATCCAGTATGTGTATGAAACACCGTATATGTTTTTAACATTGATTGTGACTAGCCCTCATAATCCCAAGAAGTTAATAGATGTTTACATGCAATCACTGATTGCCGAGCTGAAACAACTATGAGATGAGGGTGTTTCTACATATGATGTCCATACTAATTAGATGTTCACAATGAGAGCTGCACTTCTTTGGACTGTTAATGATTTTTCTGCTTATGGTATGTTATCGGGATGGAGTCTGCAGGAATTTTAGGATGTCTAAATTTATGAAGAGATCAAAGTCATTCAGATTGAAACATGGAAAGAAATCGAGTTATTTTGATTGTCATAGATAATTTTTACCGCTTAATCATAAATTCAGAAGAAATAAAAAAGAATTCACTAAGAATAGAATTGAAAGAATGCCTCCACCATTGAGATTCACCGGTCAATTCTTATGGTATAGAGTGCTTAACTTTCCATCTGTTATTGAAACCAAATGTTACAGCATATGACTATGGAATTATGCATAAATGGACTAAACGGAGTATATTTTGGGATTTATCGTATTGGCAGAGTAATTTGATTCATCACAATCTTGATATAATGCATATTGAAAAGAATATTTTTGATAATCTGATAAACACAGTACTGGATATTACTGGAAAAACAAAAGACAATCTTAATGCAAGAAAAGATATACGTCTCATCCATAAACGACCCACCCTTGACGTTGATGAAAATAGTAGGGGACCAAAACCAAAAGCAGTTTATACATTGAATAAGGATCATAGACGGATTGTTTGTGAATGATTAAAATCATTAAGATTTCCTGATGGTTATATCTCTAATCTTAGCAGATGCATCGATTTGAAGGAATGTAAACTGATTGGTTTGAAAAGTCATGACTGTCATATATTCATGGAAAGACTAATTCCCATTGGTTTTAAGGAACTGTTACCAAATTTTATATGTGATGCAATTACGGAATTAAGCATTTTTCTTCATGATATTTGCTCGACAGTATTGAGTAATTCACACATGGAGACATTAGAGAGAGACATTCTAATCATTTTGTGTAACTTAGAAAGAATATTTCCACTGGTGTTTTTTGATTCCATGGAACTTCTTTTGGTTCACTTGCCATATGAGGCTAAAGTTGGAGGTCCTGTTTGTTAGGGCAATCTCTTGCCATGATAAGGTTTTGATGTGTGTGGCAAAGGGTTTAAGTTAGCTTGTTATATTGATTTGATATGTGCGTTGAAGTCATGCAGGGCTTAGTAATTCGCACATGGAGCCTTGGCGGGTTCACCACTCACAACCTCGTGCCTGAGTCAGAGAAGGAGCATTGCAGAGCCGTGCGCTTGATGCTGCCGAGGGACCGCCGGACAAGATGACTTGAAGCGAAGCCAAGGCGAACTTTGGAGGCAAGAGGCGTGAAGGAGCATTGCAGTCGTGCGCTGATCTGAGGGGCGTGGCCAGACGAAGAGAGCGGACTTGAGAGATGAGAGAATGAGTGAAATGTAAGTAGCTCATTAGGTGAACTTGGCCGAATGGCTGAGTGTCAGAAACTTGACCGCAAGGGTTAAGATTTATCCGACCGTCGGAAGCTCAAACTAATGTTAAGTTTGAGTTTCACACGGGCACCGATCGTACCATGGGTGGCAATCATTGCTTCCGAGTCGATTGGGTTCGACTAGCGTTTGACTCATGGGCATTTGGCCCAGCGATCGGCCATGGGTAGCGGATCGTGATGTCGACATCGATCGGCCCGAGGGCGACAGTTGGTGATGGCACTATGCGCGCCGCGAGAATGGAGTCGACCTCGTTGAGGACTCAACTGATTGACATCAGTCGACTGATGAGTGCCATTAGTCGACTGATGCCAATACCGTTGGATGGAATCCAACGTGGAAAGCGGCCGTTATTGGGCAACGACTACAGGACCAGTCGACTGATCGAGGGCATCAGTCGACTGCTCCTGTGTCAACGGGAAGAAACCCTCTTCCTCTATAAAAAGGAAGGGGATGGGGCTTTGGGAGGCCAATGCTTGAGCTCTAAACTTCTCCCAAAGTGCCATACACAATTTCCCACTCTTCTTACTTGCTTTTACTTCAATCTTATTGTAAGAAGAGTGCTCTTGGTTGTAAAGGTTACCTCCACCTAGCTTGGTGCAAAGGAGAGACCAATATTGGATTGGCTTTGGAGGAGTGATTCACCTTGGACGAATCGGATCGTAGATTAGCGGCGTAGCCGTGAACCACGTTACATCTTCTTGTTGGCGTTTGCTTTCTCGTAATTTCTATTTGATTGTCTTTATTTGCATATTCCGCTTGCGCTAATCTTTTGTAGACGAGCAAAATACGATATCCATCGTAAGAGGGCTATTTACCCCCCTTTAGCCGACCATTCGATCCCCCAACAAGTGGTATCAGAGCAAGGTTGCTTGTCACCGGACTAACCGTCGCAACAAGCTCTACATCAAAAATGGCCGGCTCAAACATTCATCCACCGAAGTTTGAAAGAGAATTCGCTTGGTGGAAAAAGCGAATGGAGGTATTCTTCGAAACCGACTTTGAAATTCTTTTAATAATGGAAAATGGTTTCGAGTTGCCTCGGAACGAAGATGGGGAGCCATTGGAAAAATCGAGATGGAGCAAAAGACAAAGAGAGGAGTATTTGGCAAATTCAAAGGCCAAGCACCACCTCTACAATGTACTCCCCCAACAAGAGATCAACCGAATTGGGGAATGCTCAAGTGCCAAGGAGATGTGGGAGAGATTGGTTGAACTTCATGAAGGCACTTCGGAAGCTAAACTTGCAAGGAGAGACCTCCTCCGCTCCCAACTATCAAATATCAAATTAGAAAAGGGAGAAAAGGTAACATCATTACATTCTAGGTTTAAAGAAATATTAATTGGGCTAACAAGTGTAGGAGAAAAGCTCTCCAACCGAGATATGGTAATGAAGGCCATAGATGCCTTTTCCCGGTCCTCAAAGTGGAGCTCCATGGTGGACTCCTTCTATATCTCGAAGAATTTAGAAGTGAGCACCTTGGAGGAGTTCTTCTCAACAATGGAACTCCACGAAACGAGGCTTGAAGGAATACAAGAAGAGCCTAGAATCCAACCTTCAAGAGGAGTAGCTTTGATGGCAAACAAGGGGAAGAAGAAGATGGAAATCCCCTCCTCCTCCGATGATGAAGCATCCTCATCCTCCTCCACGGATAGTACGGAAGAAGCATATATGGTAAGGAGGGTAAGACGTGCATTAAAAGGTTTTAGATTTAACAAATCAAATGATAGGAATAGAAGACCAAGGGGGAAGGTCATATGCTACAATTGCCAAGGAGAGGGGCACATAAGGGACAATTGTCCTTTCCTAAACAAGAGCAAAGAAGAGAGGAAGAAGAAAGAAGAAAAGAAGAAGAAAAAGGGGAGCAAGAAGAAAGAGGAGAAGAAGGCAAAGGAAAAAGGAAAGGCCATGGCTCTCAAAGCAAAGACATGGGATGACCTTGCTTCCTCTTCCTCATCCGATGAAGAAGAGCATGTCTACTCCAACCTTGCATTGATGACTTTCGATGACTTGGATTGCTCCTCCACCGAAAATGAAGAATCAAGCTCAAGTGGAGAGAGCTCAAGTGAAGGGGGAGCCTCTACATCCTCCTCATCCGAAGAAGAAGAAGAGGATTTGGTAAGTGAGGTAACAAATCTACCCCCTAAGCAAATTATGTCTATGATTTCTAGCCTCACTAAGGACTTATTTAGAGCTAAGAAGAAGAACAAAAGCATGCTAGATCAAATTAAGGACTTAGAAAATAAACTAGAAAAAGCATGCTTAAATGATGATAATATCTCTTCTAGCTTAGATGATGCATGCTCACATGAATATATGCCATTTAATGTTAGTGATGCATGTATAGAAGAAAATAGGGCTTTAAGAGAAAAGGTAGATTATTTGACAAAAGCCCTAGAAAAGTTCACAATAGGCTCCAACACATTGAACATGATCATAGGGAGCCAAAGAGCAAGCTTTAACAAGAAGGGCCTAGGTTATAAAGAAAAGAAAAATGAAAAGGCCTACAAATGCCTAATTGCTAGGGGACAAGATAAGAAGAAAGAAATAGCTAGGAAATGGATTCCTAAGGAGTATCTAGTGAACCCCATAGGCAAAAACTTATTTTGGGTTCCAAAATCCATCCTTAAGGGTTAGGAAAACCCCTAGGGTAGTCAACCATATGCAATTGACCTATATCATATTTTGGTTGACTTAGGATGGCGGGATAACATTTTTAAATAGTGTTAGGTGATGATAACGTGCCTATAAATAGTTAATAATGCTTAAATCATGATGATTAATGTAATTGCTATGTATGTTTGCAATCGTAATTTATGATTTTGATATTTGGCACATAATCATGAGAAAAAGGGTTAAATCATGCTTTAGGTAATACTTTGCTTACTATCATACCTAATGCATGATTATAATTTGATGAAAAACATGTATTTCATGATCATAATGTAGAATTAATTGATATATGCCTTAATGATCATGAGGATTGTTAGGTTGATACTTAACCTTGATAGAATTGTATGAATATAATGGTTAAGTATATACAAATACCCTCTAGTATCCATCTCACACTCACAATAGGCTACCTTGATTGAAAACTTAGCATGGGTGAGATGTTAGGATGATACAAATGTCCACTAATGCCTATGGCATTTAGATGGTCATTTGAAGTATCAAAATAGCAATAATAGACCAATCATGGGGAAGGCTTATGTTTAATTCATAGACATATTGCCCAAAGATCATGGTTGGATATTTCATATGTTTTCAAAACAATTTCTTAATCTAAAATCTATGTATTCATGTTTTGAAACAATTGGAATCAAAACTAGGTGTTAAACTTGATACTCACATGATCAAAAACCTAGTGTTTTTTAAACCTTTTGGATTTTTGGCAAATACGTGAAAATATAACGATTTTTCATGAAGACCTATTTTTCACTGATAAAGAATCTTACAAGAAATATGTTCCCCAAATTTCATGATTTTTCTAATTTTTTGGAATTTTTAATGCATTTCTGAAATTGTTGAAAATCGAAATTGAAATTCACGTGCGGTCATGGTAGTCGAACATTGGTGGCAAGGCCGAATTCAGGTTTTAAAACAATTTTTGGTATTTTCCTTCTATTAGACTTGATGCCATGAGTTTATAACTTAGTGTTAATCTTTTTGATGGTGTCAAAGGGGGAGAAATAATTATGTTTAAGTTAATTATGATAAGGGAAAAATTTGTAGAGTGAGTTTCATGGATTAAGGGGGAGTTGCATGTTGCTATATCATGTTTTTGCTTACATGCTTTCGTACCTTAGAAATTTATATCAAATATTTTTACCTAACTTAAACGGATTGCCACACATCAAAAAGGGAGAGATTGTTAAGGCAATCTCTTGCCATGATAAGGTTTTGATGTGTGTGGCAAAGGGTTTAAGTTAGCTTGTTATGTTGATTTGATATGTGCATTGAAGTCATGCAGGGCTTAGTAATTCGCACATGGAGCCTTGGTGGGTTCACCACTCACAACCTCGTGCCTGAGTCGGAGAAGGAGCATTGCAGAGCCGTGCGCTTGATGCTGCCGAGGGACCGCCGGACGAGATGACTTGAAGCGAAGCCAAGGAAGCAGACTTCGGAGGCAAGAGACGTGAAGGAGCATTGCAGAGCCGTGCGCCTGATGCTGTCGAGGGACGTGGCCACAGATGAAGAGAGCTTCGATGAGGGACTTCGAGTGAGATGAGAGAATGAGTGAAATGTAAGTAGCTCATTAGGTGAACTTGGCCGAATGACTGAGTGTCGGAAACTTGACCGCAAGGGTTAAGGTTTATCCGACCGTCGGAAGCTCAAACTAATGTTAAGTTTGAGTTTCACACGGCACCGATCAGCCATGGACCGGCGATCGGCTCTCAGTCGATTAGGTTCGGTGTCTGACTCATGGGCATTTAGCCCAGCGTCGATCCGCCATGGTAGCGGATCGGATCGATCGACATCGATCGATAGACGACGCATACAATCGATGGCACTGCGCAGCGCGAGCGGAGTCGACCTCGTTGAGGACTCGACTGATTGACATCAGTCGATTGATGGGTGCCATCAGTCGACTGATGCCAATACCGTTGAATGGAATCCAACGTGGAAAGCGGCCATTATTGGGCAATGGCTACAGGACCAGTCGACTGATCGAGGGCATCAGTCGACTTCTCCTGTGTCAATGGGAAGAAACCCTCTTCCTCTATAAAAAGGAAGTGGATGGGGCTTTGGGAGGCCAATGCTTGAGCTCTAAACTTCTCTCAAAGTGCCATACACGATTTCCTACTCTTCTTACTTGCTTTTACTTCAATCTTATTGTAAGAAGAGTGCTCTTGGTTGTAAAGGTTACCTCCACCTAGCTTGGTGCAAAGGAGAGACCAATATTGGATTGGCTTTGGAGGAGTGATTCACCTTGGACGAATCGGACCGTAGATTAGCGGCGTAGCCGTGAACCACGTTACATCTTCTTGTTGGCGTTTGCTTTCTTGTAATTTCTATTTGCTTGTCTTTATTTGCATATTCCGCTTGCGCTAATCTTTTGTAGACGAGCAAAATACGATATCCATCGTAAGAGGGCTATTCACCCCCCTCTAGCCGGCCATTCGATCCCCCAACACTGTTCAATTTCGATGGATGTATCCGTTTGAAAGGTGAACTTTTTCTTCTTTTTTTAATCATTGTTGGTACATTTGATAAATTTTAGTATAATTTTTTTCTAATACATTTTTTTACTATTGGATTTCTCTATCACTTAAAAAAAAATGAATAATAAGGCTCATGTTGAGGCTTCTATTGTTAATGCATATATTGTGGAGGAAGTTATAACTTTTGCATCATATTATTTTGAACCTCACGTTCAATGCAAGAGTTGTAGAGCAGGAAGAAATGATGAGGGTCTTGTTGATCCCAATTTGAAGTCATTCTCAATTTTTAATTACCTTGGTCGACCGAGTGGATCTTGTACAAGTAGATACTTAACTGGTCAAGAGTGGCGAGCAACCCACACATATTTTACTGAACTGTCCAGAAGTAAGCCATCTTTTGAGTGAGTATATAAATGGTATATTATATATTTTATATATCGTAAATTATTGTTAGTGTTATATTTAATTTTATGGTAGGATTTTCTAAACCCTATATTCTGAGCTTTCAGAGAGCTTTTGGAGCATGAGGTTGATTGTTTATGTGATGAAGAATTTGCACCATGGTTCAAAAAATATGTAAGTAGTCTATGATAATAAATTTGATAAATATTAACTTTAACACATACTTATTTGACTTTAGGTTCTCGATAATCATGCTCACATTGAGAAAAAATTAGTAAAGCATCTGTCATGGGGTCCAAACTCAGTGGTGAAAACTTGATCGACATATTTCATAAACGAATATAATTTTCATACTCAAGAATATGGAACTGGAAAAGCTACAATGAATAGTGGGGTTTGTGTTCAGTCATCTAGTGATGGAGCTGCAAGGAATGATTTTTATGGCTTGCTAGATGAAATTTTAGAGGTAGTGTACCCAGGCTCAAATTTGCGAGTTATTTTATTTATATGTCATTGGTTTGACCCTATCAAAGGCATGAGGTTGCATCCAAAGTTTAATTTGGTTGAAATAAATTACAAAAAATTATACAAAAGGTATGAACCATTTGTGTTAGCACAACAAGCGATTCAAGTATTTTATGCTTCATATCCTAGTCTGAGATGAGACAAAAGTGATTGGTGGGCTGTTTGTAAAACAAAAGCACGTAAAAAAATTGAGGAACATTGGGAAGACATAGCATATTGACAAGATGAAATTTTTAATATATTTCATATCGAAGAATATAATATTTCAACATTACAAGATCCCAGCGGCGTAGAAATAGCTATTGATGCAAGTGAAATAAATGAGGATGAAGATGAGGAATTTAATTTAGAGGATGAGGATGAGGATGACGATGACAATGACGATATCGAATAGACGTATGACCAGGATGAAAATCACTATGCGGACTTCTATTTATAATTATGGGTAACTTTTATTGGGTACCAATTATATTTCAATTTACTATCTAATTCTAAATTTCATATATTTGATATATTAATAAACTATCTCTTTTTTTTTGTAGGTTATCCAGTTGTTATGAATATGGTAATTTTTTCCTATTGTTGATATTATAAATTCGATATGCAAATGTAATTCTTTTTTTACTATCATATTCTTCTAATAATTATGATTGTTAGTTTCGACGTGGTGGTCATAGACGGAGTAGCGATGGAAGATCACAGTCTTCCTCTGCTTCATCCCCTGTACAGTTTGATGCTCTTGCAGGAAATGTACCCTCCACCTCTTCTTCAGTTGCAGGATCTTCTGGTTCTCAACAGATGCCTGCTAATGTATCTTCCCCAGTACAACAGTCACTCTTGAGAGGGAAGATACGCGAGAGTTCATATCTCCGCATGGAGATTCGTAAGTATTCAAGTTTGAAATTATCTTTGTTTTTAATACGATATGTATTTTTATAAGTATCTAACATGGTTTATTTTTATTTTATGTTAGATTTACAAATTTTGTACATGTTATTCACAAGGTGAATAAAATAGTGAATAACCATTAGGGCGGAGCTTCTATGACTTATACGAGCACGCTGGAAGAAGTAAAAATTTTGTGGTGGAATAAGTTCAAAGTAAGTTATTTAAATTATTTTGTATATAAAATTGTAATTAATATAATAAATTCAATTTTTCTTTATTGTAGCAATTATTTACTTAGGAGGAGAGTGAAACACTAGAGATTAGGAGGATTTTCAAGAAAAAGTGTGGAGATCATATTAGAAACATATTCAGTCATGCGAAAACTAGAAATAAAAAGACACTGTATAACCGAGGAGAATTGGAATAGAATTGTTGCATATTGGGGATCTGAGGATAGTAAATGGAGGAGTGAGCAGAATAAACAAAATCAACATTGTAATTCTGGCGCTATGTCTGCCACGTATGCGGGAGGCTCAATCAATATTGATGAGCATATACATCGATCGGTGAGTTTTTTCAAATCATAATTTTGTAATCTAATACTCACTAATTTATAAATTATAATGTTGTTTGTTTAGGTCCAGGAGACGGGGATTGAGCCATTATTCATAGACACTTTCGCCCATACATTCCAAAAGAAAGAAAAGACGTGGAGTGAGGAGAGAGCTAGTACAATGAAGGTTTGTAATTTAAAAAATTTAAATTCTTATGTTAGTATTTAACTTTTACTCTTTCAAAATAGGAGAAATATGATGAACTTGCACAGAGAAATTGAGTGCAAGTGATGATCTGATCGAATCGAGCCTTCACATTGTAATATCAATTTATGGCTCGAAGCAACTGGAGGGGCGAAAAGTGGAAGAATAATTGTGTTGGTGCAATCGGCCTAGGTTGACTTGAGTTTGACTCGAGCAGTACCTTGATAGTATTTTGATGATAGACAAAACTCATGACATGGGATTGTCATGGGAAAAGTCCAACATGGGATTGGCATGGAAAATCCAAGCATGGAGCTTGGTGTGGGAAAAGTCTAAAGCATTGTGAAGCCGTGCGCTTGGTGCTTGGTGAGAAATGCATTGCAAAGCCATGCGCTTGGTGCATGTGGGAAGTCTTGAGGACTTAGTAAGTTCACTAGGCTTGGGGTCCTTGAGTCGGTGAAGGATGGCATTGCGAAGCCGTGCGCTTGGTACATCCGAGGGACCGTCGGACGGGGAGCAAATGGAGTGAGGCCCAAGGGAAGCATACTTCGAGGGCATGAGACGTGAAGGATGGCACTGCGAAGCCATAAGCTTGGCCATCCGAGGGACGTAGGCTGAGGGAAGAGAGCTTCGGTGGGGAACTCCATGAGGGAAGATGTGGACTTGGCCAAGTGGCTAAGACTGAGTGTCGGAGGCTCAAACTTGATGTTTGAGGGTTTACCCGACGGTCGGATGCTCAAACAACTTGGTGTTTGAGGTTTTTCCGGCTCAACGATCGGTAGCATGTGTCGTCGGTGGTCTAAGTCGACTAGGGTTTGTAGTGTTAAATCGCAGTTTTATGCTTGGCAATCGATCATTGCCATGGATCGGCGATCGATATGATCGGCGATGACCGCCGAGAGGATGGCGATCGATGGGAATGTCGTGAGCAGAACGCCCGAGTCGATGGGCGATGACTACTAGGTCACTAGTCGACTGCCATGGACTGACATTCGACTGGTAGGAGATCCGTTAGAACTTGTCTAACATGGATCTGGCCATTGTGAGACAACGGTTACAGGGGCAGTCGACTGGGGCCTTTTGGCAATCGACTACTGGGAACGAAAATAGCTTGATGCAGGTTATAAATGGAGCTCAAGTGGGAGGATTTCACCAAGACTTTTGTGAAGCTATTGGAGGGGAATTGTTGCTGCATTCCAGACCTTCAAGAGTCATCTAAAGCAAGCTACAAGCAAAGGGTTCAAAGCAAGCATTGTAAAACGTTCTTTATGTGTATTTTGTATTTGTCTTTGTATTGCTTGTATTTCATATATTACTTGTTGTAATAGCTTGTGAGAGGTTTCTCCACCTCCGACGTGTAGTCGAGAAGGAGATTAGTTAGTGCCGTGTGCAAAACTAGAGCTCGGAGAGCTCGCCCGTGGAGTAGGAACCATTCGGTTCTGAACCACGTATATCGTGTGTGTTTGCGTATGCTTATTTGTTGTTAGTATTCATATTTGTATTAGTATTCCGCTGCACTAATGACAATCGTAGGAAAGCAACGCAACGAGAACGAACGAATTCCACCATCGAACGATTGAGGGCTATTCACCCCCCTCTAGCCGGCCACATCTACACTTCATCGATCCTACAAGTGGTATCAGAGCCAAGTCGCTTGTCGAGGACTAATCGCAAACACAAGCACTACAAGATGGTCGACTACAACATCCATCCACCGAAATTCGATGGAGATTTTGCTTGGTGGAAGAAACGGATGGAGGTATATCTCGAAACTGACTTTGATTATATGATTATTATAGAAAACAGTTTTGAGATGCCTAGGGACAAATACAACAAGCAAATTGAGAAGTCAAGGTGGACCCAAGACCAAATTAAGGACTTCAAGACAAATCTCGAGGTAATAAAATTATTTAGTGATTTGTTACCTAATCATATTTGGTCTAGATTGGGTGACTATAGGGATGCAAGGGAGCTATGGAATAAGATAACAAAATTCCAAGAAAACTCCCAACCGGCACAAGTAGAGGAGAATGTCGAGGAAGAAGCACCCACAACATTTGAAGATGTTGATGATTTGGTGGAGACCTCCACCTCTAGCATTGAGGAGGAGGAAAGGATTTCCATTCCGGAGCAAAGTCAAAACGAAGCATCTACCTCTGGAAGATGTGATCAAGAAGAATCCTCCACCTCCCTAGGTAACTCAAGTGTTGTTATTTTAAATAAAAATCACATAATATGCTTTGAGTGTAGGGAGAAAGGATATTACAAGAGCAAATGCCCAAAATTGGCTAAGAAGAAAACACCGGCATCAAAAGTCAACCCAAAGTCAAAGGATGCCAAAGTCCCCACAACTAGAAGCAAAGAGCACATTGTGTGCTTTAGATGCAATCAAAAGGGGCACTACCGAAGATAATGCCCTAGGGGGAGGAAGAAAGGGCAAGAAGGTGTATCTCATGTAGGGGGAGCTCCTAAAGCTAACCCTAAGGTAAATTTAAATAATGCACCTTTAATTCCTAAAGTTAAAAAGCATGCTAAGAATTATTTTAGTTCTCTTGCCATTATTAATGAAAAGCATGCTAAGAGAAACAATAAGGTTTATTGCTTAGGTGCCAAGCATGTTCATATAACTAAGGATAAACCTAGGACTCATAATTCTAGAAATATTTTACCAAAGGAGTCCATTAGGAAAATAGAAGAAAATTTGGGTATTAATCCCAAAAAGTCTAGGCACATGCCTAAGAACAAGAGGCCTTCCCAAAAACCTAATGAAAATTCAAAATTGGGGAAATTAGAGCTAGAAAATCAAGTCTTGAGGTCAAGACTTGAAAGAATGGAGAAAACCCTTAGAATCATAGAAAATTCAATTCTAGGGTCAAATGCCCAAAAGTCAAGACCTAAGGTTCAAAAACGGTCTAAGGGCAATGAAGGTTTGGGTCATAAATCTAAGCCCAAGAAGACTTATCATAATGTTCCATTTTATTATGGAACTATTTCTAGGTCTAGAAAAACCAAGGCTAATAGGGAAGCTATCCCTAAGTCTAGCCATGGTGTTTGCTTAGTGGCTAAGACCTCAAAGAAATCAAATGTAGCCACTAGGAAGGTCAAAGGAGGAGTCACCTCTAGAGTTGACCTAGGAAAGACCCAAAAGACTATAGCTTTAAAGCCTAAAAGGGTCATTAGGAAGGTATCTAGGGAAGTTATCCCTAGAGAATACCTTGTTAACCCAAGGAGCTCCAATAGATATTGGGTTCCTAGAAGCGTGTCGATTTCACGCTAAATGGGTTAGGGTGTGTCAATCCTAAGTAGATGGGTAGTTAACCTAACCATAGTAGAGTTGACACATTAGGATGTGCCAATATGTTTGAGAAGTTAAAAATGATTAAATTGGCACAACTAGGTCTTAGAGGTATTGGTGTGCCATTTTGGGTTTATGGAACACTAGGGAGAATGATGGCTTTAAGGTAAAATGGACTTAACCCTAGAAATGGCAATTTGGATTTAGCACTTAGGTATTTTATACCTTAGTATATTTTACTTGCCATGATTTGTTTGCCTTGCCATGTCATGACATCATTTTCATTTTTATCTATAAAAATGTCATGATCATGTTTAGAATTATTTTTAGATGTCATGTATGCTTAGATGTCTCTCACATGCCATGACATCATGATTTTGGCATATGCTTTTATCTATATCATATTTATGCCATAATCATCATCATGCATATAACTAAAAATGGATTTAAGGACTATGGCATGGTTTGATGGGAATCAAATAATATTGCCTAGAAATATGCATGAAACCATTAAAAAGGACAAAACCCACATCTCACTAAAAACTTGACTTGTATGTGTTTTACACATCTAGATACAAGTGAGATGTTTAGGAAAAAGGGATTAAAGGTTTCAAAAACATTTTGAAAAACCTTGGTGAAGCCTATCTTTTGATAGCTATCATCATTGAATGGGATGATACAAAGAGGGCTCTTTAATGAAGCTTTTCTTAACTTTTGGACTTTGTGTCAATCTCTTAATTTAGTGGGTAAAATAATTTTCTAATATTTTTCACCCATAATGATTGTGATAAGTAATACACATATCAAATTTCAAGATTTTTAAACCTATGTATATTTACTTATGAATTTGAAAGTCATTTACGAAATTCAAAATACAAATGCAATTATCACCGACCGCCATGGTGGCTACCGATCGATGGTGTGGCATTGACCGATTTCGATTTCACGACCGCTAAGCTGATTTCGGATAAATCTTGTTGGTTAGGCCCATGTTCAGCTAGGTTAAGGTCCCCTAACCACTCCTAACCCTAGGATATGCTTGGGAGAGCATTAGAAAGGGTGGAAATTCATTGGACATGGATTAGGAGATGGGTTTAGAGAGAGTATCAATTTTAAGGTGGAAGAGAGTTCATTGTTGAACTTTGCCTTAATTTTGATTAGTTAAATGC
Source organism: Wurfbainia villosa (assembly GCA_025175895.1). NCBI lineage: Eukaryota > Viridiplantae > Streptophyta > Magnoliopsida > Zingiberales > Zingiberaceae > Wurfbainia > Wurfbainia villosa. The sequence continues at coordinate 107,446,543 of CM045991.1, forward strand.
TCCTATTGGCTTAGGGACTCTCCAAGGACATTGTTGGTGCAATGGTCAAGGGGGAGCAAGCCTTTAGGTGGAGGTATCCATCATGGGAAGATGGATGTGTATTTCCTCATGGGAGGAAAATTGGGTTGCCTCTCTTTAAGTGATATGGGATCACTAAAAAGATTGTAGGCATGTGTTCCTCCAAGGGAGAGAATATAAGATCTCATTGGGATATGAGACATTCATACCCTTGGGGAGGACCTTTTTGATGTAATGTCAAAAAGGGGGAGAAGTTACCAAGTTACCAATTAGGTTTGGAATTCTCATTTGGGATGTGAGAATTGCCAATATGGGAGAATTGGTAGACTGAAGATGGTAGTTTTGTCAATCATCAAAAAAGGGGAAGATTGTTGGTGCAATCGGCCCAGGTTGACTCGAGTTTGACTCGAGCAGTACCTTGATAGTATTTTGATGATAGACAAAACTCATGACATGGGATTGTCATGGGAAAGTCCAACATGGGGTTGGCATGGAAAATCCAAGCATGGAGCTTGGTGTGGGAAAAGTCCAAAGCATTGCGAAGTCGTGCGCTTGGTGCTTGGTGAGAAATGCATTGCGAAGCCGTGTGCTTGGTGCATGTGGGAAGTCTTGAGGACTTGGTAAGTTCACTAGGCTCGGGGTCCTTGAGTCGGTGAAGCATGGCATTGCGAAGGCGTGCGCTTTGTCCGAGGGACCGCCGGACGGGGAGCGAATGGAGTGAGGCACAAGGGAAGCATACTTCGAGGGCATGAGATGCGAAGGATGGCGCTGCGAAGCCGTGCGCTTGGCGCATTTGAGGGACGTAGGCCGAGGGAAGAGAGCTTCGGTGGGGAACTCCATGAGGGAAGATGTGGACTTGGCTAAGTGGCTAAGACTGAGTGTTGGAGGCTCAAACTTGATGTTTGAGGGTTTACCCGACGGTCGGATGCTCAAACAACTTGGTGTTTGAGGTTTTGCTTGATAGCAGTCGACTGGCATAGGTATCAGTCGACTAGTCTAAGTCGACTAGGGTTCGCCAGTGTTAGGCAGGAGTTTGTGCTTGGCGGTCGATCGATGTCGACAATGATCCGCCGAGGGATGGCAATGATCGATGGGAATGTCGTAGCAGAGATGCTCGTAGCCGATCGGGCCGACTACTAGGTCACCGATCGCGCCATGGATTGGTAGTCGATTGGTAGGAGATCTGTTGGAACTTGTCCAACGTGGATCTGGCCGTTGTGAGACAAGCGATTCTGGGCAATGACTAGGGCCTTTTGGCGATCATCAGAAAAATAGCGATGCAGGTTATAAATGGAGCTCAAGTGGGAGGATTTCGCCAAGACTTTTGTGAATCTATTGGAGGGGAATTGCTGCTGCATTCTAGACCTTCAAGAGCCATCTAAAGCAAGCTACAAGCAAAGGGTTCAAAGCAAGCGTTGTAAAGTGTTCTTTACGTGTATTTCGTATTTGTCTTTGTATTGCTTGTATTTCATATATTACTTGTTGTAATAGCTTGTGAGAGGTTTCTCCACCTCTGACGTGTAGTCGAGAAGGAGATTAGTTAGTGTCGTGCGCATAACTAGAGCTCGGAGAGCTCGCCCGTGGAGTAGGAACCATTCGGTTCCGAACCACGTATATCGTGTGTGTTTGCGTATGCTTATTTGTTGTTAGTATTCATATTTGTATTAGTATTCTGCTGCGCTAACGACAATCGTAGGAAAGTAACGCAATGAGAACGAACGAATTTCACCATCGAACGATTGAGGGCTATTAACCCCCCTCTAGCCGGCCGCATCTAACTTCATCGATCCTACAAATTGGACTCGGTTCTTTGAGCCGATCCTATAAAGCCCCTAGTGCTTCTTCTTCATCCTCCCCAGCATCAAGAGCATAAATAAATCAATTAACCGAAGAGGTTACTCATTTGATGGAGTTACTAGCGCAGAAGGAAAATGAATCAAGACAAAGAGCTCAGGAAGTAAAAGAATTAAATGAACAGATGAACGAATTTCAGAGGCAACAGATGTTCATTATGCAACATCTTCAATTAATCTCTCCTTCAAGTTAACTTCCTCCTTCTCGATTCAGTCCTTCTCCTGATCCCTGTAATAATGACAATGATGATGTATTTTTTTGGTGATGATGGTGGTGACGATGGTGGTTACGTTTGACTTTATTTGTTGTATTTAAATGTTACTTGACTTATCACATATGATATCTATGTTTTGTAAGTTATATTTATGTTTGTTATGTATATATTGATTTGGTATTTAAGTTGATGTGTGAATTAGTTTATATTGTTATATATGTTTGTTGTAAAACAGGAAAAATGGTATAATCTAACATAATATTTTTTTTTTATTTTTCTAGATTAGTTATGATATGTTTATCGATTCGCCGTAGAAATTGCGTCGAAACAGATTATCATTAATTATTTGATATTCTGTAGCACCTTACTGAACCTTTAGTCATTGATTGAATGCATTATTCCCATCGATTATTGCTATTTGTGCGCATACGAGCGTTTGGTAGGCGGTAGTCGATCAGTCAAGCTCGATCGGTGATGGTATCCTTGATGGTGACCTTGAATATTTTGCAACAATTTTTTTTTTCATTGCAGATTTGGCGACGAAAAAATATTTGTCGCTAAATTTTTTTCTTTCATGAAAATATTTTTATTAGACTTTTACTACAAATTGTGTTTTCGTCATATATTTTGCGATGAATGTAACTATTCGTCGCTAAATTTGGCGACTAAAATTAAATTCGTTGCTAAATTTGGCGACGAAAATTAAATTCGTCACCAAATTTGGCGACGAAAATTATATTCGCCGCCAAATTTAGCGACAAAAAATATATTCATTGCCAAATTTGGCGATGAATAATTATTTTCGTCGCCAAATTTTGCGATGAATAGTTACGTTCGTCGCCAAATTTTTATGACGAACTATTTTTTCATCGTAGATTTGGCGACAAACTATTTTTTTGTCGTAGATTTACCGACAATCTATGTTTCGTCGCCAAATTTGGCGATGAATAATTATTTTTGTTGCCAAATTTGGCGACGAATTTTGCAACGAAAATTTTATTCGTTGCAATTTTGGCGACGAATTTTTTTTTCATTGTCGAATTTAGCGGTGGATTATTTGCAATGAAAAAAAATTCATTGCAAATTATTTTTGCAACAAATTTTTATTCAAAATTCGTTGTAAAATTCGTTGCAAAATCCTTCTATTTTTGTAGGGCCAGCACCATCACGTCAACAGAAGACAAGAATCTTGATAACATGATGAAAATATGACTAGACACACCTCAAAAGAAGCAAAGCATATGCAAAAAAGAAGAAGCATGTAGACAAAACAACAAAAGCAAAGATTACCTAAAGCACTCAACAAAGTAAGATTCTCAAAAACACTCAACAACAAAAAGCACTCGACTAAAGAAAGATTCCCAGTCGAGTTTCATTTATATAAGGCCACTAAGACCTTCAAAATAGAAGCAAGCAGAGGAGAGTAGTAGTAGACTTCTCAAATCCAACACCAGTATAAGATAGCATTTGTGTTCTTGGTTAAAGTGTGCAACAATCTTCTAGTATTGTAAGTGTGTCTTTCTTTTCTTTCGTTTATGTAATTTTCTCCTTTCTGAATTTTCTTTTTTGTGTGGTAGCTATGAAGCATGTAATTTAAGTATGGTTTATGTTGGTGCAAGAATACCCCAATCATTAATGTATTTTGATGTTTGAATAATCATTTAGAGTTAGACAATAATTGTGATCTAACCATGAATGCTTAAGTGTGGAAAATCCAAGTGTGAAGACTAAGAAAGTCCAAGTGTGAATCTTGGCAAGGGAAGTCCAGGGTAAGGTCTTGATAGCATAAGTCCAAGCATGTAGTCTTGGCAGAGTAAAAGTCTAAGCAGACTTTGGTAAAGGAGAAACGCAAAGCATGACGCAATCGAGGGAAGCTTTTGAATGCAAGTGCAAGGATGAAGGAGTCATGGACTCGAAGAGATCCTGGAAGCGTAAGCCTGATGGAGAAGCTAGAAGGTTAAGTCTAGGATTAGGATATGTGTTCAAGTACGAATTAGTCATACTTAACGTGTACCAGTCGATTGGTGGCTTAGACCAGTCGATTGGTCTCGAGTGTTCAACACTTGAGGGTCCTGAATGTTGGTGCAATCGATCCAGGTCATGATTGGCCAGACTCGAGTTTGACTCGAGTGATATTTTGATGTTTGAAAAAATGTATGATAATGTGATTGTCATGGAAAAGTCCAAGTCATGGGTACTTGACATGGAAAGTCCAAGTGGGACACTTGACAATGGGAAAGTCCAAGTCATGGGTACTTGGCATGGAAAGTCCAAGTGGGACACTTGGCAATGGGAAAGTCCAAGTCATGGGTACTTGGCATGGAAAGTCCAAGTGGGACACTTGGCAATGGGAAAGTCCAAGCATGGGTCTTGGTAAGGGAAAGCCCAAGCTTAAGTCTTGGCAATTAGAAAGTGCAACATGGGTTGGCAAGGGAGGTCCAAGGGTTGATATTGGCGGCGTAAAGTCCAAGCGAGAGTTTTGGTAGCATAAGTCCAATGGTTGGCGGCGTAAAGTCCAAGCGATAGTCTTGGCAGTGTAAGCCCAATGTGCCTTGACAATGTAGACCAGCTTAGCATGACAATAGCCGATGGAAGCACCTGAAGGCTAGCGTATGGATGAACAAGTCATGGATGACTTGGAGGGATCCGATAGGCATGAGGCTGACGGAGGAGGCTAGAAGGCTTAGGTCTAGGCTAAGGTTGGCCTAGCAAGTATGAGAGCATCATACTTGGGGTTAAACCTCATGGTTGAGGTTATCGAGGGCTTTGGACGGTCGATTGTCGTGTTTTGACACTTGGCGGTGAGTTGACTTGATCGAGATTATGGCGATAGCGGTCAGTCGATCGTGTGTTCGATAGAAATGGCGACAATCGATCGATGGATTGATCGCGCCATGGATAGTAGTCGGCTATGGTCGAGTTGTGAGAGCGAGAATGCTCGGTAGCCAAGTGATCGACTCGACCCTAGCGCAATAATGGTAATTGATCGGCTGGGTAATAAATTATTGCCGGTGTAACCATTGGCCATTCATGCGTAGATTAAGCCGCTGTCTCACAACGATACTATTGGCAGTCGACTGGGGCTTTATGGAAATCGATTGCCAGGCACAAAATCAACTATAAAAGGAGCTCGAGGAGGAGATTCTTGGCATGGTTCTTTGAGGCGATTTGGAGGAGATTTGCTATTGCAATCCAGACCTTCAAGGCTCTTCTCAAGCAACCAAAAACAAGCATTCAATTTCACAGTGTGTAAAGTTTTTTTTACTTGTATTTGTGTAGTTTACTTTTATTTGCTTGTATTTTGTTTCTTATTGTTGTAAGAATCCTTGTACAAGGTTTCTCCGCCTCTGACTTATTATTGAGGAGTGTTTATTGTTTAGTGGTGTTGTGCATCGCTAAGGCTCATTCGAACCTAATCTGTGGAGTAGGAACCCTAAGGTTCCGAACCATGTTATATTGCGTGTCTTATCATGCTTATATTTTGTTATTGCTTTATTATTTGTATATCCGTTGCACATAACAAGTTTTGTACCAAGCACGCGATTGATTTCCATCCACACAACGAATGTGCTATTCACCCCCTCTAGCGGCCACCAATATTCCTACAATTGGTATCAGAGCGAGACCGCTCTTCATTTGGACTAACATCCGAAGGAGCACGCTAGAGGGAAGAAGATGGAGTTTGAAGAAAGACTAGGCCAGGACATCAACACACCACCATCCTATGAGGACTATGGATTTGAAGATTTCAATTCATGGAAAATAGGGATTGAGAACTTCCTAATGATGGTGGATATCAAGCTTTGGTTTGCCTTGATAGAAGGTTGTGAATTCCCAAGAGGCAAAAAGGGTGGAATCTTCAAGGTTGAAAAATAGACCAAGGAACAACTCAAGGAGTTCAAGACAAATATTAAGGTAATCAAAATGCTAAGTGATTTAATTTCTAATAATATCTTGTCCAAGTTAGGTGAGTACAAGGATGCCAAGGAACTTTGGAGCGAATTGACAAAGTACATGAAAATCCATCACCGGCTCAAGAAGAGGAGGAGGCCGAAGAAGTAAGTTCATCCTCCTCACAAGAAAGTGAGGATTCGGAGGTTGATAGGGAGTCAACGTTCAGATCTGTGGAAGAGGAAGAAGTAGGGGAAGACTCCACCTCTAAGATTGAGGGAGAGGACATTAGATCACCGGAGCCGGAGCCAAATCAAGGAGTATCTTCTACCTCTGGGAGAGGTAAAGAACTCACTCCGGCCACCACCATTGACTTAGGTAACTCAAACACTTCAATTAATAATAAAAATCATATTATGTGTTTTGAGTGTAGGGAATATGGGCACTATAAGAGCAAGTGTCCAAAGAAAGTCAAAAAGACTCCGCTGGCACCTAAAGTCAACAAAAATTTAAAGGATGCCGGTGCCCCAATTAGAAAGAGCAAGGAGAATGTGGTGTGCTTCAAGTGTCAACAACCAGGGCATTATAGGAGTCAATGTCCTAGGGGGAGGAAGAAGACTCAAAAGGGAGCATCACATATAGGGGGAGCCTCTAAGGTAAACCCTAAGGTATATTTTAGTAATGCACCTTCTTTAATTAATAGGCAAATGCATGCTAGGAATTTTATTGCTATTGCTCATGAACAAAATCATGCTAGAAATAGATTTTACTGCCTAGGTGCTAAACATGTCAATCTTAGAAATAAGGAGAAATTTGAGACTAATATTCCTAAAACAATCCTACCTAGGGAAACTATTAAGAAGGTAGAGGACCACCTAGGCATTAATCCCAAAAATCATAGACATATGCCTAGGAAGTCTCATTCCCAAAAGATTAATAAAAAATCTAAATTGGGAAGATTAGAGTTAGAGAACCAAGCCTTGAGGTCAAGGCTTGAAAAACTTGAAAAGACCTTGCAAGGATGCAAAACTCAATTAAAGGGTCAAATTGTCAAAGTCTAGGGTGTAAGAGGCAAGAACCATCTAGGAGGCAAGATTTGGGTCACAAGTCAATGTCTAAGAAGGTAATGCCTACTTATCATAATGTTCCATTTGACTATGGAACTAAACCTAGGTCTATGAAAACTAAGGTCACAAGATCCCTAGAGTTGACCATGGAGTGTGCCTAGTGGCTAAGGTTTTGAAGAAACCTAGGGAGGCTACTAAGAAGGTTACAAGGGGAGTCACCCCTAGAGTTAACCTAGGCAAGACCAAAATGACCAAGGCTACCAAGCCTGGAAGGGTCATTAGGAGGGTATCTAGGGAGTTCTTCCCTAAGGAATACCTAGTAAACCCAAGGAACTCTAATAGGTATTGGGTTCCTAGGAGCGTGATCGATTCACGCTAAATGGGTTAGGGTGTGGCAACTTTAAATGGATGGGTAGTTAACCTAATCATGGTAAAGGTGGCACTTTAGGTCATTTTCAAGGTTATGGGTACCTTGGAAATGTGATTTGAATTTATATCCTAAAGAATTTTAGGATGTGCCAATATCTTTTAAGAACCATAAAAAATTGATCAAATTGGCACAAATTAGATTTAGAGGTCATAGTGTTCCATTTTGGATTTTTGGCACACTTGGGGGATTAGTAATAATATGCCACATTGGACTTAATAATAACAAATGACAATCAATATTAAAATTTAGGTATTATTATACCTATACCTTTTATTTGTCATGCTTTATTTGCCATATACTATGCCATGACATTATATCTTATTTTTATCATATAAATGTCATGATCATACTTAGTTTGTTTTTATATCATGTGTACTTAGATTTAATCACATTCCATGACATCATGATTCTTGGCAATACTTATTTATGCTATCATTATGTTCCATGATCATATTTCATGCATTTAGGGTAATTAAAATTGATTTAAGGACTATGACATGACTTGAAGTCTCATGTATAAGGGAATCAAGTAGTGTTGCCTTAGAAAATGCATGAGGACTTAGATTAGGATGAACAAAACCCACATCTCACATCAAATTGACATGTGTGTGTTTTCAAACACCCTAGACACATGTGAGATGCTAGGAAATGAGTTAAGTTCAAGGTGCATAGTTTTTGCATCTAGATGAACTCAAACTCATCTTATATCATAGGTGGATCATGGGGAAAGCTAATGTGCATTGAGCCCATTGATCATGATCCAATATAGGTTTTCAAAAACATTTTAAAATCCTTTTAGAAAACCTTAGTGTAGTCTGTCTTTTGATAGCAATCACCATTGATAGAGTTGGTACAAAGTAGGGAAAAAGCATTGAACTTTTCAATGGTTTTGAACTTTGTGTCAATCTCATTATTTTATGGGTAATTTAATTTTCAAATATTTTTCACCCATTGTATTTGTTATAAGTAATGTACATATGAATTTTCAAGATTTTTTAAAATACATATTTTTTACTTATGTATTTTTAAATTTTGATTTCTGATTATTGAAATTCTGTATTTGCAGAAATTAGTCAACTGTCGCTTATGGCAGCCGACTGACATTAAGGGAAGTCGACTGCTGACTATAAGAGTCGACTGCTAGGCCTGATTTTGGGTAAACAAGGTTTGTTTAGTCTGATTTCAAGTATGTTAGGCTACCCTAACTGCTCCTAACCCTAGGATATGCTTTAGAGTGCTTTGGAAAGGATGAAAATCCATTGGATATAGATTAGGAGAGTTGTTTGGGTGTGTATCAAATTTTAAGGTGTGTGAAAGTTCAAGGTCGAACTTTTAACCTTAATTTTGATGGTTTAGTGTTCCTATAGGCTTAGGGACTCTCCAAGGACATTGTTGGTGCAATGGTCAAGGGGGAGCAAGCTTTTAGAGGGTGGTATCCATCATGGGATGATGGATGTGTATTCTTCCTCATGAGAGGGAGAATTTTGGAGAAATGGGAATGTGAGATATTGGGAAAATTGGGAGAGTTTGAAGATTGTCTATCTTTAGTGATATGGGACTTATCACTAGGAAGAGTGAAGGCATTCTAAATATTTTTGGACCAAGGGGGAGATTGTAAGATCTCATTGGGATATGAGACATTGACACCCTTGGGAAGAACCTTTTTGATGTATGTCAAAAAGGGAGAGAATTAATGGGAGAATTTGAGATTACAAATTTGGGAGAATTGGTAAGAAGATTTGAGTTAGGTGGCCTAACTCAAAGGTGTTTGTTGTTTTTGTCAAATATCAAAAAGGGGGAGATTGTTAGTGCTATCGGCCCATGTCACGATTGACCAGATTCGAGTTTGACTCGAGCGGTATTTTGATGTTCGACAAAATGTATGACAATGTGATTGCCATGGGAAAGTCTAAGTCATGAGTATTTGACATGGAAAGTCTAAGTGGGACACTTGACAATGGGAAAGTCCAAGTGGGATACTTGGCAATGGGAAAGTCCAAGTCATGGGTACTTGGCATGGAAAGTCCAAGTGGGAAACTTGGAAATGGGAAAGTCCAAGCATGGGTCTTGGCAAGGGAAAGTCCAAGCTTGAGTCTTGGCAATTGGAAAGTCCAACATGGGTTGGCAAGGGAAGTCCAAGGGTTAATATTGGCAGTGTAAAGTCCAAGCGGGAGTCTTGGCAGCATAAGTCCAATGGTTGGCGGCGTAAAGTCCAAGCGGTAGTCTTGGCAACGTAAGCCCAATGTGCCTTGGTAGTGTAGACCATCTTAGCATGACAATAGCCAATGGAAGAACCTGAAGACTAGCATATGGATGAACAAGTCATGGATGACTTGGACGGATCCGATATGCATGAGGTTGACGGAGGTGGCTAGAAGAATTAGGTCTAGGCTATGTTAGGTGGCCGCATCGGAGGCTCATTGGCTCCCATGTCCCCGGATTAAAATTTTCACTAATGAAAGAATTAATCCGGATGGGATGAGCTTCCTTAGCACAACCTATTCGTCGTCGTGATAACAACTTGAGTGGTCGCTTGAACAAACTAGTTGTTCAAGCAACACAACTCTTCTAGTTGGTTAGCCGCGGAAGAGACGACGGATGGATCGCCGGTTTTTGTGTTTGTCTTCGGGGTCCATGATTATACAATATATATTCATACACACACATGCATAATCAAAACAAATAAGAACATGCTCAGATCTGTACATAAAGTTAAAATAACTTTATACCTCAAGAACTCAAAATACCTTCTCTATCTAGAACCGCCACCTTTAAATTAGAAATTTGCCACACGCTAAGGAGCAATGGATGATGCGCCGGCCAACTTCAAGAATTGTTGCCGCCGGCCACTTTGGAGAATAGGGAGGAGGAAGAGAACCGGCCACCAATGGGAGGAGAACCGCCGGCCAAGGAAGAAGGGGGAAGCTTCTAGGATGGGCGCCGGCCAAGGAATTATCAATGGAAGTGGGCGCCGACAATCAACAAGATGGAAGAGGTTGCCGCCCACTTTGCTCCAAACCCTAGCCGCCCAAAACCCTAACTCCAATCCTTTTGATCAATCTTGCCGCCCAACCCTAAGCATCTATTTATAGAATAGGGCTTAAGCCTCCTTTAATCTCCACCGTCGGATCTAGGGATTTAATCTCCACCGTCGGATCTAGGGTTTTATCCCAACCGTCGGATCTAGGGTTTAATCCCAACCGTCGGATCTAGGATTTCATCCCAACCGTCGGATCTAAGGTTCCATCCCAACCGTCGGATCTAGGGTTTTATCCCAACCGTCGGATCTAGGGATTTAATCCCAACCGTCGATTCTAGGATTTCATCCTAACCATCGGATCTAGGGATTTAATCCCAACCGTTGGTTCTAGGGTTTCATCCAACCATCGGATCTAGGGATTTAATCCCCCAGATTTGGTTCTAGGTTTTGTTTACATTCTTGGATCTAGACTTCACAAGGATTATATTAGACTACGATAGGGACCATAAAGAGGAGTTGGGTCTTGGCCACCCGATGGATCGGAACCACACAAACTTGATCCATCAATGATGTTCCATTCCACTAGAGGATCATCATTGAACTACCTCACCAACCCCCATAACTCAATATGGGCTCCATATATTATTTGTACATTAATCTCCCCGTGTTTAAGATATCGAATGTCCGTCAATTAATTGATTTACTGACCATCAATTAATTAACATCTAATTCCTCGAGTAGTACCACTCAACCTTATCATCATGTTGACTAAGTCAACCCGGTGGGTTACATGATGAACCTTATGAGCTCCTCGAGGACATCATCAACCTAATATATAGGACACGGTTTCCTCCTATAATCAGCACACCATGTAAATAATATTATTTCCCAACTTACAGGGCATATTGATTTAATCCATCTAAATCTCACCCTTTGGTAAATCGAAGAAATAAATACTAAGTACATGTGCCCGTTATTATATCGGGATTAAGAGCATGTACAACATAATATCCGAGGTCCGATTCAATTATGTAGTCGATACTAAATTGAATCACCTCTATGTCGATCTGCTCAATACACCTAAGTGTACTAGTGTAACTCTATATTTCAAGACAAAACAATGCCAAGCTACACTACAACCATGCCAATGGTTTGTCCAAACCATCTTGGTTGTGAGCCTCTACTTATATTTTACAAGGGGTGATAACATGATCTTACATGCCACACAGCACCATGTTATCTACAATGTAAAATATTAGACAATATGCACACATATAATAAATATATAAAGTGCAAACAATGATCATGTGATTCTTATTTCAAAATAAAATGTTCATACAAAAAGAGCTAGGCTTTCGGTATACATTCCAACAATCTCCCACTTATACTAAAAGACTATGCCGTCATCACTCTGCCATACATCTGATCCCCATGTCCTCCACATGCCTATCAAGCGCTTTATTTGGAAGGGCCTTAGTGAATGGATCCGCGGGTTATCCTCTGATGCAATCTTGGCGACAGCAACTTCTCCTCGCTTTACGATCTCTCGTATGAGGTGGTACTTGCGCTCTATGTGTTTACTCGCCTTATGGGCTCGTGGTTCCTTCGAGTTTGCAACTGCACCACTATTATCATAATAAATTGTGATAGTTCTGGGCAAACCAGGAATCACATCCAAGTCCATCAAGAAGTTCCTGAGCCATCTGACTTCCTTGGTGCCTCGGAGGTCGCCACATACTCAGCTTCCATGGTAGAGCCCGCCACGCATTTCTGCTTGACACTCCTCCATACTATGGCTCCACCTTCAAAAGTAAACACAAACCCCGAGGTAGACTTACTCTTGTCCCTATCTGATTGGAAATCCGAATCCGTGTAACCCACAGGGACTAATTGATCTGCCCGGTAAACCAGCATATAATCCCTAGTCCTTCTCAGGTACTTCAATATATGCTTTCTGATCAATGTCCTGTCGAGATTACTCGATGTCTGCTAACCATGCCCACAAGCGGATATCCGGTCTCATACATAGCATAGCATACATAAGGCTTCCTACTGCCGAAGCATAAGGAACCGCCTTCATGTCCTCTATCTCCTTTGATGTTTTGGGACACATCTCTTTAGATAAAGGAACTCCATGCCTAAAAGGTAGAAAACCTTTCTTGGAGTTCTGCATGCTAAAACGAGCAAGGATAGTGTCAATGTATGAAGCTTGAGATAAGCACAACATCGTTTTCTTGCGATCACTTATAAGTTTGATCCCATGGATGTGTCCCACTTCTCCCAAGTCCTTCATATCAAACTGTTTGGACAAGCATACCCTTACGTCTGATAACTCTTTGATATTGTTGCCAACTAACAAAATGTCATCTAAGTATAGTAAAATAAACACCACTACGATTCCGTCACATCTCTTGTATACACAAAGCTCATCCGGACTTTGAACAAATCCATATGACTGGATTACCTCATCAAAGCGGATGATCCAATATCTAGAAGCTTGCTTCAATCCATAAATGGACCGATTAAGCTTACATACAAGATGCTCTTTACCTTTAGCAATGAATCCCTCTGGTTGTCGCATATAGATGTTCTCCTCAAGACTTCCGTTAAGGAAAGGTGTCTTGACATCCATCTGCCAAATCTCATAATCCATATGAGCAGCTATAGATAAGAGAATCCGGATAGACTTAAGCATAGCTACCGGCGAAAAGGTCTCCTCAAAATCGATACCCTCTTTCTGAGTATACCCTTTCGCAACAAGCCTAGCTTTGAAGGTCTCAACCTTCCCGTCTACTCCTCTCTTTCTCTTGTAGATCCACTTGCATCCAATGGTTTTTACACCATCGGGTGGCTCTACTAGCTCCCAGACCTGATTAGAATCCATAGATTCTATCTCTGAATTCATCGCCCTTTGCCAAGATACTGCATCTCTATCTTGGATTGCCTCGTCATATGTACAGGGATCAGGTTCATGTTCACTAGGGACTAAGTCCGAAGACTCTCCCAGAAACATGAATCTATCGGGTTGTCTAACAACCCTCCCACTACGACGAGGTGCCTCCTATGTATGCTCTGTGACACACGGTGCAGTGACTTGTGGTGTCTCCTCTTGTACCGGTGGTACTGAAGTCGGGACTTCCCCTGTCAACTCCTCAAGAACAATCGTACTTGTGGGCTTGTGGTTCATCACATAGTCCTCCTCTAGAAATCTGGCATTCGTACTTACGATCACCTTCTGATCTCTAGGACTATAGAATAAACCACCCTTCGTTCCTTAGGGTAGCCAACAAACAAGCGCTTACATGCGAGGATTCCAACTTACGGCATCTCCCTTGGCCACATGTCTTTGGACTACCCCCAAATCGAATATGTCTTAGACTAGGCTTTCGCCCGATCCACAACTCTGTGGGGTAGAAGTGCGGACTTAGATGGAACCAAGTTCGGAATGTGTCTTTGTCGTTTTCGGAGCAAACCCGAGCGAATCGATCGGGTAACTCGAGAATAACTCATCATCGATCGACCATCTCCATAAGAGTCCTATTCCTTCGCTCCGCACACCATTACTGTTGGGGTGTGCGGTGCGGACAATTGGGATTGAATCGACCTCGATAAGTAACTCCTAAACTCTCCCAAGAGGTACTCGCCACCACGATCGGATCGTAATGTCTTGATACTTTTACCTTGGCGGTTCTCCACATCACCTTGAATTCTTTGAACTTGTCAAAGCATTGGACTTATGGCGCATCAAGTAAATGTATCCATATACCTTGAATAATCGATCTATAAAAGAGGCGAAGTATTCAAAGCCACCTCTTACTGGATAGACATAGGACCGCACAAATCAGAATGAACCAATTCTAACACATCTTTGGCTCTATACCCCTTGGCCTTGAAAGGCCTCTTGGTCATTTTACCTTCCAAGCAAGATTAGCAGGTTGGGAGATCCTCCACCACTAATGAACCCAAAGGTCCATCAGCTATCAACCTTTGAATTCTGCTTAGGTTAATATGACCAAGCCTTAGATGCCAAAGATATGTCTGGTTCATTTCATAAGGTTCTTTTCTCTTATTAGACTTAGAAGATGAGTTATTGACTTCTATATGCATCGTGGGAGTTTTTGGTTCAAGAGTATATAAATTGCCAACCAATGTACTGTAATCGTATAATCTCCTATTCCTTTTATAACCACTTTGTCATTAAAAGAAACAGAATATCCATCCATAAACAATTTAGAAATCAAATTAAATTCTTTCTAAAAGTAGGTACATAAAGACAATTTCTCAAAACCAAAACTTTATTCCTATCAAAAGATAAATAAACGCCTCCCATCGCAATAGCCACCACCTTTGAAGCATTGCCCATGAAGACGGTAATCTCTCCTCACCTAGTCGTCGTTTCGAACCCCGCAAAGTATTGCATACATGATCGCTGGCTCCTCAGATATCTACACACCGTGCAATCGTAGATAACACCGCTAAACATGTTTCAACAACTAAACAAGAAGATATACCTTTGTTCTTCGGCGAGACACCGCCTTCCAATGTCCACCTTGCAAGTGAAGCACTTGCCTTTCGGCTTCTTCAC
Source organism: Wurfbainia villosa (assembly GCA_025175895.1). NCBI lineage: Eukaryota > Viridiplantae > Streptophyta > Magnoliopsida > Zingiberales > Zingiberaceae > Wurfbainia > Wurfbainia villosa. The sequence continues at coordinate 107,461,582 of CM045991.1, forward strand.
TCCCGCTGCGAGGTCCCATCGCCACTTTCTTCGCTCCACCTTGCTTCTTCTTCTTCTTACCTTTCGGTTTGGAGGAAGAAACCTTCGAGCGACCATGGCTTGAGAACTCGACGAAAAAGCCCTCTCGCCTGGAGTTCACAAGCTCCGCCAACGAATACAACCTCTTGTTCATGTTGTAGTTGAGGCGAATCGCCAAAACTCCTAGGCAGAGATCGGAGAATGATATCGACTGGGTTTCCCATCGATCTCACCCCGAGGACTTCCATCTCATTAAGATGAGCCATCATCTTGAGAACATGATCCCTAACGGGTGTTCCTCAACCATGGTGGTCGCCTTCTCATTGCCTCCTCGCCTAGCCGCCTCTACTCGATGTCCAAAAGTTCCTTGAGATTGAACATCATGTCATAAGTCATGGCTATGGCTCGATGTCGATGTTGCAAAGACATTTGACATAGATGCCAAAATGTAACACCGCCATCTCATCTTTAACCCATTTCTTATAATGTTCTTTCCTTTTCATCGAGTCATCGGAGGGCTTAGGAGGACAGACCTCAAAGAGTACAAATTTGTACTCCGCAGCTTAAGATAATATCCGTTTCTTTTCCAATCAATGTAGTTTGGACCAGTAAGTTTGTTTTCTTTTAAAATCACAGCAAGTGAGTTGAAAGCCATTTGAAAATCCTAAAAATCACAATGATCAAAATATTAGATTTCAAATATTATTGATTCCTCAAAATAATAAAATCATGAAATCAACCAACACCTTAAAACACCGAGAATATCGCATGCCACGATAGTGTGGACGTATACGAATTCTACATTTGTAAGAGGAGGTTTTACCCATTAATTTTATTATCTTGTCAACCTTACTTTTTGACAAATAAAATTAATAGTTGGTTCCTCTTTAGCCCTACAAATAAAAGCAGTGACTCCGATGGGGAGGATACCTTTATTTGTATCTAAGTGTGCACCATTACACGATACTAAGGGAATTATTTCGGATTATGTGCCTTACCGATGGGGAAGTACACACGCTCCTAAATAATTTCCTATAACCATTATTTGACCTAGTGATCCGCAAACAAACCCATCCGATGGGGAGGAAGGCACTCAAAGCCAACGCGCAAGTTTGTTGCATCACACGTCAAATTGTAATGGAGGCCGCGGGAATTAATTAAAATATCCCTCTCCCACTTAGTAAATTGAAATCGAGGAATTTTAAACATACACAACATGCATATAAAACAAATAAGCAATAAATATGGAAAAAAACAGAATTTTTCCAACTATTATGGCATTGTCCTCCAATATGCATCCCGTCGTGTCGCCACCTCGTCCGCTCCACCTTTTCCCGTGCGCAAGTCACCAAAGATATCCGAGCCGAGATAAATCATTTTATTTACATCCATCGATCCTATACTCCACGAAGGAGTGTACAAATAATCTAGATCGAAAGTAAACTAAAATGATCGGCTAAACAATGCCGTATTTAATTACAAAAATTAAATACTAATCTAGCCTCATCAACCCCGAGGATTCAAATAATAAATTTTTACACACATCCATTCACATACACACACATGGCCATAATAGTCGGATCTTATGCCTGCAACCAAAGAGTTAAACTACGATATCCTACTATTATCCGCACATATAATATATGAAAATGCATAAAAATTAACCGAATCCTAAACACACAAAACCTAAAACCGATGGCTCGATACCAATTGTTAGGTGGCGCATCGGAGGCTCATTGGCTCCCATGTCCCCGGATTAAAATTTTCACTAATGAAAGAATTAATCCGGATGGGATGAGCTTCCTTAGCACAACCTATTCGTCGTCGTGCTAACAACTTGAGTGGTCGCTTGAACAAACTAGTTGTTCAAGCAACACAACTCTTCTAGTTGGTTAGCCGCGGAAGAGACGACGGATGGATCGCCGGTTTTTGTGTTTGTCTTCGGGGTCCATGATTATACAATATATATTCATACACACACATGCATAATCAAAACAAATAAGAACATGCTCAGATCTGTACATAAAGTTAAAATAACTTTATACCTCACGATCTTCTACCGTATGTCCTATCCTTCTCGTGGACGTGGTGGACGAAAGTTCCTCCACGAGTAGAAGCCTTCTAAATCGCTTTCTTCTACCTTGTCCAGTAACAAAGAGAAGAACTCACAAATACCTTTCCTATCTAGAACCGGCCACCAAATTAGGGAATTTGGTGCAACCGCCGGCCAAGGAGCAATGGATGATGCGCCGTCCAACTTCAATAATTGTTGCCGCCGGCCACTTTGGAGAATAGGGAGGAGGAAGAGAACCGGCCACCAATGGAAGGAGAACCACCGGCCAAGGAAGAAGGGGGAAGCTTCTAAGATGGGCGCCGGCCAAGGAATTATCAATGGAAGTGGGCGCCGACAATCAACAAGATGGAAGAGGTTGCCGCCCACTTTGCTCCAAACCCTAGCCGCCCAAAACCCTAACTCCAATCCTTTTGATCAATCTTGCCGCCCAACCATAAGCATCTATTTATGGAATAGGGCTTAAGCCTCCTTTAATCTCCACCGTCGGATCTAGGGATTTAATCTCCACCGTCGGATCTAGGGTTTTATCCCAACCGTCGGATCTAGGGTTTAATCCCAACCGTCGGATCTAGGATTTCATCCCAACCGTCGGATCTAAGGTTCCATCCCAACCGTCGGATCTAGGGTTTTATCCCAACCGTCGGATCTAGGGATTTAATCCCAACCGTCGATTCTAGGATTTCATCCTAACCATCGGATCTAGGGATTTAATCCCAACCGTTGGTTCTAGGTTTTGTTTTACATTCTTGGATCTAGACTTCATAAGGATTATATTAGGCTACGATAGGGACCATAAGGAGGAGTTGGGTCTTGGCCACCCGATGGATCGGAACCACACAAACTTGATCCATCAATGATGTTCCATTCCACTAGAGGATCATCATTGAACTACCTCACCAACCCCCAAAAATCAATATGGGCTCCATATATTATTTGTTCATTAATCTCCCCGTATTTAAGATATCGAATGTCCGTCAATTAATTGATTTACTGACCATCAATTAATTAACATCTAATTCCTCGAGTAGTACCACTCAACCTTATCATCATGTTGACTAAGTCAACCAGTTGGGTTTACATGATGAACCTTATGAGCTCCTCAAGGGGACATCATCAACCTAATATATAGGACACGGTTTCCTCCTATAATCAACGACACACCATGTAAATAATATTATTTCCCAACTTACCGGGCATATTGATTTAATCCATCTAAATCTCACCCACTGGTAAATCAAAGAAATAAATACTAAGTACATGTGCCCGTTATTATATCGGGATTAAGAGCATGTACAACATAATATCCGAGGTCCGATTCAATCATGTAGTCAGTACTAAATTGAATCACCTCTATGTCGGTCCTGCTCAATACACCTAAGTGTACCAGTGTAACTCTATGTTCAAGACAAAACAATACCAAGCTACACTACAACCATGCCAATGGTTTGTCCAAAACCATCTTGGTTGTGAGCCTCTACTTATATTTTACAAGGAACTGATAACATGATCTTCTGTATCACACCAAGCACCATGTTATTTACAATGTAAAATATTTAGACAATATGCACACATATATAATGAATATATAAAATGCAAACAATGATCATGTGATTCTTATTTCAAAAATAAAATGTTCATACAAAAAGAGCTAGGCTTTCAGTATACATTCCAACAGGCTAAGGGTGGTCTAGCAAGTATGAGAGCATCATACTTGGGGTTAAATATCATGGTTGAGGTTATCAATCGACTGGGACTTTGGACCAGTCGATTGGTCAAGTGTTTTGACACTTGGCAACCGAGTTGACACTTGACAGTCGATTGGGATTATGGCCGGTCGAACTGCTCAGAGTCGACTGATGTTCGATGATGTGAGCAAAACATATAGGGTTTTAGGAGTAGTTTTCGCTCATATCTCATTACATTTTATGTTAGTTTCATGCATATGTTACTCTATTTTGCATGTATTTCCTATTTTCTAGTTCGAAGGTCTGCTCTTTGTACTTTTGTGTGTAGGATAGCATTTCGTGGGAAAACGACACACTTTTGGAGCAAAAATGGAGCAATTTGTGGAGCACGGACCTTAAGGAACATGCATTGGCCATGTCCCAAGACTTGGGCATGTTTTCGAAGCGAAACAGATCAAAACCGAGGCTCCAGGAAAAGACACGGCCAGGCCGTCTGAAAACACACGGCCGTGCCTTTTTTCCAGCTCAATTTCCAGTCGAGATTTTATCTATTTTCCCTTTTTGCACACGCAAGTGTGTGAAATTACACTGTGTGGCACCGCAATTCAAGGAAATAGGGGTTTTCAAGCATTTATGGAACGTCGGAGTCGCCTCTCTATATAGGAAACTCATCCAAGAGGCGAGGGATCATGAGGGAGTCACCCTAGGGCTCCCAAACCCTAGGGGAGAGGCACGACAACTAGGACGGCACGTCGAAGCCCTAAAAAGCTTCGATAACTCACAACGGGGAGGAGGAATGCCGTCGGAGGTCCACACCTTGCAATTCAATGTCGGAGAGAAGATCACGGAAGCATTGTATATCTCTATTTCTGCGTTTCATTCCTTATGTATTCAATTTTAGACATGCTTTGTGATTCTTCCTTCGTATACATGGAGTAGTACTTTCGATTCTAGGATTAGGGAGTAGCTTGTGTACATAAACAATGTTGGTTCACGTTAAATTCTGCTCATGAGTTTGATTTGACAATTGGTAGTTGCTCTTTACTTTATATATGCATATTTGGCTTTCTTTTCACTGCGCTTAGGCGATACGAGGGGTGACATCCCTTGTAATCTAAAATTTAGGAGGTTTGATTAAGGAACCTAGGGGTAAACCTGATATCATGTAAATGCGGGGAGAAGGGTGCAGTGGAATCGGACATGGTCCACTGTAGGGATTGATTTGACATCCTCGTACCATCTATCCCGTCCTTTTAGGCGGAGATAGCTCACGGTGAATGTGGCGGCTCTGCGGGAGAGTGTATGATGTCCCTTCCACAAAACCGTAGGTAAACGTCTAGACAATGCCAATTGACAACATTGTTCTATGATACACAAGCGAAACCAAAGTCCTAGAATCACCTTTGAAGACCTAGGCACACTCCTTTCCTCCTCCGTGTGACACCGTATAGATTAGAGTCCACCGACAACCCTCACCAATCGAAACCTCTTAGAGATCACGTCCGAACAATTACAACCACTGAGTATATTGGTACTCGAATCTCAGTCCCTGTGGGATCGATAATCTTTATTACTTGATGACATCCATGCACTTGCAGACGTTGAGCGCGAGTGCGCTTTGAGTCCTCGACAGTATCCGTCACGAGATTTGAGGTCGCATCCGTGCGTATCAAGTTTTTAGTGCCGTTGCTGGGGACTTATCGATTCGATATCAAAATCGAACAGTGGTAAATTGGATCAGACTTAGGCTAGATTTATTTTCTTGTTTTATTTTAGTTATTTTCTATTTAATTTTCAGTTTTGATTAATTACATCTATCTTTCTTTCAGTTTTTAGTTTTTTTAGTGCTTCGGTTTAATTAAAAAAAAAGAGAGTAGACTCTTGCCAAGCCACTGCTATTCCTTTCCTTACCTATAATTTCTTGTGTATAATGATGCATGCTTTTACTCATGATTATGTTCAAGTTAATGCTGTATGTTTTGGTAATATTTATTGTGAACATTGTAGTGAAACATGGCATAGTATTAATGATTGTCCGGATATATTCGAACCTTCACAATTTGAACAAGAAGATGTCACATACAATTACAACCAGTGGTCACAAGATGATTTCTATTCATATAGTTATGACCCTGGGTACTTAAACCCTCAATATTGTCCATCTAAATCCCGACTTGAGCAAATGATGGAAGATTTCATTCGAACAGAACAAGCGGCAAACATCAATCAATATTATTTCCAAAATGAGAATGAGAGCTATGAGTCACCATGCAAATTTTATCCAGAACCAAGCCCCCACTTAGAAGCCCCGTTAGATAATTTTACTAGGGAATGCAAAGAGCATAGCCAACAATTTGCAGAGATGATGGAATGGGATCTAGCTAGAATGGAAACCAAATGACTAGAAGGTGGCTTTAATGACTGGATCACACCTAATAGGGTGGAGACTCACTTTGAGCGAATGAATGAGGAGGGCATAGATGACATAGGAAGTGAAGAAGGGCAATCAATTCAATCACCACTGGAAGAAGAAATTGAGGATTATATAATTGATACTTTAATCGAGGAGAGCATTTCTTCAATCCAAACACCTCCTAACCTCAAGGATCTAGAAGAGCCTACCATAACCCTCACCGAAGCTTTAGCTACCAATAACGAAGCCCATTTAGTGATTTGTAATGATAAAATTTCATTCGACATAATAGAATCTGCTAACCAATCTTTTGTTGAGGATGTTCGTGGTGAGTTATGTTATTTACAACATTTGGACAAAATAGAATATTATGATCAAACTCCTAATGATTACTTGAGGCTAAGCATGTTCAATCTTGAACAAAGGAAGGCAGCTAATAAATACCTTGCCCCTCCACGAGCAAGATTTAAGAGATATGGTGATAAGGGACCACAAGGGAGGAGGTGTAAGGTGAGCAAATATCTTGCTCCCCCACGAGCAAGATTCAAACACCTTAAATGAAACGTAGGAATAAGGTCGAGCTAAAAGACCTTAAACAAAGCGCTTCTTGGGAGGCAACCCATGTTTAGTTTTTAGGATTTCTTTTTATTGCATTCATTTTTTTTTTGTAATTCGAACTTTGATTTATGGTATTTAGCATTTGTAGGTAAGGAAAGAACTTGCTAGGTAAAAACAAAAGTCATTTTTAAGTTTATACGGTGAAGTGAGTGATAGAAATCAGACCATTGTGCACCACGAGAAAAGAAACAAAGGGCGCACGACCAGGCTATGTGTTTTCACATGGCCATGCCCTGACTTCCAGAGTCACACACGGTCAGGAAGTGTGTTTTCACACGGTCGTGCCATGACTTCAAGAGGCGCGCATGGTCATGCTGTGTGATTTCACATGGCCGTGTCGCAACCCCTAGTCCACTTTTTCTTTTCCTACTATTGAGCAGGATGCATGTACTTCTGCCTACGTTTTCTCGGAGTTCCAATCGCGCCTTGATGATATATATGCCGAGCAGAAGACGCAAGGGCAGCGATGGGATGATCATAGCTCCTATACACAGGCAGAGTTTACAGACTTACGGGAGCACTTTCAGTGGGACGAAGACTTCTACGATGAGGCCCGTATTTACTTTCAAGCGGAGGATGCCCGATGCCAGGAGGAGGCCACTTACCGCCAGAAGATGTGGCAGCATATGCGTGGCCAGCAGGAATAGTGGGTCTGGGAGGAGGAGCATAGAGCGATCGCTGCATCCACCAACTCTCAGATTGACCACATGTACATATGGCATCAGCGATTTAGCACCAGGTTTTCCCTGGAGCCTGACATGCCGAGACTACTAGACTTCCCACCTCGACCATAATATTAGAGGTATTGTATCATATAAGTCTGGGGGGTGTTGGTGCAGTAGGCACCTAAGTCGAACCTGAGTTTTGATTATAGCAAACGATACAAAGTTAAGCTCATGTCGTTATCTCATGAGCTGAATCGAGTGTGCAGAAAATTGCTATAGCTGGAGCTGAAGGCTAGCGACACCCGGAGGAAGCCGCGGTGGTCGGGTGACACTCGAGTGACTTCGGAGGGAGCCGAAGGAATCGAGTGGAAGGTCGGAAGCAAAAACAACACAGTAAGTATCGAGGTAAGCTCGTGTGTGCGAGCGTAAGTGAGGTCGTATCCTCTTTACGGGGATGATCTTAAGCATAGATCCGACCAAAGACATCCTATAGGTGGTCTAGGTCGAGATCGGACGGTCGGAGGCCATCAAAATAATGTTTTTGTTAAGCTAACTTTGCCTTGCAGCTAGCATCAGTCGACTGCCAGCTTGGAGGACTCGACTGCTCCATCGGATCGATTACTGCGGTCGACATTCGAGATCGCCATCGATGACTGATGATGGCCATCAGTCGACTGATGGTCAAGGATCAACCTCAAGGAGTCAAGTCTTATCACCATTTTTCAAGGAGCCATGTGCCCAATTCCTATTGGTTGAAGTTCCTCTCGAAAAGGGGCTCAAAGGCTATAAAAGGAGGGCCAATCCTAGGGTTTCTTCATCAATTCTAAGCTTCCAAAAGCCTCCGCCAAGCTACAACCTTCTGACAACGAAGTGCTTCTTCTCCGACGTCTAGGTTTATTTGTTTTCATTTTATTACGTCGGTTAAAGTTTTTATTTCAGTTTAGTACTTTCAATTCTCGGAGCTTTTATCGTAACGAGGAGAGGGGGAGTGTCCCTCTACCTCAAGCTTTGTGCTTCACTTGTATCGATTAAACTCCTACCTCTAACGAGGAGGAGTTCTTTAGTGTTTTTGCCCTCCGTACGTGGTCAAGGACCGCTAGGGCCTTGGAGTAGTAGCCGAAGGCTACGAACCAAGTAAAATTCCCTTGTCTCTTTTTACTTTACATTTACATTTCCGCTGTGTATAAGTGTTTTTGAATCGTCTACCGAAAGAAAAGGAAAAAAAAAGGTTTATCGCTATTCACCCCCCCTCTAGCGATCCGCTCGATCCAACAATTGGTATCAGAGTCGGGGGTGCTAAGATTTGGTGAAACCACCAATCTAGCATATTTTTTTTTTGAATTTTACAGATCTTTTTTCATTCTTTTAAATTTTCTCCCGCACTACTAATCCAAGACGAAGTCTTGGTACTCTTCTTTTGGTTTTGTTTTACAAGTATTCACTTTTGGAGTAGCTGACGGTAAAATGGGCATAACTTTTCGTACAAGTTGACCCACGAAATAGGCTACCTACCAAAACGAAGCTCTCGGAGAGATCTACACTTCTTATGAGGGTTTACCCTTGTAACAAGCTGTCTTCATCTCTAAAAACCAATGTTTAGTACCATTTCGGGGACATCGAAGGTTGTAAGTGCTCATCTTTTATTTTAGTTGGTTATTTCTCTTTTATTCCTTTTGTTTCTTTTCATTTCCTACATTACTAATCCAAGGCGAAGTCTTGGAACCTTTCTCGTGTTTTTTTTTTTATTTTGTGTGCAAGGTTTCCCTTCCAAATGGCCCATCTCGAGGGTTTTAGCACCGTCCGACCTCTGTTTTACAACGGAGATGATTTCCGTTACTGGAAAGGTCGGATGGAGTGCTTTCTTAAAACCCAAATCGAGATGTGGATTATAATCCAAACGGGATTCACACTTCCGACTAACGAAGTGGGTGAATCCTTGGATTATGACCAATGGACCATTGCGACAAAACGACAAGTCGAAGCCGACACCAAGGCAACTCAAATCCTTCAATGCGACTTGTCTAAGGAGGAATTAAATCGCGTCGGCCCCTTCATCAGTGCAAAGGACCTATGGACAAAGCTAGTAGAGCTACACGAAGGGACTGATGAAGCCATGGTATGTAAGTGAGATCTTTTATTCAATAAACTATATAATCTAAAAATGCAGGAACATGAGTCCACGACGCAACTTCACGCCCGCGTTCAAGACATAGTCAACAATCTACACACGATCGGGCAAAAGGTCGAAAACCGCGATCTTATTAGGTATGTTCTTAACTCTTTTCCTAGGCCTACCTTGTGGGCATCCATGGTCGATGCCTACAAGGTCTCCAAGGATCTTTCAAAACTTAGGTTAGATGAGTTATTTTCCGATTTCGAACTTCATGAGTAGTCTAACTCAGAACCCGAGAAGGGTATAGCACTTTTTGCAGGTTCAAGGAAGAAAGTCGCAAGAAAGCCACCCCCGAAGGAAGAAGAAGATGAGTCCGATTCGGAGGTCGACCTAGAAATGGAGGCCAAACTAGTCAACCTAGTTTGGAGGATAGTCAAGGGCTGAAAGCGAACCATCACTCGATCCAATGAAGGTAAGCCTAAAAGTTCTAATATTAGGTGTTACGAATGCAACAGGTTTGGACACATTAAGTCCGAATGCCCAAAGCTCAAAAGCAAAGCACCAAAATACAAAAAGGCACTCAACGCTACATGGGAAGAAGCGTCCGAGGAAGAAGACGATGATCGAGTCCTCATGGCTAAACCGGTTGAATCGGAGACAAAGTCGGGGAACACGAATCGGAAACCGAAGACGAGTCGGTCTGCGAAGCGCTATTCAAGACAAGCCACGGATACGCATCCGGTTCAAAAGATACACTCAAGGCAAGTCGATCTCTCATTAGTATGCTTTATAGTGCAATTAAATTCTTAACTAGAAAATTAGCTAAGTCCGAGTCCAAGGTCGAGACCCTGGTTGAGAAAGTTAAACTCCTCAAACACGAGGTCTCCCTAACCTCTTCGACTAGTTGAGTTCAAGAGGAGGACTCAACTCGGGTTGAAAAGCTCGAAGTTGAGAACTCACTCTTGAAGAGTCAAGTCGAAGATCTTAGGAACATGTTGGAAAGGTTTACTTTGGGATCCAAAGGACTTGACCTCCTACTTGGATCGCAAAGGGCCATGTACAACAAGGCCGGGCTAGGGTTTAGCTCAAATATGATCGACAAGTCGTATATGTCAATTGTAAGTCGACATAAAAAACATGTCCAAGCATGGGTCCCTAAGACCACCTTGATTTCAAACATAGGATCGAATCAGTACTGGGTTCCCATGGACCAAATCCACTATGTGGAGAGACCGAACCGATTCAACGGTCCAGGGAGAGCCAGTACAAAACTTGTTTGTATTTTAACTTAGAAATTGCATGCTTAGGTTCTTTATTTAGTTTGATTTTTCTTTTTAGAATGGCTAGATAGGACTATAACTCGTCAATACTTGATAACATGCGCGAGATGATAGTACGCTAGGAAAGCGGAGTCTTGAGTATTCGGGCCAGATAAGGCGATCTAGTTCGGCACTTGACCGAGGGAACTAGCTGAAGCTACCCCGATCCTAGACTAGTTAGACCAGGAAGTGGTCTTAGGTAAGTCAAGTCTCTATTTTCTTGAAAATGGCTTTGTCTAAGGAAGTGGTCGTTGTTCCGATCAAAGAAGGCCTCTGTGCCTCGCCACGACCTGGAAGCCATGATCTTGAAAAGGTGACTTGATAAGCCTAAGGTCAAATCCGAATCTAACGCAAGGTTGACAAGTGTTTAAGTCATTAAATTTAAATCAAGTAAAATTGGAAGTCATCTCACAAGAACATATAGGGTTAACATGTTTGATCATGTAGACATGGGTGAGATGATTTAGGTTAATAAACTTCAACCAATATTTCTAGAGGTCATATTTACTTAGTTTAAGCTAATTGTGTGATAATAACTATAAGGTCATATTTCTAGAAAATGAATGCGTAATTAATACAAATGAAACTTCTAAAACAATTCTTAAGGGAACTAGAAATAACAATATTTACACTATTAACTTAACTAACTCCTCAACTAAGTGTCTTATGACACGACAAGAGGAATCATGGTTGTGGCACCGACGACTCGGTCACTCACACCTAAGACTCATCCACAAGATGAGTCAGAGTGACTTAGTCAGAGGTTTGCCTAATCTCAATAATTTGAATAATAAAATATGTAATGCTTGTCAACAAGGTAAACAATCTAGGACACAACATCAACTAACTAATCAAGAACGAACCAAAAGTGTTCTTGAGCTCCTACACATGGATCTATTTGATTCACACGAGGCTAAGTCACTTAATGGAAGTAAATTCTGTTTAGTCATAATTGATGACTACTCTAGATTTACTTGGGTTAGGTTCATCAAACACAAAAGTGACACCCTAGATCAATTAATCAACCTATTTAAATTAATAGAAAATTAACAAAGCATTAAAATCAAAAGATTTAGGATTGATCATGGTGGTGAACTCGAGAACCATAGGTTTATAGAATTCTATAACCTAAATGGATACTACCATGAGTTCTCTTGTCCTAGAACCCCACAACAGAATGGCCTAGTAGAACACAAGAATAGAACCCTACAAGAAGCCTCTAGGACAATGTTAAACGAGTATAACCTACCCGATAGGTTTTGGGCGGAAGCCGTGAGTATGACATGCTATGTCCAAAATAGGATCCTTATAGTAAAGAGGCACCTTAAGACCTCATATGAGATTTATCACGATAAAATACCTAACATCAAGTACTTTAGGGTATTTGGGTGTAAGGTACATATCCTAAACACTAAGGATTACCTAGAGAAATTTACATCCAAAACCTCGATCAGAATCTTTCTAGGATACTCGACTACGAGTAGAGCGTATAGAGTATATAATCATGACACCCTTAGAGTCGAAGAAACTATCAATGTAGTATTTGATGAAGGACACGAACCTACAAATCCCCCGGCAACCCCAATTAGCGAGCCAATTCATACCAGACCTAACTCCGATCCAGAGATCAAGTCTAGTATAAATCATAACCTAAGTCAACCAAGTCATTCTATCGACCAAGTGGTAGAAGACTCTAGTCAAACTAGGACTCAACGAGTCATCCTATTGATCAAGTTATAGACTCAAACCCAAATCCAACTAGGACTCAAACGAATCATCCTATCGACCAAGTGATAGGTGATCCAAGTCTAGGAGTTCGAACTAGAGCCTCATATAGAAACCTTAGTCAAATCTCCTTGATTTCTAAAATTAAACCCAAAACTATTGACCAAGATCTTCTTGATCCCGATTGGATTATTGCAATGCAAGAAGAGCTGGCGCAATTCACTAGGAATGAAGTATGGGAATTAGTACTACCACCTAAAGATAAAACAATCATTGGAACAAGGTGGGTGTTTAGAAATAAACTTGATGACAAAGGTGAAGTAGTTAGAAATAAATCTAGACTAGTCGCGAAAGAGTTTAGTCAAGTCGAAGGTTTAGATTATGATGAAACCTATGCCTCAGTAGCTAGATTAGAGTCCATTCGAATGCTATTAGCGTTTGCTGCACATCGCGGATTTAAGTTGTTTCAAATGGATGTGAAATCTGCATTCTTGAATGGATATATTAAAGAAGAAGTTTATGTTAGTCAACCTCCCGGTTTCGAAAGCCTAGATAAACCCGATCATGTCCTTAGGTTAAAGAAAGCTCTCTATGGACTTAAACAAGCTCCTCAAACTTGGTACGAGAGACTTTCGATTTATCTTAAGTCCAAAGGATTTAACCAAGGTGTAGTTGACCCAACCCTTTTCGTAAAAACCTTAGGTAAAGACATATTCATAGCCCAAATCTACGTAGATGATATTATTTTCGGAACCACCAACTCAATCCTACTAAATGAATTCATTTCACTTATGGAAAGTGAATTTGAAATGAATTTAGTAGGTGAGTTAAGTTTCTTCTTAGGTCTACAAATTAAACAAACTAAAGATGGAATATACCTACATCAACGCAAATATACTAGGGAATTAATTAAACGCTTTGGAATGCAAGATGCTAAAGTTATTAATACCCCAATGGCAACGAATGTAAATATAGAAGAAGATGTAATCGGAAACTCAATTGATTTAAAATACTATATAAGCATAATAGGGAGTCTCCTTTACTTAACTGTAAGTCGATCTGATATCTTATTTGCAGTAAGTATGTGCGCAAGGTTCCAAACCTATGCCAAGGAGTCTCACATAAATCTAGTCAAGCGTATCCTTAGATATCTAAAGGGTACACTTAATGTCGGTATTTGGTACCCTAGATCTACCGAGTTCGAACTAACCGGCTACTCCGATTCGGACTATGCCGGTAGTAAGCTCGATAGAAAGAGTACGAGTGGTTGTTGTCAACTTCTCGGCTCAAGTCTAGTGAGTTGGTGTAGTAGAAAGCAACACTGTGTTGCCTTATCTACCACCGAAGCCGAATACATCACAATGAGTGAGTGTGTCACTCAGCTTCTTTGGATGAAGCACACTCTCCGCGACTTTAAGTTAGACTTTACAAATACTAAACTTCACGTAGATAACATTAGTTCAATTAACCTTAACAAGAATCCGATATGTCACTCTAGGACCAAACATATAGAAGTCAAGCATCATTTCATTCGAGAACATGTGGCCAACGGAGCCATACAACTTGAATACGTCGAATCGAAGTCTAACTTGGCAGACATATTTACTAAACCCCTACCCGAAGCCGAATTTAGTCTATTAAGACAAAAATTGGGCATGTGCGTAGTAGAATAGGAACTTACAAATTATATTTTCTTACTACTATTTCTTACTTTTCATTTTCATGGAACTAGCGTAGGACATACCTTAAATATCATGCACCTATAGATTTAAGGAGCCAATACATCTCACAACACATAGGACTAACGTGTTTGTGTACTTAGCCACGTAGATGGGCGTGAGATGTTAGGACCTTACTCCTAGTTCCATATGTAGAGCTAGTGCATCGCCAAGAACCACGGAGTATAATCATATATACTAACCGACTCTGACTAGGACTGGTTGATCTTTCATATCAATCAAGCCAAATATGAGTCGAACATTTTATAGATGAGCTTATTTTCAGTATACTATTTTCAAATAATGTGGAACATGCTTGGACTTTAAATTTAGTACTTATTTTTTTTGTTGTTCCACACACCCTCACTCTTTTCGATATATGGCAAAAGGGGGAGAAAAAGGCCAAAGTTAAGGGATCAATTTTTTTTTTCATATGGCCAAAGGTTAAGTAAATGTTTACTGGTTAAGTAAATGTTTACTTAACTTTAAGTTAACTTGTTTTTGGTAACAAAATGGAAGTAAAGGCTAACTTAAACACATTTACTTAACTCTAAGTTAACTTGTTTTTGTTAACAAAACGAAGGTAAAGGCCAAGGTTAAGAAATCAATTTTTTGATTTCTTAACTTAAAACTTATTTTAAACACTATGACCAATATTAAGTAATTTTGGTACCTTAATTCTTTTTTAGTAGCAAACATCAAGGGGGAGAGTTAAAACTTTTTCTCAAGTACTCACCCTGGGTCAAGGGGGAGCACTTTAAAAAGAGTTTTTATATACTCCTGCTCATTCATGCATATCTCATACTCATTTTGCTTAAATGCATTTAATTTATTTTTCTTAACTTTGTATGTGAGTTTGCCATAAATCAAAAAGGGGGAGATTGTTGGTGCAATAGGCACCTAAGTCGAACCTGAATTTTGATTATAGCAAACGATACAAAGTTAAGCTCATGTCGTTATCTCACGAGCTGAATCGAGTGTGCAGAAAATTGCTATAGCTGGAGCTGAAGGCTAGCGACACCCAAAGGAAGCCGCGGTGGTCGGGCGACACTCGAGTGACTTCGGAGGGAGCCGAAGGAATCGAGTGGAAGGCCGGAAGCAAAAGCAACAAAGTAAGTATCGAGGTAAGCTCGTGTGTGCGAGCGTAAGTGAGGTCGTATCCTCTTTACGGGGATGATCTTAAGCGTAGATCCAACCAAAGACATCCTATAGGTGGTCTAGGTCGAGATCGGATGGTCGAAGGCCGTTAAAATAATGTTTTTATTAAGCTAACTTTGCCTTGCAAATGCCTAGCATCACGATCGCTATCTTGGAGGACTCGATCGGCCCATCACCGTACCGCCTATGGTCGACATTCAATCGATCCGCCATCACCGATCGATGGTCAAGGATCAACCTCGAGGAGTCAAGTCTTATCACCATTTTTCAAGGAGCCATGTGCCCAATTCCTATTGGTTGAAGTTCCTCTCGAAAAGGGGCTCAAAGGCTATAAAAGGAGGGCCAATCCTAGGGTTTCTTCATCAATTCTAAGCTTCCAAAAGCCTCCTCCAAGCTACAACCTTCCGACAATGAAGTGCTTCTTCTCCGACGTCTAGGTTTATTTGTTTTCATTTTATTACATCGGTTAAAGTTTTTATTTCAGTTTAGTACTTTCAATTCTCGAAGCTTTTATCGTAACGAGGAGAGGGGGAGTGCCCCTCTACCTCAAGCTTTGTGCTTCACTTGTATCGATTAAACTCCTACCTCTAAGGAGGAGGAGTTCTTTAGTGTTTTTACCCTCCGTACGTGGTCAAGGACCGCTAGAGCCTTGGAGTAGTAGCCGAAGGCTACGAACCAAGTAAAATTCCCTTGTCTATTTTTACTTTACATTTACATTTCCGCTGTGTATAAGTGTTTTTGAATCGTCTACCGAAAGAAAAGGAAAAAAAAGGTTTATCGCTATTCACCCCCCCCCCCCCTAGCGATCCGCTCGATCCAACAGGGGGGACCCTAAATTTTATTTTGTTTTTAGAAGTAGTTTCTTTCTTAGTATTTGCATTAATGTTAGCATTCATTTGTTCATGCATAGAGTGTTGAGTTTCTTTCATCACTTAGTTTTTGTTATTTGTAAAACTACCTCAGTAGTATTTTTATTAAAGTTACTTACATGAGTTGTTCCCATAGGTAGCTTAACTTTATTTATCTCGTGGTTTTTTATTTTATTTTTTCTAATGAATGTTCTAGACTTACACTGGTTAGCTTTTATTTTTACACCTACACATGACGAACATTCTGAAAGGGAAAATCTAGTATGTACCTAGTTATGATTCATCTCAGTAGTCTAGTACTTTGGAATTCATAGGTGACTCTAGATTTAGCATTTTAGTTACTGAAGATGCTCGGATTGTTGAAGCCCATTCGGAAAAATCAAAATCCCAAGAGTGAGAGAAGAAAAAAACATGGAATAAGAAAAGAGAAAAAAAAAAGGGAAAAAAAAGAGAGTAAGAAAACAAAAATTGAAAAAAAAAATTGAGGGATAAAAAATAGTTGTCGTGGGTGGAAATGGTTAGGTGCCCCTTTGAGACCGAGTTAGGTTACTGGGGAAATACTTACCAATTTTTCTCAATACCGAGTACGCCTTTGAGACTTTGTGCTAGATCTAGGGAACGACCCTCACTTTGGGCAGGTAAGTGCCTAAGAGGCGGAGACCTTAGGAAAGCTATAGGATGATGACTTAACTTACCATGGAATGAGTATCCCCTAAGAAGATTCGCTTAGCACGAGCACAAGGAGCTAACTTAGTGAATTTCTAGAACATATCTATTTTGCTTTGATTGCAAATACCACTTGATAAATTTAGTTAACATGTTAAGTATGGAACAATGTCTTTTTAAATTTCATGGCACTGAGATTTGCTTGAGGACAAGCAATGATTTAAGTCTGGGGGAAGTGATGTGAGCAAAACATATAGGATTTTAGGAGTAGTTTTTGCTCACATCTCATTACATTTTATGTTAGTTTCATGCATATGTTACTCTATTTTGCATGCATTTTCTATTTTCTGGTTCGGAGGTCTGATCTTTGTACTTTTGTGTGCAAGATAGCATTTCATGGGAAAATGGCGCACTTTTAGAGCAAAAATGGAGTAATTTATGGAGCACGGGCCTTAGGGAACATGCACTGGCCATGTCCCAAGACTTGGGCATGTTTCCGAAATGAAATGGATCAAAACCGAGGCTCCAGGAAAAGACACAGGCAAGTCGTGTGAAAACACACGACCATGCCTTTTTTCCAGCTCAATTTCCAGTCGAGATTTCATCTGTTTTCCAGCCTTGCACACGACCAGGACATGTGAAATTCACACGGCCATGTGGCGGCACCGCGAATTCAAGGAAATAAGGGTTTTCAAGCATTTATGGAATGCCGGAGCCACCTCTATATATAGGAAACTCATCCAAGAGGCGAGGGATCATGAGGGAGCTGCCCTAGGGCTCCCAAACCCTAGGGGAGAGACACGACGGCTAGGACGGCATGCCGAAGCTCTAAAAAGCTTCGGTAATTTGTAACGGGGAGGAGGAATGCCGCCGGAGGTCCACATCGTGCAATTCAACGCCGGAGAGAAGATCACGAAAGCATTGTATATCTCTATTTTTGCGTTTCATTCCTTATGTATTCAATTTTAGACATGCTTTGTGATTCTTCCTTCGTATACATGGAGTAGTACTTTCGATTCTAGGATTAGAGAGTAGCTTGTGTACATAAACAATGTTGGTTCACGTTAAATTCTGCTCATGAGTTTGATTTGACGATTGGTAGTTGCTCTTTATTTTATCTATGCGTATTTGGCTTTCTTTTCGCTGCACTTAGGCGATACGAGGGGTGACAGCCCTCGCAATCTAAAATTTAGGAGGTTTGATTAAGGAACCTAGGGGTAAACTTGATCTCCTACAACTGTGGGGAGAAGGGTGCAGTGGAATCGGACACGGTCCACTGTAGGGATTGATTTGGCATCCTCGTACCGTCTATCCCGTCCTTTTAGGTGGAGATAGCTCACGGTGAATGCGGCGGCTCTGCGGGAGAGTGTAAGATGTCCCTTCCACAAAACCGTAGGTAAACGTCTAGACAATGCCAATTGACAATATTGTTATGTGATACATAAGCGAAACCAAAGTCCTAGAATCACCTTTGAAGACCTAAGCACACTCCTTTCCTCCTCCGTGTGACACCATACAGAGTAGAGTCCATCGACAACCCTCACCAACCGAAACCTCTTAAAGATCATGTCCGAACAATTACAACCACTAAGTATATTAGTACTCGAATCTCAGTCCCTGTGGGATCGATAATCTTTATTACTCGATAACATCCGTGCATTTGCGGGTGTTGAGCATAAGCGCGCTTTGAGTCCTCAATAGTACCCGTCGCGAGATTTGAGGTCGTGTCCATGCGCATCATTCGACTGTAGGAAATGTCCTTGGAGTCGACTGCTAGCATTGGGTAGTCGATCGATTGATGACCGCCATGGATGGCAATGATCGCCGTCGGGTCAAGCGAGCAGAATGCTTGGTAGCCGACTAGTTAGTCGTCTACGACCCTGGCAGTCGACTGCTGGGTAATGGCAGTCGACTTCCAGTGTAACTGTTGGCTTGAATGTCGACGTAGATTAAGTCATTGTCTCACAACGAAACTGTTGGCAGTCGACTTGTAAAATACCGAAACAAAAAATAATAATAAAATAAAATATTCCTTGTTAAATGATAAAACATCTTTGTGGAATTTTTTAGGAAATTTTAGAAATTTTTCTGGATTTAAATGGATGTTTTATGGATATTTCATGGGGATAAAGCGAACAGGCTTTTGTAAAACCTATTTAGACTATCTGCTTAGGTATTAAATGGTAATTAAACTGAATCCTTTCGTTCCCCATCGATTCCTATTTCGCGACTTCTCTTTTATTCTTCTCGCGACTTTCCTTCTCCCGCACCGTCGCTCCCTTTTCTCCTTCTCTCCACCGTCGCTGCCCGAGCCCTAACTCATCGCCGCCGAGCCAAAGCCACTGCCGCTGCCATGTTGTTGCCTCCACCAACCGCTCGATCTTTGTCTCTGTGTTCTTCCTCTACCGTCGCCGCCGCTTGCCGCTTCATTCGATCGCTACTTGCACGCTTATCACCGACGCTCGTCGGAGTGGCAAAGACTTCAGAGCAGAGATCCACTACGCCTCGCCACGCGTGGATTTGTTCCAGATGTCGCCATTGCAGTTGAAACTCCACCACTTGTTCTTCGGATCGTCACCCGGTTGACTGCCATCTCCGATCGGTGCTGCCCAAATCATGATTTTCTCTTTCTCCCGAGCCCTAGCCGTTCCAATCGCCACGGCCACTGCACCGGCAGCGTCGCCTCTTGGTGATCACGGTCGTCGCCTGCGTCGCCGGTGAGCCACTCTTGTTGGGTTCCTTTTTTTTATTACTCATCGTGCTTACCATGTTGCCCTGTTTACACTATCAGATCTACTGGCTACATTTCGTCGATCCAGGTAGCAAAGATCAAAAGTTTGGGTGATTGAGTCGTTGCGCTGTGTGAATGGGGCAGTGGAAGGTGGTGAATCGTTGAAGGGTTTTATCCATTGGTTCAGTAAATTTTGATACAACATCGTAGAGTTGCCATGGTTTGTGAAAGTAGCAATGGAGATTATGAACGACTGATGAAGGCCTCTGAACATGCGATGAGAGCAAGGTTCAAGGGTGAATATGAGTAGATGATAGCTTACAAACTGGTTTGCATGTGCGGAGGATAGAAGGGGAGGCAATTACTAGTTGGTATTATGTATTCGAAACATGGTAAGTTTCGATTAGAATTGGATCAAATTTTTATGCTTATCATTTACTTGTCCAAATGTGCCAGTAATGGTTCAGCATGGTTAATATAGATTGGATTGTAAAGGGTTGGTGTTCTATTATGGATCAAGAAGCTCTTACCATGGATTTGAAAGTAGGTCAGATTATTATTTGGATTGGTAGAGATGGTCGGTTGTTCGACATCCGACAAGCAAATCTGTGGTTCGGGATTGTGCCAGAAAGAAGGTAAAGTTTAAATTGAGATATTAGGTAAATGTTTGTGTTAGGGATTTAATCCAAACTAACTTGATTGATCCAGATTAGATGCCTATGTGGGAATCAAAGAATGGTGGTTTAGATTTGATATTATAATGTTGGAGTTAGATCTGATGAGGATCAAGAAGTTGAGCAGATGGAAACAAGGCTTGGTAAGTATAGATTTGGTTTTATATAGTTGTGTATCTGTTCTGTTTAGTAAACTAATCTGGATATGCTATAGTTATGTAGTGATGATAGTACCTGTTCATTACATGATGATGTTTGATTTATTTAGATTAAATTGAGACCAGACTCTTTAAGCAGATTAAGAAGTGGTTGAGATGGAAACAGCGTGAGGACTTGGATATGAGGTAGGTTCATGAACGTGAAGACAACTTGTATTCTCAGACAAGTCGTCAAAATAAGTGGGTAATTCCTACCCTGGTCAGGTAGTTTTAATGCATACAGATTTAGATGCATGATCATCTTATATGATCATGTTACCTTGACCCTGCTCTTATTATCTTATGCTTGAACTTATCGTTGGATATATTTATGCTCAATTGTTGATATCACATATTCTCTATCATGATTTAGGAGTTATAGATGTGATGTAAATTGGCCTAGATATGTTAGTACGGGTGATGACCCAATTTATAAATTGGCAAAAAGGTCATCCATGGGTAGGTAATGCCCTAAATGTAGGATTTATTTCCAATACCCATATGTTGCATACTTGTTACCAACCATGTGTTGTGTAATGGTTAAGTGAAGGGTGATTAGTGCGTCGCTACGGACCGGTGGTCCCAGCTTGATATGATTAGTCAAGTATGACTCTCTGAGATAGAGAGCGTCGATCGATTTAATCGACTCTCATTGGATAGAGAGTTATGATCGATTGAGTATGACTCTCACGGATAGAGAGTCCGGGGTCTGATTAGTTGACTCTCTACAGGATAGAGAGTGTATTGATCAGATGGGTATGACTCTTTGTTGAACAGAGAGTCTATGGTAGATGACTATACATGTGACAACATACTCATGTCATTTGCATGCATTCTGACGACATAGTCTCTCTTTGGGTTGAGAGAGTCGTCAGTCATCTTGCCTCCTAGGTTACTCCTCGAGGAGTAACTGGTGTGAGGGCAGAGCATCTGTTGTGCCGCACTCTACCACTATAGACGGTGGTAGTTGGAGTTGCGTGCAGTTGTCCTAGGTGCGTGTCACTCGATCGCTCATTGGTAGTGTCAGTCGAAGTGGCCAACAGCAGGGACTCCCGTTGTGTAGCGAGCTCTTTACACTGATATGTTACTTGATCATACTGCCCACTCGACCACTCTATAGCAGTGGTTGGTGTTGAGTTGGGACAGTTGTCATGTCGTACCACCTAGGCCTCACTAGGGTCGTGGTACCGAGTAGGGGTGCGCAGGCATGACCATGCATGCTGAATTGTCGTATCTTATGGCGCTTTGCATATTACCATATATATATACATATATGCATGTATATATATATATATATATATATATATATATATATATATATATATATATATATATGCTTATTGTGATATTGCATTTGATTGTATTATGCTTGCTGCATTTGGTTGTACATCATATTCATGCATGCTTCTTGCATATGTTATACGGTTGTGTCGGATATTGGTATATGTGTTGGACAGACCATTAGATACCTTGACCTGTAGCTTGAGTATATTGTGAGTTGATATTACTCTTCCTGTTATATATATGTTGGATATATGCTCAGGTTGGATCAGAGTAGCGTAGCAGACTTTTAAGTATGTCTGCATTTTACATTGTTCATTTGGTTAGACGGTATATGCTTGTATTTATATACAATGTTGATATACTTGTTGTGCCTCTAGATTATGTTGTTGAATTACATGTAATATTACATATATACATGTTTTGCTATTACCTGCTGAGTTTTACTCACTACCACGGACCCTGGGTTTTTTTGTCGCCCAGGTAACAGGTAGAAGTCTTCGTGACGGCTTGGAGCACCGCTGGTTGACATCTCATCTCACCTCCAAGGCACCCATGTTTGTTTTGGGCTTTTCGTACATTGTGTTATGTATTTGGAGTTTTTCCTGATGTACTGTGTTGTGGACTTGTGGATTCGGATTTTGTCGCTATTCCGTTATGTTGTGATGTGTTAGTCATACCGGTATGCACTGTGTAGTTGTGATGTTGTTGTGTTTTATGTTTTCGCTATGTAGTTGTTGTAGTTAGTTTGTTATGTTGTTGTGGTTGTTTACATATTTATATGTTGTTATTGTGGGCCTACGGGCCTTGTATTAACCCAAAATGTTGCCATGTACAGGGGAGATGTCGTTCGTTTGATTTTCGGTTCGGTATGCTCTCGGGGCATATCAAATTTAGTGGTATCAGAGCCCCAGGTTCTGCGATGCCATACAAGGTTGTTTTGAGTCAAGTCTTGGATTCTCGGGAGTCGATTTATTCGGTTTTGGTTTTTCGAGATGAGATGGACAGCGGCTTGAGCTCCAAGCAGCACGAGGTAAGAATTCCTAAAAAATTTATGGTTTAGTAGATATTTATCTAAACTTGATCAGTAGGTGTATACAGTAGAGTTATGACACCCGCAGATTGTAGAGTAGGGGTCGTCCACCGAGGCGACCAACCGGAGTGACCTTTAGGGTTTATACTCCCGGTTTTAGTTGACTATGCTTTTAATGTTAATAACAGGGAATAACCTGTAGTGTGTTGGTTATTGTTCATAACCGTGGTATGAGTTGACCCCGAAAATGACCTGTTAAGTCTGTGAGTCTTGAACCTGTGTCAAAAAGGTGATTTACCTTTGAGGGTCGACTGATACCGAGTCGAAAAATAGGGGTCAAGTCGTCACATTTCTTGTGGAAATTAGAGACTACAGTCTTAGAGATTTTCACTAAATATGCTAGTCAGATCATTACCTATTAGGTAATGGACAAGACAAGTAGACTATTGTTGATGCAGATAGCAGAAGGCTAGGTTAAGGTGTTTTATAGGGATTTTATCCCTGAGCCGTTCGTACTGAGTTGTATAACTTTGAAGGTACTTTTGAGTACTTCACTTGGGTTATACAAAGGAAGTAGAGTTAGTTGTATACCATTATCGGACTGCCAGATTTGATAGAAAATGCAGAAAATAACCTTCAAGAAATAAAACATCACTTGATCATGGTTAGTGATGTTGAGAGAGAGTATTCCCTCGTGTCACTTTTAGTGACACATTGTAAGGAATTCTTGAGCTTCAAGAAAGGGTGAGCGGTTAGTAATAGTGTACTGTGCATAGTCGTGAGACTTACAGAGGTTACGACCACCTGATAGCTCAAGAAGATGAATGGATGATTTAAGCCACCTAGAGTTATTGGCTTATAGTTGGATTAGGATGCCGGGATCTTCTACCAGATCCTGCCGGAAGACGTTGGATTGAGACAGGAGTTTAGAAATGACTCCGTACAAGGGTTTAAGAGTTGGAGACCGGTAAGCAAATATTGCAGGTCAACTTAATAGAGTCAGAAGTCTCCGACTGTTGGATAAAGGAACAAGATCAGAGTCATAGGCTTTGAGCTATTTTTCGATTATAGAAGACCAACTGCAGATCATCAGGATGTTCTCGTGGATATCAGCAAAATTAGAACAAAGACTTCGAAGGGATTGTGTGTGTGCAGTGCAGATCACGAAGACACATGAAGTCAAATAATCCGTTGGATCAGTTCATCTATTGCTATTGTGAGCAACTAGTACATTTGAGGAGATATACTTTGAAGACTACCAATGGTGTTAGAGGATGATGCTCTGTCTCGGCAGTGAGATCAACCGAGAAGATTGGGTTATCTCATCGACAGCGACCTACTACTTGAGGCATGGAGTTCCATGATACTTCCCTTGAGAAGTGATTTACTGTGATGTCGTAGAAGACATCGTAGAAGACTTATGCAGACAACAACAGTTATCTCCAGATGTGATTTTATTTGTACAAAGGAGAGAGTATACGATGATGGTCGTATCTATTTTGTATTCTACAGTTGCAGCTCGTAGGATTTAGGAATGAGATCAAATGATCTAGGAAAAATCCCCGAGGCATTCGTCGCAGAAATGTGACCGCTTTGTCATGAACTGTTGGATCTAATCTGGTTCTCTTCGGACAAAGGCCGAGACCTGCGGGGAGCCTTTTGGATCGGATCGACAGATAATTGATCGTTCAGGGTATCACTTTAGTTTACCCTCAAGGTTAGTAAATTGAGAGATGCTTGTAGTTACAGGTATCTGTGTCTAGAATATTCTTAGTTGAATTAAAATGGTTCCTATACATCGACTTGTGGGTCGGTGGTATCTCTATCGTTAGGTGAGAAGTGGACCAACGATTAAGAAGTTAAGGGAGGCCCCTAGACTTTGATAGACATACTTTTACTGTAGACATATCCTTATGGATGGTCAAATTGTTGGAAGTATGGTACGATATGCTCTCGGATGTGCATATAATCTGAGAGTATTCGAATGTAG
Organism: Wurfbainia villosa; assembly: GCA_025175895.1. Taxonomy (NCBI): domain Eukaryota; kingdom Viridiplantae; phylum Streptophyta; class Magnoliopsida; order Zingiberales; family Zingiberaceae; genus Wurfbainia; species Wurfbainia villosa. Next base: position 107,486,529 of record CM045991.1, read on the forward strand.
TTTCGAATGAACTCCAAGGCTTACCGTTGCATAGGCAAGTGGAGTAGGCAATCGAAGTGATTGCGAAAATAGTTCTGGTATCGAAGATCACATATCGAGTGATAGTTTTGTTGGTATCAGTGTTGCTAAACATTATAGAAATTGGAAGAATGTAAGTTGTAATTATAGGAGAAGTTGGAGGGGATATTTTGTTAGTAATATGTGAGAGATGTCCTAAGGCAATCGCCTTATGTTAGAACCATTTATATGATAAATGAAGATTCACTATTTGAGTATACATGTTCTCATGTATTTGATTAGATTTTAAACTCATTTACTGAATGTCCACGATACGATTCACAGCATGAGAGAATTTGTGATTGGATCACAACTAATGAGTATCTCTACATGTGTAATTGTGATGTATCGAAATAATCCCTAGTCGATGAATTGATGGATTCAGACACCATCAAATCTGTCGAGACTAGCACGAGGTATACTCCTTGGTGTATCCAAGCAGCTGATTCTCACTAGCTGGAGACATTGTGATGTCCGGAGTTAATCGTGGATGCTAGTTATGGTAACTAGTTCATTGGAGTGACCAGCCGTAAAACTTCATATGGTTCTCTGCATATATAGATATGTCAATGAAGTTCTTACTGCATCTTAAGTGCGATGTTCCTTTAACTTACGGTATTCAAGTCATCTTGGTCATGAAGACTTTTGCTTTGACATCTTAAGCAAGCATCTCCAAGGAGATGTGGACCCGGGATGATTGGGTATAAGTCAAAGTGATCGAAGGTGTTTGAATAGCCTATAAAGGATTCACCACTCCTTGCGAGGAGATGTATACCCATGGCCTCTCGTCGGATTGTTACTAAAGTCTTTGGCCAAAGCATTACATGTTTAGAGTAAGGTACTCTTGGATACATGTGCAGTAACTAGAATTCGTAGGACGAGGAAATGATACTTGGGCTAGGTGTGACGTAATCAACCTAGTGGGGACTGACACAATAGACCATGTCCTGAACCAAGTGGGTATAAGATGAGTGAAAGGAATGGGGCACGATTCATTGGAGCTACTGAAGGGTTTCAGAAATAGTTCTGGATCAACCTTTGATCTTTTCGGTTAATTGGGGATCATGATGTACTACTAGGTGCCACTCATGATCGTTCTATAATTAATGGTTAATTATAGACGGCCAACATAATTCGAGAACATATTTGGTCACACGCACAACGAGCATAATCCGAAGGATTTAAAATGAGCTTGAGAATGAGATTCTCAGACCGAGAGAAATTAGATTTGGTTGGACCAAACAAGGAGCGAGCATGAAATCATTTCAGTCGCAATGGAAGCGTGGATGGGCCGTGTCTTATGAAGACATGATGGATGAACCAAATTGGTTTGGTTCTAATCCAATGGAGGAGAATAAACCAAAGGGGTTTCGTTTGTTTTAAACGAATGAACCAAAGTTGGTTCGGTTCATTTTAACTTAAAATAAACCAACATGGTTTGATTTATTTTAACTTAAATTAATGGAGCGGGTTAACGGGCTTTTGGTTATGATCCGATAACCATTAAGAGAATTTGTTCTCTATAAAATAGGGCTTAAGGGTTTTGTTAAGTCCTAATCCAAGCAACCCTAATATTGCCGCCCACCTTCCTCTCTTCTCCTAGTCTTGCCGGTGCCCAACTCCTTGCCGCCGCCCAAGCTTCTCCAATCGGCGTCCAGCAGCTGTCGTCCTCCCCACTTGCCGGCATCAAGCTGTTGTCGGAGGAGCTCCGGTGATCTTCCTTGGCTCCGGCGACAAGGTGAGCGTATAACATTCCTTATTTAGCCGGCGCAAGGTCTCCACCAAAGCTGTCCAGTTTTCTGGATAGCTTGTTTCCTTCTTGTCGGAGCATTGTTTGGACGACATTTGGAGCTCCGACAGCGGTAGCCTTGCCTGGGATTCGATCTCCGGTATTCCTCATAGGTGGAGGACGAAGAATTCGTCAAACGGTTGGCGAATACCTCTCCGGAGAAGCGAGTTTTTTGTTAGGAGGCCGCATCGGATGCTCATTGGCTCCCATGTCCCCGGATTAAAATTTTCAATAATGAAAGAATTAATCCGGATGGGATGAGCTTCCTTATCACAACCTATTCGTCGTCGTGCTAACAACTTGAGTGGTCGCTTGAACAAACTAGTTGTTCAAGCAACACAACTCTTCTAGTTGGTTAGCCGCGGAAGAGACGACGGATGGATCGCCGGTTTTTGTGTTTGTCTTCGGGGTCCATGATTATACAATATATATTCATACACACACATGCATAATCAAAACAAATAAGAACATGCTCAGATCTGTACATAAAGTTAAAATAACTGTATACCTCACGATCTTCTACCGTATGTCCTGTCCTTCTCGTGGACGACGTGTGGACGAAGATCCTCCACGAGTAGAAGCCTTCTAGATCACTTTCTTCTCTACCTTGTCCGCTGCGAACAAAGAGAAGAAACCACAAATACCTTCCTATCTAGAACCGGCCACCAAATTAGGGAATTTGGTGCAACCGCCGGCCAAGGAGCAATTGGATGAATCGCCGGCCAACTTGAAGAGGAGTTGCCGCCGGCCACCAAGGAGAAAGGAAGGAGGAAGACCACCGGCCACCAATGGAAGGAGAACCGCCGGCCAAGGAAGAAGGGAGAGTCCTTTAGGATGGGCGCCGGCCAAGTCTTGATGGAGGAGGATGGGCGCCGGCAACAATCTAGAAGGTAGAGAAGTTGCCGCCCACCTCTTTGCTCCAAAACCCTAGCCGCCCAATGAACCCTAGCCGCCCACTTGTGGATGAGCCAAACCCTAATTCTCCAAAAACTTATCTTGCCGCCCAACCTAAGCCTCTATTTATAGAATTAGGCTTAAGCCTCCTTTAATCTCCACCGTCGGATCTAGGGATTTAATCTCCACCGTCGGATCTAGGGTTTTATCCCAACCGTCTGATCTAGGGTTTAATCCCAACCGTCGGATCTAGGATTTCATCCCAATCGTCGGATCTAGGATTTCATCCCAACCGTCGGATCTAGGGTTTTATCCCAACCGTCGGATCTAGGGATTTAATCTCAACCGTCGATTCTAGGGTTTCATCATAACCATCGGATCTAGGGATTTATTCCCAACCGTTGGTTCTTAGTGTTTCATCCTAACCATCGGATAGGGAGTTCTGTCAGAAGATGCCAAAATGTAACACCGCGCCATCTCATCTGCCTTAACCCATTTCTTATAACGTTCTATCTCCTTTTCATCAGAGTCATCGGAGGGCTTAGGAGGACAGACCTTGAAGAGTACAAATTTGTACTCCTCCGCAGTTAAGACAATATCCAGGTTTCTTTTTCAATCAATGTAGTTTGGACCAGTAAGTTTGTTTTCTTTTAAAATCACAACAAGTGGGTTGAAAGCCATTTGAAAATCCTAAAAATCACAATGATCAAAATATTAGATTTCAAAAATTATTGATTCCTCAAAACAATAAAATCCCGAAATCAACCAACACCTCGAAAGACCGAGAATTTCGTATGCCACTCTGTGTGGACGTATACGAATTCTACATTTGTAAGAGGAGGTTTTACCCATTAATTTTATTATCTTGTCAACCTTACTTTTTGACAAATAAAATTAATAGTTGGTTCCTCTTTGGCCCTACAAATAAAAGCAGTGACTCCTATGGGGAGGATACTTTTATTTGCATCTAAGTGTGCACCATTACACGATACTAAGGGAATTATTTTGGATTATGTGCCTTACCTCTGTGGAAGTACACATGCTCCTAGATAATTTCCTATAACCATTATTTGACCTAGTGATCCGCAAACAAACCCGTCCTCAGGGAGGAAGGCACTCAGAGCCGACACACAAGTTTGTTGCATCACACGTCAAATTGTAATGGAGGCCGCGGGAATTAATTAAAATGTCCCTCTCCCACTTAGTAAATTGCAAATGAGAAATTTTAAATCATACACAACATGCATATAAAATAAATAAGCAATAAATATGGAAAAAACAGAATTTTTCCAACTATTATGGCATTGTCCTCCAATATGCATCCTGTCGTGTCGCCACCTCGTCCGCTCCATCTTTTCCCGTGCGCAAGTCACCAAAGAGTTCCGAGCCGAGATAAATCATTTTATTTACATCCATCGATCCTATACTCCACGAAGGAGTGTACAAATAATCTAGATTGAAAGTAAACTAAAATGATCGGCTAAACAATGCCGTATTTAATTACAAAAATTAAATACTAATCTAGCCTCGTCAACCCCGAGGATTCAAATAATAAATTTTTACACACATCCATTCACATACACACACATGGCCATAATAGTCGGATCTTATGCCTGCAACCAAAGAGTTAAACTACGCATATCCTACTATTATCCGACACATATAATATATGAAAAAGTGCATAAAAAATTAACCGAATCCAAAACACACAAAACCGGAAACCGATGGCTCTGATACCAATTGTTAGGAGGCCGCATCGGATGCTCATTGGCTCCCATGTCCCCGGATTAAAATTTTCACTAATGAAAGAATTAATCCGGATGGGATGAGCTTCCTTAGCACAACCTATTCATCATCGTGCTAACAACTTGAGTGGTCGCTTGAACAAACTAGTTGTTCAAGTAACACAACTCTTCTAGTTGGTTAGTCGCGGAAGAGACGACGGATGGATCGCCGGTTTTTGTGTTTGTCTTCGGGGTCCATGATTATACAATATATATTCATACACACACATGAATAATCAAAACAAATAAGAACATGCTCAGATCTGTACATAAAGTTAAAATAACTTTATACCTCACGATCTTCTACCGTATGTCCTGTCCTTCTCGTGGACGATGTGTGGACGAAGATCCTCCACGAATAGAAGCCTTCTAGATCACTTTCTTCTCTTCCTTGTCCGCTGCGAACAAAGAGAAGAAACCACAAATACCTTCCTATCTAGAACCGGCCACCAAATTAGGGAATTTGGTGCAACCGCCGGCCAACTTGAAGAGGAGTTGCCGCCGGCCACCAAGGAGAAAGGAAGGAGGAAGACCACCGGCCACCAATGGAAGGAGAACCGCCGGCCAAGGAAGAAGGGAGAGTCCTTTAGGATGGGCGCCGGCCAAGTCTTGATGGAGGAGGATGGGCGCCGGCAACAATCTAGAAGGTAGAGAAGTTGCCGCCCACCTCTCTCCAACCCTAGCCTCCCAATGAACCCTAGCCGCCCACTTGTGGATGAGCCAAACCCTAATTCTCCAAAAACTTATCTTGCCGCCCAACCTAAGCCTCTATTTATAGAATTAGGCTTAAGCCTCCTTTAATCTCCACCGTCGGATCTAGGGATTTAATCTCCACCGTCGGATCTAGGGTTTTATCCCAACCGTCGGATCCAGGGTTTAATCCCAACCGTCGAATCTAGGGTTTAATCCCAACCGTCGGATCTAGGATTTCATCCCAACCGTCGGATCTAGGGTTTTATCCCAACCGTCGGATCTAGGGATTTAATCTCAACCGTCGATTCTAGGGTTTCATCCTAACCATCGGATCTAGGGATTTAATCCCAACCGTTGGTTCTTAGTGTTTCATCCTAACCATCAGATCTAGGGATTCAATCCCAACCGTTGGTTCTAGGTTTTGTTTTACATTCTTGGATCTAGACTTCACAAGGATTATATTAGGCTACGATAGGGACCATAAGGAGGAGTTGGGTCTTGGCCACCCGATGGATCGGAACCACACAAACTTGATCCATCAATGATGTTCCATTCCACTAGAGGATCATCATTGAACTACCTCACCAACCCCCATAAATCAATATGGGCTCCATATATTATTTGTACATTAATCTCCCCATGTTTAAGATATCGAATGTTCGTCAATTAATTGATTTACTGACCATCAATTAATTAACATCTAATTCCTCGAGTTGTACCACTCAACCTTATCATCATGTTGACTAAGTCAACCAGCTGGGTTTACATGATGAACCTTATGAGCTCCTCAAGGGGACATCATCAACCTAATATATAGGACACGGTTTCCTCCTATAATCAACGGCACACCATGTAAATAATATTATTTCCCAACTTACTGGGCATATTGATTTAATCCATCTAAATCTCACCCACTGGTAAATCAAAGAAATAAATACTAAGTACATGTGCCCGTTATTACATCGGGATTAAGAGCATGTACAACATAATATCCGAGGTCCGATTCAATCATGTAGTCAGTACTAAATTGAATCACCTCTATGTTGGTCCTGCTCAACACACCTAAGTGTACCAGTGTAACTCTATGTTCAAGACAAAACAATACCAAGCTACACTACAACCATGCCAATGGTTTGTCCAAAACCATCTTGGTTGTGAGCCTCTACTTATATTTTACAAGGAACTGATAACATGATCTTCTGTGCCACACCAAGCACCATGTTATCTACAATGTAAAATATTAGACAATATGCACACATATATAATGAATATATAAAATGCAAATAATGATCATGTGATTCTTATTTCAAAATAAAATGTTCATACAAAAAGAGCTAGGCTTTCAGTATACATTCCAACAATTTTGAGGACTCGTTTTGGATCTGAATTTTGATTCGGATCGTGATCTTCTCTCGATCACATCATCTTCAACACGAGGCTAGTAACTCATACGAAGACGAGGCTCATGACTTTGTGAAGTCATCCTAAAGATACTCGGCGTGGATATGGATAGAGACGATTCTAGCGAGGATCGTTATGGTTGATGCCTTTCCCGCTACACGTGATATGTCAGGTATACGTAGTATAAATTTCCTTTTATTGCAAAATTTGAATTTACGGTTATGTCTACACATGTTGTACTATGCATGCGTGTGGTGTGTGTGTTGTAATAAATTAGATTTATTATTTTTATTCCTTCCGCTGTGCACATGTTTATGAAACATGTTCGAACACACACTCGCCGCGCTACCGAAAACCCAACATTGGTATCAAAGCCTAGGTTGTGTTTCGACATAATCATAAAATTATTTTGTGATAGTCGTAATGATATTTATGGAAATTTTCTACTTTTGGAAAGTTAGAAGTATTTATGGAAATTTTTAATTTTGGAAAGTCTAGAAGTATTTATGGAAATCTTCTACTTTTGGAAAGTTAGAAGTATTTATGGAAATTGATATTTTCCATAAATAAAATATTTGATTAGATTTGGAATTTTATTTCCTAATTTAATCATGATTTGATTTGGGAAATCAAATCTTAAAAATATTTTATTTCCATAAGTAGTTTTGATGATTTAGTAAATTTATTTCCTAAATTGACTTTCCTTAATCAACACTTTCGACAAATAAAATATGTGATTAGATTTGGAAATTTATTTCCTAATTTAATCATGATTTGATTTGGAGAATCAAATCTCAAACATATTTTATTTCCATAAATAGTTATGACATATAAGGAAATTTTGTACATGTCATAATTGTATGTCATATAATTGCATTAGATGCATATCATTATGTCATGCATGTCGTGACATGTAGATGTATGCCATGTATGTCATCCCATGTAGATAATAGTTATTTGCATGCAAAGAGGATGAGACATAAAAAACCCTTGCTCAATATTAAAGTCTACACCTTCCATTAATATGGTTAGAACCAGAGTTCCGTTTCTTGTTTGGGTTGTTGGACTCTCTCCAAGCCCGGCTCGAACCTGAACATGTTCAAACCATGGAATAGTTTAATACTAATATGGTAAGAGTCAGAGGTCAATCGTTAGCTTTGGTTGTTGGACTCTCTTCAAGCCGGGCTAATTGGTTGAATGTGCTCTAACCATATTAAAACTATGTCTTGATTAATGGGTTGGCTTTAACCTGGAGCATCGGCTTGTTGGACTCTCTCCAAGGTCGATGTGAAGGGAGGTGAAGTTGGGTGCTATGCATATGATGCATACTTGTTAATGTGTTAACAACCCGATGTATGTGTGAACATTCAATTAGTTGATAACACATTGTGATAGTTGTATATATGTGATATGCAATCGGTATATTTGATACCTACCATCGTAGCTATGAATGGCTCATTGGACTCTCTCCAAGGTTGTTCATATCTATGTTGGATATCAGCCCATTCGGAGATGAACCTACGATCTCTCGAAGTGATTTTGGGGTTTTTGAAATTCAAAAAATGAATGAGATTTATGAATGTATATTGATACATTTTAAATCATCTTTCTCATATATGCTCGATTTGTATTTCTAGGATAATTGATTGATCATGATGTCTTTGAATTTGCACTCTATCTTGGATTCAAATAAATTGACTGGGTCAAACTTCTTGGACTGACTTTTGGATTCAACCTGAGAATTGTTCTTAAGGTTGAAAAGCTTGCGAATGTCCTCGAAGCGTCTCTTCCTGCCCGTCCTAGTGACAATGCAACTCTGAACCAATTGTTGGCCTATCAGAAACATGTGACTGATTCTGAAATGGTGAGTTGCATCATGCTAGCCACGATGGTACCTGAGCTGCGGAAGCAGCATTAGCATATGGATGCTCATACCATAGTCTTTCATCTTTATGAGTTGGTTGATGAACAAGTGAGATTCGAAAGGTTCGAAGTCTCCAAGCTCCTCTTCACCTCTGAGATGCAAGAAGGTTCATCTGTGGTACTGCTCAACATGCTAAAGACTGTGGAGCATTTTGAGAAGCATGAGCAGGGGACGGTGTTGTTAGTTGATTCCTCGAAGAAAGGTTCTAAGAGGGAGTCAAAGGAACAGCAGAAGGGGAAGAAGAAAAAGGCTAAAAAGGCAGAAACAGCTCAAAAGGACACTTGCCATCATTATGTCTTGGAGGGCCATTGGCAAAAAAACTGCAAGATTTATCTTGAGTCCGTGAAGAAGAATAAGGCATAAGATGCTCCATCTTCATATATCTTCGTTATTGATTGTCATTCTATTTCCTCAGAAACTTGAGTATTGGATACTGGGTGTGACTCACATATATATAATGACATACATGGGCTAAGGAATAGAAGAAGACTTGTCAAGGGAGAGTCAAATTTATGTGTTGGGAATGGAGTAAAGGTTGCTGCACTCGCCATCGGAACGTATTTATTGAAACTCCCTACAGGACTTGTCTTAGAACTGGACAATTGCTTTTATGTTCCTTCGTTGATAAAGAACATCATTTCTATTTCTTGTTTAAATAGAAATGGGTACCATTTAACTTTTAGTAACAATTGTTTTTACATAACTTTGAATGATGTTCTTTATAGGACTGGAATTTTAAGCAATGATATTTATACGTTGGACGTATCCAGTGATATTTTCAATATCGAAGCGAGCAACAAGCGTGCTCGAAAAGATAATCAATTAGACTCCTACATGTGGCATTGTCGTCTTGGCCATGTGAGCAAGAAACGCATGTCCGAATTACACCGATGTGGAATTCTGGAATCGTTTGAATTGGATTCATACGATACATGCGAATCATGCTTAAAAGGCAAGATGACTAAGTTACCTTTTACAGGAAAAGGTGAACGAGTGGGAGAGTTGCTAGGTCTAATACATACATATGTATGTGGACCTATGTCAACTCAAGCTTTAGGAGGCTATAACTACTTCATTACCTTCACCGATGATCACTTATGGTTTGGGTATGTGTTCTTGATGAAACACAAGTTTGAAACCTTTGAAAGGTTCAAAGAGTTCAGAAATGAAGTAGAGAAACAACATGACAAGAGTATTAAAATACTTCGATCGGATCGAGGTGGTGAATACTTAAGTCAAGAGTTTCTAGATTTATCTAAGAGACAATGGTATATTGTCCCAATGGACTCCGCCACATACACCACAGCATAATGGTATATCTGAGAGGTGTAACCGGACCTTGTTGGACATGGTCAGGTCAATGATGAATCATGCGAATCTTCCTAAGTCCTTTTGGGGCTATGCGCTTCAGACAGCTGTTTACTTGTTAAACAAAATGCCAACCAAGGTAGTCTCTACTACTCCATATGAGATATGGAATAGTAAGAAACCTCATGTATCTTACTTGAAGATATGGGGTTGTCCTACTTATGTGAAGCGGACTGTATCAGATAAATTGGATGCTAAGTCTGATAAATGTCTATTTATTGGATATCATAAGGAAACAAGGGGTTACCAATTCTATCATCCTGTGGAACAAAAGGTGTTTGTTTCAAGGCATGATGTGTTTCTAGAGAAAGAGTTTCTCTTGCAAGAAAACAGTGGGAGTGTCGTCGAGCTTGAGGAGGCTCGAGAGACTCAAATAGATATTGAAGAGATACCTGGTGAAGCACAACAGCCGATAACTCATATTGATGAGCAATCGGCTGGACCTATTAAAACACCACATCTTTGTAGATCTGGTAGAACACACAATATTCCTGAGAGATATGGATTTCTCGTAAGTGAATCGAACGACGTATTACTCATTGATGATGAGGAGCCCACCAGTTATGAAGAAGTTCTGACAAGTTCAGAAAGGGATAAGTGGCTTGAAGCCATGAAGTCGGAAATTGATTCCATGTATGAAAACCAAGTTTAGAACTTGGTTGACCCACCTGAAGGCATAAAACCTATAGGGTGCAAGTGGGTTTTCAAGAAGAAAACCGACATGGATGGTAATGTGATTACCTATAAGGCTAGACTGGTGATGAAAGGATATCGTCAAATGCAAGGTGTTGATTATGACAAAACCTATTCGCCTGTTGCTATGCTTAAATCCATTCGGATGCTCCTGGCCATAGCGGCTCATTATGATTATAAGATATGGCAGATGGATGTGAAAACAGCTTTCCTTAATGGAAACCTGCTCGAGGATGTGTATATGATACATCCTGAGGGTTTCACATCGGTTGATAAAACCAAGGTATGCAAATTACGATGGTCCATATATGGATTGAAGCAAGCATCTAGGAGTTGGAATATCCATTTTGATAAGACAATCAAAAGGTTTGATTTCTCACAAAATCCAGACACCTTGTGTGTACAAGAAGGTTAGTGGGAGTGCAGTCGTGTTCCTAGTATTATATGTCGATGACATATTACTCATAGGAAATGATGTTTCAGTCTTACAGTCAGTTAAGATTTGATTGTCCAAGACATTCTCCATGAATGACCTAGGAGAAGCAACCTACATCCTCGGGATTAAGATCTATAGAGATAGATCGAAACGGTTGCTTGGTCTTTCACAGTCTACATATATAGACCGAGTGCTAAAGAGGTTTAGCATGTCGGAATCCAAGAAAGGTTTCCTACCTGTCAGGCATGGGATACACCTTTCAAAGTCTATGTGTCCGCGCACAGAAGACGAGAGGATTTGCATGAGTAAGATTTCCTATGCATCCGCAATAGGATCTATCATGTATGCTATGTTATGTACGAGGCCCGATGTATCGTATGCTCTGAGTGTCATGAGTAGATACCAGTCTAATCCAGGAATGGATCATTGGGTGACTGTTAAGATAATCCTTAAGTACTTGAGAAGAACTAAGGATGTGTTCCTAATATATGGAGAAGGGGACATAGTGATATGCGGGTATACAGATGCCAGCTTCTAGACAGACAAGGATGATTCCATGTCTCAGTCTGGATACGTGTTCACCTTGAATGGGGGCGCAGTGAGTTGGAAAAATTCCAAACAAGACACTGTAACGAATTCTACCACTGAGGCAGAATACATTGCAGCTTCGGAAGCAGCAAAGGAAGCGGTTTGGATCAAGAAGTTCATTTATGAACTTGGTGTGGTTCCAGCCATTGTTGAAGCAATACCGGTCTACTGCGACAACAATGGAGCAATTGCACAGGCGAAAGAGCCAAGGTCTCATCAACGATCCAAACATGTGCATCGCCGCTATCATCTGATCAGAGAGATCATTAGTAGGAAGGAAATACAAATCGAGAAAATCTCCACTAAAAGGAACTTAGCAGATCCTTTGACTAAGGCATTACCTCAAAGTAAGTTTGAGGGTCATATGTAGATGATTGGCATTAGGCCAAGTGGGAATTTGTTAGTAATATGTGAGAGATGTCTTAAAGCAATCGTCTTATGTTAGAACCATTTATATGATAAATAAAGATTCACTATTTGAGTATACATGTTCTCATGTATTTGATTAGATCTTAAACTCATTTATTGAATGTCCACGATACGATTAACAACATGAGAGAATTTGTGATTGGATCACAACTAGTGAGTATCTCTACATGTGTAATTGTGATGTATCGAAATTATCCCTAGTCGATGAATTGATGGATTTGGACACCATCAAATCTGTCGAGACTAGCACGCGGTATACTCCTTGGTGTATCCAAGCAGCTGATTCTCACTAGCTAGAGATATTATGATGTCCAGAGTTAATCGTGGATGCTAGTTATGGTAACTAGTTCATTGGAGTGACCAGCCGTAAGACTTCATATAGTTCTCTGCATATATAGATATGTCAATGAAGTTCTTACTGCAACTTAAGTGCGATGTTCCTTTGACTTGCGGTATTCAATTCATATTGGTCATGAAGACTTATGCTTTGACATCTTAAGCAAGCATCTCCAAGGAGATGTGGACCCGGGATGATTGGGTATAAGTCAAAGTGATCAAAGGTGTTTGAATAGCCTATAAAGGATTCACCACTCCTTGCGACGAGATGTATACCCATGGCCTCTCGTCGGATTGTTACTAAAGTCTTTGGCCAAAGCATTACATGTTTAGAGTAAGGTACTCTTGGATACATGTGCAGTAACTAGAATTCATAGGACGAGGAAATGATACTTGGGCTAGGTGTGACGTAATCAACCTAGTAGGGACTGACACAATAGACCATGTCCTGAACCAAGTGGGTATAAGATGAGTGATGGGAATGGGGCACGATTCATTGGAGCTGCTGAAGGGTTTCAGAAATAGTTCTGGATCAACCGTTGATCTTTTCGGTTAATTGGGGATCATGATGTAGTACTAGATGTCACTCATGATCGTTCTATAATTAATGGTTAATTATAGACGGCCAACATAAATCGAGAACCTATTTGGTCACACGCACAACGAGCATAATCCGAAGGATTTAAAACGAGCTTGAGAATGAGATTCTCAGACCGAGAGAAATTAGGTTTGGTTGGACCAAACAAGGAGCGAGCATGAAATCATTTAAGTCACAATGGAAGCGTGGATGGGTCGTGTCTTATGAAGATATGATGGATGAACCAAATTGGTTTGGTTCTAATCCAATGGAGGAGAATAAACTAAAGGGGTTTGATTTGTTTTAAACGAATGAACCAAAGTTGGTTCGGTTTGTTTTAACTTAAAATAGACCAACTTGGTTTGGTTTATTTTAACTTAAATTAATGAAGCGGGTTAACGAGCTTTTGGTTATGATCCGATAACTATTAAGAGAATTTGTTCTCTATAAAATAGGGCTTAAGGGTTTTGTTAAGCTTTAATCCAAGCAACCCTAATATTGCCGCCCACCTCCCTCTCTTCTCCTAGTCTTGCCGGCGCCCAAATCCTTGCCGCCGCCCAAGCTTCTCCAACCGGCGTCCAGCAGCTGCCGTCCTCCCCACTTGCCGACGTCTACCTGTTGCCAGAGGAGCTCTGGTGATCTTCCTTGGCTCCGGCGACAAGGTGAGCATATAGCTTTCCTTATTTGGCCGGCGCAAGGTCTCCACCAAAGCTGTCCAGTTTTCTGGACAGCTTGTTTCCTTCTTGTCGGAGCGTCGTTTGGACAACGTTTGGAGCTCCAACAATGGTAGCCTTGCTGGGGATTCGATCTCCGGTAATCCTCATAGGTGGAGGACGAAGGATTCGTCAAATGGTTGGCGAATACCTCTCCGGAGAAGCGAGTTTTTGAAGACTCATTTTGGATCCGAATTTTGATTCGGATCGTGATCTTCTCTTGATCACATCATCTTCAACATGAGGCTAGTAACTCCTATGAAGACGAGGCTCGTGACTTTGTGAAGTCATCCTGAAGATACTCTGCATGGATACGGATAGAGACGATTCTAGCGAAGATCGTTCCGGTTGATGCCTTTCCCGCTACACGTGATACGTCAGGTATACGTAGTATAAATTTTCTTTTATTGCAAAATTTGAATTTACGGTTATGTCTACACATGTTGTACTATGCATGCGTGTGGTGTGTGTGTTGTATTAAATTAGATTTATTATTTTTATTCCTTCCTCTATGCACATGTTTACGAAACATGTTCGAACACACACTCGTCGCGCTGCCGGAAACCCAACATATTTATCTATCCCAGTATTCCTCCTTGAGAAGATCCAGAACTCTTTGTTGAAAGAGAGATGAACCTTTAAGATTATGCATCGATTATCGATGATGAATACAGTAGTTGTTGTAAATGAATATCCTTCGGCCAGGATAAATGATTTATTTAGACGCACCAAGACACTCGTGTATACTCTAGGTTGGCTTACGCATCGAGTATTGATATCATAGTGACATGATGTCATATAATTATTGGCTGTCATTGTGATGATTGATATATCATCGTACCTTAGAGTAGTAATAGGATGCAGTGTGTATTTATTGACCTACATTTCATACTTAGTATGAATTTTACGAGCCGTTGTTAATGATAATATACGATTTAATGATTCTCACAGAGAGGATCGTCCCATGAATTTGAGAATCGTAGGCTATGGACACCTATTGGGATTAGCTTGTGGTTATCATGTTATCGACCAAACAAGTTGTGTAACCCCGCCACCGCTGATTTCGGGTACGAAATGCGAGCTTTGGGACACCGTACTAATCGTGAGACTGGTGGCTTCACTTTGACTAGTGCCGCGGTTTGGTTAGTTCCTTTCGCAGATGTGGGATAGAATGTCTTAGCATTACTTTTCTTTATACCAAATTTAATTTGTTCACAAAGGTGATGTTGGAAATCATTTCCGCTAGCCTCCTAAGGATGACCTAATCAAGGTGAAATATAAATATATCCACTTATAGGACCCAGATGATGCCAACTTTACGCAAGTATTAGTTAATCCTTCCAGAGTGGATAAAAAGGAGGTTGTACGCAGATGCATCGTTTCAGGGATCGGAGCGATTCCGATGCAGTTGAATGAGGCGTATCTTATGCTTACGACAGTTAAGAAACTATGAAATAGATTGTCATATACATGACACGACTTTAGTAGTTATTATCTGGATTTATAGATGCATGGAGCAGGAATGCTCATGGGATTTTAACTAGCTACTGGGTAGCTACTATAAAGTTGCTGGAACGTGAACAGTTGCAACTTGCGAGATTGGTCGCTATGTCTTCCATGCACTTACAGAGTGTGTGGAGTGGATTTTTGGACGGTAGATGAACTTCTCTTGTGAGAAGATAATTTTTCGTCTCTAATATGGATATGTGTTCCGGACACAGATCCACTTAAGAAAGAGTTGCTACAGGTTGCACATCATTTGAGATTTTCTCTACATCCTGGTGGTACTTGGAAGTAACGAGACTTGAAATGCTTATACTAGTGGAACGGTATAAAAGAGATAGTACAGACTTGGTTGCTCGATGTTCCGTATGCCAGTAGGTGAAGGCTGAACATCAGAAACTCGCTGGATTGCTCTAGAAAATTCCGATTCCGGAATGGAAGTGGGAGCGTATCACGATTGATTGCGTTACGGGATCGCCTAGAACCCGTAAAGGACGTGATGCGATTTGGGTGATTGTGGATCGACTGACCAAATTGGCTCACTTCCTTCCTATTCGTGGGTCATACTCATTGGACCATCCGACAGCGTTGTATTACCGAAAGATTATCAGATTGCGTAGGGTACTTTTAAGTACCACATCGGATAGAGATTCATGATTTACCTCGCGATTTTGGCAGAGTCTACACCAGACAGACTATGGGCATAGAGCTTCGGCTTAGTGCAACGTTTCATCCGCAGACAGATGAACAGTCTGAGTGTATCATTTAGACGTTGGAGGATCTATTCAGATCTTGTGTCGTGGATTATGGAGGTGTAGCTTATCGGTTGGCTTTATCTCCGACACTTGTGGGTGTTCACAACGTATTTCATGTTTATAAGCTGAGGAAATACGTTCCACGCTCATATCATGTTCTAAAAGAGGTTCCCACTCCACTTCAGCCTAATGCAACATATGAAGAGATTCCAGTGCGAATTCTTGGTCGCAAGGAGTAACAGTTGTGAAACAAAACCATCCGACTTGTAAGGGTTGGATGGCAGCATCATACTGATGAGAAGGCTACGTGAGAGCTAGAAGATACTATCCGAGCTTGATATCCTCATTTGTTCACTTGAGGCATGTAGTAGTTCAAGAAATCTCTTGAATTGGTTCTTGCATGTTAGTATGAAATTTGGGGACCAAATTTTTATTAGTAGGGGAGAATATAAAATACCAGAAAAAAATAATAATAAAATAAAATATTCCTCGTTAATTGATAAAACATCTTGTGGAATTTTTTTAGAAATTTTTAGAAATTTCTAAGGCGAACGAAGAGAACTTCGAAGGCGAGGGACTCCGAGAGATGAGAGTGAGCGAATGTAACCTGGGAAGGGGTAGCTTTTAGGTGAAACTTGGCCATTTGGCTAAGTGTCGGATGGGATTTCCCGACACCAGTCGACTGCCATGGAATGACAGTCGACTGCTCTAAGTCGAATGTAGTTCGACTGGTATTTGACTGGTTGGTTTGAGGCCAACAGTCGACTGCCATATGTGGGCAGTCGACTGCCAAGACCATCAGTCGACTGCTGAAGGCAGCAGTCGACTGGTCTAAAGGGTTTGGCCACAGAACCGTTCGTAGCCGACTGGGCAGTCGACTACGGAGGCAGCAGTCGACTGATGAGGTCCATCAGTCGACTGCCAAGTGTTCCGTTGGACTACAATGGTAGGGATCCGACATGTTCGGAGGTCGTTGGAGTGGCGGCAGTCGACTGCCAAAGGGCAGCAGTCGACTGGTGGCGGCCAACGGGAAGAAAATCTTCCTCTCTATAAAAAGAGAGGGAGTGGGGCTTTGGGAGGCTAATGCTTGAGCTCTAAACTTCTCCCAAAGTGCCATACACGATTCCCTACTCTTCTACTTGTTCTAATCTCTATTCTATTGTAGAAGAGTGATCCTTGTGTAAAAGAGGTTACCTCCACCTAGCTTTGTGCAAAGGAGAGATCTAGTGGATTTGGAGGATTGATTCACCTTGGACGAATCAGACCGTGGATTAGCGGCGTAGCCGTGAACCACGTTACATCTCGTGTTTGTATTGCTTGTCTATCTTTTGTGTTGTTTTTATTTGTATTTGCATATTCCGCTTGCTAACGATTGTGTAGACGAACAAACAAAGAGAGTATTACGACATCCATCGTAAGAGGGCTATTCACCCCCCTCTAGCCGGCCAATCGATCCCCAACAAGTGGTATCAGAGCCAAGGAAAGCTTGTCGAGGACTAACCGCCACAACAAGCAACTTTCAAAATGGCCGGCTCCAACATCCACCCACCGAAGTTCGACGGCGAATTCTCTTGGTGGAAAAAGAGAATGGAGGTATTTTTCGAAACGGATTTTGATATTATGATTACAATGGAATCCGGTTTCGTTTTGCCTAGGGATGAAGAAGGGAAGCCAATAGAGAAATCTAGGTGGACCAAAAAGCAAAGAGAGGAGCACCTTGCAAACTCAAAAGCCAAACATCATCTTTTCAATGTGCTCCCCCAACAAGAGATCAACCGAATTGGAGAATGCCTAAGTGCCAAGGAGATGTGGGAGAAGCTAATTGAGCTTCATGAAGGCACATCCGAGGCGAAGCTAGCAAGGAGAGACCTCCTCCGCTCCCAACTCAACAACATTAAACTAGAAAAGGGAGAAAAGGTAATTTCCTTACATTCTCGTTTCAAGGAAATTATAACCGGTTTGTCAAGTGTAGGTGAGAAGCTATCAAACTGGGATATGGTTATGAAGGCTATAGATGCCTTTCCGCGATCCTCAAAATGGAGCTCCATGGTGGACTCATTTTATATCTCCAAGAACTTAGAAGTAAGCATCTTGGAGGAATTCTTCTCAACAATGGAGCTCCACGAAACAAGGCTTGAAGGAATACAAGAAGAGCCTAGAATTCAACCTTCAAGAGGAGTAGCATTGTTGGCAAACAAGGGGAAGAAGAAGATGGAAATCCCCTCCTCCTCTGATGATGAAGCATCCTCATCCTCCTCCATGGATAGCATGGAAGAAGTGTATATGGTAAGGAGGGTAAGGCGTGCTTTAAAAGGTTTTCATTTTAACAAATCAAATGATAGGAATAGAAGACCAAGGGGGAAAATTATTTGCTACAATTGCCAAGGAGAGGGACACATAAGGGACAATTGTCCCCTCCTAAACAAGAGCAAAGAAGAAAAGAAAAAGAAAGAAGAAAAGAAGAAGAAAAAGTGGAGCAAGAAAAAGAAGGAAGAGGAGAAGAAGACAAAAAAAAAGAGGGGAAGACCAAAGCTCTAAAGGCAAGGACTTGGGATGACCCATCCTCATCCTCCTCGTCATCATCGGATGAGGAGAATGCCTTTGTCACCAATTTGGCCTTGATGGCCTTTGATGACTTGGATTGCTCCTCCACCGAAAATGAAGAATCAAGCTCAAGTGGAGAGAGCTCAAGTGAAGGGGGAGCCTCCTCTACCTTCTCATCCGAAGAAGAAGAGGACATGGAAACTATGGTAACGAATCTCTCACCCCATAAGATAGTTTCCATGATTTCTAGCTTAACTAAGGATTTATTTAGAGCCAAGAAAAAGAACAAAAGCATGCTTGACCAAATTAAGGAATTAGAGCAAAAATTAGAAAAAGCATGTTTTAATGATAATGATGATGATGCATGCTCACATGAATATGTGCCATTTAATGTTAGTGATGCATGTATGGATGAAAATAGAGCTCTAAGGGAAAAGGTAGATTACTTGACAAAAGCCCTAGAAAAATTCACTATAGGCTCCAACACCTTGAACATGATTATAGGGAGCCAAAGAGCTAGCTTCAATAAGAAAGACCTAGGATACAAAGAAAAGAAAAATGAAAAGACCTATAAATGCCTAATTGCTAGGGGACAAGATAAGAAGAAGGTAATAGCTAGAAAATGGATCCCCAAGGAGTTTTTAGTGAACCCTATAGGCAAGAATTTATATTGGGTTCCAAAATCCATCCTTAAGGGTTAGAAAACCCCTAGGGTAGTCAACCATATGCAATTGACCTATATCATATTTTGGTTGACTTAGGATGGTGGGACAACTTTTTTAAATAGTGTTACGTGATGATAACGTGCCTATAAATAGTTAATAATGCTTAAATCATGATGATTAATGTAATTACTATGCATGTTTGCAATCATGATTTATGATTTTGAAATTTGGCATATCATCATGAGAAATAGGGTTTAAATCATGCCTTAGGTGATATTTTGCTTATAATCATGATATAATATCTAATGCATGATCATTAATTGATGAATACTTTAGGTTCATGATCATAATGTAGAATTAATTGATATATGTCTTTATGATCATGAGGATTGTTAGATTGATACTTAACCTTGATAAAATTGCATGAATATAATGGTTAAGTATATACAAATACCCCCTAGGATGCATCTCACACTCACCATAGGCTACTTTGATTGAAAACTTAGCATGGGTGAGATGTTAGGATAATACAAATGTCCACTAATGCCTATGGCATTTAGATGGTCATTTGAAGTATCAAAATAGCAATAATAGACCAATCATGGGGAAGGCTTATGTTTAATTCATAGACATATTGCCCAAAGATCATGGTTGGATATTTCACATGTTTTCAAAACAATTTCTTACTTTAAAATCCATGTATTCATGTTTTGAAACAATCCTAAGCAATACTAGGTGTTAAAATGGATACTAACATGCTCAAAAACTAGTGGTTTTTAAAGCTTTTGGATTTTTGGCAAATCTCAAAAAATATAATGATTTTTCTTGAAAACCTATTTTTCATTGATAGATATACTTAAAGGAAATATGTTCCTCAAATTTCATGATTTTTCGAATTTTCTGGAATTTATAATGTATTTCTGAATTTCACCCAGAAAATCAGAATTTCGGAATCCTTGTACCAATGATCGCCATATCGATAGCTGATCGCCCACCAAATCTGATCCAATATTTTCTGATTTCAATTTTAATCATGTTTTTGGGTATTTTCCTTCTATTAAACTTGATGTCATGGGTTTATAACTTAGTGTTAATCTTTTTGATGGTGTCAAAGGGGGAGAAGTAATTATGTTTAAGTAAATTATGATAGGGGGAGAAATATGTATGGGGAGTTTCATGGATTAAGGGGGAGTTGCATGTTGCTATATCATGTTTATGTTTATATGCTTTTTTACCTTAAAATTTCTATCAAATGTTTTTACCTAACTTAAACGGATTGCCACACATCAAAAAGGGGGAGATTGTTATGACAATCTCTTGCCATGATAAGGTTTTGATGTGTGTGGCAAAGGGTTTAAGTTAGGTTGTTATGTTGACTTGATATGTGCGTTGAAGTCGTGCAGGACTTAGTAATTCGCACATGAAGCCGTGGCGAGTTTCACATCTCATGACTCGGGCCTTGAGTCGGTGAAGGATAGCTTTGCGGAAGCTGTGCGCTTGGAGCATCCGAGGGACCATCGGACGAGAAGCTTGGAGTGAAGCCAGAGGAAGTAGACTTCGAGGCAAGAGACGCGAAGGAGCATTGCAGAGCTGTGCGCCTGATGCTGCCGAGGGACGTGGCCGCGAACGAAGAGAACTTCGAAGGCGAGGGACTCCGAGAGATGAGAGTGAGCGAATGTAACCCGGGAAGGGGTAGCTCTTAGGTGAAACTTGGCCATTTGGCTAAGTGTCGGATGGGATTTCCCGACACCAGTCGACTGCCATGGAATGGCAGTCGACTGCTCTAAGTCGAATGTAGTTCGACTGGTATTCGGCAGTTAGTTGAGGCCAATAATCAATTTGCCATATGTGGGCATTGCCAAGAGACCATCGGTCATCGAAAGGCAGCAGTCGACTGGTCTAAAGGGTTTGGCCACAGAACCGTTCATAGCCGACTGGGCAGTCGACTACGGAGGCAGCAGTCGACTGATGAGGTCCATCAGTCGACTGCCAAGTGTTCCGTTGGACTACAACGGTCGGGATCCGACGTGTTCGGAGGTCGTTGGAGTGGCGGCAGTCGACTGCCAAAGGGCAGCAGTCGACTGGTGGCGGCCAACGGGAAGAAAATCTTCCTCTCTATAAAAAGAGAGGGAGTGGGGCTTTGGGAGGCTAATGCTTGAGCTCTAAACTTCTCCCAAAGTGTCATACACGATTCCCTACTCTTCTACTTGTTCTAATCTCTATTCTATTGTAGAAGAGTGATCCTTGTGTAAAAGAGGTTACCTCCACCTAGCTTTGTGCAAAGGAGAGATCTAGTGGATTTGGAGGAGTGATTCACCTTGGACGAATCGGACCGTGGATTAGCGGCGTAGTCGTGAACCACGTTACATCTCGTGTTTGTATTGCTTGTCTATCTTTTGTGTTATTTTTATTTGTATTTTCTTATTCCGCTTGCGCTAACGATTGTGTAGACGAACAAACAAAGAGAGTATTACGATATCCATCGTAAGAGGGCTATTCACCCCCCTCTAGCCGGCCAATCGATCACCAACAGATATAGGGTTTCCCTTGGTGTCTTGATAGTTTTCCACCATCTCCTTCTCCTTCTAGTTGGCCGGCGGCAAGGGCTTTGATAACTCCTTGTTGGTTGAGTTTTGGAAGGAGAAAAACATTGTTTCTCTTCTTCCTCTTGCTTGGGAAAAGCAAGGAAGGAAGTTTTGCGATCTAGGAGCTTCGACTTTTGGTGGATCATGGCCCACACGATGTCCAAAAGGGGGAAGGTCATACATTAGAAGACCAAGAGGTATACCTATTCTTCTTTCTCTTTTATTCATTGCTTGTGTTTGTTTTTCAAATATAAGCATGTTATATTTCTGTAAATAGGCTAAATAATACTTGGATCCCGAGTATAAATACAAAAACCGGCGATCTGGACATCGTCTATTCCGCGGCTACTCGTAGAATAGAGGATGGTCGCTTGAACAACTAGTTTGTTCAAGTGACCTCTCTAAACGAATAGCACGACGATGACTTGGTTGCTTTGGGAATCCTTTTTGTCTAGGATTAAATTTTTTAATCCGGGGACATCGAAGGGATCACCATGGTCAAGCAACCGAGGTGAAGGGGAAGCGAAGTTTCCCCTCACGGACTCGACAAGGGAAATCCCTTCAATTGGTATCAGAGCTTCCGGGCAAACCAACAATTGGTATCAAAGCCAAGGTTTCCGGTTTTGTGTGTTTAAGATTCGGTTAATTTTTATGCACTTTTTCATATATTATATGTGCTAGATAATAGTAGGATATGCGTAGTTTAACTCTTTGGTTGCAGGCATAAGATCCGACTATTATGGCCATATGTGTGTATGTGATTGTATGTGTGTAAATATTTATTTTGTTGAATCCTCGGGGTTGACGAGGCTAGTATTTAATTTTTGTAAATTAGATACAACATTGTTTAGCCACTCTTTATTTTATTTTACTTTCGATCTAGATTTCATGTACACTCCCTCGTGGAGTATAGGATCGATGGATGTAAATTAAAATAGGTTTTAGTCTTGGCTCGGATCTCCGGATGGCTCGTACATGGCGTAGGAGGAGCGGACGAGATGGCGATGCGACGGGAGTCATATTGAAGACAAAAGCCATAATAGTTGGAAAATAATTTATTTTTCATATTTATTGCTTTTTGTTTGATATGCATGTCGTAGGCTAGGAAAATTCCTCATTTACAAATTACTAAGTGGGAGAGGGAAATACGATTTGACATGTGATGCAAACAAACTTGCGCGTCGGCTCTGAGTGCCTTCCTCCCCATCGGATGGGTTTGTTTGCGGATCACAAGGTCGAATATGGTTATAGGAAATTATCAAGGAGCGTGTGTACTTGCCCATCGTAAGACACATAACCCGAGATAATTACCTTGGTACCGAGTAATGGTGAACACTTAGATGCAAATAAAAAGTGTCCTCCCCATCGGAGTCACTGCTTTTATTTGTAGGGCCAAAGAGGAACCAACTATTAATTTTATTTGTCAAAAAGTAAGTTTGACAAGATAATAAAATTAATGGGTAGAACCTCCTCTTACAAATGTAGAATTCATATACGTCCACACTATCGTGGCATGCGATATTCTCGGTGTTTTGAGGTGTTGGTTGATTTCGAAATTTTATTGTTTGAGGAATCAATAATTTTTATTGAAATCTACAGTAATAATATGCATGTTGTGTGTGCTTGAAAATTCCTCACTGTCAATTTACTAAGTGGGAGAGGGACATTTTAATTAATTCTCGCGGCCTCCATTACAATTTGATCGGTGATGCAACAACTTCGCGGTCGGCTCGAAAAGCCTTCCTCCTAGATGAGTTTGTTTATGGATCACTAGGTCAAATAATGGTTATAGGAAATTATCTAGAGCGTGTGTACTTCCACGCGTAAGGCACATAATCCAAATAATTCCTTAGTATCGGTAATGGTGCACACTTAGATGCAAATAAAAAGTATCCTCCCATCGGAGTCACCGCTTATTCAGAGGGCCAAAGAGGAACCAACTATTAATTTTATTTGTCAAAAAGTAAGGTTGACAAGATAATAAAATTAATGGGTAAAACCTCCTCTTACAAATGTAGAATTCGTATACGTCCACACTATCGTGGCATGCGATATTCTCGGTGTTTTGAGGTGTTGGTTGATTTTAAATTTTATTGTTTGAGGAATCAATAATTTTGAAATCTAAAGTAATGATCTATGTGATTCTTAGGATTTTCAAAATGACTTTCAGTCCACTTACTATGATACTAAAGGAAATAAACTTACGTACCCAAATAATGTTGATTGAAAAGAATCTAGATATTGTCTTATCCGCTAAGGAGTACAAGTATGCACTCTTCAAGAGTGTCCTCAAGCCATGGTTGCTCAAAAGGTTTCTACTTCTAAGCCAAAGGCAAGAAGAAGAAGAAACAAGGTGGAGCAAAGGTGGTGGGAGGATCTCGTGGAAGGAGTGAAGAAGCCGAAAGGCAAGTACTTCACTTATAAGATGGACATTGGAAGAAGGACATCCAATCCAAAAAGAACAAAGGTATATCCTTTGGACTAGTCTTGAAACATGATTAGCGGTGTTATCTACCGCACCGTGTGTAGATACGAGAGCCACTAATCATGTCCGCAACACTTTGCAGGGTTCCAGAAACCCGACGACTAGCTAAAGGAGATTACCATTTACTGGGCAATGCCATGAAGGTGGCTTATATTGAAGGGGAGAAGTTTTATTTATCTCTTGAGAAAAATAAAACTTTTGGTTCTGAAAATTCCCTTTATGTACCTTTATTTAGAAAGAATTTAGTTTCAGCTTTCTAAATTATTATGGATGGATATTCTATTTCTTTTAATGACAGAGTTGTTATAAAAGGAATAGGAGAATATCTGCTCGTGTACATTGAAAGGAAATTTGTATACAAAACCTCCCACGATGCAAATTGAAGTTAATAACTCATCTTCTAATTCCAATAAGAGAAAAGAACCTTCAAGATGAACCAAACATATCTTTGGCTATCTTAGGCTTGGTCACATTAACCTCAAGGTAATTCAAAGGTTGATAGTCGATGGACCTTTGGGTTCATTAGTGGTGGAGGATCTCCAACCTACGAATCTTGCTTGAGGGTAAGATGACCAAGAGGCCTTTCAAGGCCAAGGGTATAGAGCCAAAGATGTGTTAGGAATCGGTCCTATGTCTATCGTAGAGGTGGTTTGAATATTTCGCCTCTTTATAGATGATTATTCAATAGATGATTATTCAAGATATATGACACTACGATCCGATCGTGGTGGTGAGTACCTCTTGGGAGAGTTTAGGAACTACTTATCAGGTTGGGATTCAATCCCAATTGATCGCACCGCACACCCCAGGTAATCTGCAGCAGAGCGAAGGAATAGGACTCTTATGGAGATGGTTAGATCGATGATGAGTTATTCGACTTGCCGATTCGCTCGGGATATGCTCTAGATACATGGTGTACATTCAACTTGGTTCCATCTAAATCGCCTTCTACTCCCACAGAATTGTGGATCGGGCGAAAGCCTAGTCTAAGACATATTCGGATATGGGGAGTCCAACACATGTGTCAAGGGAGATGTCGTAAGTTGGAACCTCGCACGTAAGTACGCTTGTTCGCTGGCTATCCCTAAGGGAACGAAGGGTGGTTTGTTTTATAGTCCTAGAGATCGAGGGTGATCGTTAGCACGAAATGCCGATTTCTAGAGGAGGACTATGTGATGAACCACAAGCCCAAGAGTAAAATTGTTCGAGGAGTTAAAAAAAGAAGTCACTTCTTTAGTACCACCGGTACAAGAGGATATACCACATGTCACTACACCGTGTGTCACAGAGGATACACAGATGATACCTCGTCGTAGTGGGAGGGTTGTTAGATAGCCTCTTAGATTCATGTTCTTGGGTGAATCTTCTGATTTGGTCCCTAGCAAACATGAACTTGATCCCTAGACATACGACAAGGCAATCCAAGATATAGATACAACATCTTGGCAGAGTGCAATGAATACTGAGATTGAATCTATGGATTCAAGTCAGGTCTGGGAGCTCTTATGCATAGCAGCTCATATGGATTATGAGGTGTGGCAGATGGATGTCAAGACAACTTTCCTTAATGGAAGTCTTGAGGAAAATATCTATATGAAGCAACCAGAGGGATTCATTGCTAAGGGCAAAGAGCGTATTGTATGTAAGCTTAATCGGTCCGTTTATGGATTGAAGCAAGCTTCGATGTCTTGGAACATCCGCTTTGATGAGGTAAATCCAGACTTATGGATTTATTCAAAGTCCGGATGAGTCTTGTATATACAAGAGATGTGATGGAAACGTAGTGGTATTTCTTGTACTATACGTAGATAATATTTTGGTGATTGGCAACAATATCAAAGTGTTATCGGGCGTAAGGGTATGGTTGTCCAAACAGTTTGATATGAAGGACTTGGGAGAAGCAGGACACATCCTTGGGATCAAGGTTATAAGAGATCGCAGGAAAAGGATGTGGTGCTTATCCCAAGATTCATAGATAGACACAATCTTGCTCGTTTTAGCATGCAGAACTCCAAGAAAGGTTTTCTACCTTTTATGCATGGAGTTCCTTTATCTAAGGAGATGTGTCCTAGATCATCTGAGGAGATAGAGTAGATGAAGGCGGTTCCTTATGCTTCGGCAGTAGAAAGCCTCATGTATGCGATGCTCTGTATGAGACCAGATATCTGCTTTGCCGTGGGCATGGCCGCAGACATCGAGTAATCCAGATGGACATTGGATCGCCAGAAAGCATATATTGTAGTGCCCGAGAAGGACTAGGATTATATGCTAGTTTAATGGGCAAACCAATTACTCCTCGTGGGTTGCATGGATTCGACTTCCAATCGTAAAGGGATAACAGTAAGTCTACCTCAGGTTTTGTGTTTACTTTGGGAGGTGGAGCCATTGTATGGAGGAGTGTATCCACAGAAATGCGGCGGACTCCACCATGGAAGCCGAGTATGTGGCGCCTACGAGGCGCCAAAGAAGTCAGGTGGTCAGAACTTCCCGATGGACTTGGATGTGATTCCCGGTTTGCCCGTAACTATCACAATTTATTGTGATAATAATGGTGCAAATGGTAAACTCAAGGAACCACGAGCCCATAAGGTAAGTAAACACATAGAGCACAAGTACCACCCGATACGAAATCGAAGGAGGTAGAAGTTGTTGTCGCTAGATTGCATCGAGGATGACCTGGTAGACCCTTTCACTAAGGCCCTTCAAGTAGAGCTTTGATAGGCATGAGGAGGGAAGGGGAATCAGATGTATGGCAGTATGAGGACAGTATAGTCTTTAGTATAAGTGGAGATTGTAGGATGTATACTGAAAAGTCTATCTTTTGTATGAACATCTTTATTTTGAAATAAGAATCACATGATCATTGTTTGCATATTTTTATGGTTATGCAATATTGTCTAATACTTTATATCAGATAACATGGTGTGTGGTGTCACACGAGATCATGTTATCCCTTGAAGAGTATAAGTAAAGGCTCACAACCGAGATGGTTTTGACAAACCATCGAATGGTTGTAGTGTGATTTGGTATTGGTTTGTCTTGACCATAGAATCACACTAGTACACTTTGTGTGTATTGAGCAGACTGACATAGAGGTGAATTCATTTATCCGACTACATAATCGAATCGGACCTCAGATATTATTTAGTACATACTCTTAATCCCGATATAATAATGGACACATATACTTAGTACTCATCTCTTTAATTTACCAATGGGCGAGATTTATAGATTAAATCGATAGACTCGGTAAGTTGGGAGATGATATTATTTATATGGTGTGTCATTGATTATAGGAGGAAACCGTGTCCTATATATATTAGGATGATGATGTCCCCTTGAGGAGCTCATAAGGTTCATCATGTAAACCCTGTAGGTGGACTTGGTCCGGCATGATGAAAAGGTTGAGTGGTACTACTCAAGGAGTTAGATGTTGATTAATTAATGGTCAGTAAATTAATTAATCGACGGACATTCGAGATCTTAAATACGGAGAGAAAATATACAAATAATATATGGAGCCCATATTATCATATGGGGGTTGGTGAGGTAGATCAATGATGAACCTTTAGTGGATTGGATCATCATTAGTGGATCGGACTTTATGTGGGCTTGATCCATGGGTGGCCAAGACCCAACTCCTCCTCATGGTCCCTAATGTAGCCTATTAACACCTCATGATGCTTAGATCCAATGGATAGAAACAAAACTCTAAGATCCATTGGTAGAGATTAAATCTCTAAGATCCGACGGTTGAGATTAAATCTCTAGATCCGACGGTTGAGATTAAATCCCTAGAACCAATGGAGGAGATTAATTCATGACTTATCACTAACTCTATAAAAGGAGGGCATGGGGAGTGGTCGTGGATTACATCAAGAACAAGAGGAGAGCTAGGGTTTGGGCGGCAAGGAGCAATCCTATTTGAGATAGGATTGGGATTAGGGTTTTGAGGCTAGGGTGGCACCAAATAAGGAAGGTTCTTTCTCTCTTCTTCTTCCTCTTTGTGCCAACGTCCAGCATCCTTTTTCCATCTCTTTTCCAGCCTTGGGCGGTGCCCAAAGTCCCCTTCTTCTTCTCCATTGGTGGTGGAAACAAGATATAGGGTTTCCCTTGGTGTCTTGATAGTTTTCCACCATCTCCTTCTCCTTCTAGTTGGCCGGCAGCAAGGGCTTTGATAGCTCCTTGTTGGTTGAGTTTTAGAAGGAGAAAAACATTGTTTCTCTTCTTCCTCTTGCTTGGGAAAAGCAAGGAAGGAAGTTTTGCGATCTAGGAGCTTCGACTTTTGGTGGATCGTCGCTCACACGACGTCCAAAAGGGGGAAGGTCATACATTAGAAGACCAAGAGGTATACCTATTCTTCTTTCTCTTTTATTCATTGCTTGTGTTTGTTTTTCAAATATAAGCATGTTATATTTCTGTAAATAGGCTAAATAATACTTGGATCAGTATAAACACAAAACCTGATCCGGACATCGTTATTCCGCTACTCGTAGAATAGAGGATGGTCGCTTGAACAGCTAGTTTGTTCAAGTGACCTCTCTAAACGAATAGCACGACGATGACTTGGTTGCTTATAGAATCCC
This sequence comes from Wurfbainia villosa, assembly GCA_025175895.1. Taxonomy (NCBI): domain Eukaryota; kingdom Viridiplantae; phylum Streptophyta; class Magnoliopsida; order Zingiberales; family Zingiberaceae; genus Wurfbainia; species Wurfbainia villosa. The sequence continues at coordinate 107,515,334 of CM045991.1, forward strand.
TTTTGTCTAGGATTAAATTTTTAATGGGGACATTGAAGGATCACCATGGTCAAGCAACCAAGGTGAAGGGAAGCGAAGTTTCTCACGGACTCGACAAGGAAATCCCAATTGGTATCGAGCTCCAACAATTGGTATCAAAGCCAAGGTTTCGGTTTGTGTGTTTAAGATTGTTAATTTTTATGCACTTTTTCATATATTATATGTCCGGATAATAGTAGGATATCGTAGTTTAACTCTTTTAAGATCCGACTATGGCCATATGTGTGTATGTGATTGTATGTGTGTAAATATTTATTTTGTTGAATCCTTTGTGAGGCTAGTATTTAATTTTTGTAAATTAGATACAACATTGTTTACCCACTCTTTATTTTATTTTACTTTCGATCTAGATTTCATGTACACTCCCTCGTGGAGTATAGGATCGATGGATGTAAATTAAAATAGGTTTTAGTCTTGACTCGGATCTCGGATGGCTCGGCGTAGGAGGAGCGGACGAGATGGCTGCGACGGAGTCATATTGAAGACAAAAGCCATAATAGTTGGAAAATAATTTATTTTTCATATTTATTGCTTTTTGTTTGATATGCATGTCGTAGGCTAGGAAAATTCTCATTTACAAATTACTAAGTGGGAGAGGGAAATACGATTTGACATGTGATGCAAACAAACTCGGCTCGAAAGTGCCTTCCTCCCCATCGGATGGGTTTGTTTGCGGATCACAAGGTCGAATATGGTTATAGGAAATTATCAAGGAGCGTGTGTACTTGCCCATCGTAAGACACATAACCCGAGATAATTACCTTGGTACCGAGTAATGGTGAACACTTAGATGCAAATAAAAAGTGTCCTCCCCATCGGAGTCACTGCTTTTATTTGTAGGGCCAAAGAGGAACCAACTATTAATTTTATTTGTCAAAAAGTAAGTTTGACAAGATAATAAAATTAATGGGTAGAACCTCCTCTTACAAATGTAGAATTCATATACGTCCACACTATCGTGGCATGCGATATTCTCGGTGTTTTGAGGTGTTGGTTGATTTCGAAATTTTATTGTTTGAGGAATCAATAATTTTTATTGAAATCTACAGTAATAATATGCATGTTGTGTGTGCTTGAAAATTCCTCACTGTCAATTTACTAAGTGGGAGAGGGACATTTTAATTAATTCTCGCGGCCTCCATTACAATTTGACGTGTGATGCAACAAACTTGTGTGTCGGCTCTGAGTGCCTTCCTCCCCATCGAATAAGTTTGTTTGCGGATCACTAGGTCAAATAATGGTTATAGGAAATTATTTAGGAGCGTGTGTACTTCCACATCGGTAAGGCACATAATCCGAGATAATTCCCTTAGTATCGTGTAATGGTGAACACTTAGATGCAAATATAAGTATCCTCCCCATCGGAGTCATTGCTTTTATTTGTAGGGCCGAAGAGAAACCAACTATTAATTTTACTTGTCAAAAAGTTAGGTTGACAATATAATAAAATTAATGGGTAAAACCTCCTCTTACAAATGTAGAATTCGTATACGTCCACACTATCGTGGCATGCGATATTCTCGGTGTTTAGAGGTGTTGGTTGATTTTAAAATTTTATTGTTTGAGGAATCAATAATTTTTTGAAATCTACAGTAATGATCTATGTGATTCTTAGGATTTTCAAAAATGACTTTCAGTCCACTTACTATGATACTAAAGGAAATAAACTTACAGTACCCAAATAATGTTGATTGGAAAAGAATCTAGATATTGTCTTATCTGCTAAGGAGTACAAATATGCACTCTTCGAAGAGTGTCCTCAAGCCATGGTTGCTCAAAAAGGTTTCTACTTCTAAGCCGAAAGGCAAGAAGAAGAAGAAACAAGGTGGAGCAAAGGTGGTGGGAGGATCTCAGGAAGGAGTGAAGAAGCCGAAAGGCAAGTACTTTACTTATAAGCAGGATGGACATTGGAAGAAGGATTGTCCCAGTCCAAAACAGAACAAAGGTATATCCTTTGGACTAGTCGTTGAAACATGATTAGCAGTGTTATCTACCGGCACCTGGTGTGTAGATATGAGAGCCACTAATCATGTCTGCAACACTTTGCAGGGGTTCCAGGAAACCCGACGACTAGCTAAAGGGGAGATTACCATTTTGGGCAATGCCATGAAGGTGGCGACTTTTGCAGTGGGAGAAGTTTTATTTATCTCTTGAGAAAAATAAAACTTAGGTTCTGGAAAATTCCCTTTATGTACCTTTATTTAGAAAGAATTTAGTTTCAGTTTCTAAATTATTATGGATGGATATTCTATTTCTTTTAATGACAGAGTTGTTATAAAAAGGAATAGGGAGAATATCTGTTCAGGTACATTGAAAGGAAATTTGTATACAAAACCTCCCACGATGCAAATTGAAGTTAATAACTCATCTTCTAATTCCAAAAGGAGAAAAGAACCTTTGAAGATGAACCAAACATATCTTTGGCTTCTTAGGCTTGGTCACATTAACCTAAGCAGAATTCAAAGGTTGAAAGCTGATGGACCTTTAGGTTCATTAGTAGTGGAGGATCTCCCAACCTACGAATCTTGCTTGGAGGGTAAGATGACCAAGAGGCCTTTTCAGGGCCAAGGGGTATAGAGCCCAAGATGTGTTAGGAATGGTTCATTCTGATTTGTGCAGTCCTATGTCTATCCAGGCTAGAGGTGGTTTTGAATATTTCGTCTCTTTTATAGATGATTATTCAAGATATGGATGCATTTACTTGATGCGCTGCAAGTTTGAATGCTTTGACAGGTTCAAAGAATTCAAGGCTGATGTGGAGAACCGTCAAGGTAAAAGTATCAAGACCCTACGATCTGATCGTGGTGGTGAGTACCTCTTGGGAGAGTTTAGGAATTACTTATCAAAGGCTGGGATTCAATCCCAATTGTCTGCACCTAGCACACCCCAGCAGAATGGTGTAGCGGAGCGAAGGAATAGGACTCTTATGGAGATGGTTAGATCGATGATGAGTTATTCTGAGTTGCCATATTCGTTCTGGGGGTATGCGCTGGATACGGCAATGTATATTCTGAACTTGGTTCCATCTAAATCAGTTCCTTCTAACCCCGTAGAATTGTGGACTGGGCGAAAGCCTAGTCTGAGACACATTCGGATATGGGGAGTCCAACACATGTGCTGAAGGGAGATGCTGGTAAGTTGGAATCTCGTACAGAAGTACGCTTGTTTGTTGGCTACCCTAAGGGAACGAAGGGTGGTTTGTTCTATAGTCCAGGGATCAGAAGATGATCGTGAGTATGAATGCCAGATTTCTAGAGGAGGACTATGTGATGAACCACAAGCCCACTAGTAGAATTGTTCTGGAGGAGTTAAAAGGGGAAGTCACTTCTTTAGTACCACCGGTACAAGAGGATATACCACATGTCACTACACCGTGTGTCACAGAGGATACACAGATGATACCTCGTCGTAGTGGGAGGGTTGTTAGACAGCCTCTTAGATTCATGTTCTTGGGTGAATCTTCTGATTTGGTCCCTAGCAAACATGAACTTGATCCCTAGACATACGACAAGGCAATCCAAGATATAGATACAACATCTTGGCAAAGTGCAATGAATACTGAGATTGAATCTATGGATTCAAGTCAGGTCTGGGAGCTCTTATGCATAGCAGCTCATATGGATTATGAGGTGTGGCAGATGGATGTCAAGACAACTTTCCTTAATGGAAGTCTTGAGGAAAATATCTATATGAAGCAACCAGAGGGATTCATTGCTAAGGGCAAAGAGCGTATTGTATGTAAGCTTAATCGGTCCGTTTATGGATTGAAGCAAGCTTCGATGTCTTGGAACATCCGCTTTGATGAGGTAAATCCAGACTTATGGATTTATTCAAAGTCCGGATGAGTCTTGTATATACAAGAGATGTGATGGAAACGTAGTGGTATTTCTTGTACTATACGTAGATAATATTTTGGTGATTGGCAACAATATCAAAGTGTTATCGGGCGTAAGGGTATGGTTGTCCAAACAGTTTGATATGAAGGACTTGGGAGAAGCAGGACACATCCTTGGGATCGAGGTTATAAGAGATCGCAGGAAAAGGATGTGGTGCTTATCCCAAGCTTCATAGATAGACACAATCTTGCTCGTTTTAACATGCAGAACTCCAAGAAAGGTTTTCTACCTTTTATGCATGGAGTACCTTTATCTAAAGAGATGTGTCCCAACATCAAAGGAGATAGAGGAGATGAAGGCGGTTCCTTATGCTTCGGCAGTAGAAAGCCTCATGTATGCGATGCTCTATACAAGACCAGATATATGCTTTGCTGTGGGCATGGTCAGCAGATATCAGAGTAATCCAGGACAGGGACATTAGACTACGGTAAAGCATATATTGTAGTGCCTGAGAAGGACTAGGGATTATATGCTAGTTTACCGGGCAAACCAATTACTCCCTGTGGGTTGCATGGATTGCGACTTCCAATCAGAAAGGGATAACAATAAGTCTACCTCAGGTTTTGTGTTTACTTTAGGAGGTGGAGCCATTGTATGGAGGAGTATCCAGCGGAAATGCGTGGCGGACTCCACCATGGAAGCTGAGTATGTGGCATAAAGGCGCCAAAAGCTGTGTGGCTCAGGAACTTCCTGATGGACTTGGATGTGATTCCTGGTTTGCCCAGAACTATCACAATTTATTGTGATAATAATGGTGCAGTTGCAAACTCGAAGGAACCACGAGCCCATAAGGTAAGTAAATGCATAGAGCACAAGTACCACCTGATACGAGAAATCGTAAAGGAGGTAGAAGTTGTTGTCGCCTAGATTGCATCAGAGGATGACCTGGTAGACCCTTTCACTAAGGCCCTTCTAGCGAGAGCTTTGATAGGCATGTGGAGGGAAGGGGAATCAGATATATGGCAGTATGAGAACAACATAGTCTTTTAGTATAAGTGGGAGATTGTAGGGATGTATACTGAAAAGTCTATCTTTTGTATGAACATCTTTATTTTGAAATAAGAATCACATGATCATTGTTTGCATATTTTTATGGTTATGCAATATTGTCTCATACTTTACATTGTAGATAACATGGTGTGTGGTGTCACACAGGAGATCATGTTATCGGCCCCTTGAAGAGTATAAGTAAAGGCTCACAACCGAGATGACTTTGGACAAACCATCAGAATGGTTGTAGTGTGATTTGGTATTGGTTTGTCTTGACCATAGAATCACACTAGTACACTTTGTGTGTATTGAGCAGGACCGACATAGAGGTAATTCGATTTATTGCTGACTACATAATCGAATCGGACCTCAGATATTATTTAGTACATACTCTTAATCCCGATATAATAATGGACACATATACTTAGTACTCATCTCTTTAATTTACCAATGGGCGAGATTTATAGATTAAATCGATAGACTCGGTAAGTTGGGAGATGATATTATTTATATGGTGTGTCATTGATTATAGGAGGAAACCGTGTCCTATATATATTAGGATGATGATGTCCCCTTGAGGAGCTCATAAGGTTCATCATGTAAACTCTGTAGGTGGACTTGGTCCGGCATGATGAAAAGGTTGAGTGGTACTACTCAAGGAGTTAGATGTTGATTAATTAATGGTCAGTAAATTAATTAATCGACGGACATTCGAGATCTTAAATACGGGGAGAAAATGTACAAATAATATATGGAGCCCATATTATCATATGGGGGTTGGTGAGGTAGATCAATGATGAACCTTTAGTGGATTGGATCATCATTAGTGGATCGGACTTTATGTGGGCTTGATCCATGGGTGGCCAAGACCCAACTCCTCCTCATGGTCCCTAATGTAGCCTATTAACACCTCATGATGCTTAGATCCAATGGATAGAAACAAAACTCTAAGATCCATTGGTAGAGATTAAATCTCTAAGATCCGACGGTTGAGATTAAATCTCTAGATCCGACGGTTGAGATTAAATCCCTAGAACCAATGGAGGAGATTAATTCATGACTTATCACTAACTCTATAAAAGGAGGGCATGGGGAGTGGTCGTGGATTACATCAAGAACAAGAGGAGAGCTAGGGTTTGGGCGGCAAGGAGCAATCCTATTTGAGATAGGATTGGGATTAGGGTTTTGAGGCTAGGGTGGCACCAAATAAGGAAGGTTCTTTCTCTCTTCTTCTTCCTCTTTGTGCCAACGTCCAGCATCCTTTTTCCATCTCTTTTCCAGCCTTGGGCGGTGCCCAAAGTCCCCTTCTTCTTCTCCATTGGTGGTGGAAACAAGATATAGGGTTTCCCTTGGTGTCTTGATAGTTTTCCACCATCTCCTTCTCCTTCTAGTTGGCCGGCAGCAAGGGCTTTGATAGCTCCTTGTTGGTTGAGTTTTAGAAGGAGAAAAACATTGTTTCTCTTCTTCCTCTTGCTTGGGAAAAGCAAGGAAGGAAGTTTTGCGATCTAGGAGCTTCGACTTTTGGTGGATCGTCGCTCACACGACGTCCAAAAGGGGGAAGGTCATACATTAGAAGACCAAGAGGTATACCTATTCTTCTTTCTCTTTTATTCATTGCTTGTGTTTGTTTTTCAAATATAAGCATGTTATATTTCTGTAAATAGGCTAAATAATACTTGGATCCCGAGTATAAACACAAAAACCGACGATCCGGACATCGTCTATTCCGCGGCTACTCGTAGAATAGAGGATGGTCGCTTGAACAACTAGTTTGTTCAAGTGACCTCTCTAAACGAATAGCACGACGATGACTTGGTTGCTTTGGGAATCCCTTTTGTCTAGGATTAAATTTTTTAATATGGGGACATTGAAGGGATCACCATGGTCAAGCAACTGAGGTGAAGGGGAAGCGAAGTTTCCCCTCACGGACTCGACAAGGGAAATCCCTTCAATTGGTATCAGAGCTTCCGGGCAAAACAAACAGAAAATTCGTTTACCTCCTTTCGATGCGACGAAGCACGAAGGGAGCTTTGGGGAGTGGGAGTTTCTCACAGGCTGCAACAGTAAAAACGAGAAGACGAAGCAAAGAAACGCAAAACCAACGTAGACAACGAAAACCAGAACACAGGGTGTAACGTGGTTCGGAATAAGTATTCCTACTACACGGAGGTGAGCTCTCTCACCGGGGACAATGCCCAAGCACTTTCAACTATGAGCGTCCTCTTTTACGGAAAGGAAACTTCCCGAGGCGGAGGAGAAAACTTCTTACAGTTTAATTCCAATACAAGAAAGAGTACACGCAATGCAACAGCGGGGGTCGCTGCTCTCCTTCTCCGGCGAAGTAATGATAGCTCTCCTCCTCCTGTGTCTCCATTTCTTGCTTGCTGGAATAATGCGGATCCCCCTCCTTCTAACCTCCTCTTCCCTTTTATCCTCCTTCTCTGATCCATCGCTACCTCGCGGGCTGTCCTCATCGTACACGTGGCCACCCCTCCACAGAGAATAATTGCATTACAGATCGAAAGGCTCCTCGGAATATTATGTGGGGACCTCTCCTTCTGTTACATAACACCTCCTCATCTATATTTCAGGAAACTAGGTTAGCATGTCCCCCTCAACCATCCACTTCTGATAAAACTAACTTAGGTCTGTTAGTAATATATGAGAGATGTCCTAAGGCAATCGCCTTATGTGTGAACCATTTATATGATAAATGAAGATTCACTATTTGAGTATACATGTTTTTATGTATTTGATTGGATCTTAAACTCATTTACTGAATGTCCACGATACGATTCACAGCATGAGAGAATTTGTGATTGGATCACAACTAGTGAGTATCTCTACATGTGTAATTGTGATGTATCGGAATTATCCCTAGTCGATGAATTGATGAATCTGGACACCATCAATTCTGTTGAGACTAGCACGAGGTATACTCCTTGGTGTATCCAAGCAGCTGATTCTCACTGGCTGGAGACATAGTGATGTCCGGAGTTAATCGTGGATGCTAGTTATGGTAACTAGTTCATTGGAGTGACCGGTAGTAAGACTTCATATGGTTCTCTGCATATATAGATATGTCAATGAAGTTCTTACTGTGGCTTAAGTGCGATGTTCCTTTGACTTGCGGTATTCAAGTCATCTTGATCATGAAGACTTATGCTTTGACATCTTAAGCAAACATCTCTAAGGAGATGTGGACCCGGGATGATTGGGTATAAGTCGAAGTGATCGAAGGTGTTTGAATAGCCTATAAAGGATTCACCACTCCTTGCGAGGAGATGTATACCCATGGCCTCTCGTCGGATTGTTACTAAAGTCTTTGGCCAAAGCATTACATGTTTAGAGTAAGGTACTCTTGATACATGTGGAGTAACTAGAATCCGTAGGGACGAGGAAATGATACTTGGGCTAGGTGTGGCGTAGTCGACCTAGTGGGGATGACACAATAGACCATGTCTGAACCAAGTGGGTATAAGATGAGTGAAGGGAATGGGGCACGATTCATTCAAGCTCTTGAAGGGTTTGAGAAATAGTTCTGGATCAAGTTGATCTTTTGGTTAATTGGGGATCATGATGTACTACTAGGTGCCACTCATGATCGTTCTATAATTAATGGTTAATTATAGGCGGCCAACATAAACCGAGAACCTATTTGGTCACACGCTGCAACGAGTGTAATCCAAAGGATTTAAAGCGAGCTTGAGAATGGGATTCTCGGAGAGAAACTATGTTTGGTTGGACCAAACATAAGCGAGCATGAAATTGTTTGATCGCAATGGAAGCGTGGATGGGCCGTGTCTTATGAAGACATAATGGATGGACCAAAATGGTTTGGTCCTAATCCAATGGATGAGAATAAACCAAAGGGTTTGGTTTATATTAAACGAATGAACCAAAGGTTGGTTCGGTTCGTTTTAACTTAAAATAAACCATCATGGTTTGGTTTATTTTAACTTATCTTAATGGAGCGGGTTAACGGGCTTTATGGATATGATCCATTAACCACTAAGAGAATTAGTTCTCTATAAAAATAGGGATTAAACCTAACCCTAAACCTAATCAAACTTGGCGCCCAACCCCTCCCTCTCCTATGTTGGCGCCCAACTCCAAGCTGCCGCCCAGGTCCCAAGGTCCTCAACAAGGTTGCTTCCTTCCTCCTCTGCTGCGGAATTAGGTTTGGCATCAAGGTGAGCACTTTGCTTCCTTGGTTTTGGCCGGCGCCTACTCCTCCACCAAGCTGTCCAGTTTTCTGGACAGCTTCTTCTCCTCTCGTCGGAGCGTCGTTTGGACGACGGTTAGTGCTCCGACAGCGGCTAACATACCGGGGATTTGATCTCCGGTAATCCTCTGAGGTGGAGGACGAAGGATTCGTCAATCGGTTGACGAATACCTCTACGGAGAAGCAAGTCTTGAGGACTTGTTTTTAGGTCCGAATTTGGATTCGGATCGTGATCATCTCTCGATCACGTCGTCTTCAACACGAGGCTAGTAACCAGTACGAAGACGAAGCTCGTGACTTAGCGAAGTCATCCCGAGGAGCTCGGCGTGGATACGGATAGAGACGATTCTTACGAGGATCGTTCCGGTTGATGCCGTTCCCGCTACACGTCATACGGAAGGTATAACGTAGTTTAATTTCCTTTTATTGCAATTTTAATTTACGGTTATGTCTACACTTTTTGTAATAGCATGCGTGTGTTGTGTGTGTTGTAATAAATAGGAGTATTTATTATTTTTATTGCTTCCGCTGTGCTCATGTTTACGAAACATGATCGAACACACACACGCCGCGGTGCCGGAAACCCAACAGTGGTATCAGAGCCCAGGTTGTGTTTCGACATAATCGTAAAATTGGTTTTGCGATAGTCATAATGTATTTCTGGAAGTTTTCTAAATTTTGGAAATTTAGAAGTATTTATGGAAATTTTTCAATTTTGGAAAGTCTAAAAGTATTTATGGAAATCTTCCACTTTTGGAAAGTTGGAAGTATTTATGGAAATTTATATTTTCCATAAATAAAATATTTGATTAGATTCTGGAAATTTGTTTCCTAATTTAATCATGATTTGATTTGGAAATCAAATCTTAAAATATTTTAATTTCCATAAGTAGTTTTAAAGATTTAGGAAATTGGTTTCCTAAATAGATTTTCCTTAATCAAATAATTCCATGAATAAAATATGTGATTAGATTTGGAAATTTGTTTCCTAATTTAATTATGATTTGATTTGAAGAATCAAATCTTAAACATATTTTATTTCCATAAATAGTTATGACATATAAGGAAATATAAACATGACATAATTGTATGCCATGTAATTGCATTAGATGCATAACATTATGCCATGCGTGTCGTGACATGTAGATGTATGTCATGTATGCCATGCCATGTAGATAATAGTTATTTGCATGCAAAGAGGATGAGACATAAAAACCCTTAATCAATATTAAAGCCTACACCTTCCATTAATATGGTTAGAACCGCAGTTCCGCTTTCTTGTTTGGGTTGTTGACTTTCCAAGCCCTACTCGAACTCAACATGTTCAAACCATGGAATAGTTTAATACTAATATGGTAAGAGTCAGAGGTCAATCGTTAGCTTTGGTTGTTGGACTCTCTCCAAGCTGGGCTAATTGGTTGAATGCGCTCTAACCATATTAAAACTATTTCCCGATTAATGGGTTGGCTTTAACCTGGAGCATCGGCTTGTTGGACTCTCTCCAAGGTCGATGTAAAGGGAGGTGAAGTTGGGTGCTATGCATATGATGCATACTTGTTAATGTGTTAACAACCCGATGTATGTGTGAACATTCAATTAGTTGATAGCACATTGTGATAATTGCATATACGTGATATGCAATCGGTATAGTTGATACCTACCATCGTAGTTATGAATGGCTTGTTGGACTCTCTCCAAGGTTGTTCATAACTATGATGGATATCAGCCCATTCGGAGATGGACCTACGATCTCCCGAAGTGATGTTGGGGTTTTTGAAATTCGAAAAATGAATGGGATTTATAAATGTATATTGATGCATTTTAAAATCATCTTTCTCATATATGCTCGTTTTGTATTTCTAGGTCAATAAATTGATCATGACGTCTTTGAATTTGCGCACTATTTTGGATTCGAACAAACTGACTGGGCCTAACTTCCTGGACTGGCTTAGAAACCTGAGAATTGTTCTCAAGGCGAAAAGCTTGCATATGTCCTCAAGAGCCTCTTCCCGATCCCTCTAAGGACGATGCAACCTGCATCAAATGTTGGTCTACATGTGGCGATTGGCGAGTTGCATCATGCTAGCGGCGATGGTACCTGAGCTGCAGAAGCAGCATGAGCATATGGATGCTAACACTATGGTCTTCCATCTTCATGAGTTGTTCGATGAGCAAGCGAGATCCGAAAGGTTCGAGGTCTCTAGGCTCCTCTTCACCACGAAGATGCAAGAAGGTTCGCCTCAGAGTGCAGCTTTGTGCTAAAGATGAACGGGTACATCGAGCGGCTAGCTACCCTCGGTTTTGTGATGGATCATGAGTTAAGTATTGACTTAATTCGCATTGTTTGCCCAAGAGTTTCGCAATTTGTGATGAACTATCGGATGAACAAATTGAATCCACCATTCCCGAGCTCCTCAATATGTCAAGATGTGGAGCCTTCGTGAAGCATGAGGAGAAGGCGGTTCTCATAGTTGATTCTCAAAGAAAGGTTCTAAGAGGAAGGCAAAAGAAATGTAAGAAAGGAAAGAAAAAGGCAAAGAAGGCGGAACTAAAGAAAAGGGCACTTGCCATCACATGGCAAGGAAGGCCATCAAGAAACTGCAAGATTTATCTTGAGTCCATGAAGAAGAAGAAGGCATCCGATGCCCCATCCTCTTCAGGTATCTTCGTTATTGATTGTCATTCTATTTCCTTAGACACTTGGGTATTGGATACTGGGTGTAGCTCACATATATGTAATGACATACAGGGCTAAGGAATAGAAGAAGACTTGTCGAGGGGAGTCAAATTTATGAGTTGGCAATGGAGCAAAGGTCTGCGTCGCCATCTGGAACTTATTTGTCAAGCTCCCTAGTGGACTAGTCTTGGAATCGACAATTGCTATTATGTTCCTTCTCTAATAAAGAACATTGTTTCTATTTCGCTTAAATAGAAATGGTTTCCATTTAACGCTTAGTAACAATTGTTGTTATATAACTTTGAATGGCGACTTTATGGAACCGAACTTTGAGTAATGGCATTTATACGTTGGACGATTCAGTGACATTTTCAATATCGGGAGCAACACGCTGCTCGAAAGGATAATCACATAGACTCTATATGTGGCATTGTCGTTTTGGCCATATAAGCAAGAAACGCATGTCCGAATTACACCGATGTGGAATTCTGGAATCGTTTGAATTGGATTCATACGATACATGCGAATCATGCTTAAAAGGCAAGATGACTAAGTTACCTTTTACGGGAAAAGGTGAACGAGTGGGAGAGTTACTAGGTCTAGTACATACTGATGTATGTGGACCTATGTCAACTCAAGCATTAGGAGGCTATAGCTACTTCATTACCTTCACCGATGATCACTCACGGTTTGGGTATGTGTTCTTGATGAAACACAAGTCCAAGCCTTTGAAAGGTTCAAAGAATTCAGAAATGAAGTAGAGAAACAACATGACAAGAGTATTAAAATACTTCGATCGGATCGAGGTGGTGAATACTTAAGTCAAGAGTTTCTTGATTATCTAAGAGACAATGGCATATTGTCTCAATGGACTCCGCCCTATACACCACAAAGATAATGGTGTATCCGAGAGGCGAATCGACCTTGTTGGACATGGTCGTCAATGATGAATCATGCAACTCTTCCCAAGTCCTTTGGGGTTATGCACTTCGCATACCGCTTACTTGTTAAATGTAATGCCTACCAAGGTAGTCTCAACTACTCCATATGAGATATGGAATGGTAAGAAACCTCATGTATCTTACTTGAAGATATGGGGTTGTCCCGCTATGTGAAGCTTGATCAGACGTGCATAAACTGGATGCTAAGTCTGATAAATGTCTATTTATTGGATACCCTAAGGAAACAAGGGGTTACCAATTCTATCATCCTGTGGAACAAAAGGTGTTTGTTTCAAGGCATGCTGTGATTCTAGAGAAAGAGTTTCTCTTGCAAGAAAACAGTGGGAGTGTCGTCGAGCTTGAGGAGGCTCGAGAGACTCAAATAGACATTGATGAGATACTGGTGAAGCACAATGAGACAACTCATAGTGATGAGCAATCTACCGACCTATTGTAACACCACATCTTCGTAGATCTGGTAGAACACGCAACATTCCTGAGAGATATGGATTTCTCGTAAGTGAATCGAACGACGTGTTACTCATTGATGATGAGGAGCCTACCAGTTATGAAGAAGTGCTGACAAGTTCAGAAAGGGATAAGTGGCTTGGTGCCATGAAGTCGGAAATGGATTCCATGTACGAAAACCAAGTTTGGAACTTGGTTGACCCACCTGAAGGCATAAAGCCTATAGGGTGCAAGTGGGTTTTCAAGAAGAAAAACCGACATGGATGGTAATGTGATTACCTATAAGGCTAGATTGGTGGCGAAAGGATATCGTCAAAAGCAAGGTGTTGATTATGACGAAACCTATTCGCCTGTAGCTATGCTTAAATCCATTCGGATGCTCCCGCCATAGACTCATTATGATTATGAGATATGGCGGATGGATGTGAAAATGCTTTCCTTAATGGAAACTTGCTCGAGGACGGTATATGATACACCGAGGGTTTCACATCGCTGATAAAACCAAGGTATGCAAATTGCGACGATCCATTTATGGATGCAAGCATCCAGAGTGGAATATCCGCTTTGATGAGACGATCAAAAAGTTTGATTTCACAAAATCCGCATTTAACCTTGTGTGTACAAGAAGGTTAGTGGGAGTGCAAATGTGTTCCTAGTATTGTATGTCGATGACATATTACTTATAGGAAACGATGTGTCAATCTTACACCGGCTTAAGGTTTGGTTATCCAAGACATTCTCCATGAAAGACTGGGAGAAGCAACCTACATCCTGGGATTAAGATCTATAGAGATAGATCAAACGTTGCTTGGTCTTTCGCAGCCTCATATATATAGACCGAAAAGCAAAGAGGTTTAGCATGTCAATCCAAGAAAGGTTATCCGCCATCGTGCATGGGGTACACCTTTCAAGTCTATGTGTCCGCGCACGTAAGACGAGAGGATTTGCATGAGTAAGATTCCCTATGCATCCGCAATAGGATCTATCATGTATGCTATGTTATGTACGAGGCCCGATGTATCGTATGCTCTGAGTGTCACGAGCAGATACCAGTCTGATCCAGGAATGGATCATTGGGCGGCTGTTAAGACGATCCTTAAGTACTTGAGAAGAACTAAGGATGTGTTCCTAATATATGGAGAAGGGGATATGGTGATACGCGGGTATACAGATGCCTTCCGCATGCATAAGGATGATTCTGTGTCCACCGATATGTTCACCTTGAATGGGGCGCAGTGAGTTGGAAAGGTTCCAAACAAGAGATCAGAGCGGATTCTACCAATCGAGGCGTAATATATACTTGAAGCCAAAGGAAGCGGTTTGGATCAAGAAGTTCGTTCATGAACTTGGTGTGATTCCGGCCATTGTTGAAGCAATACCGGTCTACTGCGACAACAATGGAGCAATTGCACAGGCAAAAGAGCCAAGGTCTCATCAGTAGGAATGAAATACAAATCGAGAAAATTCCCACTGAAAGGAACTTAGCGGATCCTTTGACTAAAGCACTACCTCAAAGTAAGTTTGAGGGTCATGTTGGTGCTTATGGTATTGGATACCGTAGCGATTGGCATTAGGCCAAGTGGGAGTCTGTTAGTAATATATGAGAGATGTCCTAAGGCAATCGCCTTATGTATGAACCATTTATATGATAAATGAAGATTCACTATTTGAGTATACATGTTTAATGTATTTGATTGGATCTTAAACTCATTTATCAATGTCCACGATACGATCTACACAACATGAGAGAATTTGTGATTGGATCACAACTAGTGAGTATCTCTACATGTGTAATTGTGATGTATCGAAATTATCCCTAGTCGATGAATTGATGGATTTGGACACCATCAATTCTGTCGAGACTAGCACGAGGAATACTCCTTGGTGTATCCAAGCAGCTGATTCTCACTGGCTGGAGACATTGTGATGTCCGGAGTTGATCATGGATGCTAGTTATGGTAACTAGTTCATTGGAGTGACCAGCCGTAAGACTTCATATGGTTCTCTGCATATATAGATATGTCAATGAAGTTCTTACTGTGGCTTAAGTGCGATGTTCCTTTGACTTGCGGTATTCAAGTCATCTTGATCATGGAGACTTATGCTTTGACATCTTAAGCAAGCATCTCTAAGGAGATGTGGACCCGGGATGATTGGGTATAAGTCGAAGTGATCGAAGGTGTTTGAATAGCCTATAAAGGATTCACCACTCCTTGCGAGGAGATGTATACCCATGGCCTCTCGCCGGATTGTTACTAAAGTCTTTGGCCAAAGCATTACATGTTTAGAGTAAGGTACTCTTCGATACATGTGGAGTAACTAGAACTGTGAGGACGAGGAAATGATACTGGGCTAGGTGTGACGAGTGTCACTTAGTGGGATCGACACAATAGACCATGTCCCAACCAAGTGGGTATAAGATGAGTGAAGGGAATGGGGCACGATTCATTCAAGCATCAAGGGTTTCAGAAATAGTTCTGGATCAACCGTTGATCTTTTCGGTTAATTGGGGATCATGATGTACTACTAGGTGCCACTCATGATCGCTCTATAATTAATGGTTAATTATAGACGGCCAACATAAACCGAGAACCTATTTGGTCACACGCACAACGAGTGTAATCCAAAGGATTTAAAACGAGCTTGAGAATGGGATTCTCATCGAGAGAAACTATGTTTGGTTGACCAAACATAAAGCGAGCATGAAATTGTTTCAGTCGCAATGGAAGCGTGGATGGGCCGTGTCTTATGAAGACATAATGGATGGACCAAAATGGTTTGGTCCTAATCCAATGGATGAGAATAAACCAAAGGGTTTGGTTTATATTAAACGAATGAACCAAAGGTTGGTTCGTTCGTTTAACTTAAAATAAACCATCATGGTTTGGTTTATTTTAACTTATCTTAATGGAGCGGTTAACGGGCTTTATGGATATGATCCATTAACCACTTAAGAGAATTAGTTCTCTATAAAATAGGATTAAACCCTAACCTAAACCTAATCAAACTTGGCCGCCAACCCTCCCTCTCCTATTCGGCGCCTAACTCCAAGCTGCCGCCGCCAGCCCAAAGGTCCTCCAACCGCGCCCGAAGGTTGCTTCCTTCCTCGCCGCCGAGCTGCTGCGGAAGAGTTCCGGTCATCCTCCTTAGGTTTGGCATCAAGGTGAGCACTTTGCTTCCTTGGTTTTGGCCGGCGCCTACTCCTCCACCAAGCTGTCCAGTTTTCTGACAGCTTCTTCTCTCCGCCGGAGCGCGCTTGACGACGGTTAGTGCTCCGACAGCGGCTAACATACCGGGGATTTGATCTCCGGTAATCCTCTGAGGTGGAGGATGAAGGATTCGTCAATCGGTTGACGAATACCTCTCCGGAGAAGCAAGTCTTGAGGACTTGTTTTTAGGTCCGAATTTGGATTCGGACCGTGATCATCTCTCGATCACGTCGTCTTCAACACGAGGCTAGTAACCCGTACGAAGACAAAGCTCGTGGCTTGGTGAAGTCATCCCGAGGAGCTCGGCGTGGATACGGATAGAGACGATTCTTACGAGAATCGTTCCGGTTGATGCCGTTCCCGCTACACGTCATACGGAAGGTATAACGTAGTTTAATTTCCTTTTATTGCAATTTTAATTTACGGTTATGTCTACACTTGTTGTAATAGCATGCGTGTGTTGTGTGTGTTGTAATAAATAGGAGTATTTATTATTTTTATTGCTTCCGCTGTGCTCATGTTTACGAAACATGATCGAACACACACACGCCGCGGTGCCGGAAACCCAACAAGGTCTATAGCTCACAGATGGTATAGCCTTTGGGTTCATCTGGTTGAACCGATTCTTATCCGTTCCGTCTGTCTCTAGGCTTATCTGGCCAACCGATTCTTATCCGTCCCGTCTACCTCTAGGCTTATCTAGCCAAACCGATTCTTATCCGTCCTGTCTGCCTCTAGGCTTATCTAGCCGAACTGATTCTGGCTTATTTTCCAACGAAGTACCTCTTCTCTTTGCCATGTCGATTACCTTCATTAACTTTCCCGTACCAATTATTTCAGGCTTTGCGCCCGAATCGTTCCTCTTTTTTTTTTTCCACTGAACCCTCTAATTGGTTCGGGTAACACCTTGCCTGTGAGCTCTCTTATCTAGTTCATAGAGAAGAGGTAACGGCGGTATCATTAAAAATACTAAAATATCATCTATGTATTTACATGTAAACTTGTTAGTTCCCTTAAAGATTTCATCCATTTTTCTTTGAAAAAATAAGGAGGGGGGGTGGGGGGGGGGGGGGATTTTATTCCGAAAGATATGACCAACCATTCGAAATGTCCTTCGGGGCATGTGAAGGTGGTCCATTCTAAGGATTCTGAGTGCATTTTTACTTGCCAAAATTCAAATTTCATGTCAATTTTTGAATATCATTCTGATTGTTGTATATTATTTATTAGTTATTCTTTGTTAGGAATCTTTTATCCATTATCGTGGCAATTGTCGTTTAATCTTTTATAATTAAATATCATTTTAGATTCTCCTCTTCGTTGTTGAGATCCTTTATTTACTATAAATACTAGGCTCCTATGTCTAGACATTGATCTTCTGATAAGGTTTAGTTCACCTAGCTATTTAATATAAATCCTACATTCTTCTGCCTCCCAATTTGTGTATTTTAGTTCTGGGGATTTGATTGACCAAGGCAACATTAATTGGGTGCAAAAATAAAGACCTTATAGAAATACAGTATGATGTATCAGATATATCATCTATATATTCTATAATCTCGGTATTAGACGCTGAGGAAATAACAACGAATGAATCCGACTATACTCTAGTCAATTCATTCCTAGACAATAATAAAGAGTCCATAATAGAAAAATATGGAGTCCCTCCTAGAGATATGTTCAGTGATCTAAATCAATTAGACACATAATACCTACACTACCCAGAAATCAATTATATGTGTAGATAAATACAATATCATATCGGTAGCTCCGATCATGAGTGGGATTTAAGAACAGGATCCAACCATATCACATGCTCTGTATGTGGATTTTATATAGGAGAAGGATATCCTGAGCGCCATCGATTCGGTGCCAACATGCATGTGAGAGGGTTGTGCACAGTGATTTCACTATGCACGAATGAAATCCTTTGTGCAAGGGGGGCATGCACAGGAAGCGGATTGGATGGTGCGTTGGAGAAAAAAATTTTATATATATATATATATATATATATATATATATAACTGGCAGACGTACCAATCTATGCTCATGCTGCAGCTTCAAATTAGAACATTTGTGTTTTCTTTTGTTCTTCTTTTCTTGCATTGATCAAGTCAATTCAAAAAATATTTTGCATTTTAAACGACTTGAGGTTAAGGATGCTGGTTAGACAATGCAGGTGTGCCATTAAAGACGGAAAGGGCCTACAGCATCAAACGATTTTTTTAAAGTATATATTCCCAGTTCTTGAAAACCTTGATGGAGATAGATTTAATACTAGATGCTCAAACTCAACGCCGGTGGGATCTGTATTGTATTGACCATTGTTTATAGTTCATGGTTTGGGCTTCATTACTGACGTGTTAGCGACCACAATATATACTTTTAATTACTAGTGTTATATATTTTATGCAGTTTTCAGTTTGATGAGTTGACCGTAACCATGTTCTTCACCCTTGTCGTTTGTGCCTACCACTCCTCTCCGCCTAAACTCTTTGCACATAAACTAAATCCCAATAATTCACAGCGACTTCAAGAGACGGTTAAGGCATAGTTGCAATTTGCATTGTTCGTCACATGGCATTGTGCATGCCAATTATATTACAGCATCCAACCCTACAAAATTGGTGCAGATGTTGCGGGGTTGGAACGAAGACTGAGCTTGACCAGATGCTTTCTTGGCAGCTATAACATGGCAACCATGTAGATCAGATTAATTAAGTCACAACCCCATCATTCTCATGGAAGCCAGCCGTGTCCTATTCTTGTACTGTTGACATTTGGAGGGACATCCACAGCAAAGAAAGATCTTATTGATGCTTGCACAGATGGCAGAATGAAGCTTCAAGTAGAAAGGTGCATCAGATAATGTTTCTCACTAGCAATCTGTTGAAACGCAGCACTCTGAATTATTTGTTTACTAAGTTGTGAAATTGTATTCAAATCATTAGGTAGGCAATGATTAATCTATTGTGCCTGCTCATTTCTTCTACGTACAATGCTCACAAATCAATTACACAATGTCTTCGTGTAGGTCTTACAACCAAAAGGGCTTGTGTGTTATGTTGTATAATTCTACCAAGCCTAGAATCTGATTCAGAGGTTGGTAGAATGTGACCTGTTCTCACCTAAATATTGAAAATGTAAAAGCAACTAGTAATTTGCTTCCTAGCTATCAGTCTTTGGAGTCATTTGCTTCGAGATAGTAAAGTAGGAATTCAAATTCAGCAGATATATAAATACTAGATGAACAAGTGAAACAGGGTGGACCGATATATGCAACTAGTAATCACCAACAATAGAGGGTGTGTTTCATATGCATGAACATATGAACTTCTAAAGCTAAAATTCCCACTGGGATCTCATCTTAATGTTTGGACGCATCACTCTACTTAATCCATCTTCTACTTTAAGAGAGGAGATACTTTTAAGAGGGAAAGTTTCATATCCACCTCTATCAAATATCATACTTATAATTTAATTAAAAAAATTAATTAAGTGGGTCGTATGGATGAGGCCTAGTCGAGATAGGCTAATTTAATGGACAAGGTGAATCAAAGGATCGAATGAGATTGCTTGCTTCGACCAACCATGCTAAGGATATTGTGTAGATTGACAAAATTGATTATGTTGAGAAAATGATGCATATTAGACACTCATAAAAAGATTAGATGAGCCATATAAATCTAATTGATTAAAAAAATTAGACAAACAAAAAGGAATTCTACAAGTTATCATTCTATTATTGAAACCAAAGGAGTAGAATGGATCATTCTCTTCTAGTCCTTTCCAATTTGAATCTCTTTTATGACTCTATTTCATTCTATTTATCCATACCAAACATAAGCTTAAACATTGTAATATGATTGCTTTTTGTTAACAAACCCACTAAAAAAATTTAAGGCAAAGAAGGGAAATTGTAGAATGGTAACTAATAATGAGTACCTAAATTAGAAAAGTAGCAATAAGTTGCCTATTCAATGGTGATAGTCAAACTAGGAGATCATAACAAATTGTATTGTTATTGGCCAAAATAACTAAGACCTATCTATAAACCAATTGTTAAAAAAAATATTGAATATTGTCCATCATTTGGTGTAATACAAAATTTAGAGATATATTGATAACACAACCACCAATGCTAGCTCTGACCTCGATTGAGAAAGTTAGCTATATATAGTAGACAAAGGCTAGAGAAGTGTGATATGGAGTTCATTTGAATCGATTGAACTAAATAGGGATCACCAAGAGTGGAATGAGTTTAGCTAAGGTGGTCATGACTTAGCTAAGGTGTAAATGATCGGGTTGAAATCAGGATCAAATTTAGGTTGGACTTTAGATATACCCAATAAGAGGAAGTGATATCTTGATGAGTGTTTAGGATTGATTTGCTAAGGTAGGTATGGGTAGGGATTGCAAATAAGTTATCGTCAAATATTTTCTTGGAGCATTGGAGGTCAGTGGAAGTGCCCTTCCACTTGCCTATGACCCTTTTTATTTGATACTACAATAATATAGCTAAGTGGTGAGAGTGTCGAGTTGGAGAGAAGGAGATGACTAGGGAAGTAGGTAGAGTGCTGAGTCGGAAAGGAAGCTGCTCGGGAAGTAGGAAGAGTGCTGAGTCGGAGGTGTCCTAAGGCAATCGCCTTATGGTTGTACCATTTATTGGATAAATGAAGATTCACTATTTGAGTATACATGTTTTGATGTATTTGATTGGATCTTAAACTCATTTACTGAATATCTGCAATACGATTCACAATATAAGAGAATTTGTAATTGGATCACAACTAGTGAGTATCTCTACATATGTAAGTGTGATGTATTAGAATTATCCCTAGCCGATGAATTGATGTATTCAGATACCATCAATTCTGTTGAGACTAGCATAAGTTATACTCTTTGGTTTATCCAAACAGCTGTTTCTCATTGGCTAGAGACATTGGGATGTCCAGAGTTAACCGTAGATGCTAATTATGGTAACTAGTTCATTGGAGTGACTAGCTGTAAGACTTCATATGGTTCTCTACATATATGGATATGTCAATGAAGTTCTTACTGCAACTTAAGTGTGATGTTCTTTCGACTTGCGGTATTTAAGTCATCTTGGTTATGAAGACTAATGCTTTGACATCTTAAGCAAGCATCTCCAAGGAGATGTGGACCCGGAATAATTGGGTATAAGTCGAAGTGACCGAAGGTGTTTGAATAGCCTACAGAGGATTCACCACTCGCTGCGAGGAGATGTATACCATATGACCTATCGTCGGATTGTTACTAAAGTCTTTGGCCAAAGCATTATATATTTGGAGTATGGTACTCTTGGATACATGTGCAGTAACTAAAATCCGTAGGATGAGGAAGTAATACTTGGGCTAGGTGTAGCATAGTCAGCCTAGTAGGGACTGACACAATAGACCATGTCCTGAACTAAGTGGGTATAATATGAGTGAAGGGAATGGGGCACGACTCACTGTAGCTGCTGAAAGGTTTCAGAAGTTGTTCTGGGATCAACCGTTGATTTTTCGATTAATTGGAGATCATGATGTACTATTAGGTATCACACATAATCGTTCTATAATTAATAGTTAATTATAGAGGGCTAACATAAATCGGGAACCTATTTAGTCACACACACTATGAGTGTTATCCGAAGAATTTAAAATGAGTTTGAGAATGAGATTCTCAGATCGAGAGAGACTTAGTTTGGTTGGACCAAACATGGAGCGAGCATGAAATTATTTCAGTCACATCGGAAGCATGGATGAGTCGAGTCTTATGAAGACCTGATGGATGAACCAAATCAGTTTGATTCTAATCTAATGGTGGAAAATAAACCAAAGTGGTTTGATTTGTTTTAAACGAATGAACCAAAATTGGTTCGGTTCATTTTAACTTAAAATAGACCAATACAGTTTGGTTTATTTTAACTTAAGTTATTGAAGCGGGTTAACGGGTTTTTGGTTATGAACCAATAACTGCTAGGAGAAGGTTTCTTGATGGTCAAGAAACACGCTCTCTATAAGATAGAAGGGGTTAAGGGTTTTTCACGGATAACTTTGAGAGTTGGAAACCCTAGCTGCCCAACCTCTTCTCCTTGCTCCTTGCCGCCCAACCCCTTAGTGCCACCCAAGCTTGTTGTGCCGCCGCCTCCTCCTTGCTGTTGGCCAACCACCAGCCGCTGACAATCCTTCGGCCATCCTCAACCGCTGCCCAACCTCCCTTGGCCGCCGGTGACCAAGGAGCAACACACCAACTTTTTTGGCTGGCCATCTCCTCCACCAAAACAAGTTGTCCAGTTTTGGACAGCTTGTTGTCCTCTTCGTGGAGAGATCGTTTGGTCGACACTTTGTGCTCTGATAATGACCTATTTGCCGGGGATTGGATCTCCATCAATCCTCATAGGTGGAGGGTTGAGGTATCGTCAATTAGTTGACGAAAACCACTTTCGAGAAGCGAGTTTATGAAACTCATTTTTTGATTTGAATTGGATTCGAATTGTGATCGTCTCTCGGATCACAACGTCTTTGACACGAGGCTAGTAACTCTCGCGAAGACGAGGCTCGTAGCTTGGTGAAGTTATCTCGATAATACTCGGCATGAATACGGATAGAGGCGACACTAGCGAGGGTCGCTTCAGTTGATGTCATTTTCGCTTCACATAATTCGTCAAGTATACCTAATATAAGTTTTCTTTTATTGCAAAATTTGAAATAACGATTATATCTACACTTGTTGTATCTTTGCATGAGTGTGGTGTGTGTGTTGTAATAAATTAGTCTATTGCTTATTTTTGCTTCCGCTGTGTGCATGTTTATAAAACGTGTTCGAACACACACCCGTCATTCGGAGAATCCCAACGATTGGGTATCGAGCCATTGTATTCCTACATAATCATAAAATTATTTTGCGATAGTCATAATTGTATTTTTGGAAATTTTCTACATTTGGAAGTTTAGAAATAATTATGGAAATTTTAATTAGTAAAGAAATTCAAATTGGAAATTTTCTAATGTGATTAGGAAATTTCAATTTAGGAAATTTGTTTCCTAAATTAAATTTAAATTTCCTTAATTAATATTTTCCATAAATAAAATATGTGATTAGATTTGAAAATTTGTTTCCTAATTTAATCAAGATTTGATTTGAGAAATCAAATCTCAAATATATTTTATTTTCCAAAATTAGTTATGACAAATAAGGAAACTAATTTGTACATGTCATAATTGTATGTCATGTAATTGCATTAGATGCATATCATTATGCCATGCGTGTCGTGACATATAGATGCATTAGTTGCACATATGTATGTCATGCATGTCATGCCATATAGATAATAGTTATTTGTATGAAAAGAGGATGATACCTTAAAACCCTTACACAATATTAAAGCCTACATCTTTTATTAATATGGTCAGTGTTGGTGCAGTAGGAACCTAAGTCAAACCTGAGTTTTGATTATAGCAAACGAAACAAAGTTAAGCTCATATTGTTATCTTACGAGCTAAATTGAGTGTGCAGAAAAGTGCTAACGCTGGAGCTGAAGGCTAATGATACCGGGAGGACTTCGGAGGGAGCCAAAGACCTCAGGTGGAGACTAGAAGCAAGGCTTCAAAGGTAAATGTTGAGGCAAGCTCGAGTGAGTAAAGTGAAGTGAGGTCGTGTCCTTCATATGGGGACGTCCTTAGGCGACGATCCGACCAAGACTTCCCATGGAAGGTCTATGTCGAGATCGGACGACAAGTGGCCGTCGAATTCACTTATATTTCGAGCTAACTCTTTATTGTAGTAAAAAATTCTGGCCATCAGTTCAACCAGCCAGTCAACTGCTGGACATCAGTTCAACTGGCCAGTCAACTGCTGAGCCATCAATTCAACCGGCCAAGAAATCAGTTCAATCGCTAGTCAAGGATCAGCTTCGAGATGAGTCAAAACTCATCCCTTTCTTCAAGGGTGAGGTGGCCATTGATGTAGGATCTTGATGTGCTCGAGGAGGGGACTTCTAGGGCTATAAAAGAAGGTCCATTCCTCCCCATTTCATCATCAAAAATCTCTCCAAAAGCCTCCGCAATGCCGCGACTCTCCGACGACTCTACGATGACGAAGTGCTTCTACTCTGACGATCTAAGCTTGAGTTTTCATTTCTTTTTCGTCGGTATAAGTTTAATTTAGCTCGTCCCTTTCATATTATTGTATTACTCTTCTTGTCTTGGAGCTTTTTATCGTAACGAGAAGAGGGGGAGTGTCCCTCTACCTTGAGTCTTGGCTTTCTCTTGTACTCGCTTACTTTTACCTCCAACGAGGAGGAGTATTTTAGTGATTTGCCCTCCGTACACGGTCTAGGACTATTAGGGCCTTGGATTAGCAGCCGAAGGCTATGAACCAAGTAAAAACAAAGATTTGCCTTATTTATTTTCCGCTGTGCACTCATGTTTTAATTGTATGAAAAGAAAAATTGTTTTGCGCTATTCACCTCCTCTATAACGCTCAAATCGATCCAACAATTGATATCAGAGCCGGGGGTGCTAAGATTTGGTGAAACCACCAATCTAGATTTTTACAGAATTTTTTTCTTTTTTATTTCTGTTTATTTTGAATTTTTTTTCTCTCTTTCATTCGTTTAGTTTTTTTTTCTCCCGCACTACTAATCCAGGACGCGAGTCTTGGGACATTTCGATCGTTTGTGTCGTTGTTAGTTTTTTTTTTTTGCTTCATTCTCTTGTTTTTTGTATCAATGGCCCATCTCGAGGGTTTTAGCATCGTCTGACCTCCGTTTTACAATGGAGATGACTTCTGTTATTGGAAGGGTCAGATGGAGTGCTTCCTTAAGACCCAAATTGAGATGTGGATCATAATCCAAACGGGATTCACACTTCCGACTAACGAAGTGGGTGAATCTTTGGATTATGACCAATGAACCAATGCTACAAAAAGACAAGTCGAAGTCGATGGCAAGGCGACTCAAATCCTCCAATGTGACTTGT
This sequence comes from Wurfbainia villosa, assembly GCA_025175895.1. Classification (NCBI taxonomy): domain Eukaryota; kingdom Viridiplantae; phylum Streptophyta; class Magnoliopsida; order Zingiberales; family Zingiberaceae; genus Wurfbainia; species Wurfbainia villosa. The sequence goes on from CM045991.1 coordinate 107,540,763, forward strand.
CCAAGGAGGAGCTTAATTGCGTCGGTCCCTTCATCAGCGCAAAGGATCTATGGACAAAACTAGTGGAGCTACACGAAGGGATTGATGAAGCCAAGGTATGTAAGCACAATCTCTTGTTCAATAAGTTATATAATCTAAAAATACAAGAACACGAGACGACAATGCAACTTCATGCTCGAATTCAAGATATCGTCAACAACGTACATGCAATCGGACAAAGGGTCGAAAATCGCGACCTTATTAGGTATGTACTAAACTCATTTCCTAGGACTACCTTGTGGGCATCCATGGTCGATGCCTACAAGGTCTCCAAGGATCTTTCAAAACTTAGATTAGATGAGTTATTTTCAGATTTTGAACTCCATGAATAGTCTAACTCGGAACCCGAGAAGGGTATATCACTTTTTATAGGTTCGAAGAAGAAAGACTACCTTGTGGGCATCCATGGTCGATGCCTACAAGGTCCCCAAGGATCTTTCAAAACTTATATTAGATGAGTTGTTTTCGAATTTTGAACTCCATGAACAGTCTAACTCGGAACCCGAGAAGGGTATATCACTTTTTGCAGGTTCGAAGAAGAAAACCGCGAGCAAGCCACCCCCGAAGGAGGAAGAAGATGAATCTAATTCGGAGGTCGACCCAGAAATGGAGGCCAAACTAGCAACCTAGTTCGAAGGATGGTCAAGGGTCGAAAGCGAACCATCACTCGACCCAACGAGGGTAAGCCTAAAAGTTCTAATGTTAGGTGTTACGAATGCAACAGGTTTAGACATATCAAGTCCGAATGTCTGAAGCTCAAGAACAAAGCACCGAAACACAAAAAGGCACTCAAAGCTACGTTGGAAGAAGCGACTGAGGAAGAAGATGATGATCGCGTCTTCATGGCTAAACCAGTTGAATTGAAGACGGAGTCAGAATCGAAACATGAATATGAAACCGAAGACGAATTGGACTGCGAAGCTCTATTCAAGACAAGCCACGGATCCGCATCCGGTTCAAAAGATACCCTCAAGGTAAGTCGATCCCTTATTAGTACACTTTATAGTGCAATTAAATTCTTAACTAGAAAATTAGCTAAGTCTGAGTCCAAGGTCGAGACCCTGGTTAAGGAGGTTAAACTCCTCAAACACGAGGTCTCACTAACCTCTTTGACTAGTCGAGTTCGAGAGGAGGACTCAACTCGGGTTAAAAATCTCAAAGTTGAGAACTCACTCTTGAAGAGTCAAGTCGAAGATCTTAGGAACACATTGGAAAGGTTTACTTTGGGATCCAAAGGACTTGACCTCCTACTTGGATCGCAAAGGGCAGTGTACAACAAGGTCGGACTAGGGTTTAGCTCAAATATGACCAACAAGTTGTATATGTCGATTGTAAGTCGACATAAAAAATGTGTCCAAGCATGGGTCCCTGAGTCCGCTTTGATTTCAAACTTAGGATTGAACCAGTACTGGGTTCCCAAGGACCAAATCCACTATGTGGAGAGACCGAACCGATTCAGCTGTGGGGAGCGACAAAACTTGTTTATGCTTTAACTTAGAAATTGCATGCTTAGGTTCTTTATTTATTTTGATTTTTCTTTTTAGAATGGTTATATAGGACTATAACTCGTCAATACTTGGTAACATAGTATCAGGACGCGGCGAGATGATAGTACGCTAAGAAAGCGGAGTCTTGTGTATTCAGGCTAGATAAGGCGTATCTAATTCGGTGCACTTGACCGAGTGAAACTAGCTGAAACTATCTCGCCGTATCCTAGACTAGTTAGACCAGGAAGTGGTCTTAGGTGAGTCAAGTCTCTATTTTCTTGAAAATGGCTTTGTCTAAGGAAGTGGTCATCTTTCTGATCAAAGAAGGCCTCTGTGCCTCGCCACGACCTGGAAGCCATGATCTTGAAAAGGTGACTTGATGAACTTAAGGTCAAATCAAAATCTAACGCAAGGTTGACAAATGTTCAAATCATTAAATTTAAATCAAATAAAATTGGAAGTCATCTCACAAGAACATTTAAGGTTAACATGCTTGATCATGTAGATATGGGCGAGATGATTTAGGTTTAATAATTTACAACTAACCTTTAATAATTCCAATATCCGATCCAACTACCTTGCGTGTAAGATCAATGGATGTTGGACAGTGGTTGCTCCCGACACTTGATCGGGGATCAACTCAAGTTTTCAAAGCTTCAATTCAAACGACAAGGATCGGTAGCCTTCGGAAACAATGACAAGCTCAAAATCATCGGATCTGGTGATATTGAGCTCAACTCTAACTTTATGATTCAAAATGTCTTATTGGTAGAAAATTTTCATTATAATTTACTTAGTGTAAGCCAATTGTGTGATAATAACTATAAGGTCATATTTCTAGAAAATGAATGCATAATTAATACAAATGAAACTTCTAAAACAATTCTTAAGGGAACCAGAAATGACAATATTTATACTATTAATTTAAATAACTCCTCAATCAAGTGTCTTATGACACGACAAGAGGAATCTTGGTTGTGGCACCGATGACTCGGTCACTCGCACCCAAGACTCATCCATAAGATGAGTCAGAGTGACTTAGTCAGAGGTTTGCCTAACCTCAACAACTTGGATAATAAAATATGTAATGCTTGTCAATAAGGTAAACAATCTAGGACACAACATCAACTAACTAATCAAGAATGAACCAAAAGTGATCTTGAGCTCCTACACATGGATCTATTTGATTCACACGGAGCTAAGTCACTTAATGGGAGTCAATTCTTCTTAGTCATAATTGATGACTATTCTAGATTTACTTGAGTTAGGTTCATCAAACACAAAAGTGATACCCTAGATTAATTAATCAACCTATTCAAACTAATAGAAAATCAACAAAACCTTAAAATCAAAAGACTTAGGAGTGATCATGGTGGTGAATTCGAGAACCATAGGTTTACAGAATTCTGTAACCTAAATGGATACCACCATGAATTCTCATGCCCTAGAACTCCACAATAAATGACCTGGTAGAACGTAAAAATAGAACCCTACAAGAAGCCACTAGGACAATGTTAAACGAGTATAACCTACCCGATAAGTTTTGGGCGTAAGCCGTTAGTACAGTGTGTTATGTCCAAAATAGGATCCTTATGGTAAAGAGGCACCTTAAGACCTCGTAGGAGATTTATCATGATAAAATACCTAACATCAAGTACTTTAGGGTATTTGGGTGTAAGGTACATATCCTAAACACTAAGGATTACTTAGGAAAATTTACATCCAAAATCTCGATCGGAATCTTTCTAAGATACTCGACTACGAGTAGAGCTTATAGAGTATATAACCATGACACCCTTAGAGTTGAGGAGACTATCAATGTAGTGTTTGATTAAGGACACGAACCTACAAAACCCCCAACAACCCCAATTTGCGAGCCGATTCATACCAGACTCCACTCCGATCCGGAGATCAAGTCTAGTATTAATCCTAACCTAAGTCAACCAAGTCATTCTATCGACCAAGTGGTAGATGACTCTAACCAAACTAGAACTCAAATGAGTCATCCTATCGACATAGTGATAGATGACTCTAACCCAAATCAAACTAGGACTCAAATGAATCATCCTATCGACCAAGTGATAGGTGATCCAAGCCTAGGAGTTCGAACTAGAGCCTCATACCGAAACCTTAGTCAAATCTCCTTGATTTCCAAAATTGAACCCAAAACTATTGACCAAGCTCTTCTTGATCCCGATTGTATTATTGCAATGCAAGAAGAGCTAGCTCAGTTCACTAGAAACGAAGTATGGGAATTAGTACCACCACCTAAAGATAAAACAATCATTGGAACAAGGTGGGTGTTTAGAAATAAACTTGATGATAAAGGTGAAGTAGTTAGAAATAAAGCTAGATTAGTCGCCAAAGGTTTTAGTCAAGTCAAAGGATTAGATTACGATGAGACCTATGCCCCAGTACCTAGATTAGAGTCCATTCTAATGTTATTAGCATATGCTGCATATTGGGGATTTAAGTTGTTTCAAATGGATGTAAAGTCAGCATTTTATAATGGAGATGACTTCCGTTATTGGAAGCACCGTCCGACCTCCGTTTTACAATGGAGATCATAATCCAAACGGGATTCACACTTCTGACTAACGAAGTGGGTGAATCTTTGGATTATGACCAATGGACCAATGCTACAAAAAGGCAAGTCGAAGCCGACGCCAAGGTGACTCAAATCCTCCAATGCGGCTTGTCCAAGGAGGAGATTAATCGTGTCGGCCCCTTCATCAACGCAAAGGATCTCTGGAAAAAACTAGTAGAGCTACACGAAGGGACCGATGAAGCCAAGGTATGTAAGCGTGATCTCTTGTTCAATAGGTTATATAATCTAAAAATGTAGGAACACAAGACGGCGATGCAACTTCACGCTCGTGTTCAAGATATCGTCAACAACCTACACGCAATCGGATAAAAGGTCGAAAACTACGACCTTATCAAGTATGTACTAAACTCTTTTCCTAGGACTACCTTGTGGGCATCCATGGTTGATGCCTACAAGGTCTCCAAGGATCTTTCAAAACTTAGATTAGATGAGTTGTTTTTGGATTTCGAACTCCATGAATAGTCTAACTCGGAACTCGAGAAGGGTATAGCACTTTTTGCATGATCTAAAAAGAAAACTGCAAGCAAGCCACCCCCGAAGGAGGAAGAAGTGAGTCCGATTCGGAGGTCGACCCGAAAATGGAGGCCGAACTAGTCAACCTAGTTCGGAGGATGGTCAAGGGCCGAAAGCGAATCATCACTCATCCCAACGAAGGTAAGCCTAAAAGTTCTAATGTGAGGTATTACGAATGCAATAGGTTTGGACATATCAAGTCCGAATGTCCGAAGCTCAAGAGCAAAGCACCGAAACACAAGAAGACTCTCAACGCTACGTGGGAAGAAGCATCCGAGGAAGAAGACGACGATCACATCTTCATGGCTAAATCGGCTGAATCGGAGACGGAGTCAGAACCAGAGCATGAGTCTGAACCCGAAGATGAATCGGACTGGGAAGCTCTATTCAAGACAAGCTACGAATCCGCATCCGGTTCAAAAGATACACTCAAGGTGAGTCGATCTCTTATTAGTACTCTTTATAGTGCAATTAAATTCTTAACTAGGAAATTAGCTAAGTCCAAGTCCAAGGTCGAGACCCTGGTTGAGGAGGTTAAACTCCTCAAACACGAGGTCTCCCTAACCTCTTCGACTGATCAAGTTCGAGAGGAGGACTCAACTCAGGTTGAAAAGCTCGAAGTTGAGAACTCACTCTTGAAGAGTCAAGTCGAAGATCTTAGGAACACGTTGGAAAGGTTTACTTTGGGATCCAAGGGACTTGACCTCCTACTTTGATCACAAAGGGTCGTGTACAACAAGGCCGGACTTGGGTTTAGCTCAAATACGACCAACAAGTCGTATATGTCGATTGTAAGTCGATATAAAAAACGTGTCCAAGCATGGGTCCCTAAGACCGCTTTGATTTCAAACTTAGGATCGAACCATTAGTGGGTTCCCAAGGACCAAATCCACTATGTGGAGAGACCGAATCGATTCAACGGTCCAGGGGGAGCCAGTACAAAACTTGTTTGTGCTTTAACTTAGAAATTGCATGTTTAGGTTCTTTATTTATTTTGATTTTTTTTAGAATGGTTAGATAGGATTATAACTCGTCAATACTTGGTAATATAGTACCAGGATGCGGCGAGATGATAGTACGCTAGGAAAGCGGAGTCTTGTGTATTCGGGCTAGATAAGGCGTATCTAGTTCGATGCACTTGATCGAGTGGAACTAGCTGAAGCTACCTCGCCGTATCCTAGACTAGTTAGACCAGGAAGTGGTCTTAGGTGAGTCAAGTCTCTATTTTCTTGAAAATGGCTTTTTCTAAGGAAGTGGTCATTTTTTCGATCAAAGAAGGCCTCTGTGCCTCGCTATGACCTGGAAGCCATGATCTTGAAAAGGTGACTTGATGAACTTAAGATCAAATCTGAATCTAACGCAAGGTTGACAAGTGTTCAAATCATTAAATTTAAATCAAGTAAAATTGGAAGTCATCTCAGAAGAACATATAGGGTTAACATGCTTGATCATGTAGACATGGGTGAGATGATTTAGGTTTAATAATTTACAACCAACCTTTAATAATTCCAATATCCGATCCAACTACCTTGCATGTAGGATCAATGGATGTTGGAAAGTGGTTGCTCCTGACACATGACCGGGGATCAACTCAAGTTTTCGAAGCTTCGATTCAAACGACAAGGATCGGTAGCCTTCGGAAACAACGACAAGCTCAAAATCATCGGATCAGGTAATATTGAGCTCAACTCTAACTTTATTATTGAAAATGTCTTATTGGTAGAGAATTTCCAATATAATTTACTTAGTGTAAGCCAACTGTGTGATAATAACTATAAGGTCATATTTCTAGAAAATGAATGCGCAATTAATACCAATAAAACCTCTAAAACAATTTTTAAAAGAACCAGAAATAACAATATTTATACTATTAATTAAACTAACTCTTCAACCAAGTATCTTATGACACCGCAAGAGGAATCTTGGTCGTGGCACCGACAACTCGGTCACTCGCACCCACGACTCATCCACAAGATGAGTTAGAGTGACTTAGTCAGAGGTTTGTCAAACCTCAACAACTTGGATAATAAAATATGTAATGCTTGTCAACAAGGAAAATAATCTAGGACACAACATCAACTGACTAATCAAGAATGAACCAAAAGTGTTATTGAGCTCCTACACATGGATCTATTTGATTCATACGGAGCTAAGTCACTTAATGGGAGTCAATTCTGCTTAGTCATAATTGATGACTATTCTAGATTTACTTTGGTTAGGTTCATCAAATACAAAAGTGATACCCTAGGTCAATTAATCAACCTATTTAAACTAATAGAAAATCAACAAAATCTTAAAATCAAAAGACTTAGGAGTTATCATGGTGGTGAATTCGAGAACTACAGGTTTATAGAATTCTGTAACCTAAATGGATACCACCATGAGTTCTCATGCCCTAGAACTCCACAACAGAATGGCCTAGTAGAACGTAAAAATAGAACCCTACAAGAAGTCGCTAGGACAATGTTAAACGAGCATAACCTACCCGATAGGTTTTGGGCAGAAGCCGTTAGTACGGCGTGCTATGTCCAAAATAGGATCCTTATGGTAAAGATGCACCTTAAGACCTATTACGAGATTTATCACGATAAAATACCTAACATCAAGTACTTTAGGGTATTTGGATGTAAGATACATATCCTAAACACTAAGGATTACCTTGGGAAATTTACATCCAAAACCTTGACCGGAATCTTTCTAGGATACTCGACTATGAGTAGAGCCTATAGAGTATATAACCATGACACCCTTAGAGTCGAGGAGACTATTAATGTAGTGTTTGATGAAGGACATGAACTGACAAAACCCCCGGCAACCCCAATTATCGAGCCGATTCATACCAGATTAAACTCCGATCCGGAGATCGAGTCTAGTATTAATCCTAATCTAAGTCAACCAAGTCATCCTATCGACCAAGTGATAGATGACTCTAACCCAAATAAAACTAGGATTCAAATGAATCATCCTATTGACCAAGTGATAGGTGATCCAAGCCTAGGAGTTCGAACTAGAGCCTCATACCGAAACCTTAGTCAAATCTCCTTGATTTCCAAAATTGAACCCAAAACTATTAACCAAAGCTCTTCTTGATCCCGATTGGATTATTGCAATGCAAGAAGAGCTGGCTCAATTCACTAGGAACGAAGTATGATAATTAGTACCACCACCAAAAGATAAAACAATCGTTGGAATAAGGTGGGTGTTTAGAAATAACTTGATGATAAAGGTGAAGTAGTTAGAAATAAAGCTAGGTTAGTCGCTAAAGGGTTTAGTCAAGTTGAAGGTTTAGATTACGATGAGACCTATGCCCCAGTAGCTAGATTAGAATCCATTCTAATGTTATTAGCATATGCTGCACATCAAGGATTTAAGTTGTTTCAAATGAATGTAAAGTCAACATTCTTAAATGGATATATTAAGGAAGAGGTTTATGTCAGTCAATCCCCCAGTTTCGAAAGTCTAGATAAACCCAACCATGTCCTTAGATTAAAGAAAGCTCTCTATGGACTCAAACAAGCTCCTCGAGCTTGGTAGGAGAGGCTTTCAGTTTATCTTAAGTCCAAAGGATTTAACCAAGGTTTAGTTGAGCCAACCCTTTTCGTAAAAATCATAGGTAAAGACATCTTCATAACCCAAATCTACGTAGATGATATCATCTTCGGAACCACCAACTCGATCCTACTAAACGAATTCATTTCACTTGTGGAGAGTGAATTTGAAATGAATTTAGTAGGTGAGTTGAGTTTCTTCTTAGGTCTACAAATTAAACAAACTAAAGATAGAATATACTTACACCAACGCAAATATACTAGGGAATTAATTAAATGCTTTGGAATGCAAGACGCTAAAATTATTAATACCCCAATGGCAACGAATGTAAATATAAAAGAAGATGTAACCGGAAATTCAATTGACTTAAAAATACTATAGGAGCGTGATAGGGAGTCTCCTTTACTTAACTACAAGCCGACCTGATATCTTATTTGCAGTAAGTATGTGTGCAAGGTTTCAAACCTATGCCAAGGAGTCTCACCTAACTCTAGTTAAGCGTATCCTTAGATATCTAAAGGGTACACTTAACGTCGATATTTGGTACCCTAGATCTACCGAGTTTGAACTAACCGGCTACTCCGACTCGGACTATGCCGGTAGTAAGCTCGATAGAAAGAGTACAAGTGGTTGTTGTCAACTTCTCGGCTCGAGTCTAGTGAGTTGGTGCAGTAGAAAGCAACAATGTGTTGCCTTATCTACCACCGAAGCCGAATACATCACGATGGGTGAGTGTGTCACTCAACTTCTTTGGATGAAGCACACTCTCCGAGATTTTAGGTTAGACTTTACGAACACTAAAATTCATGTAGATAACATTAGCTCAATTAACCTAACTAAAAATCCAATATGTCACTCTAGGACCAAACATATAGAAGTCAAACACCATTTCATTCGAGAACATGTGGCCAATGGAGCCATACAACTTGAATACGTCGAATTGAAGTCCAACTTGGCAGACCTATTTACTAAACCCCTACCCGAAGTCGAATTCAGTCTACTAAGACGAAAATTGAGCATGTGCTAGTAGAATAGGAGTTTACAAATTATTTTTTCTTATTACTATTTTTTACTTTTCATGCTCATAGAACTAGCTTAGGACATACCTTAGATATCATGAACCTATAGATTTAAGGAGTCAATACATCTCACAACACATAGGACTAATGTGTTTGTGTACTTAGCCACGTAGATGGGCGTGAGATGTTAGGACCTTACTCCTGGTTCCAGATGTAGAGCTAGTGCATCGCCATGAACTACGGAGTATAATCATATATATTAACCGACTCTGACTAGGACTTGTTGATCATTTATATCAATCAAGTCAAATAAGAGTTGAACATTATATAGGTGTGCTTACTTTCAGTATTTTATTTTCAAAATAATATGGAACATGCTTAGACTTGAAACTTAAACTTAATACCTATATTTTCTTTTTCAAACCCCCCCCCCCCCCACACTCTTTTCGTTATAAGGCAAAAGGGGGAGAAAAAGGCCAAAGTTAAGCGGTCAGTTTTTTTTGATAACTTAACTTAAGACTTCATACTTATTCTCATGGACAAAAGTCAAGTGAATGTTTTCTTTTGCTTAACTTTAATTTTTGCAAATTTACTTAAACTTAATTGTTTTAAAAAGGGATAAAGGGCCAAGTTAAGAAGTCTTCTTAACTTAAATTTTTTCCTACTAAGGCCAACTTTAAGTAATTGTTAATTACTTAAAGTCTTTCTGAATAGCAAACATCAAGGGGGAGGATTAAGATCTTCTTTCAAGACTCACCCTCGGTCAAGGGGGAGGTTTCCTCAAGGGGGAGACTTGGAAGAAAATCTCTATTACTCCTACTTAATTATTCTTGATTCTCATGCTTATTATTATTCTTCATGCATATTATTTCCTTAACTTTGTATGTGGGTTTGACATAGATCAAAAAGGGGAAGATTGTTGGTGTAGTAGGCACCTAAGTCGAATATGAGTTTTGATTATAGCAAATGATACAAAGTTAAGCTCATATCGTTATCTCACGAGCTAAATCGAGTGTGTAGAAAATTGCTAAAGTTGGAGCTGGAGGCTAGCGACACCCGGAGGAAGCCGCGGTGGTCGGGGCGACACTCGAGTGACTTCGGAGGGAGCTGAAGGAATTGAGTGGAAGGCCGGAAGCAAGAGCTACAAAGTAAGTATCAAGGTAAGCTCGTGTGTGTGAGTGTAAGTGAGGTCGTATCCTCCTTATGGGGATGGTCTTAAGCGTAGATCTGACCAAAGACATCCCATGGATGGTCTAGGTCGAGATCGGATGGTCTAGGTCGAGATCGGATGGTTGGCAGCCGTCGAAATTATGTTTTTGTTAAGCTAACTTGTGATTTCATCTAGCATCAGTCGACTTCCCACAAGAGCCACTTGACTTCTTGAAATCAGTCGACTGCTAAGTGTTACGACTCGACTGGCACTTCCATCAGTCGACTGATGATGGCTATCAGTTGACTGATGGTCAAGGATCAGCTTCGAGGAGTCAAGCCTTATCACCTCATTTTAAGGAGCTTGGTGCCTAAATTTGATTGGCTGAAGATCCTCTCGAGAAGGGACTCAAAGGCTATAAAAGGAGGGCTTCTCCTAGGGTTTTTTCATCAATTCCAAGTGCTCAAAAGTGCTCGTGTTATGCTACTCTTCTTCGACGATCTTACGACAACGACGTGCTACCGCATCTCCGATGACAAGGGTTTAAGTTTCATTCTTTTATAAGTCGTTGGTATATTGTTATTTTGTTTCTTACTTATCGAGATTTAATCATAACAAGGAGAGGGGGAGTGTCCCTCTACCTTGAGCTTTCTTGTATCGATTGTTTTGTCGCTTACTCCTATCTTTAATGAGGAGGAGTATTTTTAGTGCTTTGCCCTCCATATGCGGTCTAGGACCGTTAGGGCCTTGGAGTAGTAGTCGAAGGCTATGAACCAAGTAAAAAACTCTCGTGTCTTCTTTATCTTTATTGTTTTATTCTTTCCGCTGCATAACTCGAGTATTGATAACGAACGAAAGTTTTTATCGCTATTCACCCCCCCTCTAGTGACCCGCTCGATCCAACAGGGTGCTATGCATATGATGCATACTTGTTAATGTGTTAACAACCCAATGTGTGTGTGAACATTCAATTAGTTGATAGCACATTGTGATAGTTGCATATATGTGATATGCAATTGGTATACTTGATACCTACCATCGTAGCTATGAATGACTTGTTGGATTCTCTCCAAGGTTGTTATTATCTATGTTGGATATCAACCCATTCGGAGATGGACCTATGATCTCCCGAATTAATTTTGAGGGTTTTGGTTTTCGAATTCGAAAAATGAATGGGAATTATAGATGTATGTTGATCCGTTTTAAATCATCTTTCTCATATATGCTCGATTTGTATATCTAGGTTGATCGCTTGATCATGATGTCTATAAACTTGCGCTCTATTTTTGGATTTAAATAAGTTGACTAGGCCAAACTTCTTGGACTATCTTAGAAACCTGAGAATTGTTCTAAAGGCAGAAAAGCTTGTGTATGTCCTCAAAGATCCTCTTCCCACCTGTCCTAAGGATGATGCAACTTCGGACCAATTGTTGGCCTATCAGAAACATGTGAATGATTCTGAACTGGCAAGTTGCATCATGCTAGCCGCGATGGTACCCGAGCTTCAGAAGAAGCATGAGCATATGAATGTTAATACCATAGTCTTTCATCTTCAAGAGTTGTTTGATGAGCAAGCAAGATCCGAAAGGTTCGAAGTCTCCAAGCTCCTCTTCACCTCCAAGATGCAAGAAGGTTCATTTGTAGTGCAATTTGTGCTAAAGATGAATGAGTACATCGAGTGATTAGCTACGCTCGGGTTTATGATGCATCATGAATTAAGTATTGACTTAATTCTACATTGTTTGACCAAGAGTTTCTCACAGTTTGTGGTGAACTACCAGATGAACAAAATTGAAACCACCATTCTTGAACTCCTCAACATGCTGAAGAATGTGGAGCCTTATGTGAAGCATGAGGAGAAGACAACATTGTTAGTTGATTCCTCAAAGAAAGGTTCTAAGAGGAAATTAAATGAACAACGCAAGGGGAAGAAGAAGAAGGCTAAGAAGTCAGAACCAGCTCAAAACGGCACTTGCCATCATTATGGCAAGGAGGGCCATTGGAGAAGAAACTGCAAGATTTATCTTGAGTCCGTGAAGAAGAAGAAGGCATTCGATGCCCCATCCTCTTCAGGTATCTTCGTTATTGATTATCATTCTATTTCCTCAGACACTTGGGTATTGGATACTGGGTGTGGCTCACATATATGTAATGACATATAGGGGCTAAGGAATAGAAGAAGACTCATCAAGGGAGAATCAAATTTGTGAGTTGGCAATGGAGCAAAGGTTGCTGCAGTCGCCATTGGAACATATTTGTTGAAGCTCCCTACAGGACTTGTCTTAGAACTGGATAATTGCTATTATGTTCCTTCGTTAATAAAGAACATTGTTTCTATTTCCTACTTAAATAGAAATGGGTACAATTTGACTTTTAGTAACAATTGTTGTTACATAACTTTGAATGACGTTCTTTATGGGACTGAAACTTTATGCAATGGTATATATACGTTAGACGTATCTAGTGACATTTTCAATATCGAAGCAAGCAACAAGCGTGCTCCAAAAGATAATCAATTAGTCTCCTACATGTGGCATTGTCGTCTTGGTCATGTAAGCAAGAAATGCATATCCAAATTACACCGATGTGGAATTTTGGAATCGTTTGAATTTGATTCATTCGATACAAGTGAGTCATGCTTAAAAGGCAAGATGACTAAGTTACCTTTTACTAGAAAAGGTGAACCGATGGGAGAGTTGCTTGGTCTAATACATACTGATGTATGTGGACCTATGTCAACTCATGCTCTAGGAGGTTATAGCTACTTCATTACCTTTTTCGATGATCACTCATGATTTAGGTACGTGTTCTTGATGAAACACAAGTCTGAAGCCTTTGAAAAGTTCAAAGAATTCAGAAATGAAGTAGAGAAACAACTTGGCAAAAGTATTAAAATACTTCGATCTGATCGAGATGGTGAACACTTGAGTCAAGAGTTTATGGATTATCTAAGGGACAATGGTGGGAAAAGCAGTTACACTTGATAGCTGAGCAAGGGTACTAGAGTAAATTCACTTCAAGGAGGTGGCGGGATGAAGCATCTATAAAAGGGGCAAAGGTAGAAGGGAGCGGGATGGTTGTTTCTTCGCTATTTGGTACCTCAAAGATCTTGTCACTTCTTCTTCATTCTTTCTACACTTCTACTTTCTTCATCCTACTATTTCTGACTTAAGCGTCGGAGGAGTCATGCCAGGAAGCTAGCCCATCTCTAACACTCTCTTGTGAAGTGGTAGATCTAGCTTTCCTCCCAAGGATTCAAGGTGATCAGAGAAGAGGTTGTTCATTATTTCATTTTTAACACTCCTTTGGTGACAGATCAACTGGGAACTTCCGGATCTAAGGTGATCAGAGAAGATTGGCAAGAAGGAGGAGGAAGATCTTGGTAGGATGAAGAAGTGAACACCTTCACCTATCTTTTGATAACAATCACTATTGATGAAGTTGATACAAAATAGGTTCAAAACATTGAAGTTATCATTATTTTTAAACTTTATATCAATCTAATAATTTAATGGGTAATTGAATACAAAAATATTTTTCACCTATTGTATTTGACATAAATATTGTATGTATGAATTTTAATGAATTTTCAAATTATATATAATTACTTATGATTTTCCAAATCTCGTTTCTGATTTCTGCATTTGCAAATATAAATCGACTGCCGCTTGAGGGAAGTCAACTAGTGTTGATGACAGTTGACTTGTTACTGACCAAGTCGACTGTTGGGCTGATTTCGAGTAAACAAGGTTTGTTTAACCCATTTTCAGCCATTCTTAGGTACCCTAACATCTCCTAACCCTATGATATGCTTTGGAAAGCATTGGAAGGGTGAAATATCATTGAAAATGATTAGGAGAGGTGTTTAGGATGAAAATTGAATTTTATGGGAGGTGAAAATTCAATGTTAGATCTTTACCCTTAATTTTGATGGTTTAAGTTTCCTATTGGCTTCAGAACTCTCCAAGGACATTGTTGGTGCAATGGTCAAGGGGAAGCAAGTATTTAGGGGGAGGTTATCCATCAAGGGGTGAAGGATGAGTTTTTTCTCAAAGGGGAAAAATTGGAGAAGTGAGGATTACCTCTCATTTAGTGATATGTGACTTATCACCATAAATGAGTGAAGGTGTCCTAAATATTTTTCGACCAAGGGGGAGAATGTAAGATTTCATCGGTATATGAGACATTGATACTTGATGGTGTTTACTTCTTTGGCCTGCCAAGATCTCCCTCCCCCTTCTTGGAAATCTCCTCTGATCACCTCAGATCCTAAAGCTCTCCACAAGATCTGTCACCAAAGAGTGCTAGGGATGAAACAAGGAATGGAGCTAGATTTGCCACTTTATGAGAAAGAGTGTTAGAGATGGGCCGGCTTCCCGGCACGGCCACTCCGACACTCAAGTCAGTAACAGTAGTATAAAGAAAATGATAATGTAGAAAGAATGAAGAAGAAGTGAGAAGAAAATCTTTGAGGTACTGAATAGTGAAGAAACAACCATCCCTTGCTCCCTTCTACCTCTGCCCCTTTTATAGATGCTTCATCTCGCCACCTCCTTGAAGTGAATTTACTCTAGCACCCTCGCCCAACTGTTAAGTGTAACTGCTTTTCCCGCCTATATTCAAAATATCTCTTTTAAATGCTTCATGCGCCACATATTTTTTTATCCCCCTAAATCAACTAAGTCCCAACTCTTTCTGTTTCATACTAGGCTTTTATCTTATCACATCCTTCTTATCAATTCCCCCTTCGGCCTTTCTATTCCATTGTTTTTTCCAAGCAAAATCATCAGAAATAGGCATTTTTTACTTCCAAGCTCGGTCGGGCTTTCAATTCCTTATCGGCATTCCTTCCTCATACAAAGTATGGAAGGAGCATTACTTCTTTGTGTACTCTCCCTCTCCCTTTCCTTTCTCCTCTATATGGTTAACTACTCTTTTTCCATGCCCTTCCTTAGGTTCTTACCGAGATAATGAAGAGTATCAGATGATGACTTTTTTTTATCAGAAGAACAATTCAACTTGAGTTAGCTATTGACCAGACTGGCATTGTTATTAATCAGGACCAGTTATCCTCTGCAGTCGACTGACACGCTCGGTAACATCCTCCTCTGACTGTATCTCTGCATACTTGTTATGACACATGTAAGTTTTACCAGTCTCTTTTTTTTAGAATCATTGCTACTACAAGCTGCCGACCATGCTCACCCACCTTCCCATATAAATCATATTCAACTCCATCCCAGTCAGCCAACACTTTCCATCCAACCTCTACCCACTTGTCAAACTCCACAAACCCCTCTCTCTTCCCCCTCAATACCTAACTTACCATATTCTCTATTATCCAACATTAAGGAGGTTAGCATACAATTTCCTTCACCTACTTTTCTTGATACTGACATCTATTTTTGCAGGGTATCACAAGTATAAATCATTTAAACAATCAATGAGCTCAATACACTAACATTCTAAAAAAAGAACTACAAGAGTGTCAAACCATAGAATTGGCATTATAACAGGCTTATCAAAGACTTGAAAGAGAACTGCAAGCTTCCTATATTAAAGCACAAGCTGACCGGGCAAAACTATCAACCCTTCATTTCCAGAATTCCTTCATATAGAATACTCTAGATATTCTAAAAGCCATACCACTTCAAGAAGGAACCAATGCTTCTCATGAAAACTCCTAGACTTCAACTACTATCAACCACATGTTCTTAGATAGAGGCTTTGCCTTCCTTTAATGGGGTTTCCAAGATTGTATTAATCAATTCAAGGTAGTTGACTATCCACCTCCTGGGCACTCTACCAGATTTTTAGACATTGGCAATATAATTGATCGTACTTCTCTTGATTTACTATCTTTTCCTTTCCCTTCCAGTGTTGAAAAAATGAAACTTGTATTTAACATAATATTTGCAAAACAATACATGACTTGCATATACTATACTATTCTTAAAAAAATAAAAACATAAATTTTATAATGTTTTATCCACTGAAATAAGGGCGCAAGTGATACATATTTTAGGGCCTTGCTAAAAGCCTTCCTTGATCATCCTTCAAGTAATAAGCTCCCATTCCCGCTCGACTCTCCACTTGGAAGAGTCCTTCCAATTTGGGTCCTAGCTTACCCTTACATCCCTCGGACAACTCCTTTCTTAGCACCAAATCTCCTACCTGAAAAGAGTGAGACACTACCTTTTATTATAAGATTTAATTACTTATGACCTATACTTTTAGCATTGTATAAAGCAACATCCCTCTTCTCTTGAATCAAGTCTAGCTCTATGTGGCGAGCCACACTATTATTGCTCGGGGTATAGGTTATCACTCGGGAAGACTCCACTCCCACTTCCACAGGCATCACTACTTCTGAGCCATATACTATACTAAAGGGAGTTGCCCCCATAGCCCTCCTAGGATTGGTTCGGAAATACCATAATATACTAGGTAACTCTTTCACCCAACTACCCTCTATATGCTCCAACTTAGTCTTTAATCCATGCACTAATTCTTTGTTGGTTACCTCAGTTTGTCCATTACTTTGGGGATAATCCACTGATGTAAATATTTACTCAATCTTAAAGTTTTGACATCATTTTGCTAATTTGTTACCCTGAAACTGTCGACCATTATCAGATATCAGCCTCCTATGAATACCAAAATGACACACGATATTTTTTCATAAAAATTTCAATACCATCTGCTCAGTTATACGAGCCAAGGGCTCAACCTCTACCCACTTAGAAAAATAGTCAATGGCTACTAGCAAGAACTTCTTTTGACCTGTCCTGACCAAAAATGACCCTACTATATCTATACCCCACTGATCAAAAGGACAAGCTGATACCATTGCCTTCATATACTCGGTTGGATGATGCTAACAATTATGATGTCTTTGACAACTTTTACATTGTTGTACCAACTGTATAGAATCTTTCATCAAAGTAGGCCAAAAATATCCAGCTAACAACACCTTCCGAGCTAATGCCCGCCCCCTATATGACTCCCACAAGCTCCTTCATGCACCTCTTTCAGAACATAACTTGCTTCTGTTTTTCCTAAATAGCACAATAAAAGTCCGACACAAGTTCTTTTATATAGAATTTCATTCATCATATAAAAATGAACCACCTAATGTTTAAATTGTCGAGCCGTTACAGAATCACTCGGCATCTTATTATCTTGAAAGAATGAGACTAACTCCTTTCTCCAATCATCCTCTATTAACTCTCCTGATCGTTCTTGTCATGCCCCGGGGGCATCTTCATCATCCAAATGACGAAGGAGCCCCTTAGTGACAACTTTCAGAAATACAAATACTGGAACCAGATATGGGAAAAATTTTGAAATAATAATACAATATAATTATTATATTAACTGCATGCATGCACAACTAAAATATAAATGAATTAAAAGTAAAATATATTTATAACACCAAATCCAATTGCGACAAAATCCAAGTCTGTAAACAAAATGCGATAACAATAAAAAGAAACAAATCGGCATCTCGACGATGCAGTGGGACCAGCACGGAAAGGGACTCTCTAGCGAAGGTAAGTCAACTAGACATGTCCTTTATCAGCTAATCTAAAGGATAAGAGAAGAGGGCCTGAGTAGAACCACTCAGTGGGTGGATAGAAAATAGTGCATAATCATAATGGACATAATGGACGTAATGGAAGTAAAAGGAAACAAACTAGAGTAACCCAAACCTTAGAGTACCAATATCATAACTTGGTCAGTAGCATAACAAATACACTTGCAACATACACAACCAACTGAAATCTACAAGAAATATACATCAAGGTACCACGACAAAGCCTCGTGGCTCTCGAGGTAATACAAAGGGCACTATCTGCGGGAAATAACATGCTACCACGAATGAGACTTGTGGGCAAATAGGCAATATACATAGCATTATCTACGTGCAACCACATGCTACCACGAACGAGACTCGTGGGTAGACAGACAATAAAAGACTCAATGTATGCGGGCAACGACATGTTACCATAAACGGGTCTCATAGGCAGATATAGTATATAGCTATCTAGCTATGGACTGCACGTAACAACATGCTACCATGAATGGGTCTCATGGGCAGTCAAGATGTCAGGTAGCTATCTAGCTATAGACGACATACGAATCCAACTATCACTAACTCCGAATGGGTAGTGCAAGAGTAAAACTCTACGATAGATTCTCTCCACCATGAATGGGAGACATGATCGACCACAAGTATACAAAGCAACCATAGTTCAAAAGTAGTGAAACTCTACTGCATACTCTCTCAACCATGAATGGGAGGCATAGTTGGTAGTTGAGATAGGAGAAACGTTATATACCCTCTAAGGATTAATCGCATCTTAATCATACGACCTCTATTAGTCCGATCACCATATCGATCGAAACAATAAATAAATAGGCATATACTAGTAGCATCCGCCAATAAGCACGTCTAAATTATTACACCTAGGGTTCCAACACCTAGGATTCTATTAGTGTCGTTTCATTCCTTAGATTCACTCCAAGGAATAACCTCATCTAAATTATACTATCTCTACTAGGCTCGATCAAAATATCAACTGAAATAGTAAATGGATAGACATATACCAATAAGCAGATCAGGGTTATTACACCTAGGGTTCCAATATTTAGGGTTCTACTAATGTTGTTTCATTCTTGAGATTCGCTCCTATGGAACAACCTCATCTAAGTTATACTATATCTATTAGTTTCTATCATGGTATCAACCACAACAATACATAACCAAATAAGCACATAACAGTGATATCCAATAAACAACAGCATAAGCATACTAATGAAAATCAATAGCCCGAAGTCAAATAGAGTACAAAAAGGGGTCAAGCAAGTACAAAGTCAAGGCAATACTAGAAATAGCATCAAGTACACATATAATATAAACTAAGTAAGCAGTGTAACCACAATAATCATATACTAAAATCTAAAGGGGTTATAGAACCTATATACCTTCTAAGAATTTATCTTATTTTAGTCATACTACTCACTAGTCCAATCCTAATATTAATCCTACAAATAATAGGTAAGTATCTACAAATAATACCTATCAATTATGTCATAGCAAAAGCTAGGCACATATAACAGTAATATCCATTAATAACTACAAGCTAATGATGAGCAAGCAACCTAGAATCCAAGGGTCCAATAGATATAGGATCAAAGCAATTCTATCAAGAACGTAAAGCGTAACTACAGGATAACCTAAGCAAACAATGTAACCAATATAACCATGCACTAAATTCTAAAAAGGTCAAAGATCCACCCACCTGAACTGTAGAATATCCAAACAAATCTCTCAATCCGAAGGTGCTTCCATTCTCAAATCTTTGGCTAAACAGGTAACTGTATAACCTTAGATCTGAGATAAGAAAACCCAGATTTTGCCTTGTCACTCTTTCCATGGAATTAATTGAATCAGAAGCATGTTGAAATGAAGAAAGCAACAGTGGCATATTGGGTAGAATTGAATTTGGTGCGGGCAACATGGGCTCTTTATACTCATCCTAGTGAACATTGATTTCAAAGGTACTAACTGCATCGACAATTGTATATGATATATGATCAACCCAAACTAGGATAGCTGCCAAAAAGGAACAACCCATGTGCTCTTCAACCACAACCTAGGAACCCATAAGCTCTTATCAGGGGTGAATCAATTGAAGGATATCTTGATATCAGACTTGACCCCTGTGGGGTGAACAAAACCATGGACAATGACTGCAACCCTAATCCCATAAACTTCTAGTGGTCTCTTCATCTCAACAGTAGAGGATGTAGTTGTGGCTCACGATAGAGGAGAAAGGGGCAACCAACAATGGATTAACACGCAATCGAGAAGACAGCCAATCGGTCCGACAGAGTGGGTGGCGCATGGCAACGTCACTCAGAAGAAGGAAGGCAGCAGGGTCGTTGCTCATAGCGGCGAGGAGAGGGGCGGCACTAGGAACAACTGGGTCGGTGCATGGGCAGGACGGTGGCCGATCAGAAGGAAGAGGTGCATCAAGGAGGTTGTGGCGGTGGCAATGGCACTCAGCAAACAGGGAACATGACATGGAGGGGGACCTGAACCATGAGCGCTTTCGATCCCGGTCTCTGTTCCGCACGCAATCTCGATCTCGATCGCGGTCTTGGTGACAATCGCGATCACATGGGGTTACGATCGTAGAGAGAGACACTGTCGGTCGGAGATTTTGGGTGCACGATGGTGACTGGTTTGGCAGCATGCGAGTGTGACGCGACGAGCAATGGTGGTGGTGGTTGATATTGTGACACGCTGCCAATATCAACCCTTGGACTTTCCTTGCCAACCCATGTTGAACTTTCCAATTGCCAAGACTCAAGCTTGGACTTTTCCTTGCCAAAACTCATGCTTGGACTTTCCATGCCAACCCATGTTGGATTTTTCAATTGCCAAGACTCAAGCTTGGGCTTTCCCTTGCTAGGACCCATGACTTGGACTTTCCCATGACAATCACATTGTCATACATTTTGTCGAACATCAAAATACCGTTCGAGTCAAACTCGAGTCTAATCAATTGTGACTTGGGCCGATTGCACCAATAAATAATAATTAACTTAGTCAAACCTAATAAAATTTTATCCCGAAATCTCTATTAAATATTTAATTATTTTGGATGAAATTTAGGTTTTAATTATCCAATCTAGCATTTTATCAACTAAAATAGCAATAAATAATTAAATTTCCTTTTAATACATTTATTTATTATATTATATTATATTATTTAAATTAAATTTTAATTTATTTTTTTTCAACATATTACATTCTCCCCCACTAATAAAAATTTGGTCTCCAAATTTCCTACTTGATATACCCTAATAAGGATATCCTATCTATATGTCATTCTTCTACTCCAAATAGTTTCTTTATCATAATCCCATTACTAAACAACCTCAATCTAATAGATGATCAACATTCTTTGCATCTAGAATCCGATCTGGAACTCTAACTCTAACCTTCATAATATGAATAAGTTACGTATATACTTCCATACTAATGAAATATGAAAGTCCTTATGTACTTCCAATGTTAATTACCCTACTCTTATGTTACTCTTCTAGCTCATTCTAATATCTAGTCCACAATTTACAGAGCATAAACTACTCTATGGGTCATGAGCCCACCATGATTCCACTGCACAATCTCTGATCCACATCCTAAATCGGTTATTAGTTTCTCATCTTCAGCAAGTTTGAGATGTAGTGCCTTTGTGCTGAGTTTTTGTATGTCGAGTCTCATACTCTAAGTTACTGGTAGTCTAATCTCAAGTCTAGGTATGACTATCAAAATCCAAGGGTTACTCCTTTATTTCGTAACGAGATGTTAAAGTCTTCCTTGATTGTGTTATTATAATTAATCTACAAGGTCGAGGTATCGTAATTCTACTAATTTTTCCCTAAATATTATCGGGATATCAAGGAATGTGAGCTATCAATATATTAGCTAGAATAGGATAAACCAACACGATACATCGTATACCAAACTCATTGGCTCATTGGATCATCTCGACTAGTATGACTCGATCTACCACTATTCAATAAGTACTTATGGTGTTCCTTTTTTCGGCATGCTCGGATTCCTTCTCCTTCGCTGAGAAGAGACGAGATCTATATGATCTATGAAGATGTTGCCAAGGATCTTGATCTCCGACAGAAGTGAGCAATTAGGGATGGGTCGACTTCTCGGCGCGACCCCTCCGATGCTCAAGTTAGTATCCATCAAAGGAATAAAAAGAGTACAATAAAGACAAAGAAGTAAAGGAAAGCAGCTTAAGGAAGGAGAAGAGTTATCTCCGCATACCAGATCCAAAAACTCTATCCCCCTGCTTCCTCATTTCCACCCCTTTATATAGGAGTAGCCACCGCCTTTTTCTCCAGCTTAATTGACTATAGTGCCCTTTGAGATATTAAGAAATAATTGTTATACATAATGAGGAAGAAACTTGTAATTGGGCGATTGAGAAAGTCTGAGTACGAGGTTTGTACTTAGGTCAGTCTAGAATTACATAGGTTAGTCGGAAAATACTCATGTCAATTGGGAATTACGTAGATTGTCTGGAATTACATAGGTCAGTTGGGAATTACATAGACTGTTATGAAATTACCTAGACTGCTATGGAATTTCATAAAATGCTCTGGAATTACATAGACTGCTCTGGAATTACATAGACTACTTTGGAATTACACAGACTGCTCTGGAATTATACAGACTGTTCTAGAATTACATAGATTGCTCTGGAATTATATTGATTGCTCAGAAATAAGCCCTATGATCAAGAATAAGCCTTACGCTCTACTAGAACACCTAGGTACCATCATAAGTCTCCCCTTCGAGTCAAATTGAAGAGCAAAGTCGAATGAAGCTTAACAAGTATATAAAGAGAATTACTTAATTCATCTAGAAAGAAAAGTGCTCGGGAAATGCATAGGGTGATCTAGAATAAGCCTCCCCTAGGTGCCATCATAAGTCTCCCCTCTGAGTCAAACTGAAGAGCGAAGTCGAATGAAGTTGATAAGTATATAAAGAGAATTACTTTCAAATCTCTTTCAAATGCTTTATGCGCCTCATATTTCCCTGCCAAATATTATGTAAATAAAATATATAAATAATTGATAAAATATCTTATATTAATCATATTTATCCTCCCCAAGCTCTTCTTGCTATCCCTAACTACCAATCCCTCCTTATTTCACCCTATACAGAAAGAACCTCAGACTCCCATATATAGCTCGGGAAATAAACACACTGCTCGAAAATTATACATACTGCTCGGAAAATAAACATATTGTTGGGGAATTATACATACTACTCGGGAAAAGCATAAACTGCTCGGAATACACATAAACTACTCTGTCAACACGACACTTCCCTTCTGAACAACCCTGCACTACTTACTTTCCCTGGACTCGAAAATCACATATACTGCTCAGTAATTATACATACTGCTCGGGAAACACATAGATTACTTGGGAAAAGCATAAACTGCTCTGCCAACACTTATACTTAGCATTGGGCAATACTGCACTACTCACCCTACTGAGCTCGGGAATTATATATACTGCTCGGGGTATGCATAAACTACTCTTCCATACTAAATTCTGAGCACAACTGTACTCCACACCACTAGTTGGCTCGGGAAATTCTTATACAACTCGAAATACACTAAAACTTTCCTGTCATACAACACTTGGTTCTGAGGACAACTATACTGCTCACCACTAGTTGGCTTGGAAATATCATACACTGCTCGGGAAATACAAACATTGCTCTGCTAATGACACTTCAAAAAACAATTCTACTAGCCCCTACTCTGCTTGGGCGTCACAGATACTGCTCAGGAAATGAATACACTGCATACTGCTCAAGAAAAAGCTCACCTCGATCAGACAAAACCCTGACCCCATCATAATAAGTTCCCCCTCTTTAGTAAAACTTAGAGTAAAGTCGAATGAAGTTTTACAAGTGGTTATGAACACACAAACACTATCATATCAGCCTTCAATACCCACATCTATCATACTAACATACTAGGCCTTGATCCTTGTATATTGTATCTTGAACATTGCATGAATCATTGAACCTTGACTACTATATGAGATGTTTATGCCTAAAATATTGTATGAGGCCTTTTATGCCTTAAATGTTGTTATGAGGCGTTTATACCTTAAAATGTTGTAGGAAGCATTTATGTCTTAAAATACTGTAGGAGGCGTTTATGCCTTAAAATACTGTAGGAGGTGTTTATTCCTTAAAATACTATAGGAGGCGTTTATGCCTTAAAATACTGGAGGCATTGAGCCTTGTTAGCATGTTACCTGCCAATTATAGTTGGTGTTATAGTTCCCCGTGGGGGAAGGTATCTACATAGCCCATAGGTTGTTATAGGAGGTGTAAGAGTCTTGAGAACATTTTACCAGCCATATAGTGGCGTTATAGTCCCCTAGAACATAAGTTGTTATAGTGGGCATAAGAGTCTTGAGTAAGCTTTACATATGCCATATAGGTGGCGTTATAGTCCCCGTAGGGGAATGTAGCTATCTAGCCCATAGGCTGTTATAGTAAGCATAAGAGCCTTGAGTTAGTTTTGCAGTTCATAGCACTACAAGGAGAAAATGAATTACCTTCCAACCTCATGCTTTAGGCATAAAAACCGTAGATAAATATGTCACTGCATAAGAATAGCCTTAGAAAAAATATCACTGATTCCGCAAGAAAATTATATAAGGCTTGAACAAGCCTTAGAAAAATATCATTGATGCCTACAAGAGGATATTTGGACTGAGTATAAAAATCCTTAGAATAAATGTCATTGATTACCGCCATAGAGAATTTGATTAGGCGTCAAAAAGCCCAACAACATTAATAACCCCTACAAAAACACATTAGTTAACCCGTAGTCTTTGTATTAGGCATAAAATGCCTTAGAAATATTAATAACCCCTTGATTGCCGAGCAAGCTCAATTAATAATAGAGAAGGAAAAATCTTCCACTGAGTATAAGTAGGATTTGCAAAAAATTAGAGGAGAAAGTTCCAATAAAGATATTGCCATTAGGTTGTTACGCGAATAGGCTGAGTTACTAAAACAGCAAACAGTCTCCTCTCAATCAGAAATTCAGAAATTGATACAGAAGGAGAAATTGATACAGAAATTTTCCATATTCTGCGATAGTGGAGCTTCAACTTTTTATAAATGTCATCTTCATTAATCAGCTTACCAGACATGTACTGTAATGAATCTATTTTTACTATTTCTAAATATGTATCGTTCATATTTTGTGTGTCCTCATGAAATTTCATATTGAATAAATTTGTAAGAAATGTTTGCTTCCAGATCCTGGTAATATCCTATAGATATCCACTTTGCATCCTTACACTGTAGCATGTACAGGCCTTGTAACAAAATCCAAACGCCCTTATACACTTCCTGTTTATCTCGTTTTAACAACTACCAACACTTTAATTGACCATAGGTCACTTTGTAAAACACTATTTGTACTGCCCGTCCCACAATGCATACTTGTCTTTATTTTGTCATATCACTCCTAAATTTATACTGTCCATACCACACGTAATTTTTCCTGCACATTTTCATACTAATACTTCTTATGCTGAATGCCTTGTTTCTAGATTAATACTGTCAATCTTTCCTTTCCCACACTTTACCGTAACTCATATTTGCATTATAACAAAATCCACACAGGCTGATACATTTCATGTCCAACATATTAGAAATTGTCCACACCGTGCATGCCCTATCAAAAACTTCCATTTTCCCAACTCACCTTATGACTTGTACACATGCCTTGTAATAGAACCTGCCCTGGTATACCACCCCTTGTAGTCAATTGATACACTGTGTAAGGTTTGTTGCTACCTTTTCTGTATGCTCCTAAGTAATACATTATTTAATCCTGTCTTCCCTTTCATTTTACAAAATTACTCCTATCACAAGCTTCTGACAATACTCAACCATCTCCCTCTATAAATCCCCTTTAACTTTACCATCATGACCCCATACCACCCAATGTAAAACAATATCCTTCTTCTATTGCGTCAAGTCTAACTCCCTACGCTGAGCCACCCCATCGTCGCTCGGGATACAGGTCACTGTTCAAGCAGATTTTGACTTCTATAACCAACCCTACCTCCCTTCCATATGATTCATGACATAAAACCCAATATTAACAACCAATACTCTTTATGTATATGAAATCTTTCTTACTGACATAGAGTATACCCATCCTAGTATAGATCGTATCCACGTTAAAGGTTAGAATAACTTTCATAAAGCAATACTCTGTAGGTATAAACAAAGAAGTGTGCATGAAGTTAAGAAGTTAAAAGAATAATCCAAAATAGGAAAATGGTCAAGAAGCAGATGAAATCAACTTTAGGCATATTTTGGTCAGATCCAACTTTAGGCTACCGCTTAGCTTCATAGTCACACTCACTTTCAGAAACAACTTTAGAAAATTAATAACATCATTACACTTCAACAACACATCCCATATCAAAGAGAGATCAACACAAGGAACAAATCCCAATAGCAAGTATAGAAACACTATTAAATCAACCAGCGGAACGAAACATCTAAAACTGCACCTTCTATTATATTTTGGCACAGAACAAGGTAATCTTGATAACCTCTGTAATTTGCAGTTAGAACAATGGAATCGCAACAAATCTCATAGGAAAACCCCAACAACAAAATATCAAGCCCCTGCAATTATCTCAATGGGAAAGTAACTTCCATATGATGGGAACATCATATTTGGTAAATAGTAACCTCAAAGAACGACGACATATAAGATCCAGTGAATGATAGTACCAATAATATAACAGAATATCAGATTTGATGAATAATATTACTAATAACCTGATAAAATAGAAAATCTGGCGAATAATAATACCGATATTATGATAGAATATCAGATTTGGCAAATGATAATACCAATAATGCGACAGAATGCTAGATCTGGCGATTGCTAGTAGATTCAAAAATCATAGTGATCCCTCAAAATCACGATAACAACCTCTAAGAATTGAGTCATTGAAGCTAGAATAGAAGATGATGCTCTGAACTCTAGCAAGAGCTAACAACTTTTTATTCAAATTCCCACAAACGGTGCCAATTTGATGGTGTTCCTTTTTTCGGCACGCTTGGATTCCTCCTCCTTCGCTGAGAAGAGATGAGATCTGTAAGATCTATGAAGATGCTGCCAAGGATCTTGATCTCCGACAGAAGTCAGCAATTAGGAATGGGTCAGCTTCCCGACGCAGCCCCTCCGACGCTCAAGTCAGTATCCATCAAAGGAAGATGTACTTCGTTCAGTTACGTATTGCTGTGCATTGGCCATGCCCAAAATTGAGTCAGCTGAGATCATTGAGCTTTTGATCCACAGTTAGACCACTCACGTTTTAACAACTTTATATAGGAGTAGCCACCGCCTTTCTCTCCAGCTTAATTGACTATAGTGCCCTTTGAGATATTAATAAATAATTGTTATACATAATGAGGAAGAAACTTGTAATCGGGCAATTGAGAAAGTCTGAGTACAAGGTATGTACTGAGGTCAGTCTAGAATTACATAGGTCAGTCAAGAAATACACATGTCAGTCGGGAATTACGTAGACTACTCTGGAATTACATAGGTCAGTCAAGAATTACATAAACTGCTCTGAAATTACATAGATTGCTCTGGAATTACACAGACTGCTCTAGAATTACACAGGCTACTCTGGAATTTTATAGACTGCTCTGGAATTACATAGACTGCTCTAGAATTATATATACTGCTCTGGAATTACACAGGCTACTCTGGAATTACACAGACTCCTCTAGAATTACACAGACTGCTCTAGAATTATACAGACTGCTCTGGAATTACATAGGCTCCTCTGAAATTACATAGATTGCTCTAGAATTATATAGACTTCTCTAGAATTACATAGAGTGCTCAGAAATAAGCCCTATGATCAAGAACAACTCTTACGCTCTACTAGAACACCTAGGTACCATCAAGTACCAAATGATGAATGCAAGCATTCTAATCCGGATATAGTCTATAAGACCTTGGACGAACTAGAGCATACGCTCATAGTCCTGATCTCCTTAATGGGGTAAAAATTCTACAAGTTGATTAAATTCCTCCAATGTAATCCATGACGCTTTGATTGCCTTCCTTAAGGTTTAGAAACTCCTGATGACAACTTATACCAAAAGAGACTAGAAAATACTATCTCTCAAAAGTCTCTCAGAATAGTATCCAAGTGATACTCTTCTCCTCGAAATCATTCACTGCATTTTCACCATGTGATGGTTTAACCTCGTAAGTGGTACATCGCAAGCTCCATCTTCCCTACATCCATGAAAGTTATGTATCTGAATGAGTCTTCTAGATTGTCTATCCATGGACGAGCAATCCAAGGATTGGTATCCCCTAAAATAAGGTAAAATGATCCTTCATCATCTTGACCAGTGTAGGTATACACGCCTTATCTATGACCACATCACTAGTAGTAGGGACTGATACTCTCTGAGGGGCTCCCTGACCTCCAAATGGGTGGCTAACGGGTATAACCCTACCTTCCTAATTTAACATCAGTTGACACCTCTAAAGAGTCTACATTTTCAACCTCGAGGGTAGGTCCCGCAGCATCAATAGGTCACTTTCGAGGTTGATCTCATCTGTTAGTAATATATGAGAGATGTCCTAAGGCAATCGCCTTATGTATGAACCATTTATATGATAAATGAAGATTCACTATTTGAGTATACATGGTTTCATGTATTTGATTGGATCTTAAACTCATTTACTGAATGTCCGCGATATGACTCACAACATGAGAGAATTTGTGATTGGATCACAACTAGTGAGTATCTCTACATGTGTAATTGTGATGTATCGAAATTATCCCTAGTCGATGAATTGATGGATTTGGACACCATCAATTCTGTCGAGACTAGCACGAGGAATACTCCTTGGTGTATCCAAGCAGCTGATTCTCACTGGCTGGAGACATTGTGATGTCCGGAGTTGATCATGGATGCTAGTTATGGTAACTAGTTCATTGGAGTGACCAGCCGTAAGACTTCATATGGTTCTCTGCATATATAGATATGTCAATGAAGTTCTTACTGTAGCTTAAGTGCGATGTTCCTTTGACTTGCGGTATTCAAGTCATCTTGATCATGGAGACTTATGCTTTGACATCTTAAGCAAGCATCTCTAAGGAGATGTGGACCCGGGATGATTGGGTATATGTCGAAGTGATCGAAGGTGTTTGAATAGCCTATAAAGGATTCACCACTCCTTGCGAGGAGATGTATACCCATGGCATCTCGTCGGATTGTTACTAAAGTCTTTGGCCAAAGCATTACATGTTTAGAGTAAGGTACTCTTCGATACATGTGCAGTAACTAGAATCCGTAGGATGAGGAAATGATACTTGGGCTAGGTATGACGTAGTCAACCTAGTGGGGACTGACACTATAGACCATGTCCTGAACCAAGTGGGTATAAGATGAGTGAAGGGAATGGGGCACGATTCATTCGAGCTGTTGAAGGGTTTCAGAAATAGTTCTGGATCAACCGTTGATCTTTTCGATTAATTGGGGATCATGATGTACTACTAGGTGCCACTCATGATCGTTCTATAATTTTTTGGTTAATTATAGACGGCCAACATAAACCGAGAACATATTTGGTCACACGCACAACGAGCGTAATCCGAAGGATTTAAAACGAGCTTGAGAATGAGATTCTCAGACCGAGAGAAACTAAGTTTGGTTGGACCAAACAAGAAGCGAGCATGAAATTGTTTCAGTCGCAATGGAAGTGTGGATGAGCCGTGTCTTATGAAGACATAATGGATGAACCAAAATGGTTTGGTTCTAATCCAATGGAGGAGAATAAACCAAAGGGTTTGGTTTATTTTAAACGAATGAACCAAAGTTGGTTCGGTTCGTTTTAACTTAAAATAAACCATCATGGTTTGGTTTATTTTAACTTATATTAATGGAGCGGGTTAATGGGCCTTATGGTTATGATCCAATAACCATTAAGAGAATTAGTTCTCTATAAAAGAGGGCTTAAGGGTTTGTTAAGCCCTAATCCAAAACCCTAACCTAAGAGTTGCCGCCCACCTCCCCTTGGTGATTTCGGCGCCAAACCTCCTCCTTGCCGCCGCCCACCTTGAAGCTCCTTGGCCGCGTCCAGAAGGTGCTGACCTTCACTCTTGCCGGCGTCGAGCTATTGCCGGAGGAGCTCTGGTGATCTCCATTGGGTTTGGCATCAAGGTGAGCTTCATCCTACCTTTTTGGCCGGCCCTAATTCCTCCACCAAAGCTGTCTAGTTTTTTGGACAACTTGTTTCCCTCTCGTCGGAGTGTCGTTTGGACGACGGTTGGAGCTCCGACAGCACCTAACTTACCGGGGATTCGATCTCCGGTAATCCTCATAGGTGGAGGACGAAGGATTCGTCAAACAGTTGACGAATACCTCTCCGGAGAAGCGAGTTTTGAGGACTCGTCTTTGGATCCGAATTTGGATTCGGATCGTGATCCTCTCTCGATCACGTCGTCTTCAACACGAGGCTAGTAACCCATACGAAGACGAAGCTTGTGACTTTGTGAAGTCATCCCGATGATACTCGGCGTGGATACGGATAGAGACGATTCTAGCGAGGATCGTTCTGGTTGATGTTGTTCCCGCTACACGTGATACGAAAGGTATACGTAGTTAAATTTCCTTTTATTGCAAAATTTAAATTTACGGTTATGTCTACACATGTTGTACTATGCATGCGTGTGATGTGTGTGTTGTAATAAATGTATATTTATTATTTTTATTTCTTCCACTGTGCACATGTTTGCGAAACATGTTCGAACACACACTCGCCATTATGGTGCCTTAAACCCAATAAAGGTATCAGAGCCTTGTGTTTCACATAATCAGAAATGGTTTTATGATAGTCATAATGATATTTCTGGAAATTTTCTACTTTTGGAAAGTTAGAAGTATTTATGGAAATTTTTCAATTTTGGAAAGTCTAGAAGTATTTATGGAAATCTTCCACTTTTGGAAAGTTGGAAGTATTTATGGAAATTGATATTTTCCATAAATAAAATATTTGATTAGATTTTGGAAATTTTTTTCCTAATTTAATCATGATTTGATTTGAGAAATCAAATCTTAAAATATTTTATTTCCATAAGTAGTTTTGATGATTTATGAAATTGGTTTCCTAAATTGACTTTCCTTAATCAACCATTTCCATAAATAAAATATGTGATTAGATTTGGAAATTTATTTCCTAATTTAATCATGATTTGATTTGGAGAATCAAATCTTAAACATATTTTATTTCCATAAATAGTTATGACATATAAGGAAATTATATACATGACATAATTGTATGTCATGTAATTGCATTAGATGCATATCATTATGCCATGCGTGTCGTGACATGTAGATGTATGCCATGTATGCCATGCCATGTAGATAATAGTTATTTGCATGCAAAGAGGATGAGACATAAAAACCCTTACTCAATATTAAAGCCTACACCTTCCATTAATATGGTTAGAACCAGAGTTCCGTTTCTTGTTTGGGTTGTTGGACTCTCCAAGCCCTCCAACCCGAACATGTTCAAACCATGGAATAGTTTAATACTAATATGGTAAGAGTCGAGGTCAATCGTTAGCTTTGGTTGTTGGACTCTCTCCAAGCCGGCTAATTGGTTGAATGCGCTCTAACCATATTAAAACTATTTCTCGATTAATGGGTTGGCTTTAACCTGGAGCATCGACTTGTTGGACTCTCTCCAAGGTAGATGTAAAGGGAGGTGAAGTTGGGTGCTATGCATATGATGCATACTTGTTAATGTGTTAACAACCCGATGTATGTGTGAACATTCAATAAGTTGATAGCACATTGTGATAGTTGCATATACGTGATATGCAATCGGTATAGTTGATACCTACCGTCGTAGTTATGAATGGCTTGTTGGACTCTCTCCAAGGTTGTTCATATCTATGATGGATATCAGCACATTCGGAGATGGACCTACGATCTCCTGAAGTGATTTTGGAGTTTTGAAATTCGAAAAATGAATGGGATTTATAAATGTATATTGATGCATTTTAAAATCATCTTTCTCATATATGCTCGTTTTGTATTTCTAAGATTGATCATGATGTCTTTGAATTTGTGTTCCATTTTGGATTCGAATAAATTGACTGGGCCGAACTTCTTGGACTGGCTTAGAAACTTGAGAATTGTTCTCAAGGTTGAAAAGCTTGCAAATATCCTCGAAGCGCCTCTTCCCGCCCATCCTAGTGACAATGCAACTCTGGACCAATTGTTGGCCTATCAGAAACATGTGAGTGATTCTGAACAAATGAGTTGCATCATGCTAGCCACGATGGAACCCAAGCTACGAAAGCAGCATGAGCATATGGATGCTCATATAGTAGTCCTTCATCTCTGTGAGTTGGTTGATGAGCAAGTGAGATTCGAAAGGTTCGAAGTCTCAGCTCCTCTTCACCTACGAGATGCTAGAAGGTTCATCGTAGTCTTGCTCGATATCTTTGAAGGCTGGAGTCTTACGAGAAGCATGGCGAGGGGCAGTCTTAGTTGATTCCTCGAAGAAAGGTTCTAAGAGGAAGTCAAAGGAACAATGAAGGGAAGAAGAGAAGGCTAAAAAGGTAGAACTAGCACAAAGGACTTGCCATCATTATGGCAGGAGAGCCATTCGAAGAAATTGCAAGATTTATCTTGAGTCCGTGAAGAAGAATAAGGCATAAGATGCTCCATCTTCTTCATATATCTTCGTTATTGATTGTCATTCTATTTCCTCAGACACTTGGGTATTGGATACTGGGTGTGGCTCACATATATGTAATGACATACATGGGCTAAGGAATAGAAGAAGACTCGTCAAGGGAGAGTCAAATTTATGTGTTGGGAATGGAGCAAAGGTTGTTGCACTCGCCATCGGAACGTATTTGTTGAAACTCCCTGCAGGAATTGTCTTAGAACTGGACAATTGCTTTTATGTTCCTTCGTTGATAAAGAACATCATTTCTATTTCTTGGTTAAATAGAAATGGGTACCATTTGACTTTTAGTAATAATTGTTGTTACATAACTTTGAATGGAGTCCTTTATGGGACTGGAACTTTAAGCAATGGTGTTTATACGTTGGACATATCCAGTGATGTTTTTAATATCGAAGCGAGCAACAAGCGTGCTCGAAAGGATAATCAATTAGACTCCTACATGTGGCATTGTCATTTTGGCCATATAAGCAAGAAATGCATGTCCGAATTACACCGATGTGGAATTCTGGAATCGTTTGAATTGGATTCATACGATACATGCGAATCATGCTTAAAAGGAAAGATGACTAAGTTACCTTTTACAGGAAAAGGTGAACGAGTGGGAGAGTTACTAGGTCTAATACATACTGATGTATGTGGACCTATGTCAACTCAAGCTTTAGGAGGCTATAGCTACTTCATTACCTTCACCGATGATCACTCATGGTTTGGGTATGTGTTCTTGATGAAACACAAGTCTGAAGCCTTTGAAAGGTTCAAAGAATTCAGAAATGAAGTAGAGAAACAACATGACAAGAGTATTAAAATACTTCGATCGGATCGAGGTGGTGAATACTTAAGTCAAGACTTTCTTGATTATCTAAGAGACAATGGCATATTGTCTCAATGGACTCCACCATATACACCACAGCATAATGGTGTATCTGAGAGGCGTAACCGGACCTTGTTGGACATGGTCAGGTCAATGATGAATCATGCGAATCTTCCCAAGTCCTTTTGGGGCTATGCACTTCAGACAGCTGTTTACTTGTTAAACAGAATGCCAACTAAGGTAGTCTCTACTACTCCATATGAGATATGGAATAGTAAGAAACCTCATGTATCTTACTTGAAGATATGGGGTTGTCACCTTATGTGAAGCGGATCGGACAAATTGGATGCTAAGTCGATAAATGTCTATTTATTGGATACCCTAAGGAAACAAGGGGTTACCAATTCTATCATCTGTGGAACAAAGGTGTTTGTTTCAAGGCATCTTTGTGTTTCTAGAGAAAGAGTTTCTCTTGCAAGAAAGCGATGGGAGTGTCGTGAGCTTGAGGAGGCTCGAGAGACTCAAATAGACATTGATGAGATACACGGTGAAGCACAATGAGGCAACTCATAGTGATGAGCAATCGACTGGACCTATTGTAACACCACATCTTCGTAGATCTGGTAGAACACGCAATATTCCTGAGAGATATGGATTTCTCGTAAGTGAATCGAACGATGTGTTACTCATTGATGATGAGGAGCCTACGGTTATGAAGAAGTCTTGACAAGTTCGAGAAAGGGATAAGTGGCTTGAAGCCATGAAGTCGGAAATGGATTCCATGTATGAAAACCAAGTTTGGAACTTGGTTGACCCACCTGAAGGATAAAGCCTATAGGGTGCAAGTGGGTTTTCAAGAAGAAAACCGACATGGATGGTAATGTGATTACCTATAAGGCTAGATTGGTGGCGAAAGGATATCGTCAAAAACAAGGTGTTGATTATGGCCGAAACCTATTACGAGCTATGCTTAAATCCATTCGGATGCTCCTGGCCATAGCGGCTCATTATGATTATGAGATATGGCAGATGGATGTGAAAACAGCTTTCCTTAATGGAAACCTGCTCGAGGATGTGTATATGATACAGCCTGAGGGTTTCACATCGGTTGATAAAACCAAGGTATGCAAATTGCGACGGTCCATTTATGGATTGAAGCAAGCATCCAGGAGCTGGAATATCCGTTTTGATGAGACAATCAAAAAGTTTGATTTCTCACAAAATTCAGATGAACCTTGTGTGTACAAGAAGGTTAGTGGGAGTGCGATCGTGTTCCTAGTATTGTATGTCGATGACATATTACTTATAGAAATGATGTTTCAATCTTACTGATCGATTAAGGTTTGGTTATCCAAGACATTCTCCATGAAAGACCTGGGAGAAGCAACCTACATCCTCGGGATTAAGATCTATAGAGATAGATCGAAACGGTTGCTTGGTCTTTCGCAGTCTGTATATATAGACCGAGTGCTAAAGAGGTTTAGCATGTCGGAATCCAAGAAAGGTTTCCTACCCATCAGGCATGGGGTACACCTTTCGAAGTCTATGTGTCCGCGCACAGAAGACGAGAGGATTTGCATGAGTAAGATTCCCTATGCATCCGCAATAGGATCTATCATGTATGCTATGTTATGTCACGAGGCCCGATGTATCGTATGCTCGAGTGTCACGGCGGATACCAATCCGATCAGGAATGGATCATTGGGTGGTATTAAGATGATCCTTAAGTACTTAAGAAGAACTAAGGATGTGTTCCTAATATATGGAGAAGGGGACATGGTGATACTGGGTATATGGATGCGACTTCAGACGAACAAGGATGATTCCAGTCTCGATGCGGATATGTATTCACCGAATAGGGCGCGATGAGTTGGAAAAGGTTCCAAACAAGACACTATAGCGGATTCTACCATTAAGGCGAGAATACATTCAATTTAGGCGACAGAAGCGGTTTGGATCAAGAAGTTCGTTTATGAACTTGGTGTGATTCGGCCATTGTTGAAGCAATACGGTCTCATGCGACAATGGAGCAATTACGAGCAAAGAGCCAAGGTCTCATCAACGATCCAAACATGTGCTTCGCCACTATCATCTTATCAGAGAGATCATCAGTAGGAAAGAAATACAAATCGAGAAAATCCCCACTGAAAGGAACTTAGCGGATCCTTTGACTAAGGCATTACCTCAAAGTAAGTTTGAGGGTCATGTTATAGCTTATGGTATTGGATACCGTAGCGATTGGCAATAGGCCAAGTGGGAGTCTGTTAGTAATATATGAGAGATGTCCTAAGGCAATCGCCTTATGTATGAACCATTTATATGATAAATGAAGATTCACTATTTGAGTATACATGGTTTCATGTATTTGATTGGATCTTAAACTCATTTACTGAATGTCCGCGATACGACTCACAGCATGAGAGAATTTGTGATTGGATCACAACTAGTGAGTATCTCTACATGTGTAATTGTGATGTATCGGAATTATCCCTAGTCGATGAATTGATGGATTTGGACACCATCAATTCTGTCAAGACTAGCACGAGGTATACTCCTTGGTGTATCCAAGCAGCTGATTCTCACTGGCTAGAGACATTGTGATGTCCGGAGTTGATCGTGGATGCTAGTTATGGTAACTAGTTCATTGGAGTGACCAGCCGTAAGACTTCATATGGTTCTCTGCATATATAGATATGTCAATGAAGTTTTTACTGTAGCTTAAGTGCGATGTTCCTTTGACTTGCGGTATTCAAGTCATCTTGATCATGGAGACTTATGCTTTGACATCTTAAGCAAGCATCTCTAAGGAGATGTGGACCCGGGATGATTGGGTTTATGTCGAAGTGATCGAAGGTGTTTGAATAGCCTATAAAGGATTCACCACTCCTTGCGAGGAGATGTATACCCATGGCCTCTCGTCGGATTGTTACTAAAGTCTTTGTCCAAAGCATTACATGTTTAGAGTAAGGTACTCTTCGATACATGTGCAGTAACTAGAATCCGTAGGATGAGGAAATGATACTTGGGCTAGGTGTGACATAGTCAATCTAGTGGGGGCTGACACTCTAGACCATGTCCTGAACCAAGTGGGTATAAGATGAGTGAAGGGAATGAGGCACAATTCATTCGAGTTGCTGAAGGGTTTCAGAAATAGTTCTGGATTAACCGTTGATCTTTTCGGTTAATTGGGGATCATGATGTACTACTAGGTGCCACTCATGATCGTTCTATAATTAATGGTTAATTATAGACGGCCAACATAAACCGAGAACCTATTTGGTCACACGCACAACGAGTGTAATCCGAAGGATTTAAAACGAGCTTGAGAATGAGATTCTCAGACCGAGAGAAACTAAGTTTGGTTGGACCAAACAAGAAGCGAGCATGAAATCGTTTCAGTCGCAATGGAAGCGTGGATGAGCCGTGTCTTATGAAGACATAATGGATGAACCAAAATGGTTTGGTTCTAATCCAATGGAGGAGAATAAACCAAAGGGTTTGGTTTATTTTAAACGAATGAACCAAAGTTGGTTCGGTTCGTTTTAACTTAAAATAAACCATCATGGTTTGGTTTATTTTAACTTATATTAATGGAGCGGGTTAACGGGCCTTATGGTTATGATCCAATAACCATTAAGAGAATTAGTTCTCTATAAAAGAGGGCTTAAGGGTTTGTTAATCCCTAATCAAAAAAGCCCCTAACGTAGAGTTGCCGCCCACCTCCCTTGGTGATTTGCGCCAACCCTCCTCCTTGCCGCCGCCCACCTTGAAGCTCCTTGGTGGCGTCCAAGGTGTTGACCTTCACTCTTGTGCCCGCTATTGCTATTGCGGAGCTCGGTGATCTCCATTGGGTTTGGCATCAAGGTGAGCTTCATCCTACCTTTTTGGCTGGCCCTAATTCCTCCACCAAAGCTGTCCAGTTTTCTGGACAGCTTGTTTCCCTCTCGTCGGAGCGTCGTTTGGACGACGGTTGGAGCTCCAACAGCACCAAACTTACCGGGGATTCGATCTCCGGTGATCCTCATATGTGGAGGACGATGGATTCGTCAAACGGTTGACGAATACCTCTCCGGAGAAGCGAGTTTTGAGGACTCGTCTTTGGATCCGAATTTGGATTCGGATCGTGATCCTCTCTCGATCACGTCGTCTTCAACACGAGGCTAGTAACCCATACGAAGACGAAGCTCGTGACTTTGTGAAGTCATCCCGAAGATACTCGGCGTGGATACGATAGAGACGATTCTAGCGAAGATCGTTCCGGTTGATTCCGTTCCCGCTACACGTGATACGAAAGGTATACGTAGTTAAATTTCCTTTTATTGCAAAATTTAATTTTACGGTTATGTCTACACATGTTGTACTATGCATGCGTGTGATGTGTATGTTGTAATAAATGTAGATTTATTATTTTTATTTCTTCCGCTGTGCACATGTTTGCGAAACATGTTCGAACACACACTCGCCACGGTGCCGGAAACCCAACAATCCACGACCATGTGTAGGGGCAATTTGACTAGGTAGCATTTCCTATAATGAGAAAATATATAAGTATCTAAAAAAAACATAATGATAACTTCCTATTACATAAGGAAAGTGCAGTAACCACTAAAGACAATAACTTTTCATATAGCTCAGAGATGTCCTTCAGCTTGCTTGGTCCCAAAACACAAGAACTCCGAAAACAAAGGAAAAGAAAACCTCGAAACACCCACAAACTAAAATCGCAAACCTGAGCTCTGATACCAATAAAATTGTCATGCCTCGAGGAGCATCTTCATCATCCAAATGATGGAGGAGCCCCTTAGTGACAATTTTCAGAAATACAAATACTGGAACCAGATCTGGGAAAAACTTTCAAAATAATAATAGAATACAATTATTATATTAACTGCATGCATGCACGATGAAAATATAAATCAATTAAAAGTAAAATATATTTATGACACCAAATCAAATTGTGACAAAATTCAAGTATGTAAACAAAATGCGATAACAATAAAGAGAAACAAATTGGCATCTCGACGATGCAATGGGACCAACACGATAAGGGACTCTCTGAGTGACATGAAAGTAAGTCAACTAGACACGTCCTTTATCAGCTAACCTGAAAGATAAGAGAAGAGGGGGTGAGTACAACCACTCAGTGGGTGGATAGAAAATAGTGCATAATCATAATGGACATAATGGATGTAATGGAAGTCAAAGGAAATAAATTAGAGTATCCCAAACCTCAGAGTACCAATATCATAACCTGGTTAGTAGTATAACAAATACACCTGCAACACACACAACCAACTAAAATTTGCAAGCAATATACATCAAGGTACCGCGACAAAGCCTCGTGGCTCTCGAGGTAATACACAGGGCACTATCTACGAGCAACAACATGCTACCGCGAATGAGACTCGTGGGCAAATAGGAAATATACAGAGTACTATCTATGCGCAACCACATGCTACCACTAACGGGACTCATGGGTAGACAGACAATAAAAGACTCAATGTCTGCGGGCAACGACATGCTACCATGAATGGGTCTCATGAGAAGACATAGTATATAGCTATCTAGCTATAGACTGCACACAACAACATGCTACCACAAATGAGTTTCGTGGGTAGTCAAGATGTTAGGTAGCTATCTAGCTATAGACGACATACAAATCCAACTATCACTAACTCCGAACGGGTAGTGCAAGAGTATAACTCTTTGGTAGATTCTCTCAACCATGAATGGAAGATATGATCGACCACAGGTATACAAAGCAACCATAGTTCAAAAGTAGGAAAACTCTACTACAGACTCTCTCAACCATGAATGGGAGGCATAGTTGGTAGCTGAGATAGGAGAAACATTATATACCCTCTAAGGATTAATCACATCTTAATCATACGACCTCTACAAGTCCAATCACCATATCAACTAAAACAATAAATAAATAGGCATATACCAATAGCATCCACCAATAAGCACGTCCGAATTATTCCGCCTAGGGTTCCAACACCTAGGGTTCTATTAGTGTCGTATCATTCCTTAGATTCACTCCTAAGGAATAACCTCATCTAAATTATACTATCACTACTAGTCTCGATCAAAATATCAACCGAAATAATAAATGGATAAACATATACCAATAAGCACATCCGGGTTATTAAACATAGGGTTCTACTAATGTTGTTTCATTCATGAGATCCGCTCCTACGGAATGACCTCATCTAAGTTATACTATCTCTATTAGTCTCAATCATGGTATCAACCACAACAATACATAACTAAATAAGCACATAACAGTGATATCCAATAAACAACAGCATAAGCATACTAATGGAAATCAATAGCCCGAAGTCAAATAGAGTATAAAAAAGGGGTCAAGCAAGTACAAAGTCAAGGCAATACTAGAAATAGTATCAAGTACACATATAATATAAACTAAGTAAGCATCATAACCACAATAATCATGTACTAAAATCTAAAGAGGTTATAGAATCTATATATACCTTCTAAGAATTTATCTTATCTTAGTCATACTACTCACTAGTCCAATCCTAATACGAATCCAACAAATAATAGGTAAGCACTACCTGTAATATCTATCAATTATGTCATAGCAATAGCTAGGAACATATAATAGTAATATCCATCAATAACTACAAGCTAATGATGAGCAAGCAACCTAGAATCCAAGGGTCCAACAGATATAGGATCAAAGCAATTCTAGCAAGAACCTAAAGTGTAACTACAAGATAACCTAAGTAAACAATGTAACCAATATAACCATGCACTAAATTCTAAAAAGGTCAAAGATCCACCCACCTGAATTGTAGAATATCCAAACAAATCTCTCAATTCGAAGGTGCTTTCGTTCTCAAATCTTTGACTAAACAGGTAATTGCATAACCTTAGATTTGGGATAAGAAAACCCAGATTCTACCTTGTCACTCTTTCCATGGAATTAATTGAATCAGGATCATGTTGAATTGAGGAAAGTAGCAGTGGCATATTAGGTAGAACTGAATTTTGGTGCGAGCAACATGGGCACTCCATACTCATCCTAGTGAACATTGATTTCAAAGGTACTAACTGCATCAACAATTGTATATGATATATGATCATCCCAAACTAGGATAGCTGCAAAAAAGGAACAACCCATGTGCTCTTCAACCACAACCTAGGAACCCATAAGCTCTTATCAACGGTGAATCAATTGAAGGATATCTTGATATCAGACTTGACCCCTGTGGGGTGAACAAAATGTTGGTGCAATCGACCCAGGTCACGATTGACCGGACTCGAGTTTGGCTCGAGCGATGTTTTGATGTTTGACATGAAAGTGTGACATTGATGTCTGATAATATTTTGGGGAGATTGTTGGAGCAATCGACCCAGATCATGATTGACCGGACTCGACTTTGACTCGAGGGGATTTTGATGGTTGACTAGGGTTGACCATGTGATGAAGAAAGTCCAAGCATGGGTCTTGACATGAAAAGTTCAACATGGGTTGACAAGGGAAAGTCCAAGCTTGAGTCTTGGCATTTGGAAAGTCCAAGGGTGTAGTCTTGGCCACGTATGTCCAAGGGTGTAGTCTTGGCAGTGAAAGTCCAAGTCATGAGTACTTGCCATTTGAGAAGTCCAAGAGGTTTGATATTGGTAGCGTAAAGTCCAAGGGTGAAGTCTTGGCAGCATAAAGTCCAAGCGGAGTCTTGGTAGCATAAGTCCAATGTACCTTGGCGGTGTAGACACCGTTAGCATGACATAGCCGATGGAAGCACCTGAAGGCTAGCGTATAGATGAACAAGTCATGGATGACTTGGAGGGATCCGATAGGCGCGAGGATGACAGAGGTGGCTAGAAGGCTTAAGTCTAGGTTAAGGGTGGTCTAGCAAGTATGGGGGCACCATACTTGAGGTTAAAACCTCATATTTGAGGTTGTTAGTCGACTGGTATTATGGCCGGTTCGACTGCCCGAGTCGACTAGAGTTTATTGCCGAAGAAATTTGAAAAGCTCTGCGATCGACTACTCATTGGAAGCGATCATCGATGGGATGATCGGTCAATTGCCATGGCGTCGGATGATGATTTGGCCATGAGCACGTATGCTCCATAGTTGGTGGCGATCGGCACGAACCTGGCGATCAGCCAATATTGGTAGTCGATTGATGGGAGTACCGTTGGAGTCTTTCCAGCGTAGATCGAGCCATTATCTCACAATAACAGTGTTGAAAGTCAATTGCCAGGCGGAAATCCATCCCGATGCAGGTTAAAAGGAAGTTGTTCTTGGAGATTCTAGCATTGGTTCTTTAGGAGCTTTGGTGAGGCGAGTTGAAGGCGAATTGTAGGTGCATTTCAGGGTCCTTCAAGCTCATCCAAGCAACCAATAAGCAAGCATTCAAAAACCCTAGATTGTAAAGTGCTCTTTACATTTCTTTGTTTTTTTCTTGTATTTTTGTGTATTGCTTTTGTAATCACTTGTAAGAGGTTTCTCTGCCTCCGACATATTGTCGAGAAGGAGTTTATTATTTAGTGGTGTTTGTGGCATCGCTAGAGCTCTTTAGAGCTCGATCCGTGGAGTAGGAACCATTCGGTTCCGAACCACATATATCTCACGTTGTGGTTGTGTATCTTGTTGTTTATATTTGTTATTATCATTCCGTTGTGCTAACAAGATTGTAGATGATCAAACGCGAACAAATTCCATCTATGCATTCAACACGCTATTCACCCCCTGGTCAACGAATCCTCTACAATTGGTATCAGAGCCTGGGGATTTTATACGGATTAACAACTCGGAGCCAAGATGCTAGAGGGTGAAGAGGAATAAGATGGAAATTCAAGATAATTTGGGTTGGGATATCAACACCCCAATCCCATATACTTTCTATGGACGAGAAGGCTTCAACAAGGATTGAAGACTTCTTGATGATGAGGGCCTTTGAAGAATGGTCCATGTTGATGGAGGGATTTAGTTATCCAAGAGGACCATAGGGAAGGTTCCTCAAGAAGAAGAGATGGACCGAAGAGCAAGTCCAAGCCTTCGAGAAAAATGATAAGGTAATGAAATTTTTGATTGATTTAATACCTAACAATATCTTATGTATGTTAGGTAATTATATAGATGTCAAGGAGCTATGGAGCCAAGCGGCAAAGCTCTATGAAGATTCATTACTGGTTCATGAAGACCCATCGCCGGCTCAAGAAGAGGAGGCCGAAGATGAATCCTCATCCTCACAAGTAAGTGAGGATTCGGAAGTTGAGGAGGAGTCAACTTCCAGATCGGTGGGAGAGGAATTGAAAAAGGTGGAAGAAGCCTCCACCTCTAGGATTGAGGGGGAGGAGAGAATTCCCACACCAGAGCAACCTCAAGAGGAGACATCTACATTCGGTCGAGAGGAAGAGCAAGCTCAAAAGGATTCCACCACGGATCTAGGTAACTCGAGCATGTTAATTAAAAATAAAAACCATATAATATGCTTTGAGTGTAGGGAATCCGGGCACTATAAGAGTATGTGCTCGAAAAGAGTAAAGAACACTCCACCGGCGCCTAAAAGACAAGAAAAGTCAAATGAAGTTGGAGTCCCCACCAAGAAGAGCAAGGAGCACGTGATTTGCTTCAAATGCCGGCTACCGGGGCATTATAGAAGTCAATGCCCTAGGGGGAGCAAAAAAACCCAAGAAGGAGCATCACAAGTAGGGGGAGCTAAGGCTAACCCTAAGATATATTTTAATGCACCTTCTAGTTCTAATTTAAATGTCAAAAAGCATGCTAGGAATAATTTTAACAATCTTGCTATTGTACATGAAAAGCATGCTAGGAACAATGAATATTGTTTAAGAACTAAGAAGGTCAACCTTAGGAATAAGGAGAAATTTGGGACTAATATCTCTAAAATAAATTTATCTAAAGACAAATCTAGGTCAAATAATTCTAGACCAATTCTACATAGGGAGACAATTAGAAATGTACAAGAGCACCTAGGTTTTAACCCCAAATGGACTAGGCATATGCCTAGGAAGAACTATGCCCAAGAATTAAATCAAAATTCAAAAATTGGGCAATTAGAGGTTAAAAATCAAGCCTTTAGGTCAAGGCTTGAGAAACTTGAGAAGACCCTTAAGATTATGCAAAACCAAATAAAAGGGTCAAATGGTCAAACTCTAGGGTCTAGAAGTCAAAGTCAAAACCTAGGGCACAGGAGACAAGAGTCAACCAAGAGAAAGAAAGATTTGGGTCACAAACTTAAGCCTAAGGTGACTTATCATAGTGTTCCATTTGATTATGGAACACAAA
Source organism: Wurfbainia villosa (assembly GCA_025175895.1). Classification (NCBI taxonomy): domain Eukaryota; kingdom Viridiplantae; phylum Streptophyta; class Magnoliopsida; order Zingiberales; family Zingiberaceae; genus Wurfbainia; species Wurfbainia villosa. Next base: position 107,584,624 of record CM045991.1, read on the forward strand.
CTAGGTCTAGGAAGACCAAGGTTACTAGGGAAGTCATCCCTAAGGGTAACCAAGGAATGTGCCTAGTGGCTAGGGTTTCAAGGAAACCTAGGGAAGCCACTAAGAAGGTTACAAGGGGAGTCACCCCTAGAGTAAACCTAGGCAAAACCCAAATGACCAAGGCTAATAAACCTAGAAGGGTCATTAGGAAGGTATTTAGGGAGGTTATCCCTAAGGAATACCTAGTAAACCCTAGGAGCTCAAATAGATTTTAGGTTCCTAAGAGCGTGATCGATTCACACTAGATGGGTTTAGGTGTTCCGACTTTAAATGGATGGGTAGTTAACCTAACCATGGTGAAGATGGCGCTTTAGGTCATTTCCAAGGTTATGGGTATCTTGGAAATAAGTTTGATCTTATGATCCTAAAAGATTTTAGGATGTGTCAATACATTTTTGGGATTATGAAAAATCAATTAAATTGACATATTTTAGGTTTAGAGGTCATAGTGTGCCATTTTGGATTTTTGGCACACTTGGGAGAAAAGTGATAATATGACAAAATATACTTAATTATATCAAATGACAATTAATACTAAGTTTTAAGTATTATTATACCTAAACATTTTATGTGTCATGCTTTGTTTGTCATATAACATGCCATGATATCATATTTATTTTTAATCATTTAATATGTCATGATCATGTTTAGAATTAAGGTTTAATGTCATGTGTTTTTAGATTATATCATATGTCATGACATCATGATCATTGGGCATGCTTAATTTTGCTATCATTTATGCCATGATCATTCATGCATTTAAATTTGATTAAAATTGATTTAAGGACAATGGCATGACTTGAAGTCCCATTTATAAGGGATTCAAGTAGGGTTGCCTTAGAAAAATGTATGAAACCCTAGATTAGGATGAACAAAACCCACATCTCACATCACATTGACTTTTGTATGTTTTATACACCCTAGATATATGTGAGATGATAGGATGTGAATTAAGTTCAAGGTGCATAGTTTTTGCATCTAGATGAACTTAAACTCATCTTATTGTATTGGTAGATCATTGGAAAAGCTTGTATACAAGTCATGTACATTGAGCTCGAGGAATATGATCCAATATAGGTTTTCAAAATCATTTTAAAATCCATTTAGAAAACCTTGGTAAAGTCTATCTTTTGATAGCAATCACCATTGATGAAGTTGATACAAAGTGAGCTAAAATAGTGAAGTTTTTCTTCACTTTTGAAATTTATATCAATTTCGATATTTTGTAGATAAAATATTTTTCAAACATTTTTCATCCATTGTATTGCTTATAAGTAATGTACGTATGAATTTTCATGATTTTTCAAAATACGTAGAATTACTTATGCTTTTTCAAAATTCGATTCTGATAGATGAAATTCGAGAATTTCAGTTATCAGTCGACTGCCGCTTGATGGCAGTCGACTGATGAAGGGCAGTTCGACTAATAATTGTAAGTAGTCGACTGTCAGGCTGATTTTGGGAAAAACAAGGTTGTTTAGCCCATTTTCAGCTACGGTAAAATTCCCCAACCACTCCTAACCCTAGGATATGCTTTGGGAAGCATTATAAAGCATGAAAATTCATAGGATATAGATTAGGAGAGTTGTTAGGGTGATGTATCAAATTTAAGGCATGAAAAGTTCAATGTTGAACTTTACACCTTATTTTTGATGGTTTAGAGTTCCTATTGGCATAGGGACTTCCCAAGGACATTGTTGGTGCAATGGTTAAGGGGGAGCAAGCTTTTAGGGGGAGGTATCCATCATGGGATGATGGATGATATTTTTCCTCATGAGGGGGAAAATGGAAATTTTTGAGATACCCAATTTGGAAATTGGGAGAGTGTATAGGATTGCCTCTCTTGAGTGATATGGGACTTATCACTAGGAAGATTGTAGACATCCTAGGTATTTTTGGACCAAGGGGGAGATTGTAAGATCTCATTGGGACATGAGACATTGACCTCCTTGGAGAGAACCTTTTTTATGTTAGTAAAAAAGAGGGAGAATGTTTGGGGGAGAATATTTTGGGAAAATGTTTGGAATTACCAATTTGGGATAATTGGTAAGAAGATAGAGTTAGTGTTCTAACTCAAAGGTATGTGGTTTTGTCAAACATCAAAAAGGGAGAGATTATTGGTGCAATCAGCCCAGGTCACGATTGACTGGACTCGAGTTTGACTCGAGCAATGTTTTGATGTTTGACATGAAGGTGTGACATTGATGTCTGAAAATGTTTTGGGGAGATTGTTAGAGCAATTGACCCAGGTCATGATTGACCGGACTCGAGTTTGACTCGAGGTGATTTTGATGGTTGACTAGGGTTGACCATGTGATGAAGAAAGTCCAAGCATGGGTCTTGGCATGAAAAGTCCAACATGGGTTGGCAAGGGAAAGTCCAAGCTTGAGTATTGGCATTTGGAAAGTCTAAGAGTGTAGTCTTGGTCACGTAAGTCCAAGGGTGTAGTCTTGGCAGTGAAAGTCCAAGTCATGAGTACTTGGCATTTGAGAAGTACAATGGGTTTGATATTGGCGGCGTAAAGTCCAAGGGTAAAGTCTTGGCAGCATAAGTCCAATGGTTGGCAGCGTAAAGTCCAAGCGGAGTCTTGGCAGCGTAAGTCCAATGTGCCTTGGCGGTGTAGACACTGTTAGCATGACATAGCCGATGGAAGCACCTGAAGGCTAGTGTATGGATGGACAAGTCATGGATGACTTGGAGGGATACGATAAGCGCGAGGCTGACGGAGGTGGCTAGAAGGCTTAGGTCTAGGCTAAAGGTGGTCTAGCAAGTATGGGGGCACCATACTTGAGGTTAAAACCTCATATTTGAGGTTGTCAGTCAACTGAAATTATGGCCGGTTCGACTGCCTGAGTCAACTAGAGTTCGACTGACAATTAAGGACTGAAAAGGCTCTGGCAGTCGATTTCTCATTGGAGCAATGATCGATGGTCGATCGATCGCCATGGACGATGACGATAATGGTTCGCGAGCACGAGAACGCTCAGAGCGATCTAGCCAATTGGCTCGGAGTCCGATCGCCAATGTTGGCAGTCGACTGATGGGAGTACCGTTGGAGTCTTTCCAGCGTGGATCGAGCTGTTGTCTCACAACAACAGTGTTGGCAGTCGACTGGGACCTTATGGCAGTCGACTGTCAAGTGAAAATTCTGCCCGATGCAAGTTAAAAGGAAGTTGTTCATGGAGATTTAGGCATTGGTTCTTTGGGAGTTTTGGTGAGGCGATTTGAAGGCGAATTGCAGGTGTATTTCAAGGTCCTTTAAGCTCATCTAAGCAACCAATAAGCAAGCGCTCAAAAACCCTAGATTGTAAAGTGCTCTTTACATTTCTTTGTAGTTTGTTTGTATTTTCATGTATTGCTTTTGTAATCACTTGTAAGAGGTTTCTCCTCCTCCGACGTGTTGTCGAGAAGGAGTTTATTATTTAGTGGTGTTTGTGACATCGCTAGAGCTCTTTAGAGCTCGATCCGTGGAGTAGGAACCGTTCGGTTCCGAACCACGTTATATCTCACATTGTGGTTGTGTATCTTGTTGTTTATATTTGTTATTATCATTCCTCTGTGCTAACAAGATTGTAGATGATCAAACGCGAACAAATTCCATCTACGCATCCAACGCGCTATTCACCCCCCCTCTGGCGGTTAACGAATCCTCTACACAAAACCATGAGTAATGACTGCAACCCCAATCCCACAAACTTCTAGTGGTCTCTTCATCTCAACAGTAGAGGATGTAGTTGTGGCTCGTGATGGAGGAGAATGGGACAACCAACTATGGATCAACACGTGATCAAGAAGATAGCCAATTGGTCTGGCAGAGTGGGCAGCGCATGGCAACATGACTCGGAAGGAGGAAGGCAGCGGGGGCATTGCTCGCGCGGCGAGGAGAGGGGTGGCAACCAAGAACAATCGAGTTAGTGCATGGGTAAGACAGTGGCCGATTGGAAGGAGGAGGCATGGCAAGGAGGCTGTGGCGGTGGCGATGGCGCTAGTAGATAGGGAACGTGACATGGAGGGGGACCTGGACCACGAGTGCTTTTGATCTCGGTCTCTGTTATGCACGCGATCTCAATCCCGATGGCGGTCTCGATGACTATCGCGAATGCGTGGGGTCACGACCGTAGAGAGAGATGCTGCCGGTCGGAGATTTTGGGTGCATGGTGGTGACTGGTCTGGCAGCAAGCGAGCACGACGCAGTGAGCAGTGGTGGTGGCGGTGGATCGGAAGGACAATAGGTATCGGAGGATTTGGGAGAGGAAGGGATTGCAGAGTCGCAGGTGGGAGACGCGACGGGATTAGGGAAAAAGAAATTAAATCCCTAAAGCTTTTTCTTTAACTTAAGTTATATAACCTAGGTTAATTGATCTAATCAATAATAATTAACATAGTCAAACCTAATAAAATTTTATCTCGAAATCTCTATTAAATATTTAATTATTCCGGATGAAATTTAGGTTTTAATTATCCAACCTAGCATTTTATCAACTAAAATAGCAATAAATAATTAAATTTCCTTTTGATACATTTATTGTATTTATTATATTATATTATTTAAATTAAATTTTAATTTAATTTAATTTTTTTCAACATATTATAGTTCTCCTTGGGGTAGTAACTCAATTTGTGCAATCACCTCACGAAAACTCCAATTCCCTAAAGAACAAGCAAACTGAGCCAATTCATCAGCTTTTTGATTTTCTATTCGAGTGATTTTTTTTATCAATACTTCTGAGAAATCTCTCTTAGCCTTCTCCATTAACTAACAATAACCTCTACACTTATTAACCTTAACTTTAAATCCTCCCCCAATCTGTTGTAATATTAATTGAGAATCCATATTCACTGTCACCCACTTGGCTCCTATATTTTTAGCAGCCTGCAAAGCTATAAGTAGAGCTTCATATTCAACTTCATTATTAGAGGCTCTGAAATGTAATCTAACTGTCAATTTAACCTCTTCTCCTTGTGATGAAATCAGAATTACCCCCACTCCACAACCTTCTTTTTTAGAAGACCCATCTGCATATATCATCCATGGCTCATACTCCTCTTTATGTATAGTCTCTACTAAAAAAATCAGCTAATGCATGAGCTTTAATAGAGGTGCGAGGCTGATAAGTAATATCATATTCACTAACTTCAGTAGCCCATTTAATAAGCTTTCTCGTAACTTTTGGATGAGTAAGTATTCTGCCCAGAGGAGTATCAGTGAGTACCACCAAGGGATGCGATAGAAAATAGGGTCATAACCTCCGAGCTGGTAAAACCAATCCCCAAGTTAATGTTGATTCAGAGAGCATCACTCCTTGGTTTTGATATATGAACCATAGTTAAAGTTAGGACTTACTTGTGTTCTAATATCAGTGTTAAGTATGCAGGCTTAACAGGAAGTCCTAGTTGGTCGTGTTGACTGGATACTAGGTATATGATGTGAGCAAAATATATAGGGTTTTAGGAGTAGTTTTTGTTAGTGTCAGCCCTTAGTGTCAATCATGAGATGATTGATTAGGGATCATGTGTATCATATTTCATTAATAAAAGGCAAAGATTGTTTATTATATTTACTTTATGCATGTGCCAGCTAAAATAAATATAATAATGTCCTTGAATAGTAGGTTCTAATCTACAGTATATCAATTGGTAGAATTGATTATGAGAAGCTGTAGAGAACACTATTCTTAATATTCCTAGTCAAGTATTTGTAGGGGATCGGTACGGCCGGCTAGAGGGGGGTGAATAGCCCTCGTTCGTTGGATGTCGTAATTCGATCATTCTTGTCGCGTGCTTGTCTACGATTGTTGTTAGCGCAGCGGAATACTAATGCAAATATGAATACTAACAACAAATACAATCACATGCAAATACACACGATATACGTGGTTCGGAACCGAATGGTTCCTACTCCACGGGCGAGCTCCTCGAGCTCTAGTTATGCGCACGACACTAACTAAAACACTCCTTTTCGACTACACGTCGGAGGTGGAGAAACCTCTCACAAGCAATTACACTAAGTAATGAAATACAAGCAATACAAAGACAAATACGAAATACACGTAAAGAACACTTTACAACGCTTGCTTTGAATCCTTTGCTTGTTGCTTTCTTTAGATGGCTCTTGAAGGTCTGGAATGCAGCGAATTCCTCAATAGCTTCACAAAAGGCTGTAAATCCTCCAACTCGAGCTCCATTATATAACCCGCATCAAGTCTGCACCTAGCAATGACCGCCAAAAGGCCCCATCGCTCTGGTCCGCTGTCTCACAACGCCAAATCCACGCTTGACAAGTTCCAACGGATCTCCTACCACGATCGATGACCTCACGGATCGTGACCTAGTAGTCGACCGCCCTTGGGTTACGGAGCGCCTGCTCGCGACATTCCCATCACGATCATTATCTCTAAGAATGATCAGCGACATCGGGCCGATCGCTACCCATGGCGCTGATCGCCAAGCACCAAAACGCACTCCTTACACCCCGAACTCTAGTCGACTTGGACTACCGAACCTAAGACGCTATGCAATGACGATCCGCCTGAAAACCTCAAACACCAAGTTGTTCGAGCTCCGACACTCCCTTAGCCACTTGCTAAGTCCACATCACTCATGGAGTTCCCACCAAGCCTCTTCCTCGCCTACGCCCTCTGATGCGCTAAGCGACGGCCGCAATGCCATCCTTCGCCTCATGCCCTAGAAGTATGCTTCCCTTTGGGCTCACTCCATTCGCCTCGCTCGGGCGGTCCTGATGCACCAAGCGCACGGCTTCGCAATGCCATCCTTCACCGACTCAAGGACCCCGAGCCTAGTGAACTTACCAAGTCCTCAAGACTTCCTAAATGCACCAAGCGCACGGCTTCGCAATGCTTTGGATTTTCCCATGCTACACACGCACGGCCGCAATGCTTTGGACTTCCACACCAGGCTCCATGCTTGGATTTTCCATGCCAACCCCATGTTGAACTTTCCCACACCAAGCTCCATGCTTGGATTTTCCATGCCAACCCATGTTGGACTTTCCCATGACAATCCCATGTCATGAGTTTTGTCTATCATCAAAATACCATCAAGTCAACTGGGCCGATTGCACCAACAATCTCCCCTTTGATGATTGACAAAACTACCATCTCAAGTCTACCAATTCTCCCATATTGGCAATTCTCATATCCCAATGAGAATTCCAACGAACCCTAATTGGTAACTTGGTAACTTCTCCCCTTTGACATTACATCAAAAGGTCCTCCCAAGGGTATGAATGTCTCATATCCCAATGAGATCTTACAATCTCTCCTCGAGGAACACATGCCTACAATCTTTCTAGTGATCCCATATCACTTAAAGAGAGGCAACCCAATTTTCCTCCCATGAGGAAATACACATCCATCTTCCCATGATGGATACCTCCCTAGAGGCTTGCTCCCTTGACCATTGCACCAACAATGTCCTTGGAGAGTCCCTAAGCCAATAGGAACATTAACCAAATCAAAATTAAGGCAAAGTTCAACAATGAACTCTTTCCACCTTAAAATTGATACTCACCTCAACCCAACTCCTAATCCATATCCAATGGATTTCCACCCTCTCTAATGCTCTCCCAAGCATATCCTAGGTTAGGAGTGGTTAGGACCTTAACCTAGCTGAACATGGGCCTAACCAACAAGATTTACCCGAATCATTGGGCGATCAAATTGAAATTAGGAATCATTTGTCACTTCATCGATCACCGATCCATGCGATCGATAATCGTATTTGCATTTTGAAGATTTTAAATGGATTTCCAAAATCCATAAGTAAATATACGTAATTTTAAAAATCTTGAAAATGCATATGTATAATACTTATCCTAAACACTATGGGTGAAAAATATTGGAAAATTATTTTACCCACTAAATTAGGAGATTGATACAAAGTTCAAAAGTTTAGAAAAGCTTCAATAAAGAGCCCTCTTTGTATCATCCCATTCAATGGTGATAGCTATCAAAAGATAGACTTCACCAAGGTTTTTCAAAATGTTTTTCAAACCTTTATTTTCTTTTTCCTAAACATCTCACCAATATCTAGATGTGCAAAACACATACAAGTCAAATTTTTGTGAGATGTGGGTTTTTGTTTTGTTTATGTTCTCATGCATATTTATAGGCAATATTATTTGATTCCCATCAAATCATGCCATAGTCCTTAACTCCATTTTAATTCATGCATGATGTGATTATGGCATAGATATGATATAGATAAAAACATATGCCAATATCATGATGTCATGGCATGTGAATGAAACTTAAGCATACATGACATCTAAACATAAATCTAAACATGATCATGACATTTTATAGATAAGCATGGCAAGTAAAATATACTAAGGTATAGAATACCTAAGTGTTAAAATTAATTTGCCATTTCTAGGAATTAAATACACTTTGCCTTAAACCATTCATTTCCCTAGTGTGCCAAAAACCCAAAATGGCACACCAATGCCTCTATGACCTAGTTGTGCCAATTTAAATTATTTTAAACTTCTCAAGCATATTGGCACATCCTAATGTGTCAACTCTACTATGGTTAGGTTAACTACCCATCCACTTAGGTTGACACCCTAACCCATTTAGCGTGAATCGATCACGCTTTTAGGAACCCAATACCTATTGAGAGCTCCTTGGCATAACAAGGTATTCTCTAGCGATACCTTCCCTAGATACCTTCCTAATGCCCCTTGCAGACATTGAAGTCATAGTTTATTGGGTCTTTCCTAGCTCAACTCTAGAGGTGACTCCTCCATTGACCTTCTTAGTGGCTACATTTGATTTCTTTGAGGTGTTAGCCACTAAACACATACCATGGCTAGACTTAGGGATGACTTCCCTATTAGCCTTGGTTTTCCTAGACCTAGAAATAGTTCCATAATTAAATGGAACATTATGATAAGTCTTCTTGGGCTTAGGTTTGTCACCCAAACCTTCCTTGCCCTTAGACCGTTTTTGAACCTTAGGTCTTGACTTTTGGGCATTTGACCCTAGAATTGAATTTTCTATGATTCTAAGGGCTTTCTCCATTCTCTCAAGTCTTGTCCTCAAGACTTGGTTCTCTAGCTCTAATTTTCCCATTTTTGAATTTTCATTAGGTCTTTGGGAAAACCTCTTCTTCTTAGGCATGTGCCTAGACTTCTTGGGATTAATACCCAAATTTTCTTCTACTGTTCTAATTGACTCCCTAGGCAAGATATTTCTAAAATTATGAGTCCTAGGTTTGTCTTTAGTCATATGAACATGCTTGGCACCTAGACAATACACCTTATTGTTTCTCTTAGCATGCTTTTCATTGATAATAGCAAGAGAGCTAAAATAATTCTTAGCATGCTTTTTAACTCTAGGAATTAAAGGTGCATTAACTAAATGTACCTTAGGGTTAGCTTTAGGAGCTCCCCCTATATGAGTTGCACTTTCTTGCCCTTTCTTCCTCCCCCTAGGGCATTGGCTTCGGTAGTGTCCCTTTTGATTGCATTTGAAGCACACAATGTGCTCTTTGCTCTTGATTTTGGGAACACCGGCATCCTTTGACTTTGGGTTGACTTTCGGTCTTGATGCCTTTTCCTTAGCCAATTTAGGGCATTTGCTCTTATAATTCCCTTTCTCCCTACACTCAAAGCATATTATGTGATTTTTATTTAAAACAATAACGCTTGAGTTACCTAGGGAGGTGGTGGAGGCCTCTTCATGATCTTCACTTCTCCCGGATGTGGATGCTTCTTGTTCTTGCTCCGGGATGGAAGATTGTCTTTCCTCCCCCTCAATGCTAGAGGTGGAGGTCTCCACCAAGTCATCAACATCTTCAAATGTTGTGGGTTCTTCTTCGGCATTCTCCTCTTCTTGTGCCGATTGGGAATTTTCTTGGAATTTCATTACCTTATTCCATAATTCCCTTGCATCCCTATAATCACCCAATCTAGACCAAATAGTGTTAGGTAGCAAATCACTAATCAACTTGATTACCTTGAGATTTGTCTTGAAGTCTTTTATTTGGTCTTGGGTCCATTTTGATTTTTCAATGAGCTTGTTGTGTTTGTCCCTAGGCATCTCAAAACTGTTTTCTATAATAATCATAAAATCAAAATCGGTTTCGAGATATACCTCCATCCGCTTCCTCCACCAAGAAAAATCTCCATCGAATTTCGGTGGATGGATGAAGCCGGCCATTTGTAGTGCTCTCGCGGCGGTTAGTCCTTGAAGAGCAACCTGGCTCTGATACCACTTGTACGGGATGGGTACGGCCGGCTAGAGGGGGGTGAATAGCCCTCGTTCGTTGGATGTCGTAATTCGATCGTTCTCGTCGCGTACTTGTCTACGATTGTTGTTAGCGCAGCGGAATACTAATGCAAATATGAATACTAACAACAAATACAATCACATGCAAATACACATGATATACGTGGTTCGGAACCGAATGGTTCCTACTCCACGGGTGAGCTCCTCGAGCTCTAGTTATGCGCACGACACTAACTAAAACACTCCTTTTCGACTACACGTCAGAGGTGGAGAAACCTCTCACAAGCAATTACACTAAGTAATGAAATACAAGCAATACAAAGACAAATACGAAATACACGTAAAGAACACTTTACAATGCTTGCTTTGAATCCTTTGCTTGTTGCTTGCTTTAGATGGCTCTTGAAGGTCTGGAATGCAGCAGCAATTCCCCTCCAATAGCTTCACAAAAGGCTTGGCGAAATCCTCCAACTCGAGCTCCTTATATAACCTGCATCAAGCTGTTTTTGCACCTAGCAGTCGACTGCCAAAAGGCCCCAGTCGACTGCCCCTGTGTCCGTTGTCTCACAACGGCCAGATCCACGTCGGACAAGTTCCAACGGATCTCCTACCAGTCGACTGGTGACCTAGTAGTCGACTGCCCAGTCGGCTACGGAGCGTTCTATGCTCGCGACATTCCCATCACGATCAGCCATCCTCTAATGCTATCGACATCGATCCAATTGCCGATCCATACCGGCATAAGCGCAAAACGCACCCTTACACCTAAACTCTAGTCGACTTGGACCCGGTCGAACCGCAACTATGTCGACCGTCAGAAAAACCTCAAACACCAAGTTGTTTGAGTCTCACCTCAAACTCGTCTTAGCCACTTGGCTAAGTCCACATCACTCATGGAGTTCCCCACCGGCTCTCTTCCTCGGCCTACGCCCCTGATGCGCGCGCACGGCCGCAACGCCATCCTTCGCGTCTCATGCCCTAGAAGTATGCTTCCCTTTGGGCTCACTCCATTCGCTCCCCGTCCGGCGGTCCCTCGGATGCACCAAGCGCACGGCTTCGCAATGCCATCCTTCACCGACTCAAGGACCCCGAGCCTAGTGAACTTACCAAGTCCTCAAGACTTCCCAAATGCACCAAGCGCACGGCTTCGCAATGCTTTGGATTTTCCCATGCCAAGCACCAAGCGCACGGCTTCGCAATGCTTTGGACTTCCACACCAAGCTCCATGCTTGGATTTTCCATGCCAACCCCATGTTGGACTTTCCCACACCAAGCTCCATGCTTGGATTTTCCATGCCAACCCATGTTGGACTTTCCCATGACAATCCCATGTCATGAGTTTTGTCTATCATCAAAATACCATCAAGGTACTGCTGGGCCGATTGCACCAACAATATTAATAGACAAGGGCAATATTAATACATTGAGACTAGCATGTAGGTCAATGGATGACTTGATCTCACAAGTCATGGATATGTGATATCACATTGACACATGAGTATATAATTGGAGAATATATATACTGAATTGACCCACCATGAGAAAGTGTCATGGATCATTATATGAGTGTCATATACTTTCTCATGTGACTATTGGTATAAATAGTCCTTAGACCTGAAGTCACTATGGTTCCTACATAAGGAGTTATGTACTTTGGTATCGTCTAACGTCACCCGTAACAGGGTGCACTATAATAGCAATTACTGGGTATGTAATGAGTTATGCGGAGAGATGTGAGTGATGTAGATGGGATCTATCCCTCCCATATGACGGGAGTGATATCTTTGGCCTCTTGATAGAGTCGGACCACGAAATGCATGGTCATGCTCAAATGAGTCAATATGAGATATTGAGCTCATTTGTTTGAGTGAGTCTACTTGGGGATCAAGAAACATAAAGATCGATAAGGGGATGACACGGTCTATGTCTCATTGATCGATCTAAGATATCAGAGATAGAAGGACACCGTTATACATGATTATAGCCATGGAAAGGTTGTCGGATCTCGATGATCTTGTAACTTAGGTAGCAATGATGTATTGCTAGATGCCGCTCATTGCTTATGTATCTAAAATGGTTTCAGATACATTGCCAATGTTACAAGAGCCTATAGGGTCACACACAAATGATATTCTATTTTGGAGATGGTTTCTTTTAGTTGGACTAAAAGAACAATTGAGCATGTGGCCAAGACTTGAGTTAGACTCAAGTTGAACGATGGAAGATGATTCATCATCATGCATGATTAATGTGATTAATCATGCATGGGAATACCAAGGGCCTTGGTATTCATGATGAAGAGAAATACCAAGGGTCATGGTATTCAATAGGAGATAAGGGCATTGATGGCAAGGGTTGCTAATGGCTTGGTGATTAATGCTTTCAACGTGCAAAGCTAAAAGGGGATGAAGCCAATTGGAATTGTGGAGATGTGTTCCAACGTGCAAGCCAAAAAGCCAAGAGAAGTGTTCTCTCATCCCTCTTCTTCCTCTTCTTCTTCTTCCAAAGGGTTCTTGGCATTTTTGCTAGGGGTTGCTAGCACAACGTGACTCCAAAATGGGTGGGTGTCAGTGTGGATACCTTAGAGATACGGTTATCCTTACCATATTGAGATCCAACAGCATTTAAAAAAGTGGGATTGCGAAGGGCACGCACTGAAGGTATACTTCTCCTTCTAGATAAGATCTAGAAAAGTAGGATATGAAACGACTTATATAGTTTTGCATGGATCTCTGGTGGGATCCGATTTATAGTTATTATTTCTGTTGCGATTGTTCAAAGTATTCGCCCGCGATGTTGTGAACATCATATCCAGAATTTTCCCAATAGTTTTCGCTCACATCTCATCTCATTTTATGTTTGTTTCATGCATATTTTACTTTGTTTTCCATGCATTTCCTATTTTTTGGTTCGGAGATTTGCTCTGTATACTTTTGTGTGCAGGATAGCATTTCGTGGGGATAACGGTGCACTTTCAGAGCAAAAAGAAGACATTTGGCAGCTGGACACAGAAGAGAACACAGCCAGGGTGTGTGCCTACACACGACCGTGTTCAGGGGGTGAAAATGGTCGCCACAGCCTGACACACGGCCAGGCCATGTGTTTTCACACGGCCGTGTGGCGGCCAAGAAATTTGACGCAACCAAGGTTTTTTCCAGATTTTGCAGTGATCCAGCGTGATGTCTATATAAGGAAAGCTATGCACCAAACCCTAGGAGAGGCACGTCAGTCGGGATGGCACTCCCCTAAAATACTTCGGGAACTCGCATCGGGGAAGGAGAGAGCCGCTCAAGGATCAAGGTATGCACCACAATGCCAGAGGGAAGAGCTGCAATTACATTGTAATTCATATTTCTTAAACGTTTATCATTATATTCATGAATTCCATAATATATTGTGACTCTCTTCTTGTATTCATGGAGTAGATTCTCCAATTCTAGGATTAGAGAGTAGTTTGTGTTGAGTAGAACATTGCTATTTCAAATATGTTTCCATTCTTGAAATCGTATTTGCAGTTGAATGATTGTTTAGATCTATAGCTTTGTGTTTTGGTTTTCTATCTTCTGTACGTAGACAAAACGAGGAGTGATAGTCCTCATATCTAAGATTTAGGGGATATTAGGAGGAACCTAGAAGTTGGCCTCATCGCCTGCAACTGTGGATAGAAGGATGCGATAGAGTCGATAATGTGTCTCGTTTCTGGCTCATCGTAGGGATCAATTCGGCATCTTTGTACCATAGTGTATGATGTCCTTTCCACAAAACCCTAGCTAGAAAATCTAGATACATTCAATTGATAGCATGTTATGCGACACACAAACGAAACCGAAGTTCGAGAATCCCATCCAAATCCTCGTAGCAACCTTTCTCTTCTTCCGTGTGACACCGTACTAAGCTCGGACCACCGACGACCTCTCATTCATGAACCCTAGGATTACCAATACGAACAACAACACATCCACTGGATAAATCGATACTCAAAATCTCAGTCCATGTGGGATCAATATTCTTTATTACTTGGCGACATTCGTGCACTTATGGGCATTGAGGGCGAGTGCACACTTTGAGTCATCGACGGTCTCCGTCGTGAGATTTGAGATTGCATTTGCGTGCATCAAGTTTTTGGCGTCGTTGTTGGGGACTGATTGATTCAATATCGAATCAAGAAGAGGATAGTTGGATCGGACTTAGGTTAGATTTATTTACTTACTTATTTTTATTTTATTTGAATTTTTAGATTTTCCATTTCTAGATTTAGTTTTTATTTTATTTTAGCAGTGATTCTCTATTTATTATTGGCTCTTTGATTAGTTATCTAGATTGGTTCTTGTTTTTGAGTATTAGGTAATACTCCTAATTTTATGGCTCAGTTCTTCGTATGCTTAGACGCTTAGGATCGGAAGACCTGATTCTGATCGATTTAGAAATTGAACGAACCTATCATCGTCAGAGAGCCGAACAGAAGAGGATAGAAAACCAAGCTGCATCCGAAGTGAATATAGGTAGTCGACCCTTGCGGGATTAAGCATCTCCTAGTGCTAAAGGATTTAGGTTGAGTATAGCCGGACCATCTATTTCGGCAAACAACTTTGAACTAAATCCATCACTCATACATATGGTCCAGCAGAGTCAATTCGAGGGAGCTACGACTGAAGACCCGAACCGGAACCTTGAGACATTTTTGAAAATCTGCTCGACGATGAAGATAAATGGAGTCCCTGTAGACGCGTTTTGCCTGAGCCTATTCCCATTCTCATTGCGGGATAAGGCTAAGGCATGGCTTCACTCCCTGCCTTCGGGAAGCATTACTACATGGGAGCAATGTGAGCAGCAGTTCTTGAACAAATACTTCCCACCAAGAAAAATTGCTCAAATGCGCCATCTAATCACAAGCTTCCGTCAGAAGGAAGGGGATTCCCTATTTGAAGCTTGGGATAGCTACAAGGGGTTACTTTACCAATGCCCCCACCATGGACTAGAAAGGTGGCTGGTGATCAACATCTTCTACAATGGGATCACGTACGCCACAAAGATATCCCTCGATTCTGCTGCAGAAGGAGCACTTATGAATAAGACTATAGAGGAAGCGAAGGAACTAATAGAAGAGGTGGCCCAGAACCACCATCAATGGGCTTTCGAACGTGGTCACCCAACTCCTACAGCGGGACGATATGCTGTCAACTCCATGGACCACCTACCTGCGAGAATGGATACGCTTAGCAGACGATTCGAATCTTTAAATTCTGCATCTTCATGTGCGACCACTGACTTTGGAGAAGGAGCAACAACATATCGGGAGGACTACTATGGAGGGCAGGGTGGCTTAGAAGAGCAAATTGAGCATGTCGATACGGTTGGGGATTATAATCAAAGGCCCAACAACCCATACTCCAGTACTTACAACCCCAGATGGAAGAACCACCCGAACTTTTCCTAGCGAAATAACTCGGGGAACTTCCAACCATCAGGAGAGTATGGGCAGTAACGACAACAGAAGTCTAGGTTAGAATTGATGATGGAAGACTTCATTGCTACCCAAACAAAGGCCAATGAAGAGTTTCGCCGCCAACATCAGAAAACAGAGGAGTCACTCAGAGACTTGAAGGCCATTGTTGACGGTCTTGCAAGTCACACAAGAGTGTTAGAGACACAAGTGGCCCAGATAGCCCAAACCGTCACAGCCTATGGAGAGCTCTCCAGCATTACCCGAACCAAGTAAATTTAAGGAAGAAGGAGTGTACAGCAAGAAAGGAGCACAAAGAAATAGATTCGCCAAGGGGTATGCAGTCATGATTTCCACCCTTCTAGACCAAGCTGAAATTGAAGATAAAATTCCACCCTAGCTTGAGGACCCTGGTGAATTTGTTATCCCCTGCTCGATTTATGGGGAAAGCTTCGATGAAGCACTATGCGACTTAGGGTCATCAGTAAGTGTGATGCCCTAAGCATACTACTTGAAGATGGGACTGAATGGGCTCCAACTAATGAAACTTGGTATTTGTATGGGGGATGACTCAGTCAAGGAACCCATCGACATGCTAGCACATGTGCCTGTGGTCGTTGAGAATTTCGTGATATATACGGATTTTATCATTCTCGACACAGGACTAGATCCCCAGAATCCCATCATCTTGGAAGGCCCTTTTTGGCAATTGCGGGGGCGTGCATAGATGTAAAGGCACACCAGATTTCCTTAGAGGTAGATAGGGAGATCATCCTCTTCAGCCTATCATAGTGTAGAGCTCCCTACCTACGACTTTACTTTCAGCAGGATAAAGCCGAGCCCACCAGATGTAGACACCGAGATGGATGAATGGAGGTTCACAGAACCTCCAGAGCCAAGTTGATAATGGAGTGTGGTTGAGCTAAACGACCTTAAACAAAGCGCTTCTTGGGAGGCAACCCAAGTTTAGTTTTTAGGTTTTCTTTTGATTGTATTGCATTCATTTGGTCAATTTGAACTTTGATTTCCATTTCATTTTCCATTAGGAACAGAAAGAATTTGCTAGGAAAAAATAAAATCAATTTTTAGCTTACACGGCGAAGTGTGTGAGAAAATTCGTACCGTTGTGCACAAAAGGAGGGAAATAAGGGACACACGGCCTAGTTGTGTGTTTTCCCACGGTCATACCCGACTAACTCGAGGCACACACGACCTAGCTGTGTGTTTTCACACAGCCGTGTCACGCGAGGTTAAGTAGGGCACGCCGTGCGTTCTCGCCCCAAATGTGTCGTGTGTTTCGATTTTTCTTGCCCTATCCGTGTGGACCCTTCGTCCCCACCACCTATAAGCTTTTCTAACCTTCAAGGAAGCCAAAAGAAGCAAGGATGAGGAGGACCAAGCAAGTGGTATCTCGATCCGGTGCTTCGGAGCGACGAGCAAGGAGAACCGACACCCCTCAAGCTCCGGAGGAGGGTAATGCTCTTCCAACCCTTCTTTTTCACAACAATGAGCATAGGGAAAGGTATAACATGCTTTCTACTTGTAAAATCACTACAAATAGGTATCTTGATGAAGATTTACTAGAGTCCTTAGGGTTGTTGGGTGACATTCAAGCCCTATTTGCAAAAACAGTGTGGGGAGAGATAATGGGGATAAGACACCCAACCTACCCTAGGATAGTTTTAGAGTTTTTAAGTTCTTTAGAAGCTGAAGTTTTAACAGGTAGAGAGAGCGAAGAGGGTAGGATTACCTTTAGGATATTTAACATTGAGCATGAATGGACACTTCACCAATGGAACTCATGTTTTGGCTTGCTGAGTGGGGGAGAGAGAAGAACCTCTATTGGGTTCAACTCTCGAATCTTTTGGACTGAATTGACAGGAGAGCACGCTTACAACCCTTCTAGGGCCAAAGCATCACGCCTCCAAAACCCCATTTTCCGATACCTCCATCGAATCATGGCAAGTACTTTTTTTGGTCGTGGGGAGAGTGACAGTGTAGTGAGAGCTAGCGAGCTGCTTTGCCTATGGGACATGCTACAAGAAAGGAGTAGCATCGATGTATGGTCCAATTTCATTAGACACTTAGTGAAAATGGGCAAAGCAGCGAGAGGAGAGATTAATGTGGGAAGTCTGCTTACCCACATCTGCCATAGGATGGGGTACGATTACATCGCGCTAGATAGCATAAAGGGGAGCTCTAGGATCGACCTAGGAGTGTGTATGACTATGAAGATGATTGTAAGAGAGGGACACTCCTTATGCTTTGTAAGGAAAAACCTGACGGCCCTTAGGCTCCCTGACCCGGATCGTACCACCATCACCACACACGCCAACTAGCACTTAGACCTGATAGTGGAGTCCTCGCCATATGAGGGACCATCCACATCGGCACCCATCTCTCCCCCTTTTCATCACACTCCCTCCAGTCCATACATACATAGGAGCCCACCTAGTCCACGTCGACATGAGCCTACACCTGCACCACCACCTTTTTCTACTTTTGAGCAGGATGCAGGTACATCTGCCTATGATTTTTCAGAGTTTCGATCATGCCTCGATGACATATACACCGAGCAACTGACGCAGAGGCATCGATGGGAGGAGCAAAGCGCCTATACGTAGGCAGAGTTTTAGGATTTCCGAGAGCACTTCCAGTGGGTCGAGGAGTTCTACGGTGAGGCTCGCATCTACTTCTAGGAGGAGGCTACCCATCGCCAAAGTGAGGTCGCCACCACTAGGAGACGCGTGGCAAGATACGCGAGCCCAAGCATACACTGGGCTAGGAGGAGGAAGACCGAGCAACCACCGTGATCCACTACTCTTAGATCGATCACATGTACATGTGACATCAGCAGCTCAACAGCAGATTCTCCCAGGATCTTGAGATCCCGAGGCTACCAGACTTTCCACCTCGTCCATCATACTAGAGGTATGCTTCACTTAAGTCTAGGGGGGATCCCAAGTTTTGTTTTGTTTCTAGCAGTTGTTTCTTTCTTAATGTTTGCATTTTAGTTAGCATTCATTTATTCATGCATTAGTTATTTTAGTTTCTTTCAGCACTTAGTTTTTGTTACCTATAAGCTGCCTCAGTAGTATTTAAAAAAAAAAATTCATGAGTTGTTTCCATGAGTAGTGTAACTTCATTTGCCTCGTGGTATTTTATTTTAATGGCTTTGAATAAATGTTCTATACTTACACTGGTTATCTTCTATTCTACACATACACATGACGAACTTTCTGAAAGGGAGAGTCTAGTACATACCTAGTTATGATTCATCTCAGTAGTTTAGTACTTTGGAATCCATAGGTGACCCTAAGGTTATCATTTTAGTTATTGGAGATGCTCGGATTGTGTAAGCCCATTCGAAAAAATCAAAATACCAGTGAGCCGAAATAATAAAAGAGAGAAAAGGAAAAGAAAAAGAGAGAGAAAAGGAAATGAAAAAGAAAAGAAAGAGGAAAAAGAGATTATGAGGGATAAAAAAATAGTTGTCGTGGGTGGAAATTATTAGGTGCCCCTATGAGACCGAGTTAGGTTACTGAGGAAACACCTATCAATTTCTCTCAATACCAAGCACGCCCTTTGAGACTTTGTGCTAGATCTAGGGAACGACCCTCGCTTTGGGCAGGTAAGTGACTAAGAGCCAGAGACCTTAGGAAAGCTATAGGATGACGACTTAACTTACCATGGAACGAGTATCCCCTAAGAAGATTCACTTAGCACGAGCACGAGGAGCTAACTTAGTGAATTTCTAGAACATATCTAATTTTCTTTGACTGCAATTACCACTTGATAAATATAGTTAACATGCTAAGTATGGAACAATACATTTTTAAAATTTCATGGCACTGAGGTTTTCTTGAGGACAAGCAAAGATCTAAGTCTAGGGGAATTGATGTGAGCAAAACATATAGGGTTTTAGGAGTAGTTTTCGCTCACATCTCATCTCATTTTATGTTTGTTTCATGCATATTTTACTTTGTTTTCCATGCATTTACTATTTTTTAGTTTGGAGATCTGCTCTGTATACTTTTGTGTACAGGATAGCATTTTGTGAGGATAATGGCACACTTTCGGAGCAAAAAGAAGACATTTGGCAGCTGGACGCAAAAGGGAACACGACCCGGGCATGTGCCTACACACGACCGTGTTCAAGGAGCAAAAATGGCCACCACAGCCTGACACATGGGCAGGCCGTGTGTTTTCACACGATCGTGTGGCAGCCAAGCGATTTGACGCAACTAGGGTTTTTTTCTAGATTTTGCAGTGATCCGGTGTGATGTCTATATAAGGAAAGTTGTTGGTGCAATCGGCCCAGGTCACGATTGACCAGGACTCGAGTTTGACTCGAGTGATGTTTTGATGTTTCGACAAAAACATATGACAATGTAATTGTCACTTGGTAAAGTCCAAGTCTTGAGTACTTGGCATGGAAAGTCCAAGTGGGACACTTGGCACATGAAAAGTCCAAGCATGGGTCTTGGCATGAAAAGTCCAACATGGGTTGGCAAGGGAAAGTCCAAGCTTGAGTCTTGGCATTTGAGAAGTCCATGGGTTTGATATTGGCGGCGTAAAGTCCAAGCGGGAGTCTTGGCAGCATAAGTCCAATGGTTGGCGGCGTAAAGTCCAAGCGGAGTCTTGGCGGCGTAAGTCCAAAAGTGCTTTGGCGGTGTAGACACCGTTAGCATGACATAGCCGATGGAAGCACCTGAAGGCTAGCGCGATGGATGAACAAGCCATGGATGACTTGGAGGTATATCCGAGAGGTGTGAGGCTGATGGAGGTGGCTAGAAGGCTTAGGTCTAGACTAAGGGTGGTCTAGCAAGTATGGGGGAACCATACTTGGGTTAAAACCTCATGTTTGAGGTGTGCCAGTCGACTGGTGCCATGTGGCAGTCGACTGGACTGAGTCAACTAGGGTTTGACTGCGGGAAGTGGCCTAGCAAATGATCGTATCGCAGATGGCCTGATCGATTATGTTATCGATGATCGATGCTCGAATTTTTGCCACGTATCGGAGTCTCACCGACCGAGATGAGCAATGAGTGATGGCTCATCACCGATCGATGGTCATGATCACGATCGATGTCCTAGCTGCTGATTTTTCCAGCGTGGATTACACCGTTGTCTCACAGCAACAGTGTGATCAGTCGACTGATGGTCCCGAGCAGTCGACTGATCAACCTTTTCCAGCACAGGTTGAAGCTATATAAGGAGCTCGTGATGGAGGAAAAGATAGCGATTTTCTTGAGCGAAATTGAAGGGAGAAGTTGGTGCTTTCCAGTCCTTCAAAGCTAGTTCAAGGCAATCAAAGATCAAGCAATCCAAAGCTCTTGTAAAGTGTTTTTCCTTTACTTGCATTTGTATTTCATATTGTTTTTGCTTGTATCTACTTGATTATTGTTGTAATCATATTGTACGAGGTTTCTCCGCCTCCGGATTGCTCCGAGAAGGAGTTATTATTATAGTGGTGTGTGATTGGCATCGCTAGGGTTCGATTTAACCCGATCCGTGGAGTAGGAACCGTGCGGTTCCGAACCACGTTATATCGTTGTGTTAGCGTGTTGTGCATTTCGTTATCGTTATTACTTTTCTATTTCCGCTGCGCTAACGAAATTGTAGAAACAAATGCGAAAGAATTCCATTGACGCTATTCACCCCCCCCCTCTAGCTTCCAAACGATCCCTAACAAGTGGTATCAGAGCCTGGGGCTCTTCTACGGACTAACCGCCCGGAGCTAAGACAAAAGGCTAGAGAGTGAAGATGGAATTCCAAGACAAGCTTGGATGGGATATCAACACTCCACCTCCATATGATCCAGAAGATTTTCCGGCGTGGAGAGCAAGAATGGAAACATTCTTGATGATGAACATAGAGGATTGGTTCATCCTCGTTGAAGGCCTTGAACCCCCTAGGGATAAGAAGGGGAATGTCCTAAAATTGAAAAAGTGGACCCAAGAGCAATGCCAAAAGCTCAAGACCGAAGTTAAGGTAACGAAACTTTTGGAAGATTTAATCCCTAATGATGTTTTGTGCAAGCTAGGGGATTACATGTATGCCAAGGAGCTATGGAGAAAATTGGCAAGGCTCCATGAGGAGAGTTCATCCTCAAGTGAAAGTGAGAAATCAGAAGTTGAGATGGAGTCAACTTCCGGATCAGAGAAAGAAGAAGTAGAAGAGGTGGAAGAAGCATCTACTTCTAGGATTGAGGAGGAGAGACCATCCTCTACACCGGAGCAACCTCAAGAAGAGCCTTCAACATCCGATCAAGATAAGGAAGCTCAAAATTCAACTCCGGCACCTACCACCACCCTAGGTAACTCAAACACTGTATCTTCAAATAAAAATCATATAGTGTGCTTTGAGTGTAGGGAGTATGGGCATTACAAGAGCAAATGCCCAAAGAAGATTAGGAAAGCTCCACCGGCACCAAAAGTCAAGGATGCCGGTTCCCCAACACCTAAAGGCAAGGAGCACATCATATGCTTCAAGTGCAATTCAAAGGGGCATTATCGGAGTCAATGCCCTAGGGGGAAGAAGAAGGGGCAAGGAGGAGCATCACAAGTAGGGGGAGCTTCTATAGCTAACCCTAAGGTATATTTTAATAATGCACCTTCCAAATTTAAAAGTCAAAAGCATGCTAGAAATTTTAATTCTCTTGCAATTCACCATGAAAAGCATGCTAGAGATAAATATTTTTGCTTAGGAGCCAAGAGGGTAATTTTTTCAAGAAAGGAGAAATTTGGGACTAATGTCCCTAGAAAAACTCTTCCTAAGGAAAGCATTAGGAAAATAGAAAACCACTTAGGCATTAACCCTAAGAAGGGTAGACATATGCCTAGAGAAAATGGTAATGCCCAAAAACTTAATCAAAAATTAATTGGGCAATTAGAGGTTGAAAATCAAGCCTTGAGGTCAAGGCTTGAAAAACTAGAAAAGACCCTTAGGAATATACAAAATCAATTTAAAGGGTCTAATGGTCAAAGTCAAAGGTCCAAGAGTCAAAAGTCAACCAAGGGCAAGCAAGGTTTGAGTCACAAACCTAAGCCTAAGGTAGCTTACCATAGTGTTCCATTAGATTATGGAACACTGACTAGGTCTAGGAAGACCAAGGTCAATAGGGAGGTTATCCCTAGAGTTGACCAAAGGGTGTGCCTAGTGGCTAGGGTCTCTAGGAAACCTAGGGTGGCCACTAAGAAGGTTGCAAGGGGAGTTACCCCTAGAGTCAACCTAGGTAACACCCAAATGACCAAGGCTAACAAGCCTAGGAGGGTCATTAGGAAGGTATCTAGGGAGGTTATCCCTAAGGAATACCTAATTAACCCTAGGAGCTCAAATCGGTTTTGGGTTCCTAAGAGCGTGATTGATTCATGCTAGGTGAGTTTAGGATGTGTCAACCTTGAGTGGATGGGTAGTTAACTCAATCATGATAAAGGTGGCATTTTAGGTTATTTTCAAGGTTATGGATACCTTGGAAATATGGTTGAATTATAATCCTAAAAGATTTTAGGATGTGCCAATATTAGTTATGAAGTTTGATAAAATGATCAAATTGGCACAATTAGGGTTTAGAGTGTTAGTGTGTCATTTTGGGTTTTTGGCACACTAGGGAGATTAGGTTAATATGGCAAAATATGATTAATCCCAACAAATGGCAATTAATATTAAAATTTAGGTATTACTATACCTATATATTTTATATTTTATGCTTTGTTTGTCATATAACATGCCATGACATCATGTTTATTTTAATCATTTTATATGTCATGTTCATGTTTAGGATTAAGGTTTCAAATGTCATGTGTTTTTAGATTTCATCTTATGTCATGACATCATGATTATGAGCATATGCTTATTTATATCATTTCTAATGCTATAATCATTCATGCATTTAAGGCAATTGGTTGAAATTGATTTAAGGACTATGGCATGACTTGAAGTCCCATTTATAAGGGAATCAAGTAGGGTTGCCGAGGAAATGCATGAAACCCTAGATAAAGTGAATCCAAACCCACATCTCACATCACATTGACATGTATGTGTATTTATACATCCTAGATACATGTGAGATGCTAGGATAATAAGTTAGGTTCAAGGTGCATGGGTAGTGCATCTAGATGAACTCAAACTTATTCTAATTATCACCAAGAATCATAGGGAAAGCTAATATACAAGCTATGTTATTTAGCCAATAAATTATGGTTTAAAATAGGCTTTCAAAAATATTTTAAAATCATTTTGAAAAACCTTGGTGAAGCCTATCTTTTGATAGCAATCACCATTGATAAGATTGATACAAAGTGAGCTTAAACTTTAAAGTTTTTAATCACTTTTGGATTTTGTATCAATCTCCTATTTCGATGGTAAAAATATTTTTCCAAAATTTTTCACTAATTGTATGTGTTATAAGTATTATACGTACCAAATTTCGTGATTTTTCGATATACGTATAATTAGTTATGATTTTCTGAAATTCAACTCGATAATCGAAATTCGAAATTTTCAGTTATCGATCGTGATATTGGTGGCAATGATCGTGATGGAGGTGCTGATCGTGATTTCTGAATCACTCGACTGGTAGCCTGATTTCGGGGAAAACAAGATTGTTTAACCCGATTTCAATTTGTTATGGCCCCTAATCACTCCTAACCCTAGGATATGCTTTGGGTAGCATTATAAAGGGTGAAAATCCATTGGATATGGATTAGGAGAAGTATTTAGGGTTTGTATCAATTTTAAGGTGTTGGAAAGTTCTATATTAAATTTCTAACCTTAATTTTGATGGTTTAGAGTTCCTATTGGCTTAGGGACTGCCCAAGGACATTGTTGGTGCAATGGTCAAGGGGGAGCAAGCCTTTAGGGGGAGGTATCCATCTTGGGATGATGGATGTGTTTTTCTTCTTGAAGAGGAGAAGTTATTGGGAGAATATGACATCAATTGGGAAATTGATGGGACTTTTGAGAGACCCAATTTGGAAATTGGGAGAGTAAATGGGATTTTCTCTCTTGAGTGATACTGGACTTATCACTAGGAAGATGGTAGGCATCCTAAGTATTTTTGGACCAAGGGAGAGATTGTAAGATCTCATTGGGACATGAGACATTGACCCTCTTGGGGAGGAAACCTTTTTGATGTTAGTCAAAAAGGGGGAGAATGTTTGGGGGAGAACATTTGGAGAGTATTTACCAATTTGGGATAATTGGTAAGGGATTTGAGTTATTGTTCTTACTCAATAATTTGTTTGGTTTTTGTCAAACATCAAAAAGGGAGAGATTGTTGGTGCAATCGGCCCAAGTCACGATTGACCAGGACTCGAGTTTGACTCGAGTGATGTTTTGATATTTCGACAAAAACATATGACAATGTAATTGTCACTTGGTAAAGTCCAAGTCTTGAGTACTTGGCATGGAAAGTCCAAGTGGGACACTTGGCACATGAAAAGTCCAAGCATGGGTCTTGGCATGAAAAGTCCAACATGGGTTGGCAAGGGAAAGTCCAAGCTTGAGTCTTGGCATTTGAGAAGTCCAAGGGTTTGATATTGGTGGCGTAAAGTCCAAGCGGGAGTCTTGGCAGCATAAGTCCAATGGTTGGCGGCGTAAAGTCCAAGCGGAGTCTTGGCGGCGTAAGTCCAAAAGTGCTTTGGCGGTGTAGACACCGTTAACATGACATAGCCGATGGAAGCACCTGAAGGCTAGCACGATGGATGAACAAGTCATGGATGACTTGGAGGTATCCGAGAGGTGTGAGGCTGTTGGAGGTGGCTAGAAGGCTTAGGTCTAGGCTAAGGGTGGTCTAGCAAGTATGGGGGAACCATACTTGGGTTAAAACCTCATGTTAGGCCGATCGACGGATGAGCAAATGATCGATTATGTTATCCGATCGATGCTTGGTTTCGCCATGTATCGAGTCTCTCACTGATCGCTGAGACGAGCAATGAGTGATGGCTCATCACGATCGATGGTCGCGATCCGATCGATGTCCTAGCCGTTGGATTTTTCCAGCGTGGATTACACCATTGTCTCACAGCAACAGTGTGATCATTCGACTGATGGTCCCGAGCAGTCGACTGATCAACCTTTTCTAGCACAGGTTGAAGCTATATAAGGAGCTCGTGATGGAGGAAAAGATAGCGATTTTCTTGAGCGAAATGGAAGGGGGAAGTTGGTGCTTTCCAGTCCTTCAAAGCTAGTTCAAGGCAATCAAAGATCAAGCAATCCAAAGCTCTTGTAAAGTGTTTTTCCTTTACTTGCATTTGTATTTCATATTGTTTTTGCTTGTATCTACTTGATTATTGTTGTAATCATATTGTACGAGGTTTCTCCGCCTCCGGATTGCTCCGAGGAGTTATTATTATAGTGGTGTGTGATTGACATCGCTAGGGTTCGTACGAACCCGATCCGTGGAGTAGGAACCGTGCGGTTCCGAACCACGTTATATCGTTGTGTTAGCATGTTGTGCATTTCGTTATCGTTATTACTTTTCTATTTTCGTTGCGCTAACGAAATTGTAGAAACAAACGCGAAAGAATTCCATTGACGCTATTCACCCCCCTAGCTTCCAAATGATCCCTAACAAAAGCTATGCCCCAAACCCTAGGAGAGGCATGCCGGCCAGGACGGCACTCCGAAGCCATAAAAAGCTTCAGGAACTCGCATCAGGGAAGGAAAGAGTCGCTCAAGGATCAAGTTCTACACCACAACGCCAAAGGGAAGGGCTGCAATTACATTGTAATTCATATTTCTTACACGTTTATCATTATATTCATGAATTCCATAATGTATTGTGGCTCTCTTCTCGTATTCATGGAGTAGATTATCCAATTCTAGGTTTAGGGAGTAGTTTGTGTTGAGTAGAACATTGCTATTTCAAATATGTTTCTGTTCTTGAAATCGTATTTTCAGTTGAATGATTGTTTAGATCTATAGCTTTGTGTTTTGGTTTTTTATCTTTTGTTCGTAGACGATACGAGGAGTGACGGTCCTCGTATCTAAGATTTAGGGGATATTAGGAGGAACCTAGAGGTTGGCCTCATCGCCTGCAACTGTGGATAGAATCGGTAATGTGTCTCATTTCTGGCTCGTCGCAGGGATCGATTCGGCATCCTTGTACCATAGTGTATGATGTCCTTTCCACAAAACCCTAGCTAGAAAATCTGGATACATTCAATTGATAGCATGTTCTGTGACACACAAACGAAACCAAAGTCCTAGAATCCCATCCAAATCCTCGTAGCAACCTTTCTCTTCTTCCGTGTGACACCGTACTGAGTTCGGACCATCGACGACCTCTCATTCATGAACCCTAGGATTATCAATCCGAACAACAACACATCCACTAGATAAATCAATACTTGAAATATTAGTCCCTGTGGGATTGATATTCTTTATTACTTGACGACATCCGTGTACTTGCGGGCGTTGAGCGTGAGCGTGCACTTTGAGTCCTCAACGGTCTTCGTTGTGAGATTTAAGGTCGTGTTTGTGTGCATCAATAGATGACTTGACAGATCAGGAAGACCGAACACCAGGCATGAAGTCTAGATAGGTCGAGTGGACCAGACATTTTGCATGAAGACCGATTGGGTCAGTGATGTGAGCAAAACATATAGGGTTTTAGGAGTAGTTTTCGCTCATATCTTGCTGCATTTTATACTTGTTTCATGCATATCGTACTTTGTTTTGCATGCATTTCCTATTTTCTAATTCGAAGATATGCTCTTTGTGCTTTTGTGTGAAGAACAATATTTTACGGGATGAACGACACACTTTTGGAGCAAAAGGAAGGCATTCGGCAAGCGAAACGAAGGGAGGCACGACCCACCCATGTGAAATCACACGACCGTGCCCCACCAGCCCAACACCACACACGGTCTGACCGTGTGGATCCACATGGTCGTGTGGCACTAGTGTTTTTCGATGCAACTAGGGTTTTTTCATGGATTTGGGCAGTGATGACCTCAAATCTATATAAGGAAGGCCACACCCAAACCCTAGGGAGGAGGACTACGGTTGAGACGACACTCCAGTGCTTTAAAAAGCACCGAAAACTCACAATGGGTAGGAAGAAGATGGCTAGAGGATTGTATCCTCGCTCAACGTCGAAGAGAAGAACCAAGAGTACTGTAATTTACTTTCTATTCATCTTCTGCATTGTAATACCCTATTCTAATATGGATTGTGTTCGTTCTTTTTCGTCTATGGAGTAGAATCTTCGATTCTAGGATTAGGGAGAAACTTGTGTACGTAGAACATGCATGATCGAATGTAAATTTTATTTTAGGATTTCTATTCGCAGTTCGTGTTTGTTTGATTTGATGAAAATTGTGTTTTGATTTTCTATCTATTGTGCATAGCCGATATAAGGGGTGACAACCCTTGTATCAAAGATCTAGGGGAATTAAAGAGGAACCAAGTGGTTGTCCTCATCTCCGATAACCATAGGTAGAAGGGTACGATGGAGTAGGGAACGGGACATGTTCCGACTCCTCGTAGGGATTGATTTGGCATCCTCATACCGTCTATCCTATCTTAACAAAAGGGATGGCTTGGTTAAGGATAGATAGTTCCCGAAAGAAGCGAAAGCTGATCGGGAAAGGGTATGATGTCCCTTCCATAAGACCCTAATTAGAGAACCAAACTACATTTAATTGATTAGCATGTTCCATGTTGCACAAGTGAAACCGAAGTCCTAGGATCTCTTTTTTTGAACCTCAAACCAACCTTCCTTTCCTCCGTGTAACATTGTACTAGAGTTAAAACCACCCACAATACTCGTAATCACAACCCTTAGAAGTAAACTCCAAACAATAACGTCCACTGAACAATTGGTACTCGAATCTCAGTCTCTGTGGGATTGATAATCTATTTATTACTTGACGACATCCGTTCACTTGCGGGCGTTGAGCGCGAGTGCACACTTCGAGTCCTCAATGGCTCCCGTCGTGAGATTTGAGGCCGCGTTCACGTGCATCATGTTTTTGGTGCTGTTGCTAGGGACTGATTGATTTGATATCGAATCAAGAGATGGATAGTTGGATCGGACCTAGTTTAGGTTTATTTCTCTAGTTTTTATTTCTTTCTAGTTTAATTTGGTTCTAATTTAGATTTTAGTTTTCCTCTAGCTTTAGTTAATTTCTAGCAATTTTTCTTTTAGTTTAATCATAGTTCTAGCAGCTTGATGTGAGCAAAAAAAATAGGGTTTTAGGTGTAGTTTTCGCTCACATTCTGTTGTATTTTATATTTGATTCTTGCATATTTCACTTAATTCTGCACACATTTCCTATTTTCTAGTTCGGAGATCTGCTCTTTGTACTCTTGTGTGCAGGACAACATTCTACGAGGAAAATGGTGCACTTTTGGAGCGAAAAGAAGGCATTTGACAGCTAGAACAGAAGAACACACACCCTGGCCCTGTGAATCCACACGGCTCACACCCAAGCACCACACACAGCCTGGCCGTGTGAATCCACACAGTCATGAGGTGTTGGGCGATTTTGATGTGATTCTGTTATTTTCCAAGTTTCGGGGAGATCCGACCTGATATCTATATAAAGGAAGTTACGCCTAAACCCTAGGGGGGAGAGCGACGGTCGGGATAACACTCTGACGCCCTAAAAATCTTTGGAAACTCACAACGGGGAGGAAGATGGCCGCTCGAGGATCAAGTTTTGCACATCAACGCCGTGGACAAGAGCCAAAGTGCATTGTAATTCACGTTATTTACGCAGTTTACATTGTTTCTATGAATTCTAATATGCTGTGTGTTTCTCTTCTTGTATTTATGGAGTAGATTCTCCTATTTTAGGATTAAGGAGTAGTTTGTGTGCGTAGAATATGTTATTTAAAATATATTTCTATTCTTGAAATCATATTTGCAATTGGTGATTATTTAGATTGATAGCTATTTGTTTTGGTCTTCTATTTACTGTACATAGCCGATACAAGGGGTGACAACCCTCGTATCAAAGATTTAGGAGAATAAGGAGGAACTTAGGGGTTGGCCTTATTTTCGGTAACTGTAAATAGAAGGGTGTGATAGAGTCGGAAACATGACACGTTCTGACTCGTCATAGGGATTGATTCGACATCCTCGTACTGCTTATCCCATCCTAAAGCCAGGGGTCGACCTGGTATGGCAGAGGTAGTTCCCGATAGATGCGAAGGCTCATTGGGAAAGTGTATGAAGTCCCTTCCACAAAACCATATTTATACATTTAGATAATACCCAATTGATAGCGTGTTCTGCGACACACAAGCGAAACTGAAATCCTAGAATTCCCTCAAAAGACTCATAGTAACCCTTCTCTTCCTCCGTGTGACACCGTACTAGAGTTAGAACCGTCAACAACCCTCATCATCACAACCATTAGAACGGAACTCCGAACATTAACATCCACTAAAACAATCGGTACTCGAATCTCAGTCCATGTGGGATCGATAATCTTTTTATTACTTGATGACATCCGTGCACTTGTGAACATTGAGCACGAGCGCACGCTTCGAGTCCTCGAAGGTTCCCATCATGAGATTTGAGGTCGCGTTCGTGTGCATCAAATTTTTGGCACCGTTGCCGAGGACTGATTGATTCAATATCGAATCAAGAGGTGGATAATTGGATCAGACTTAGGGTAGATTTATTTACTTGCTTTATTTTCCATTTTTTTTATTTTATTTACTTCAGTTTTATATTTTTAATATCTAGAGTAAGTTTAGATTTATTTCAGTAATTTAACCTTTAGTTTAAATTTTTTGCATTTGATTTAGTATTA
The DNA here is from genome assembly GCA_025175895.1 of Wurfbainia villosa. NCBI lineage: Eukaryota > Viridiplantae > Streptophyta > Magnoliopsida > Zingiberales > Zingiberaceae > Wurfbainia > Wurfbainia villosa. The sequence goes on from CM045991.1 coordinate 107,615,127, forward strand.
GTTTAGGCTATTTTCTATTTATCTAAGCATTAGGTAGACTATTAATTTTGTGGCTTGGTTCTCCATATGCATAGACGCATAGGATCGGAAGGCCTGATTTCGATAAATCTAGAAATCGAACAAACCTACCATCGCAGGAGAGCTGAACAGAAGAGAATGGAGGACCAAGACGCATCCATGGTGAACATAGGTAGCTGACATTTGTGGGATTATGCAGCCCCTAGTGCCAGAGGATTTAGGCCGAGTATAGCTGGACCGTCAATTACAACTAACAATTTTGAATTGAAACCTGCTCTTATACACATGGTCTAGCAAAGTCAATTCAGCGGAGCTGCGACTGAAGGCCCGAACCTGCACTTGGAGATATTTTTGGAAATCTGCTCAACAATGAAGATCAATGGAGTACCTGCCAATGCGATCCACCTGAGCATATTCCCTTTCTCATTGTGGGATAAGGCTAAGGCATGGCTTCACTCCTTGCCATCGGGAAGCATTACTACATGGGAGCAGTGTGAGCAGCAATTTTTAAACAAATTTTTCCCACCAAGCAAGACTGCTCACATTCTCTATCTAATCACGAGCTTCTATCAGAAGGAAGGGGAGTCTTTATTCAAAGCCTGGGATCGCTACAAGGGGCTACTCTACCAATGCCCCCATCATAGACTGGAAAGGTGGCTGGTGATCCACATCTTCTATAATGGGATCACGTATGCTACAAAAGTGTCCCTCGATTCTGCTGCAAAAGGAGCACTAATGAACAAGACTATCGAGGAAGCAGAGGAGTTGATTGAAGAGGTGGCCCATAACCACCATCAATGGGCTTCTGAGCATAGTCACCCAGCTCCTGTAGTGGGATGATATGTTGTCAACTCCGTAGACCACCTAGTGGCAAGGATGGACACACTTAGTAGATGGTTCAAATCTCTAAACCCTAATTCGACATGTGTGGCCAATACTTTTGGAGAGGGAGCATCAACATATCAAGAGGACTATTATGGAGGGAAGGGCAGATTAGAAGAGCAGATTGAGCATATCGATGCGGTTGGGGACCACCATTAAAGGCCCAACAACCCATACTCTAGCACTTACAATCCCGGATGGAGAAACCACCCCAATTTTTCCTATCGGAATAACTTGGGGAATTCCCAACCGTCCGAAGTATATGGGCAACAACAAGGCAGTGGGCAGTAGCAACCACAGAAGTCTAGGCTAGAACTGATGATGAAAGACTTCATTTCTACCCAAATGAAGGCCAATGAAGAATTTTGACGCCAACATCAAAAATAAGAAGAGTCACTTAGGGATTTGAAGGCCACTGTTGACGGTCTTACAAGTCACACGAGGATGTTGGAAACACAAGTGGCCCAAATAGCCCAAACTATAGCGTAGACCATGGATGGCTCTCCATCATAACTCGAGTTGAGTCAGGTCAAGGAAGAGGGAGTGTGCAGTGAGAGAGTAGCACAGAAAAATAGATTCGCCAAGGGATGTGCGACCATGATATCAACCTTGCCTATCCAGCCTAAAATTGAAGATAAAATCCCACCCAAGCTTGAGGACCCTGGTGAATTTATTATACCCTGCTCGATTTGTGGTGAGAGCTTCAATGAAGCACTATGCGATTTAGGGTCATCAGTTAGCGTGATGCCCTACTCATTCTACCTAGAGATGGGACTGAGTGGCATCCAACTAGTGGGCCTTAGTATTTATATGGGGGACGACTCAATCAAGGAACCCATGGGCATGCTAGCATATGTTCCTATGGTCATTGAGAATTTCATGATACATATGGATTTTATTATACTCGACACAGGACTAAACCCCCAAAATCCCATCATCTTGGGAAGACCCTTTCTGGTGACTGCGGGAGCGTGTATAGACATAAAGGCACACAAGATCTCCTTGAAAGTAGATGGGGAGATCATCATCTTCAACTGTGAGAGTGTAGAGCTCCCTTCTTAGACGACTACAATTTCAGCAGGGTAAAGCCCAGCCCACCAGAAGACAACACAGAGATAGATGAATGGAGGTTTACAGAACCTCCAGAGCCAAGTTGAGATAATGGAGTGTGGTCGAGCTAAAAGACCTTAAACAAAGCACTTCTTGGAAGGCAACCCAAGTTTAATCTTTCTACATTCATGTGTATAATTTAGACTTTGATTTATGGTCACTTATGTTTTTACAAATAGTTTAGGATTAGAAAAAACCTACTAGGAAGAAGCAAAAATCGTTTTGAGCCCACCTAGTCCACGACAAGAGTCTGCACCTACACCACCATTTTTCTTCTACTCTTGAGCAGGATGCAGGTACAACCACCTACGACTTCTCGAGAGTCTGATGTGCCTGTTCCAGTTACATGTGCTCTATGCTCTAGGACCTATGACATGCCACAGGCACTGATAAAAATGGTTACATCATAGTTAGAAACAGGGAGCACTTCCGGTGGTAGGGAGTTCTAAGATGAGGCCCGAGTTTATTTTCAGGAGGAGGTTGCCCGTCGCCAAGAGGAGGTCATACATCACCAGGAGGTTCGGTAGCACATGAGTGCCCAGCAGGCACAATGGGCCTGGGAGGAGGAGCACCGAGTAGTCGTTGCATCCACCAGCTCTCAGATTGACCACATGCACATGTGGTATTAGCGGCTCAGCACCAGATTTACCCAGGAGCCCGACATGCCAAGGCTACCAGACATTCCACCTCGGCCACCATATTAGAGGTATAGCTTCATACAAGTCGGGGGGGACCCTAAGTTTTGATTTATTTTGTTTCTAGCAGTAGTTTCTTTCCTGATATTTGTATTTTAGTTAGCATTCATTTGTTCATACATAGGTTGTTTAGTTTCTTTCAGCACTTAGTTTTTGCTATCTATAAGCTGCCTCAATAGTATTTTTAAAGTTTTCTTCATGAGTTGTTTCCATGGATAGCTTAACTTCATTTACCTCATGGTATTTTATTTTATTTTTTTCTCTAATGAATGTTCTACACTTACACTTGTTAGCTTTTATTTTTACACCTACACATGACGAACATTCTAAAAGGGAAAATCTAGTATGTACCTAGTTATGATTCATCTGAGTAGTCTAGTACTTTGGAATCCATAAGTGACTCTAGATTTAGCATTTTAGTTACTGGAGATGCTCGGATTGCGAAAGCCCATTCAAAAAAAATCAAAATCCCAAGAGAGAGAGAAAAGAAAAATAAAGAGTAAGAAAAATTGAAAAAGATTATGAGGGATAAAAAAATAGTTGTTGTGGGTGGAAATGGTTAGATGCCCCTTTGAGACCGAGTTAGGTTATTGGGAAAACACCTACTAATTTCTCTTAATACCGAGCACGCCTTTGAGACTTTGTGCTAGATCTAGGGAACGACCTTCGCTTTGGGCAGGTAAGTGCCTAAGAGCCAGAGACCTTAGGAAAGCTATAGGATGACGACTTAACTAACCATGGAACGAGTATCCTATAAGAAGATTCGCTTAACACGTGCACGAGAAGCTAACTTAGTGAATTTTTAGAACATATCTATTTTTCTTTGATTAAAAATGTTAGTAATATATGAGAGATGTCCTAAGGCAATCGCCTTATGTATGAACCATTTATATGATAAATGAAGATTCACTATTTGAGTATACATGTTTTATGTATTTGATTGGATCTTAAACTCATTTACTGAATGTCCACGATACGATTCACAGCATGAGAGAATTTGTGATTGAATCACAACTAGTGAGTATCTCTACATGTGTAATTGTGATGTATCGGAATTATCCCTAGTCGATGAATTGATGAATTTGGACACCATCAATTCTGTCGAGACTAGCACGAGGTATACTCCTTGGTGTATCCAAGCAGCTGATTCTCACTGGCTGGAGACATTGTGATGTCCGGAGTTAATCGTGGATGCTAGTTATGGTAACTAGTTCATTAGAGTGACCAGCCGTAAGACTTCATATGGTTCTCTGCATATATAGATATGTCAATGAAGTTCTTACTGTGGCTTAAGTGCGATGTTCCTTTGACTTTAGGTATTCAAGTCATCTTGATCATGGAGACTTATGCTTTGACATCTTAAGCAAACATCTCTAAGGAGATGTGGACCCGGGATGATTGGGTATAAGTCGAAGTGATCGAAGGTTTTTGAATAGCCTATAAAGGATTCACCACTCCTTGCGAGGAGATGTATACCCATGGCCTCTCGTCGGATTGTTACTAAAGTCTTTGGCCAAAGCATTACATGTTTAGAGTAAGGTACTATTCGATACATGTGGAGTAACTAGAATCCGTAGGATGAGGAAATGATACTTGGGCTAGGTGTGACGTAGTCAGCCTAGTGGGGACTAACACAATAGACCATGTCCTGAACCAAGTGGGTATAAGATGAGTGAAGGGAATGGGGCACGAATCATTCGAGCTGCTGAAGGGTTTCAGAAATAGTTCTGGATCAACCGTTGATCTTTTCGGTTAATTGGGGATCATGATGTACTACTAGGTGCCACTCATGATCGTTCTATAATTAATGGTAAATTATAGACGGCCAACATAAACCGAGAACCTATTTGGTCACACGCACAACGAGCGTAATCCAAAGGATTTAAAACGAGCTTGAGAATGGGATTCTCAGACCGAGAGAAACTAGGTTTGGTTGGACCAAACATAAAGCGAGCATGAAATCGTTTGATGCAATGGAAGCGTGGATGGGCCGTGTCTTATGAAGACATAATGGATGAACCAAAATGGTTTGGTTCTAATCCAATGGAGGAGAATAAACCAAAGGGTTTGGTTTATTTTAAACGAATGAACCAAAAGTTGGTTCGGTTCATTTTAACTTAAAATAAACCATCATGGTTTGGTTTATTTTAACTTATCTTAATGGAGTAGGTTAACGGGCCTAATGGTTATGATCCATTAACCATTAAGAGAATTAGTTCTCTATAAAAGAGGGCTTAAGGGATAATTAAGCCCTAATCCAAAAACCCTAGCCTCAAGAGTTGCCGCCCACCCCTTGAAGGATTCGGCGCCAACCTAAGTGCCGCCGCCTCTCCTCCTCCAAGGCGTCAAGGAGCCTTCCTTCCTCTGATCTTCCTTGGGTGTGGTGATAAGGTGAGCACTTGGCTTCCTTGTTTTGGCCGGCGCCTACTCCTCCACCAAGCTGTCCAGTTTTCTGGACAGCTTCTTCTCCTCTAGTCGGAGCATCGTATGGACGACGGTTAGAGCTCCGACAGCGGCTAACTTACCGGGGATTTGATCTCCGGTAATCCTCTGAGGTGGAGGACGAAGGATTCGTCAATTGGTTGACGAATACCTCTCCGGAGAAGCGAGTTTTTGAGAACTCGTATTAGGATCCGAATTTGGATTCGGATCGTGATCATCTCTCGATCACGTCGTCTTCAACATGAGGCTAGTAACCCATATGAAGACGAAGCTCGTGGCTTAGCGAAGTCATCCCGAGGAACTCGGCGTGGATACGGATAGAGATGATTCTAGCGAGGATCGTTCCGGTTGATGTCGTTCCCGCTACACGTCATACGAAAGGTATAACGTAGTTAAATTTCCTTTTATTGCAAATTTAAATTTACGACTATGTCTACACTTGTTGTAATATGCATGTGTGTGTTGTGTGTGTTGTAATAAATAGAAGTATTTATTATTTTTATTGCTTCCGCTGTGTTCATGTTTACGAAACATGATCGAACACACACACGCCGCGGTGCCGGAAACCCAACAGTGGTATCAGAGCCCAGGTTGTGTTTCGACATAATCGTAAAAATAGTTTTGCGATAGTCATAATGTATTTCTGGAAATTTTCTAATTTTGGAAATTTATAAGTATTTATGGAAATTTTTCAATTTTGGAAAGTCTAGAAGTATTTATGGAAATCTTCCACTTTTGGAAAGTTGGAAGTATTTATGGAAATTGATATTTTCCATAAATTAAAATATTTGATTAGATTCTGGAAATTTGTTTCTTAATTTAATCATGATTTGATTTGGGAAATCAAATCTTTAAATATTTTAATTCCATAAGTAGTTTTAATGATTTAGGAAATTGGTTTCCTAAATAGATTTTCCTTAATCAAATAATTCCATGAATAAAATATGTGATTAGATTTGGAAATTTATTTCCTAATTTAATTATGATTTGATTTGGAGAATCAAATCTTAAACATATTTTATTTCCATAAATAGTTATGACATATAAGGAAATATATACATGACATAATTGTATGCCATGTAATTGCATTAGATGCATAACATTATGCCATGCGTGTCGTGACATATAGATGTATGTCATGTCATGTAGATAATAGTTATTTGCATGCAAAGAGGATGAGACATAAAAACCCTTAAACAATATTAAAGCCTACACCTTCCATTAATATGGTTAGAACCAGAGTTCCGTTTCTTGTTTGGGTTGTTGGACTCTCTCCAAGCCCGACTCGAACCCGAACATGTTCAAACCCTGGAATAGTTTAATACTAATATGGTAAGAGTCAGAGGTCAATCGTTAGCTTTGGTTGTTGGACTCTCTCCAAGATGGGCTAATTGGTTGAATGCGCTCTAACCATATTAAAACTATTTCTCGATTAATGGGTTGGCTTTAACCTGGAGCATCGGCTTGTTGGACTCTCTCTAAGGTCGATGTAAAGGGAGGTGAAGTTGGGTGCTATGCATATGATGCATACTTGTTAATGTGCTAACAACCCGATGTATGTGTGAACATTCAATTAGTTGATAGCACATTGTGATAGTTGCATATACGTGATATGCAATCGGTATAGCAGATACCTACCGTCATATTTATGAATGGCTTGTTGGACTCTCTCCAAGGTTGTTCATAACTATGATGGATATCAGTCCATTCGGAGATGGACCTACGATCTCCCGAAGTGATTTTGGGGTTTTTGAAATTCGAAAAATGAATGGGATTTATAAATGTATATTGATGCATTTTAAAATCATTTTCTCATATATGCTCGTTTTGTATTTCTAGGTCAATAAATTGATCATGACGTCTTTGAATTTGTGCACTATTTTGGATTCGAACAAACTGACTGGGCCTAACTTCCTGGACTGGCTTAGAAACCTAAGAATTGTTCTCAAGGCGGAAAAGCTTGCATATGTCCTCAAGAGCCTCTTCCCGATCGTTCTAAGGACGATGCAACCTGCATCAAATGTTGGTCTATCGTAAGCATGTGGCGATTCTCGAGCCGGGCGAGTTGCATCATGCTAGCGGCGATGGTACCGAGCCGCAAAAGCAAAGATGAGCATATGGATGCTAATACTATGGTCTTCCATCTTCATGAGTTGTTCGATGAGCAAGCGAGATCCGAAAGGTTCGAGGTCTCTAGGCCCTCTTCACCACGAAGATGCAAGAAGGTTCATCAGAGTGCGTTTGTGCTAAAGATGAATGGGGTACATCGAGCGCTAGCTACCCTCGGTTTTGTGATGGATCATGAGTTAAGTATTGACTTAATTCTGCATTGTTTGCCCAAGAGTTTCTCGCAATTTGTGATGAACTATCGGATGAACAAATTGGAATCAACCATTCCCGAGCTCCTCAATATCCTGAAGACTGTGGAGCCTTCGTGAAGCATGAGGAGAAGGCGGTTCATAGTTGATTCCTCAAAGAAAGGTTCTAAGAGGAAGGCAAAAGAATGTAAGAAAGGAAAGAACAAAAAGGCAAAGAAGGCGGAACTCAAGAAAAGGGCACTTGCCATCATCAGGGCAAGGAAGGCCATCGCGAAGAAATCTGCAAGATTTATCTTGAGTCCATGAAGAAGAAGAAGGCATCCGATGCCCCATCCTCTTCGTATCTTCGTATTGATTGTCATTCTATTTCCTTAGACACTTGGGTATTGGATACGGGTGTAGCCTACATATATGTAATGACATACAGTGGCTAAGGAATAGAAGAAGACTTGTCGAGGGGAGTCAAATTTATGAGTTGCAATGGAGCAAAGGTTGCCGCTACGCCATCGGAACTTATTTGTCAAGCTCCCTAGTGGACTAGTCTTAGAATCGACAATTGCTATTATGTTCCTTCTCTAATAAAGAACATTGTTTCTATTTCCGCTTAAATAGAAATGGTTTGGTTTTGACATTTAGTAACAATTGTTGTTACATAACTTTGAATGGCGACTTTTATGGAACCGAACCTCGAGTAATGACATTTATACGCTGGACGATTCAAAGGACATTTTCAATATCGAGCAACACGCGCGTGCTCGAAAGGATAATCAAATAGACTCCTATATGTGGCATTGTCGTCTTGGCCATATAAGCAAGAAACGCATGTCCGAATTACACCGATGTGGAATTCTGGAATCGTTTGAATTGGATTCATACGATACATGAGAATCATGCTTAAAAGGCAAGATGACTAAGTTACCTTTTACTGGAAAAGGTGAACGAGTGGGAGAGTTACTAGGTCTAATACATACTGATGTATGTGGACCTATGTCAACTCAAGCATTAGGAGGCTATAGCTACTTCATTACCTTCACCGATGATCACTCATGGTTTGGGTATGTGTTCTTGATGAAACACAAGTCTGAAGCCTTTGAAAGGTTCAAAGAATTCAGAAAAGAATTAGAGAAACAACATGACAAGAGTATTAAAATACTTCGATCGGATCGAGGTGGTGAATACTTAAGTCAAGAGTTTCTTGATTATCTAAGAGACAATGGTATATTGTCTCAATGGACTCCGCCTATACACCACAAAGATAATGGTGTATCCGAGAGGCGAATCGACCTTGTTGGACATGGTCAGTCAATGATGAATCATGCAACTCTTCCCAAGTCCTTTGGGGCTATGCACTCGCATACCGCTTTGTTAAATGTAATGCCTACCAAGGTAGTCTCAACTACTCCATATGAGATATGGAATAGTAAGAAACCTCATGTATCTTACTTGAAGATATGGGGTTGTCCCGCTTATGTGAAGCGGATCAGACGTATAAATTGGATGCTAAGTCCGATAAATGTCTATTTATTGGATACCCTAAGGAAACAAGGGTTACCAATTCTATCATCCGGAACAAAAGGTGTTTGTTTCAAGGCATGTTGTGTTTCTAGAGAAAGAGTTTCTCTTGCAAGAAAATAGTGGGAGTGTCGCCGAGCTTGAGGAGGCTCGAGAGACTCAAATAGACATTGATGAGATACTGGTGAAGCACAACACCGACAACTCATAGTGATGAGCAATCGGTCGGACTATTGTAACACCACATCTTCGTAGATCCGTAGAACACGCAATATTCCCGAGAGATATGGATTTCGTAAGTTTAATCGAACGACGTGTTACTCATTGATGATGAGGAGCCTACCAGCTTATGAAGAAGCCCGACAAGTTCGTAAAGGGATAAGTGGATTGGTGCCATGAAGTCGAAATGGATTCCATGTATGAAAACCAAGTTTGGAACTTGGTTGACCCACCTGAAGGGATAAAGCCTATAGGGTGCAAGTGGGTTTTCAAGAAGAAAACCGACATGGATGGTAATGTGATTACCTATAAGGCTAGATTGGTGGAGAAAGGATATCGTCAAAAACAAGGTGTTGATTATGACGAAACCTATTCGCCTGTAGCTATGCTTAAATCCATTCGGATGCTCCTGGCCATAGCGGCTCATTATGATTATGAGATATGGCAGATGGATGTGAAAATAGCTTTCCTTAATGGAAACTCCGCCGAGGACGTGTATATGATACACCGAGGGTTTCACATCGCTGATAAAACCAAGGTATGCAAATTGCGACGGTCCATTTATGGATTGAAGCAAGCATCCAGAGTCGGAATATCCGCTTTGATGAGACAATCAAAAGTTTGATTTCTCACAAAATCCGCATTTAACCTTGTGTGTACAAGAAGGTTAGTGGGAGTGCAAATGATTCCTAGTATTGTATGTCGATGACATACTACTTATAGGAAACGATGTTTCAATCTTACAAATGAAGGTTTGGTTATCCAAGACATTCTCCATGAAAGACTGGGAGAAGCAACCTACATCCTGGGATTAAGATCTATAGAGATAGATCAAACGGTTGCTTGGTCTTCGCAGCCTACATATATGTAGACCGAGTGCTAAAGAGGTTTAGCATGTAATCCAAGAAAGGTTTCCTACCCATCGTGCATGGGGTACACCTTTCAAGTCTATGTGTCCGCCGCACGTAAGACGAGAGGATTTGCATGAGTAAGATTCCCTATGCATCCGCAATAGGATCTATCATGTATGCTATGTTATGTACGAGGCCCGATGTATCGTATGCTCCGAAAGTGTCACGAGCAGATACTCAAACCGATCCAGGAATGGATCATTGGGCGTCATAAGACGATCCTTAAGTACTTGAGAAGAACTAAGGATGTGTTCCTAATATATGGAGAAGGGGACATGGTGATACGCGGTATACGGATGCCGCCTTCCGCAGCATAAGGATGATTCCAGTGTCTCACCGATACGTGTTCACCTTGAATGGGGGGCGCAGTGAGTTGGAAAAGTTCCAAACAAGAGATCAGAGCGGATTCTCCCATCGAGGAATATTGCAGCCTTCTAAGCAAAGAAGGAAGCGGTTTGGATCAAAAGTTCGCTCATGAACTTGGTGTGATTCCGCCATTGTTGAAGCAATACCGGCTCATCGCGACAACAATGGAGCAATTGCACAGGCAAAAGAGCCAAGGTCTCATCAACGATCCAAACATGTGTTTCGCCGCTATCATCTTATCGTAGAGATCATCGTGAGGGAACGAAATACAAATCGAGAAAATTCCCACGAAAGGAACTTAGCGGATCCTCGACTTAAGGCATTACCTCAAAATAAGCTCGAGGGTCATGTTCGAGCTTATGGTATTGGATACCGTAGCGATTGGCATTAGGCCAAGTGGGAGTCTGTTAGTAATATATGAGAGATGTCCTAAGGCAATCGCCTTATGTATGAACCATTTATATGATAAATGAAGATTCACTATTTGAGTATACATGTTTTATGTATTTGATTGGATCTTAAACTCATTTATCAATGTCCACGATACGATTCACAACATGAGAGAATTTGTGATTGGATCACAACTAGTGAGTATCTCTACATGTGTAATTGTGATGTATTGGAATTATCCCTAGTCGATGAATTGATGAATTTGGACACCATCAATTCGCGAGACTAGCACGAGGTATACTCCTTGGTGTATCCAAGCACCGATTCTCACCGGCCGGAGACATTGTGATGTCCGAGTTAATCGTGGATGCTAGTTATGGTAACTAGTTCATTGGAGTGACCAAAGACTTCATATGGTTCTCTGCATATATAGATATGTCAATGAAGTTCTTATCGCGGGCTTAAGTGCGATGTTCCTTCGACTTGCGGTATTCAAGTCATCTTGATCATGGAGACTTATGCTTTGACATCTTAAGCAAACATCTCTAAGGAGATGTGGACCCGGATGATTGGGTATAAGTCAAGTGATCAAGGTGTTTGAATAGCCTATAAAGGATTCACCACTCCTTGCGAGGAGATGTATACCCATGGCCTCTCGTCGGATTGTTACTAAAGTCTTTGGCCAAAGCATTACATGTTTAGAGTAAGGTACTCTTCGATACATGTGGAGTAACTAGAACTGTAGGACGAGGAAATGATACTTGGGCTAGGTGTGACGAGTCATCCTAGTGGGAACCGACACAATAGACCATGTCCCGAACCAAGTGGGTATAAGATGAGTGAAGGGAATGGGGCACGATTCATTCGAGCCATCAAGGGTTTCGTAAATAGTTCGATCAACCGCTGATCTTTTCGGTTAATCGGGGATCATGATGTACTACTAGGTGCCACTCATGATCGCTCTATAATTAATGGTTAATTATAGACGGCCAACATAAACCGAGAACCTATTTGGTCACACGACAACGAGTAATCCAAAGGATTTAAAACGAGCTTGAGAATGGGATTCTCAGACCGAGAGAAACTAGGTTTGGTTGGACCAAACATAAAGCGAGCATGAAATCGTTTCAGTCGCAATGGACGCGTAGATGGGCCGTGTCTTATGAAGACATAATGGATGGACCAAAATGGTTTGGTTCTAATCCAATGGAGGAGAATAAACCAAAGGGTTTGGTTTATTTTAAACGAATGAACCAAAAGTTGGTTCGGTTCGTTTTAACTTAAAATAAACCATCATGGTTTGGTTTATTTTAACTTATCTTAATGGAGCGGGTTAACGGGCCTAATGGTTATGATCCATTAACCATTAAGAGAATTAGTTCTCTATAAAAGAGGGCTTAAGGGATAATTAAGCCCTAATCCAAAACCCTAGCCTCAAGAGTTGCGCCCACCGCCAACGTTGCCGCCACCTTGCCCTCTCCTCCAACCGCACCCGAAGGCCTTCTTCCTTCCTCGCCGGGCGTGAGCTGCTGCCGGTTGGTGCTCCAGTGATCTTCCTTGGGTGTGGCGATAAGGTGAGCACTTGGCTTCCTTGTTTTGGCCGGCGCCTACTCCTCCACCAAGCTGTCCAGTTTTCTGGACAGCTTCTTCTCCTCTAGTCGGAGCGTCGTCTGGACGACGGTTAGAGCTCCGACAGCGGCTAACTTACCGGGGATTCGATCTCCGGTAATCCTCTGAGGTGGAGGACGAAGGATTCGTCAATTGGTTGACGAATACCTCTCCGGAGAAGCGAGTTTTGAGAACTCGGATTAGGATCCGAATTTGGATTCGGATCGTGATCATCTCTCGATCACGTCGTCTTCAACACGAGGCTAGTAACCCGTACGAAGACGAAGCTCGTGGCTTAGCGAAGTCATCCCGAGGAACTCGGCGTGGATACGGATAGAGACGATTCTAGCGAGGATCGTTCCGGTTGATGCCGTTCCCGCTACACGTCATACGAAAGGTATAACGTAGTTAAATTTCCTTTTATTGCAAATTTAAATTTACGGCTATGTCTACACTTATTGTAATATGCATGCGTGTGTTGTGTATGTTGTAATAAATAGAAGTATTTATTATTTTTATTGCTTCCGCTGTGTTCATGTTTACGAAACATGATCGAACACACACACGTCGCGGTGCCGGAAACCCAACAAAAAATACCACTTGATAAATCTAGTTAACATGCTAAGTATGGGACAATACCTTTTTAAATTTTATGGCACTGAGGTTTGCTTGAGGACAAGCAAAGACGCAAGTCTGAGGGAATTGATGTGAGCAAAACATATAGGGTTTTAGGAGTAATTTTCGCTCACATCCCATTGCATTTTATATTTGATTCTTGCATCTTTCACTTTATTTTGCATGCATTTCCTATTTTCTGGTTCAGAGATTTGCTCTTTGTACTCTTGTGTGCAGGACAACATTCTATGGGGAAAATGGCGCACTTTTGGAGCGAAAAGAAGGCATTTGTTAGCTAGAATAGAAGGACACACCCTGGCCCTATGAATCCACATGACTTGCACCCCAGCACGACGCACGATCGTGTGGCGCTAGGCAATTTCGACGTGATTCTATTATTTTCTAGGTTTTAGAGAGATCCGGCCTAATGTCTATATAAAGGAAGCTACGCCCAAACCCTAGGGGGGAGGACGACGGTTGGGATAGAACTCTGACGCCCTAAAAACCTTCGAAAACTCACAATGGGGAAGAAGAAGGCCGCTCGAGGATCAAGTTCTGCACATCAATGTCGTGGAGGAGAGCCAAAGTGCATTGTAATTCACGTTCTCTGCGTAGTTTACATTGTTTCTATGAATTCTAATATGCTTTGTGTTTCTCTTCTCATATTTATGGAGTAGATTCTCCTATTCTAGGATTAGGGAGTAGTTTGTGTGCATAGAACATGTTATTTCAAATATATTTCTATTCTTGAAATCATATTCGTAATTGGTGATTGTTTAGATCGATAGCTATTTATTTTGGTCTTCTATTTACTGTGCGTAGCCGATACGAGGGGTGACAACCCTCGTATCAAAGATTTAGGAGAATTAAGGAGGAACCTAGGGGTTAGCCTCATCTTCGATAATCGTAAATAGAAGGGTGTGATAGAGTCGGAAACGGGACACGTTCCGACTCGTCATAGGGATTGATCTAGCATCCTCGTACCGCCTATCACGTCCTAAAGTCAGGGGTCAACCTGGTCTGGCAAAGGTAGTTCCCAATAGATGCAAAGGCTCATCGGGGAAGTGCATGATGTCCCTTCCACAAGACCATAGTTAGACGTCTAGATAATACCCAATTGATAGCGTGTTCTGCGACACACAAGTGAAACTGAAATCCTAGAATTTCCTCAAAAGACTCGTAGCAACCCTTTTCTTCCTCTGTGTGACACCGTACTAGAGTTAGGACCACCGATAACCCTCATCATCACAACCATTAGAATGGAACTCCGAACAATAACGTCCACTAAACCAATCAGTATTCGAATCTCATTCCCTGTGGGATTGATAATGTTTTTATTACTTGATGACATTCGTGCAGTTGCAGGCATTGAGCGTGAGCACGCGTTTCGAGTCCTCGACGGTTCCCATCATGAGATTTGAGGTCGCGTTCGCGTGCATCACAACTTTAGTTTCTTGTTGTGACACTGTTGTTTCTTTCCTTATTCATATTTTCTTATAGATAAACATGCATCCTTTTTCTCATGATTATGGTCAAGTTAATGCTATGAGTTTTGGTAACATTTATTATAAGCATTGCAGTGAAACATGGCATACCATTAATGATTATCCGGATATAATTGAACCTTCGCAATTTGAACAAGAAGATGTCACTTATGATTACAACCAGTGGCCACGAGATGATTCTTATTCATATAGTTATGACCCTGGCTACTTGAACCCTCAATATTGTTTCCCAAGTGAGAATGAGAGCTATGAATCACCTTGCTAATTTTATCCAGAACCAAGCCCCCACTTAGAAACCTTGCTAGCGAATGCGATGAGCATAGCCAACAATTCATGGAGCTTATGCAACGAGATCTAGCAAGAGAAGAAACCAAATGACGAGAAGGTGGCTTTGATGACTAGATTACACCTAATATGGTGGAGACTCACTTTGAATGAACGGATGAGGAAGACGTAGATGACATAGGAAGTAAAGAAGGATAATCTATTCAATCACCACTTGAAGGAGAACTTAAGGATTATATAATTGATACTTTAATCGAGGAGTGCATTGCTTTAATTAAAATACCTCCTAACCTCAAGGACCCAGAAGAGTCTGTCTTAACCCTCACTGAAACTTTGGTTGCCAATAACAAAGCCCTTCTAGTGATTGGTACTAATGAAGTTTCATTCGACGTAATAGGATCTACTAATCAATCTTGTGGTGAGAATATTTGTGGTGAGTTACATTATTTACAGCATTGGGGCACAATGGAATATCATGATCCAACTCCTGATGATTCTTTGAGGCTAAGCATGTTCAATCTTGAGTCAAGGAAAGTAGCTACCAAGTATCTTGCCCCTCCACGAGTAAGATTTAAGAGATATGGTTATGGAGGACCACGAGGCTAGAGGTATAAGGTGAGCAAATATCTTGCTCCCCCACGAGCGAGATTCAAATGTATCAAGAAGGGGAGGGAGAAAAATCTCCTTAAGCCACTAGAGTCGAGTTAAAATAATGGAGTATGGTCGAGCTAAAAGACCTTAAACAAAGCACTTCTTGGGAGGCAACCCAAGTTTAGTCTTTAGTTGTTTTAATTTTATTGCATTCATGTGTAAAATTTAGACTTTGATTTATGGTCATTTATGTTTTTGTAAATAGTTTTAGGACTAGAAATAACTTGCTAGATAGGGACAAAAACTCATTTTGAGCCTACAGTAAGAGGCACGGGTGGCCGTGTGGTTTCGCACGGTCATACCCCCATGAGGAGAAGCCTACACAGCAGGGTGTATAAGAGAATTCAGACTGTGATACACTCTGTGAGAAAAATAAAGGGGCACATGGCCTGGCTGTGTGAATTCACACGGTCGTGTGCCAAATTTCTAGCAGCACACACGACCTGGCTATGTGGATACACACGGTCGTGGCGCGTGTGTTTTGCCCCAAACTCACCGTGTGCTTCAATTTTCCTTGCCCTAACCGTGTGAAATCATCTTCCCTAACTCCTAAGAGTCTCTCTAACCCTCAAGGAAGCCCAAAAAGAAGAAAGGATGAGTGTTGGAGTATTGGGAATACAATCAAAGTCTCATATTGGTAAGACATGGAAAAGATCATGTGCTTATAAGATGAAAAGATATCTCCATTGGCATGAGGCCTTTTGGATAAAGCCCAAAAACAAAACCATGAGGGCATAGGCTCAAAGTGGACAATATCATGCCATTGTGGAGATATGTAAATCTTATATGCACTAACAATTGGTATCAGAGCTATGATCCATGTCAAGCCATGAACCTCGAATGAAGAAAGTTGAGCTCCCATGTCTGGATCAAGAGAACCAGACACTAGGCAAGAAGTCCAGTTGGATCGGGAGGATCGAACAACTGGCAGGAAGTCCAATTGGGTCGGAAAGACCGAACAACTGGTAGAAAGTCCAGCTGGGTCAAGAGGACCAGACAGTTGACAGGAAGTCCTGGTGGGTTGAGGATCGGACATTAAGCAGATGATGTCCTTGGAGGACGGATAGGCTTGAGAGGGGGTCAATGTGGTCCTTTGTTTGAGGGGGGGATTGTTGGAGTATTAGGAATACAATCAAAGTCTCACATTGGTAAGACATGGAAAAGATCATGTGCTTATAAGATGAAAAGATATCTCCATTGGCATGAGACCTTTTGGGTAAAGCCCAAAAACAAAATCATGAGGGCTTAGGCCCAAAGTGGACAATATCATGTCATTGTGGAGATATGTGAATCTTATATGCACTAACAATGAGGAGGACAAGGCAAGTGGCACCCCGATCTACTACCTTGGAGTGAAGAACAAGGAGAAGGGATGCCCCACAAGCTCCAGAAGAAGGTGACACTCTTCCCTCCCTTGCATTTCATAATAACAAGCATAGGAAAAGATTTAACATGCTTTTTACTCGAAGAATCATCGCTACTAGGTATCTAGATGAAGATCTCTTAGAAACCCTAGGTTTGTTTGGTGGTATTCAAGCTCTATTTGCAAAAATGGGGTGGGGAGAGATCATGGGGGTAAGACAGCCAATCTACCCTAGGATAGTTTTAGAATTTTTGAGTTCATTAAAAGAGGAGATTTTGACGGGAAGAGAGAGCGAAGAGGGTAGGATTACCTTTAGGTTGTTTAACATTCAGCATGAATGGACATTACACCAATGGAATAACTATTTTGGCTTGCCTAGTGGGGGAGAGAGGAGAATGCCTAGACCTTTTGGTCCAAATTGATGGGGGAGAGCACTTATGACCCTTCTAGGGCCAAAGCCTCATGCCTCCAAAACCCTATCTTCCGGTACCTACACCAGGTTATGGCGAGTACAATTTTTGGGAGAGAAGAGAGTGACGGTGTAGTGAGAGCAAGTTAGGTTCTTTTCTTGTGGGGCATGCTACAAGAAAGGAGTAGCATTGATGTAGGGTCTCATTTCATTAGACACCTAGTGAAAATGGGCAAAGCAACGAGGGGAGAAATTATTTTGGGGGGCCTAATTACCCATATTTTCCATAGGATGGGATAGCGTAGAGGGGAGCCCTAGGATCGACCTAGGAGTGTGTATGGCAATGAAGATGATAGTGAGAGAGGGACACTCCTTGTTCTTTGTAAGGAAAAACTTATCATCCCTTAGGCTCCCCGACCTCGACCGTACCACCATCACCAACAACACCAACTGTCATTTGGACATGATAGTGGAGTCCCCACTAATGAGGGTCCCTCCACTTCGGCACCCATCTCTCCCCCTGTACATCACTCTCCCTCGAGTCCACGTGCTTATAGAAGCCCACCTAGTCCACGAAGAGAGCCTGCACCTACACCACCATCTTTTTTTACTTTTGAGCAGGATGCAGGTGAGAGAGGGACACTCCATGTGCTTTGTAAGGAAAAACTTATCAGATGATAGTGAGAGAGGGACACTCCCTGTGCTTTGTAAAGAAAAATTTATCATCCCTTAGGCTCCCCGACCCTGACCGTACCACCATCACCAACAATGCCAACTGGCATTTGGACCTGATAGTGGAGTCCCCACCATATGAGGGTCCCTCCACTTCGGCACCCATCTCTCCCCTGCACATCACTCTCCCTTGAGTCCACGTGCTTATAGAAGCCCACCTAGTCCATGCAGAGAACCTACACCTGCACCACCATCTTTTTCTACTTTTAAGTAGGATGCAAGTACATTTGCCTATGATTTCTCTGAGTTCCAATCATGCCTCGACGACATATATGCTGAGCAGTAGATGCAGAGGCAGCAATGAGAAGAGAAGAGCGCCTATATGCAGGCGGAGTTTCAAGGCTTACTGGAGCACTTCCAATGGGTCGAGGAGTTCTACGACGAGGCTCATATCTATTTCCAAGAGGAGGCCATATATCGCTAGGAGGTTCGGTAGCACATGAGTGCCCAGGAGGCATAGTGGGCCCGGGAGGAGGAGCACAGAGCAGCCGCTGCATCCACCAACTCTCAGATTGACCACATGTACATATGGCATCAGCGGTTGAGCACCAAGTTTTCCCAGCAACCCGACATGCCAAGACTGTTGGTGCAATTGACCCAGGTCATGATTGACTAGACTCGAGTTGGACTCGAGTAGTGTTTTGATGTTTGACATTGATATCTGGCATTGATGTTTGAAAAGTGTTGGGGAGATTGTTGGTGCAATCAACCCAGGTCATATTTGACATTTGAGGATGGTTTGACCATTATCATGGGAGAAGTCCAAGTCTTGTATACTTGGCATGGAAAGTCCAAGCTTAAGTCTTGGCATGGAAAGTCCAAGATGGGTTGGCAAGGAAAGTCCAAGCATGGGTCTTGGCAAGGAAAAGTCAAAGCATGGGTCTTGGCATGGAAAGTCCAACATGGGTTGGCAAGGGAAAGTCCAAGCATGGGTCTTGGCATGGAAAGTCCAACATGGGTTGGCAAGGGAAAGTCAAAGCTTGAGTCTTAGCAATTGAGAAGTCCAAGGGGAATATTGGCGGCGTAAATTCTAAGGTGGAGTCTTTGCAGCATAAGTCCAATAGTTGGTGGCGTAAAGTCCAAGCGGAGTCTTGGCAGCATAAACCCAATGTGCCTTGGCGGTGTAGACCACATTAGCATGACAATAGCTGATGGAAGCACCTAAAGGCTAGTGTATGGATAAACAAGTCATGGATGACTTGAAGGGATCTGATAGGCGTGAGGCTGATAGAGGTGGCTAGAAGGCTTAGGCCTAGGCTAAGGGTGGTCTAGCAAGTATGGGAGCATCATACTTGGGTTAAAACCTCATGTTTGAGGTGTATCAGTCGACTGAGACTATGGTCAGTCGACTGATGGGAGTCGACTAGGGTTCGATTGTAGGAAGATGGCCTAGCAGTCGACTGCTAGCATTGGGTAGTGGACTGATTGTGTCATCAGTCGACTGCTAGGGCATGGCTAGTAGTCGACTGATGCTTCGACCATGAGCACAGTAAGCTCTCCAGTCGAGTGATTGGCCCGAACACTCGACTGATTGAGCTATCAGTCGACTGATGGGAATGATCAGTCAACTGATGGTCTATCCGTTGGAATTTATCCAACGTGGCTCATGCAATTGTCTCATAATAGCTACAGGAGCAGTCGACTGATGGTCCCGATCAATCGAATGCTAGGCGAAATCTAGTCCGATTGTAGGTTATAAAAGCAGCTCAGAAGGTGGGATTTGGCATTGGTTCTTGAACGTCTTTGGGGTGATTTGCTGATGCAAATCAGGGTCTTCAAGAACGGTTCAAACAATCAACAAGCAAGCTTTCCAAAAGAGTTTTTGTAAAGTGTTCTTTACTTCTTTTGTTGTATTTCATTTGTAATTGCTTGTATTTTATTCTTATTATTGTAAGAATACTTATACGAGGTTTCTCCGCCTCCGACTTATTATCGAGGAGTATTTGAGTAGTGGTGTGTGATTGGCATTGCTAGGGCTCTTACAAGTCAAATCCGTGGAGTATGAACCATTCGGTTTCGAACCACGTTATATTCGATATTGTTATTGTGCTTGTGTGTATTTATTTTTGTTATATATAACACATTTTGTAGCAAGCACGATCAAATTCAATCAAGCAACACCAACATGCTATTCACCCCCTCCCCCTCTAGCGGCCATCGAGGTCCTAACAATTGGTATCAGAGCAAGGCCGCTCTTTAAGGATTAACAACCAAGAGAGCACCGCTAGAGGAAAAAGATGGAATTTCAAGAGAATTTGGGATGGGACATCAACACACCAGTGCCTTACAATTTCTATGGACAAGAAGGGTTTAGGCAATGGAAGACAAGAATCGAAGACTTCTTAATGATGAGGGACCTTGAGGAGTGGTCCGTCCTAATGGAAGGATTCTAATATCCAAGAGGGCCCAAGGGAGGATATCTCAAGAAGAGATGGACTCAAGATCAACTACAAAAATCCCAAACAAATGATAAGGTAATCAATATGGTAGTTGATTTAATTTCGAATGAATCATTGTCCAAAATAGGTGAATTTCAAGATGCCAAGGATCTATGGATAAAATTGGAAATGCTTCATGAAAAATCCAAACCAACACAAGAAGAAGAGAGCTCGTCCTCATAAGAGAGTGAGGATTCAGAGGTCGAGGAATGTTTGACATCCGAGGAGGAAGAGAAGGTAGAAGAAGTAGAGGAACCCTCCACCTCTAGGGTTGAGGGGGAGGAGAGATCATCGTCCATGCCGGAGCAAGAGGAAGAGCCTTCAACATCCGGTCAAGATGAAGAAGCTCAAAATCCGGCCGCCATTGACTTAGGTAACTCGAGCAATTTTAGTAAAATTAAAAAATCACATAATTTGTTTTGAGTGTAGGGAACAAGGGCATTATAAGAGTAAGTGCCCAAATAAGGTCAAGAAGACTCCACCGGCACCTAAAAGTCAAGAGAAAACTAAGGATGTCGGTGCCCCCACTAGAAAAAGCAAGGAGCATATTATTTGCTTCAAATGTCAACAACCGGGACACTACCGGAGTCAATGCCCTAGGGGGAAGAAGAAGAGTCAAGAAGGAGCATCACAAGTAGGGGGAGCTTCTAAAGCAATCCCTAAGGTAAAATTTAATAATGCACCGTCTAAATCTTATAGTAAAAATCATGCTAGAGATAATCTTAATACACTTGCTATTCATTATGAAAAGCATGCTAGTAGAAATAATAGGTTGTATTGATTAGGTGCTAATAGTGTCAACCTTAGGAATAAGGAGAAATTTGGGACTAATGTCCCTAAAAATATTCTACCTAAGGCAACCATTAGGAAGATAGAAGATCACCTAGACATCAACCCTAAATGGATTATACATATGCCTAGAAATAAAAATATCTCAAGAGCTAATGAAAAATCAAAAATTGAGATATTAGAAAAGGAAAATCAAGTATTGAGGTCAAGGCTTGAGAAAATGGAAAAGACCCTTAGGAATATACAAAATCAATTTATGGGGTCAAATGATCAAAGTCAAGGGCCTAGGAGACAAGGGTCAACCAAGGGCAAGAAAGGTTTGGGTCACAAACCTAAGCCCAAGGAGACCTACCATAATGTTCCATTCGATTATGGAACTCAAGTTAGGTATAGGAAAACCAAGGTCAATAGGGAAGTCATCCCTAGGGTTGACCAAGGTAAATGCCTAGTGGCTAGGGTTTCAAGGAAACCTAGGCAAGCCACTAAGAAGGTTATAAGGGGAGTCACCCCTAGAGTTAAGCTAGGCAAGACCACAATGACTAAGGCTTCTAAGCCTAGGAGGGTATCTAGGGAAGTTATCCCTAGCGAATACCTAGTAAACCCAAGGAGCTCCAATAGGTATTGGGTTCCTAGGAGCGTGATCGATTCACACTAAATGTGTTTAGGTGTGCCAACTTTAAATGGATGGGTAGTTAACCTAACCATGGTAAAGGTGGCACCTTAGGTCATTTTCAAGGTCATGGGTACCTTGGAAATGTGTTTTGATTATAATCCTAAAAGATTTTAGGATGTGCTAATATAATTTATGGAACTATGAAAAATTGATCAAATTGGCACAGCTTAGGTTTAGAGGTCTTAGTGTGTCATTTTGGGTTTTGGGCACACTTGGGAGATAAACTAATAATATGGCAAAATGGGTTTAATAATGACAAATGACAACTAATATCAAAATTTAGGTATTATATACCTTTACATTTTATTTTCCATGCTTGATTTGTCATATAACATGTCATGACATCATATTCATTTAAATCATATAAATGTCATGATTATGGTTAAGGTTTGCCTTTTGGTGTCATATAGATTTAAATTTAATCATATGACATGACATCATGATCATTGGTCATGCTTTATTTATATCATCATTTATGTCATGATCATTTCATGCATTAATAAAAATTGAATTAAGGACATATGGCATTACTTGAAGTCCCATGTATAAGGGAAACAAATAGTGTTGCCTTAGAAAAATGCATGAAACCCTAGTTTAGGATGAACAAAACCCACATCTCACATTACATTGACATGTATGTGTATTGATACACTCTAGATACATGTGAGATGCTAGGATATGAGTTGAGTTCAAGGTGCAAAGTTTTTGCATCTAGATGAACTAAAATTCATCTATATCATGTGATGGATCATTGGGAAAGCTTATGTTCAAGACATATACATTGAGCATAAAGAACATGATCCAATATAAGGTTTTAAAACCATTTTAAAATCATTTTGAAAAACCTTGGTGAAGTCTATCTTTTGATAGTAATCACCATTGATGATGTTGATACAAAGTGAGCTCAAACATTGAAGTTTTTCTTCACTTTTGAACTTTGTTTCAATTTCACTATTTTATGGGTAAAATATTTTTCAAATATTTTTCACCCATTGTATTTGTTATAAGTATTATACGTATGAATTTTCATAATTTTTCAAATTATGTATATTTACTTATGAATTAACTGAAATTCAGAAATTTTAGTTATCAGTCGACTGCCACTTGATGGCAGTCGATTGATGGGTAGAGAAGTCGACTGTTGACTGATAGAATCGACTTCTAGAGCTAATTTCGGGTAAACAAGATTATTTAGCCCATGTTTCAGTTATGTTAGGGTTCCCTAACCACTCCTAACCCTAGGATATGCTTTGGAAAGCATTGGAAAGGGTGAAAATCCATTGGATATGGATTAGGAGAGTTGTTAGGGTGATATATCAATTTTAAGGTGTGAAAAGTTCAATATTGAACTTTTAACCTTATTTTTGATGGTTTAGTGTTCCTATTAGCTTAGGGACTCTCCAAGGACATTGTTAGTGCAATGATCAAGGGGGAGCAAGCCTTTAGGGGGAGGTATTCATCATGGGATGATGGATGTTATTTTTCCTCATGAGAGGGAGAAATAAGAATTTGATATACCAAATTTGGAAATTGAGAGACTGTATAGGATTGCTTCTCTTAAGTGATATGGGACTTATCACTAGAAAGATTGTAGGCATCTTAGATGTTTTTGGACCAAGAAGGAGATTGTAAGATCTCATTGGGATATGAGACATTGACCTCCTTGGGTGAACCATTTTTATATATGTCAAAAAGGGGGAGAAAGTAAAATTACCAATTTAGGAAAATTGGTAAGCGAATTTGAGTTAGGGGCCTAACTCAAGGGTGTTTTTGTCAAACATCAAAAAAGGAGAGATTGTTGGTGCAATCGGCCCAGGTCACGATTGACTAGACTGGAGTTGGACTCAAGTAGTGTTTTGATGTTTGATATTGATGTCTGACAAGTGTTGGGGAGATTGTTGGTGCAATCGACCTAGGTCATATTTGATGTTTGACGATGGTTTGACCATTGTCATGGGAGAAGTCCAAGTCATGTGTACTTGGCATGGAAAGTCCAAGCTTGAGTCTTGGCATGGAAAGTCCAAGCATGGGTCTTGGCAAGGAAAAGTCCAAGCATGGGTCTTGGCATTTGGAAAGTCCAACATGGGTTGGCAAGGGAAAGTCCAAGCTTGAGTCTTGGCAATTGAGAAGTCCAAGGGGAATATTGGCGGCATAAAGTCCAAGGGTGGAGTCTTGGCAGCATAAGTCCAATGGTTGGTGGCATAAAGTCCAAGCGGAGTGTTGGCAGCGTAAGCCCAATGTGCCTTGGCGGTGTAGACTACATTAGCATGACAATAGCTGATGGAAGCACCTGAAGGCTAGCGTATGGATGAACAAGTCATGGATGACTTGGAGGGATCCGATAGGTGTGAGGCTGATGGAGGTGGGTAGAAGGCCTAGGTCTAGGCTAAGGGTGGTCTAGCAAGTATGGGGAATCGTACTTGGGTTAAAACTACATGTTTGAGGTGTATCAGTCGACTGATACTATGGTCAGTTGACTGATGGGAGTCGACTAGGGTTCGACTGCAGAAGATGGCCTAGCAGTTGACTGCCAGCATTGGGCAGCCGACTGATTATGCAATCAGTCGATTGTTAGGGTATGACAGTCGACTGATGCTTCGGCCACGAGCACAGTAAGCTCTCCAGTCTAGTGATTAGCCTGAACACTCGACTGATTGAGCCATTAGTCAACTGATGGGCATGATCAGTCGACTGATGGTCTATCCGTTGGAACTTATCCAACGTGGCTCATGTCGTTGTCTCACAACGGCTACAGGAGCAGTCGACTAATGGTCCCGATTAGTCGATTGCTAGGTGAAATCCAGCCCGATTGTAGATTATAAAAGTAGCTTAGAAGAAGGGATTTGGCATCGGTTCTTGGACGTCTTTGGGGCGATTTGCTAGTGCAAATCAGGATCTTCAAGCACGGTTCAATCAATCAACAAGCAAGCTTTCCAAAAGAGTTTTTGTGAAGTGTTCTTTACTTCCTTTGTTGTATTTCATTTGTAATTGCTTGTATTTCATTCTTATTATTGTAAGAATACTTGTACGAGGTTTCTCCGGCTCCAACTTATTGTCGATAAGGAGTATTTGAGTAGTGGTGTGTGATTGGCATCGCTAGGGCTCTTACGAGCCCAATCCATGGAGTAGGAACCATTCGGTTCCGAACCACGTTATATTCGGTGTTGTGATTGTGATTGTGTGTATTTATTTTTGTTATATATATATATATATATATATATATATCTATATATATATATATATATATATATATATATATACATATATATATATATATATATATATATATATATATTCCACTGTGTATAACACATTTTGTAGCAAGCATGATCAAATTCAATCAAGCAACACCGACACTCTATTCACCCCCCTCTAGCGACCACCGAGGTCCTAACAGAGACTACCAGACTTCCCACCTCGGCCGCCATATTAGAGGTATAGCTTCATACAAGTCTAGGGGGAGACCCCAAGTTTTGATTTATTTTGTTTCTAGCAATAGTTTCTTTCTTGATACTTGAATTTTTAGTTTTAGTTTGCATTCATCTGTTCTTGCATAGAGTGTTTAGTTTCTTTCAACACTTAGTTTTTGCTATCTTTAAGCTGCCTCAGTAGTATTTTTTAAGATCTCTTTTCTAAATGTTTCCATAGGTAGCTTAACTTTATTTATCTCATGGTATTTTACTATATATGCTCTAATGAATGTTCTAGACTTACATTGGTTTGCTTTTATTTTTACACTTACACTTGACGAATATTCTGAAAGCAAGAATCTAGTACATACATAGTTATGATTCATCCCAGTAGTCTAGTACTTTGGAATCCATAGGTGACTAGGTTTAGCACTTTAGTTATTGGAGATGCTCGAATTGTGTAAGCCCATTCAAAAAATCAAAATCCCTGTGAGCAAGAGAATAACAAAAGTTCTAATAAAAAAAAAATATGAGGGATAAAAAAATAGTTGTTGTGGGTGGAAATGGCTAGGTGCCCCTTTCAGACCGAGTTAGGTTACTGGAGAAACACCTACTAATTTCTCTTAATACTGAGCACGCCTTTGAGACTTTGTGCTAGATCTAGGGAATGACCCTCACTTTGGGCAAGTAAGTGCCTAAGAGTCGGAGACCTTAGGAAAGCTATAAGATGACGACTTAACTCACTATGGAATGAGTATCCCTTAAGAAGATTCACTTAGCATGTGCACGAGAAACTAACTTAGTGAATTTTTAGAACATATCTATTTTGCTTTTATTGAAAATACCACTTGATAAATTTAGTTGACATGCTAAGTATGGAACAATGCTTTTTAAAATTTCATTGCACTGAGGTTTGCTTAAGGACAAGCAAAGATTTAATTCTGGGAGAATTGATGTGAGCAAAATATATAGGGTTTTAGGAGAAGTTTTCGCTCACATCTCGCTGCATTTTATACTTGTTTCATGCATATTGTACTTTGTTTTACATGCATTTCCTATTTTCTAGTTCGGAGATCTGCTCTTTGTGCTTTTGTATGTATGACAACATTTTACAGGATAAACACCACACTTTTGGAGCAAAAAGAATGCATTATGCAAGCGGAACGAAGGGAGGCATGGCACAACCGTGTGAAATCACACGGTCGTGCCCCACTACCCTAGCGCCACACATGGCCTGGCCATGTGGATCCACACGGTCGTGTTGACTGGCATTTTTCAGCGTGATTAGGGTTTTTTCATGGATTCGAGCAGTGCCGGCCTCAAGTCTATATAAGGAAGTCCATGCCCAAACCCTAGGAAGGAGAACGACGACTGGGATGGCACACTGGTGCCATAAAAAGCTCCGAAAACTCACAACGGGATGGAAGAAGATGGCTAGAGGATCGTATCCTACACTCCGACGTCGAAGAGAAGAACCAAGAGTACTGCAATTTACTTTCTACTCATCTCCTGCATTGTAATTCCCTATTCTAATATAGATTATGTTCGTTTTTTTCATCTATGGAGTAGAATCTTTGATTCTAGGATTATGGAGTAACTTGTGTACGTAGAACATGCTAGATCAAATGTAAATTCTGTTTTAGGATTTCTATTCACAATTCGTGTTTGTTTGATTCGATGAAAATTGTGTTTTGATTTTTTATCTATTGTGCATAGCCGATACAAGGGGTGACAACCCTTGTATCAAAGATCTAGGGGAATTAAAGAGGAACCAAGTAGTTATACTCATCTCCAATAACCGTAGGTAGAAGGGTATGATGGAGTAGGGAACAGGACACGTTCTGACTGTTAGTTATAGCCCTAGAACCAATCATGTGATGGTTGAATAGGGAACATTTTGTATCATATTCTATAAAGGCAAAGGATTGGTTATTATATTTACGTCTTGCTTGTGCCAGCTAAATTAAATATAATAATGCCCTAGAAAAGTAGGTCCTTATCCACAACACATCAATTGGCAGAATTGATTATGAGAGGCTGTAGAGAACACTTTCCTAAATGTTCCTAGTCAAGTATTAATATGCAAGGGCAATATTAATACACAAAGACTAGCATGCAGGTCAATTAATGACTTGATCTCACAAGTCATGGATATATGATATCAAGTTGACACATGGGTATATATTAGAGAATATATACTAAACTGACCTGCCATGAGAAAGTTTCATGGATCGTCATATGAGTGTCATAAACTTTCTCATGTGACTATTGGAATGAATAGTCCTCAAACCTGAAGTCACTATGGTTCCCTACATAAGGAGTTATGTACTTTGGTATTGTCAAACGTCACCCGTAACAGGGTGGACCATAAAGGCGATTACTAACAAATTATGCGGAGGGATGTGAGTGATGTAGATGGGATATATCCCTCCCATATAACGGGAGTGATATCTGTGGGCCCCTTGATTGAGTAGAACTACTAAAACGCATGGCCATGCTCGAATGAGTCAATATGAGATATTGAGCTCATTTGTTTGAGTTAGTTTACTCAGGGATCAAGAAACACATAGATTGATCAAGGATGACACGGTCTATGCCTCATTGGTCAATCTGATATCAAGGATAGAAGGACACGGTCATACATTAAAGTAGTCACGGAAAGGTTAGTCGGATCTTGACTTATTTCGTAACTTGGGTAGCAATGATGTATTGCTAGATGCCGCTCATTGCTTGTGTATCTAAAAGAGTTTAGATCCACTGCCAACGTTATGAGAGCCTATAGGGTCACACACAAAGAGCATGATGATTAGAAGAATTAGTGCATTCTAGTTTGACTAGAATAATTTGGGAATAAGCTTAAGTACAAAATGGTTTTTGGACTTTAAGCTTAATGAGAATTTTATCTTGTTGATTTAATGAGATTAATTCAATATGCTAAGATTACTAATTTAATAAGATTAAATAAATATGTTATCATGATAGCCTAAGCTAAATTGATTTATAAGATTAATTCAATATGTTACCTTATTGATTTAATGAGATTAATTCAATATGATAACATAAGCTTATTGAATTAATAAGATTAATTCAACATGCATGAATGCCACCTAAGCATGCCACCTAAGCTTGATGAGGTGGAAGCTTGAGGCTTGGAGAGAGCTTGGTGGTGAGAGGCTTTGGTTGTGTGGCTTTTGTGAGTGTAGGCTAGCAAGAAGAGTGGTCTTCTTCTTCCTTTCTCTTTTTCCCTACCTTCCTCTCCTTTAGGGACTTCTCTAGCAAGAAGTAAAGGAGAGCTCTTCTAGTTTCTTTTGTGAGACAAGAGCTTGCTTGTGTGGATACATATAGAGGCACGGACATTTGAACGTGCTAAAAGATCCAACAAACCCAAGGAGAAGCGGGATTAAAAAGGGCACGCAACAAAGGTAATATTCTCCTATAAGATAGGTTTTGAGAAATTTATTTTTTGTACGAGGTTTTCTTTCGCAAGGATCACTTGGAAGGGATCCTATTTTTCCGTTGTGCATATGCTATTTTGCATAAAAAAAAACCCTACAGTGGTATCAGAGCCACTTGCGAAAGATCGTATAAAAAATAGGTTTTCTCTATTTTATATATGATATAGAAGTAGGATAAATTTTATTATGAGTTGATAATTGCATTAGCAATTTTTCAAACATAATAAAATATCCGATGTCTTTTAAAAGTTAAAAATTGACATGGTGCATGGTTATGGCCTAGTCCCAAAAAGTTTGTGAATGTGTGTGTTGTAATTTTTAATACGGCCTGCGTGTCGTGCCTTTCTCCTAAAATTCTTGTTGTAAAATTAGTTTTAGACTCGAATGTAACTCGAGTATTTCTCCTTTTGTAATATACAAAATAAAGATGGAGGGTCCATTGGAAGATGACGTTACAAGGAGGAAGTCAACAACACCAGACAACCAAAAGGAAGCACTTGGGAGAAGATGCTATCCCTAGGTTGACCAATCAATCTTTTCATTGGCTTGAGGAGATTGTAGAATAAGCGTCATAACCATGACACACTTAGTTTAATATGTATGTGATGCATGTTAATTTAGCTTATATGTGATGTATGCTAATATGTATGTGATGCATGTTTAAGTTTATTTCTTAATAAGTCAAAAACGATATGCCTACCAAAGTTTGGTACTCACTACTTCCTCGATCATTTGTTGTTGGGTTTGCCAAAGCAAAGCAATGCATTTTATCTTGGAAGAGTGCGAGTGGACAATCGTGATGTCCCGCTATCAAACTTGGTTAAGACTTAATTAAGTTTTTCTTAATTAATTAAGAAAGTAGAGGCATATATTAGCTTTGAACATAAGTTTTAAAAATTAGTTTTGTGTGATTTCCAACATCACTTTGTCTTAGAAAGTGGTCGTTGCTCGATATCAAAGAAGGCCTCTGTGCCTCGCCACTACGAAGTGGTTTAGGAATAAGCACTAAACTAATCTAAACTTAACCAAAGCTATTAAAGAGTTACATCAGATGTAATTGGCAAAAGATTGCCTACCTAATCATACTACGTCTTGGACAATTAGCCAAAGTTAACTCAAGATGAAGTATGATGTGGATCTTTATCCCATATAAATTTATAGCTAAATAGAAGCTAATGATGTAAGCAAAATGTGTTTGCCTACATCAATGATTAGCTCATATCAAAGCTATGAGAATTTAGTGGGAGCCTCATTTAATTAAAGGCCTAATTAAATGACTTAGGTATGATACTTAATTTTGCATTTTAATGTTGTAGATCACCATGTCATCTAACACGACACACCCCCTCAACTTGCGATCTGTCCTTGAGAAAGACAAGCTCAATGGAGCTAACTTTCTAGACTGGTATAGGAACTTGAGGATTATCCTCAAGCAAGAACGTAAATTGTATGTCCTAGAGTAGTCTATCCCTGAAACACCCACCCCTGCGACCACTCGTGCTGAAAAGGATGCTTATAAGAAGCATCAAGATGACACATTAGATGTGTCATGTCTTATGCTTGCCACCATGAACTCTGAGCTTCAGAAGCAACATGAGAACATGGATGCCTATGGTATGGTTGAGCATTTGAAACAACTATATCAAGGACAAGCTAGGCACGAGCGCATTTTGAAGTGTCTAAGGCTCTTTTGCATGCAAGATGCAAGAAGGAACACTGTAGGAACTCACGACTTAAAATGATAGGGTACGCTGAGAACCTTGAAAGACTAGGTTTTCCATCGAGCCAAGAATTGGCAACCGATGTTATCCTCGCAATCATGCGGAAGCATATAATCAATTCGCCATGAATTATAACATGAATGAAATTGATAAGCCTTTGCCGAGATTCTCAAAGATGTTAAGAACTGCTGAACCGAATCTCAAGAAGAAAGTTAGTAACGTACTAATGGTCAAGAAGGGCAAAGATAAGCGCAAAAGCAAGGGTAAGACCCAAGCCAAAGGCAAGGCCAATTCATCCACTTCAAAGGGTAAAGGTAAAGTACCTAAGGAAGGGGATTGTTTCCATTATGCGTGAGATCGACACCGGAAGCGGAACGCAAAGTCTACCTTGAGGAAGTAAAGAAGAAAAGAAGTGGGACTTCCGCCTCGTATACACGTTATAGAAGTTAATCTATCTATTTCTTCTACATGGGTATTAGATACGGATGTGCATCTCACATTTGTACTAATGTGCAGGATCGAGAAATAGTAGACTAATGGCAAAGGGCGAAGTGGACCTACGAGTAGGCAATGGCGCAAAAGTTGTGCCAGGAGGGAACATATTCTTTGTCTTTGCCCACCGGGCTTATCTTAGAACTAGAGGAGTGCTTTTATGTACCGCATTAACGAAGAACATAATTTCAGATCTTGTTTAGACAAGAAAAACTTTTCTTTTATAATAAAGGACAAATGTTGTTCCATTTATTTGAATGAAATGTTCTATTGTAATGCACCACTTATGAATGGTCTCTATGTTCTAGATTTAGAAAACCCAATTTATAACGTAATACAAACGGTTCAAATCGAATAATTTGAACCAAACATATCTTCGCAATCGCCGCCTAGGTCACATAAATGAAAAACGCATATCCCAACTCCATAAAGATGGATTATTGGACTCATTTGATTTTGAATCATATGAGGTATGCGAATCTTGTCTTTTAGGAAAGATGACTAAAACTCCATTTAGTTGACATGGCGAGAGAGCGACAGACTTGTTAGGACTCATACATACCGATGTATGTGGCCCTTTCAATGTCGGGCGAGAGGAGGCTATAAGTACTTTATTACTTTCACGATGATATGAGTAGATTTGGCTACTTATATTTGATGAGACATAAGTCGAATCCTTTGAAAAGTTTAAAGAATTCAAGAATGAAGTACAAACCAACTTGGTAAGCGATTAAGCTACTTCGATCGATCGAGGTGGTGAATACCTTAGTCAAGAGTTTCGTGATCACCTAGGGCCGAGTGTGGGATAATATCCCAACTCACTCCACCCGAACACCACAATGGAATGGTGTATCCGAAAGGAGAAATCACTTATTAGATATGGTACGATCAATGATGAGCCGATCGATCTACCTACTTCCTTTTGGGGTTTAGCTCTAGAGAGTAGCTTTCACACTTAATCGCGTCCCATCAAAAGCCGTAGAAAAGACACCATATACGTTATGGACTGGGAAGAGTCCCAAAATGTCTTTTATAAAGATTTGGGGTTATGAAGCTTATGTTAGACATCAAGTCTCAGATAAACTAGGACCCAAATCAGATAAGTGTTATTTTGTAGGATATCCCAAGGAAACTAAGGGATATTACTTTTACAATCCCACACTTGGCAAGGTGTTTGTTGCCAGAAATGTTGTCTTTCTAGAAAGAGAATTTATTTCTAGAAAAACTAGTGGGAGTAAAATTCATCTTGAAGAAATTCAAGATGAAGATAACACTAAGGCTTCGATGGAAAATGAACAGGCACCACAAAGTGTTGTGGATGAGGAAATTGTTGCCCAAAGAGTTGTGGAGCAAACACCGGTTCAAGTAGACCAACCTCTTCGTAGATCTGATAGGATCTGTCGTCAACCCAAGAGATATTCTTTTCTCTTGACTGACAACGGTGATGTATTGCTTGTCGATCTTGACGAGCCAACATCCTATCAAGAAGCTATGATGAACCCAGATTCTGAGAAATGGCTAGAGGCCATGAGATCCGAAATGGAATCCATGTACACTAACCAAGTATGGACTTTGGTTGATCCACCTGAAGGGGTAAAACCCATTGGGTGTAAGTGGGTCTTTAAAGTAAAGACTGACATGGATGGTAATAAGCATACCTATAAAGGTAGATTAGTGGCTAAAGGATTCAAACAAATTCATGGTATTGACTATGATGAAACCTTTTCACCAGTTGCGATGCTTAAATCCATTCGGATCATACTTGCTATTGCAGCCTACCACGATTATGAGATCTGGCAGATGGATGTCAAAACCACTCGAATGGAAAGCTACTCGAGGATGTGTACATGACACACTGAGGGTTTTGAAGATCCAAAGCATCCCGGAAAGGTATGTAAACCGCAAAGGTCCATTTATGGACTAAAGCAATCCTCTCTTTGGAATCTTCGATTCGATGATGCAATCAAGGAGTTTGGTTTCATCAAGAATGAAGATGAACCTTGTGTCTACAAGAGAAATAGTGGAACAAAGTTGTATTTCTTATAGTGTATGTAGATGACATACTTCTAATCGGAAATGATATTCCCTCACTCACCTGTGAAGATGTGGTTAGGGAATTATTTCGATGAAAGACTTAGGTGAAGCTATATTCTAGGCATCAAGATCTATAGAGATAGATCTAAAAGATTACTTGGCCTAAGTCAGAGTACATACATTGATAAAGTGCTAGATCGTTTTGCTATGCAAAATTCCAAGAAAGGATTTCTTCCTTTATCACATGGTGTGAGTCTTTCGAAGACTCAATGTCCCTCTTCTAAGGAGGAGAGAGATCGCATGGATAAGATCCCTTATGCATCTGCTATAGGGTCTATCATGTACGCCATGCTTTGTACTCGTCCTGACGTCTCGTATGCTTTGAGCATGACGAGTAGATACAAGTCAGATCCAGGTGAAAGTCACTGGATAGCAGTCAAAAATATTCTTAAATACTTACGAAGAACGAAAGAATATTTCCTGATATTTGGAGGCAATGAGGAGCTAACTGTAAAGGGTTACAGTGATGCAAGCTTCCAAACAGACAAGGATGACTATAGATCGCAATCAGGGTACATGTTTTGCCTAAATGGTGGAGCTGTGAGCTGTAAGAGTTCGAAGCAGGACATAGTTGCTGATTCTACAATAGAAGCCAAGTATATTGCTGCGTCTGATGCAGCAAAGGAGGCTGTTTGGCTCAGCAAGTTCATCAGTGAACTTGGGGTAGTTCCTAGCATTGCAGATCCAATAGACCTCTATTGTGACAACAATAGGGATATTGCACAGGCTAAGGAACCTCGATCACATCAGCGGACCAAACATATACTACGGCGCTTCCATCTCATTCGAGAGATCATCGATAGAGGAGATGTGAGGATATGCAGAGTACCGACAGAAGCTAACATCGCAGATCCATTGACCAAGGCTTTGGCACAGAGGAAGCATGATGGTCACAATAAGTCACTAGGTATCAGATATTATAGTGATTGGTACTAGTGCTAGTGGGAGATTGTTAGTTATAGCCCTAGAACCAATCATGTGATGGTTGAATAGGGAACATTTTGTATCATATTCTATAAAGGCAAAGGATTGGTTATTATATTTACGTCTTGCTTGTGCCAGCTAAATTAAATATAATAATGCCCTAGAAAAGTAGGTTGTTATCCACAGCACATCAATTGGCAGAATTGATTATGAGAGGCTGTAGAGAACACTTTCCTAAATGTTCCTAGTCAAGTATTAATATGCAAGGGCAATATTAATACATAAAGACTAGCATGTAGGTCAATTGATGACTTGATCTCACAAGTCATGGATATATGATATCAAGTTGACACATGGGTATATATTAGAGAATATATACTGAACTGACCCACCATGAGAAAGTTTCATGGATCGTCATATGAGTGTCATAAACTTTCTCATGTGACTATTGGTATGAATAGTCCTCAAACTCAAGTCACTACTGCTTCCTACATAAGGAGTTATGTACTTTGGTATCACAAACGTCACCCGCAATGTGGTGGACCATAAAGGCGACATCGGGTATATAACAAATTATGCGGAGGGATGTGAGTGATGTAGATGGGATCTATCCCTCCCATATGACGGGAGTGATATCTGTGGGCCCCTTGATTGAGTAGAACTACTAAAACACATGGTCATGCTCGAATGAGTCAATATGAGATATTGAGCTCATTTGTTTGAGTTAGTTTACTCAGGGATCAAGAAACACATAGATTGATCGAGGATGACACGGTCTATGCCTCATTGGTCAATCTGATATCAAGGATAGAAGGACATGGTCATACATTAAAGTAGTCACGGAAAGGTTAGTCGGATCTTGACTTATTTCGTAACTTGGGTAGCAATGATGAATTGCTAGATGCCGCTCATTGCTTGTGTATCTAAAAGAGTTTAGATCCACTGCCAACGTTATGAGAGCCTATAGGGTCACACACAAAGAGCATGATGATTAGAAGAATTAGTGCATTCTAGTTTGACTAGAATAATTTGGGAATAAGCTTAAGTACAAAATGGTTTTTGGACTTTAAGCTTAATGAGAATTTTAGCTTGTTGATTTAATGAGATTAATTCAATATGCTAAGCTTACTAATTTAATAAGATTAAATAAATATGTTATCATGATAGCCTAAGCTAAATTGATTTAATAAGATTAATTCAATATGTTACCTTATTGATTTAATGAGATTAATTCAATATGATAACATAAGCTTATTGAATTAATAAGATTAATTCAACATGCATGAATGCCACATAAGCATGCCACCTAAGCTTGATGAGGTGGAAGCTTGAGGCTTGGAGAGAGCTTGGTGGTGAGAGGCTTTGGTTGTGTGCACTACAACAAAAAATCGAATAGACAACAGTGAAAAACCATTGTCTATTAGCAAAAAAATCTGTGATAAATCGACCCGTTGTGAAAAGTGGTTCGGGCAAAGACAACGGTGAAAAACCGTTGTCGTTTCAAGGATAAGACAACGGTTTTTACCCGTTGTCTTTGACCGAACCACTTTCACAACGTCGATTTACGAATGTTTTTGCTAATAGACAACGGTTTTTCACCGTTGTCTTTTCCTTAAATCTACAACGGTCTTTCACCGTTGTCTTTGACCGACCACCGATTTACCACGGATTTTTTTTGCTCATAGACAACGGTTTTTCACCGTTGTCATTTCTCAACGGTTACTCTAGAACACAATAAACCGTTGTAGATTTATAGTGTTGCATTTTTAATATAAATCATACAACATCAAAAAGAATTATAGAAAACACATATATACACGCGCTCTTGTAGCAATGTAAAGTACAATGTCACATCACATTTTAAATGATCACTCTTACCAATATATATTAAAAAGTACTGTGGCAAAACAACTACACATCATATGCACCAAAAGTATTATGCATAATATGCAAAACACATATAGATTACCACATGTAACCAAGAGAGATAAGTACACTTAAATCTCTCCTAATCATCTGATATGTGATCTTGTATGCATTCAACCCACTCCGAACGTACTTCATCAATTTCCTTTGCCGCTATCACAGATTTTGCGAACTGCATGTGAATAAATGAATGAAAATGTAATTAAACACTATGGTATCAATAAGAAAATTTGAAAATATATCTAATATTACTATTGATCGTAGGGACGACTTGTCAAAGGATATGGCGCCTTCAATTATCTCTCTCATATATCGTAAAACAAAATAACCGCATTTAACTCTATCCGGTTGAAAAGGAACCTGTGATGAAAAAAATTATAGCAGTTATGCAGAGATTTTCACAAAGCTTCTCATTTCCTACAAAGTACAAAATATTTAACGAATCTTTGCTAGATTTCTACATCAATATAACTTTCATATCTGCCAGAATGCATAAAAACATTTCCCACTATGACTATGAAACGAACATACAAAAATATAGACATAATAAATTATTATACGTAACTAAGAAAAATAGGTAAAAACAAGTATAATACTCACTTTCTGAATATAGACCAGATTTGTTCTTGTAATTCAGGATTCGAAAGATGGTTGTGCTTCATTAAGTTTGCTTGCTAATTCATGCTAAAGTTCATGAGGATTTAAATATGACCATATCTTATATACTTCTTAGTATGCTTGCACAACTAGGAAATACAGACCTTGCAACTCAGATAGCCACCCAAAGACTGGATTAGCAATAGCATCATAAAAACAGATTAATTGTTCACACGACATTACAAGAATAAAAAGTGCAATATTTAATATAAGATGCAGAGTGTGAAATTTCTTCAAGCTACTAAATTCCAAGTAATTGATTTAGGCTATATAATTCCTTGTTTGCAACCAATTTTTTTAGGAGAGATAATTATTTGGAAACTTACTTCTTCACAAAATTAGTGGCATTTCTAAACTATGTATCAAACCAACAAGAATGGTCAAGTTATTTAAGAATACAAACAAACCTGTCCACTCATTGCTCTTTGTAAAATCAATACCAACTATCAGATTCGAAGATTCAAGACCAGCATTTGAAAGAGCTTCAGTAACCTGCATTATAAAGGTGGAATAACTTAGAGTATTGCAAAGAAAATCCATTTAATAGACAAAAGAAAATTTGCAAAGTTAATTTAGGTTTTTTAAGTTTTTATACAAGTATACTGATCGGATAAGGTGTAGCATGTCAACTCTTTCCAAATGTTTGCTTAGCATTGGCTTCTTATATCAAGCAGTGTTTTGAGAAGCATACTCAATTTGGCTTCAGCTAAAGTCAGCAAACACATCAAGTCATATTTGTCCCAAGTATTTGAAGTCAGCTACAGATATTTTATTCCTCCAATGAGCTCTATGTAAGACTATATCACTACTAATATTCAAATCAATTAAATTATATTAATTACATTCCCTAAATTTCTTTGATTACCTTATACCTATTAAAGCTTATACTCTAATCAATTAAGCTCCTCTAGATATAGAACATATTGGTCGATTTTAAAAATGTCCAACTTTACATGACAAAAAGGTGTCACTAAATTAACACTGCAGTTAAAATCATGGTAAGAATTTGATCAAATATAATCGCAAATTTTGATTAACGGTTATGACTATGAGCGTGCTGAATATTTCAACAAATATACTCCTGTAATCCCAAATGTAAGAAAAGGCTCCTACAGAAACCTTCCAAATAATTGACAAAAGTTCTTTTAAAGTATTTCTCAAGATAAGTAGCCTTAGATTTAAGTTTTAAATCCTCAATGGTAAAATTATAAGAATAGAAAAAAGTGTTATGAAGTGCTAATAACTTGTTAGCAACTTTTACCCACACTAGAGTTTCAAATGAAACAAATTGCTAAAATGATAGATCATGTAAGTCTATTACTAAAGGGAACTTCGGAAAATTCAACATGTAGGTGAAATTCAAACAAAACTTTCAAGTCTAGACATATTGCACACATTAAGGAATTACTATGGTGGCATGAAGATATCCTACTGCATCAAATTCTACAAAGAGACAAAAGTTAATATAATAAAATTGAAATGCAACGAGTAAATGCAAAGAGTTTTAGCAAACCAGTTTTGCTAAAAGAATTTTCTTCTCAATTTGAATAGAAATCAAAGATCTGCATAAGAGAAACACCATGACCATTGTCTCATGCAAAGCAGGCTTCTCGAGGCACTCACTCGCTTTCGCTGTTGCATATGGCTTACCCACTTCTCCAACACAATCGAATCAAGACACCATCAACAATTAGTGACGGTGGTGCTATATTGAAGACTCTGTCCGACCGCCACAATGCGGCTGATGGTGAAACCAAGCTCACTGTGAAGGCTGGTCCGATGATGCGACGGATGGAGGAAAAATCGACAGTGGTGAATCTACCCTCACGACAAAGAGCTAGGAAGGGATTACCGACAATGGAAATCGAATCGGCGACACCACCAACATCGAATCCTTTGCTCGTGCGAAGAGGACGACAATGGAGCAACGACCACTGGCGGAAGAGAAGATATGGCGTCTGGAGTGAGTGTGACGATGAGAAAGAAAGGGCAACTTGACTCACCGACGAGGCAAGCGATGGCGGCAATGGCCAAACGAAAAGGAAGAGAACGAGCAGAGGCGAGCAAACCGGTGAGAAGGCGGTGCGGAAGAAGAAGGATGGACGAGCGCAACCTAGAGCGAGCAGCGGAGGTTTTTGGGAAGGAGGAACGGCGGAGGTTTTTGGGAAGTAGGAAGAGAAGTTTAGGGAAGCATTATTTAACCTAACAAATTTTTAAATATATATAAACTTTTAAAAAAATTATTGTTGTAATATATTGTTTAAAAATATATATATATATTTTTAAATATATTGTTGTAAACGTATATATTTATATTTTTTTAAAAAAAAAACTTATTTCCAATAATTTTAAAAAAATAGTATTAATAATTAAAAAAATAATTTCACCGTTGTATTATAATAAAAAAATAGTATTAATAGTATTAAAAAAATCACCGTTGTATTATTTCCAATAATTTTTAAAAAATAGTAAAAAAAATTAAAAAAAATATTATTATAAACTTTTAAAATTTCATTGACAACGGTTTAAAACCGTTGTAATATTATCACAACGATAACAAAAAAATTCTCATTGACAACGGTTGATTGCACCGTTGTCCCAACTGTTGTTGAGATAAAAAAAACCTTAAAGACAACAGTTCTGGAAAACCATTGTAAAATGTGTTGTTGATTTAAAAAAAAATATGCTCAACGACAACGGATACTGTCAAACCGTTGTCTTTTGTGTTATATGGCCGCTCAAAGACAACGGTTTTGTCAAAAACCGTTGTCTTTTAACAAAAAGACAATTGTTTCTCCTAAAACCGTTGTCTTTGAGGTGTTGTCTTTTAGCATTTTTGTTGTAGTGGTGGCTTTTGTGAGTGTAGGCTAGCAAGAAGAGTGGTCTTCTTCTTCCTTTCTCTTTTTCCCTACCTTCCTCTCCTTTAGGGACTTCTCTAGCAAGAAGTAAAGGAGAGCTCTTCTAGTTTCTTTTGTGAGACAAGAGCTTGCTCGTGTGGATACATATAGAGGCACGGACATTTGAACGTGCTAAAAGATCTAACAAACCCAAGGAGAAGCGGGATTAAAAAGGGCACGCAACAAAGGTAATATTCTCCTATAAGATAGGTTTTGAGAAATTTATTTTTTGTACGAGGTTTTCTTTCACAAGGATCACTTGGAAGGGATCATATTTTTCCGTTGCGCATATGCTATTTTGCATAAAAAAAAACCCTACAGTGGTATCAGAGCCACTTGTAAAAGATCGTATAAAAAATAGGTTTTCTCTATTTTATATATGATATAGAAGTAGGATAAATTTTATTATGAGTTGATAATTGCATTGGCAATTTTTCAAACATAATAAAATATCCGATGTATTTTAAAAGTTAAAAATTGACATGGTGCATGGTTATGGCCTAGTCCCAAAAAGTTTGTGAATGTGTGTGTTGTAATTCTTAATACGGCCTGCGTGTCGTGCCTTTCTCCTAAAATTTTTGTTGTAAAATTAGTTTTAGAATCGAATGTAACTCGAGTATTTCCCCTTTTGTAATATACAAAATAAAGATGGAGGGTCCATTGGAAGATGACGTTACAAGGAGGAAGTCAACAACACAAGACAACCAAAAGGAAGCACTTGGGAGAAGATGCTATCCCTAGGTTGACCAATCAATCTTTTCATTGGCTTGAGAAGATTGTAGAATAAGGGTCATAACCATGACACGCTTAGTTTAATATGTATGTGATGCATGTTAATTTAGCTTATATGTGATGTATGCTAATATGTATGTGATGCATGTTTAAGTTTATTTCTTAATAAGTCAAAAACGATATGCCTACCAAAGTTTGGTACTCGCTACTTCCTTGATCATTTGTTGTTGGGTTTGCCAAAGCAAAGCAATGCATTTTATCTTGGAAGAGTGTGAGTGGACAATCGTGATGTCCCTCTATCAAACTTGGTTAAGACTTAATTAAGTTTTTCTTAATTAATTAAGAAAGTAGAGGCATATATTAGCTTTGAACATAAGTTTTAAAAATTAGTTTTGTGTGATTTCCGAACATCAGCTTTGTCTTAGAAAGTGGTCGTTGCTCCGATATCAAAGAAGGCCTCTGTGCCTCGCCACGGCCTGGAAGCTGGTTTAGGAATAAGCACTAAACTAATCTAAACTTAACCAAAGCTATTAAAGAGTTACATCAGATGTAATTGGCAAAAGATTGCCTACATAATCATACTACGTCTTGGGCGATTAGCCAAAGCTAACTCAAGACGAAGTATGATGTGGATCTTTATAGCTAAATAGAAGCTAATGATGTAAGCAAAATGTGTTTGCCTACATCAATGATTAGCTCATATCAAAGCTATGAGAATTTAGTGGGAGCCTCATTTAATTAAAGGTCTAATTAAATGACTTAGGTATGATACTTAATTTTGCATTTTAATGTTGTAGATCACCATGTCATCTAACACGACACACCCCCTCAACTTGCGATCTGTCCTTGAGAAAGACAAGCTCAATGGAGCTAACTTTCTAGACTGGTATAGGAACTTGAGGATTATCCTCAAGCAAGAACGTAAACTGTATGTCCTAGAGTAGTCTATCCCTGAAACACCGCCCTGCCACTACGTCTCTTGAAAAGGATGCTTATAAGAAGCATCAAGATGACGCATTAGATGTGTCATGTCTTATGCTTGCCACCATGAACTCTGAGCTTCAGAAGCAACATGAGAACATGGATGCCTATGGTATGGTTGAGCATTTGAAACAACTATATCAAGGACAAGCTAGGCACGAGCATTTTGAAGTGTCTAAGGCTCTTTTTGCATGCAAGATGCAGAAGGAACACCTGTAGGAACTCACGTACTTAAAATGATAGGGTACGTTGAGAACCTTGAAAGACTAGGTTTTCCACTGAGCCAAGAATTGGCAACCGATGTTATCCTGCAATCATTGCCGGAAGCATATAATCAATTCGTCATGAATTATAACATGAATGAAATTGATAAGCCTTTGCCTGAGATTCTCAGCATGTTAAGAACTGCTGAACCGAATCTCAAGAAGAAAGTTAGTAATGTACTAATGGTCAAGAAGGGAAAAGGTAAGCGCAAAGGCAAGGGTAAGACCCAAGCCAAAGGCAAGGCCAATTCATCCACTTCAAAGGGTAAAGGTAAAGTACCTAAGGAAGGGGACTGTTTCCATTGCGGTGAGACTGGACACTGGAAGCGGAACTGCAAAGTCTACCTTGAGGAAGTAAAGAAGAAAAGAAGTGGGACTTCTGCCTCAGGTATACACGTTATAGAAGTTAATCTATCTATTTCTTCTACATGGGTATTAGATATCGGATGTGCATCTCACATTTGTACTAATGTGCAGGGACTGAGAAATAGTAGACTAATGGCAAAGGGCGAAGTGGACCTACGAGTAGGCAATGGCGCAAAAGTTGTTGCTGTAGCTGTAGGAACATATTCTTTGTCTTTGCCCACTGGGCTTATCTTAGAACTAGAGGAGTGCTTTTATGTACCTGCATTAACGAAGAACATAATTTCTGTATCTTGTTTAGACAAGAAAAACTTTTCTTTTATAATAAAGGACAAATGTTGTTCCATTTATTTGAATGAAATGTTCTATTGTAATGCACCACTTATGAATGGTCTCTATGTTCTAGATTTAGAAAACCCAAT
Organism: Wurfbainia villosa; assembly: GCA_025175895.1. Taxonomy (NCBI): domain Eukaryota; kingdom Viridiplantae; phylum Streptophyta; class Magnoliopsida; order Zingiberales; family Zingiberaceae; genus Wurfbainia; species Wurfbainia villosa. Next base: position 107,657,395 of record CM045991.1, read on the forward strand.
TTATAACGTAAATACCAAACGGTTCAAATCGAATAATTTGAACCAAACATATCTCTGGCACTGTCGCCTAGGTCACATAAATGAAAAACGCATATCCCAACTCCATAAAGATGGATTATTGGACTCATTTGATTTTGAATCATATGAGGTATGCGAATCTTGTCTTTTTGGAAAGATGACTAAAACTCCATTTAGTGGACATGGCGAGAGAGCGACAGACTTGTTAGGACTCATACATACTGATGTGTGTGGCCCTTTCAATGTCGAAGCGAGAGGAGGCTATAAGTACTTTATTACTTTCACTGATGATATGAGTAGATTTGGCTACTTATATTTGATGAGACATAAGTCAGAATCCTTTGAAAAGTTTAAAGAATTCAAGAATAAAGTACAAAACAAACTTGGTAAGTGTATTAAGCTACTTCGATCAGATCGAGGTGGTGAATACCTTAGTCAAGAGTTTCGTGATCACCTGGCTGAGTGTGGGATAATATCCCAACTCACTCCTGAACACCACAATGGAATGGTGTATCCGAAAGGAGAAATCGTACTCTATTAGATATGGTACGATCAATGATGAGCCGACCGATCCTACTACTTCCTTTTGGGGTTTAGCTCTAGAGGTAGCTTTCACACTTAATCGCGTCCCATCAAAGCCGTAGAAAAGACACCATATCGTTATGGGTGGGAAGAGTCCCAAAATGTCTTTTATAAAGATTTGGGGTTGTGAAGCTTATGTTAGGCGTCGTCTCGGATAAACTAGGACCCAAATCGGATAAGTGTTATTTTGTAGGATATCCCAAAACTAAGGGATATTACTTTTACAATCCACACTTGGCAAGGTGTTTGTTGCGAAATCTTGTCTTTCTAGAAGAGAATTTATTTCTAGAAAAACTAGTGGGAGTAAAATTCATCTTGAAGAAATTCAAGATGAAGATAACACTAAGGCCGATGGAAAATGAGCAGGCACCACAAAGTGTTGTGGATGAGAAATTGTTGCCCAGAGTTGTGGAGCAAACACCAAGTAGACCAACCTCTTCGTAGATTTGATAGGATCCGTCGTCAACCCGAGAGATATTCTTTTCTCTTGGTGAATGAGCGGTGATGTATTGCTTATCGATCTTGGCGAGCCTACATCCTATCAAGCTATGATGAGCCAGTTAGAAATGGCTAGAGGCCATGAGATCGAAATGGAATCCATGTACACTAACCAAGTATGGACTTTGGTTGATCCACGAAGGGTAAAACCCATTGGGTGTAAGTGGGTCTTTAAAGTAAAGACTGACATGGATGGTAATAAGCATACCTATAAAGGTAGATTGGTGGCTAAAGGATTCAAACAAATTCATGGTATTTACTATGATGAAACCTTTTCACCAGTTGAGATGCTTAAATCCATTCGGATCATACTTGCTATTGCAGCCTACCACGATTATGAGATCTGGCAGATGGATGTCAAAACTGCTTTTTTGAATGGAAAGCTACTCGAGGATGTGTACATGACACAGCCTAAGGGTTTTGAAGATCCAGCGCATCCTGGAAAGGTATGCAAGCGCAATGTCCATTTATGGACTAAAGCAAGCCTCACGAAGATGGAATCTTGATTCGATGATGCAATCAAGGAGTTTGGTTTCATCAAGAATGAAGATGAACCTTGTGTCTACAAGAGAAATAGTTGGAGCACAGTTGTATTTCTTGTCTTGTATGTAGATGACATACTTCTCATCGGAAATGATATTCCCTCACTCCAGTCTGTGAAGATGTGGTTAGGGAATTGTTTCTCGATGAAAGACCTAGGTGAAGCTGCCTATATTCTAGGCATCAAGATCTATAGAGATAGATCTAAAAGATTACTTGGCCTAAGTCAGAGTACATACATTGATAAAGTGCTAGATCGTTTTGCTATGCAAAATTCCAAGAAAGGATTTCTGCCTTTATCACATGGTGTGAGTCTTTCGAAGACTCAATGTCCCTCTTCTAAGGAGGAGAGAGATCGCATGGATAAGATCCCTTATGCATCTGCTATAGGGTCTATCATGTATGCCATGCTTTGTACTCGTCCTGACGTCTCGTATGCTTTGAGCATGACGAGTAGATACCAGTCGGATCCAGGTGAAAGTCACTGGATAGCAGTCAAAAATATTCTTAAATACTTACGAAGAACGAAAGAATATTTCCTGATATTTGGAGGCAATGAGGAGCTAACTGTAAGGGTTACAGTGATGCAAGCTTCCAAACAGACAAGGATGACTATAGATCGCAATCGGGGTACGTGTTTTGCCTGAATGGTGGAGCTGTGAGCTGGAAGAGTTCGAAGCAGGACACAGTTGCTGATTCTACAACAGAAGCCGAGTATATTGCTGCGTCTGATGCAGCAAAGGAGGCTGTTTGGCTCCGCAAGTTCATCAGTGAACTTGGGGTAGTTCCTAGCATTGCAGATCCAATAGACCTCTATTGTGACAACAATGGGGCTATTGCACAGGCTAAGGAACCTCGATCACATCAGCGGACCAAACACATACTGCGGCGCTTCCATCTCATTCGAGAGATCATCGATAGAGGAGATGTGAGGATATGCAGAGTACCAACAGAAGCTAACATCGCAGATCCACTGACGAGGCTTTGGCACAGAGGAAGCATGATGGTCACACTAGGTCACTAGGTATCAGATATTATAGTGATTGGTACTAGTGCTAGTGGGAGATTGTTAGTTATAGCCCTAGAACCAATCATGTGATGGTTGAATAGGGAACATTTTATATCATATTCTATAAAGGCAAAGGATTGGTTATTATATTTACGTCTTGCTTGTGCCAGCTAAATTAAATATAATAATGCCCTAGAAAAGTAGGTTCTTATCCACAGCACATCAATTGGCAGAATTGATTATGAGAGGCTGTAGAGAACACTTTCCTAAATGTTCCTAGTCAAGTATTAATATGCAAGGGCAATATTAATACATAAAGACTAGCATGTAGGTCAATTGATGACTTGATCTCACAAGTCATGGATATATGATATCAAGTTGACACATGGGTATATATTAGAGAATATATACTAAACTGACCCGCCATGAGAAAGTTTCATGGATCGGCATATGAGTGTCATAAACTTTCTCATGTGACTATTGGTATGAATAGTCTTCAAACCTGAAGTCACTACGGTTCCCTACATAAGGAGTTATGTACTTTGGTATCGTCAAACGTCACCCGTAACAGGGTGGACCATAAAGGCAATTACTGGGTATATAACAAATTATGCGGAGGGATGTGAGTGATGTAGATGGGATCTATCCCTCCCATATGACGGGAGTGATATCTGTGGGCCCCTTGATTGAGTAGAACTACTAAAACGCATGGCCATGCTCGAATGAGTCAATATGAGATATTGAGCTCATTTGTTTGAGTTAGTTTACTCAGGGATCAAGAAACACATAGATTGATCGAGGATGACACGGTCTATGCCTCATTGGTCAATCTGATATCAAGGATAGAAGGACACGGTCATACATTAAAGTAGTCACGGAAAGGTTAGTCGGATCTTGACTTATTTCGTAACTTGGGTAGCAATGATGAATTGCTAGATGCCGCTCATTGCTTGTGTATCTAAAAGAGTTTAGATCCACTGCCAATGTTATGAGAGCCTATAGGGTCACACACAAAGAGCATGATGATTAGAAGAATTAGTGCATTCTAGTTTGACTAGAATAATTTGGGAATAAGCTTAAGTACAAAATGGTTTTTGGACTTTAAGCTTAATGAGAATTTTAGCTTGTTGATTTAATGAGATTAATTCAATATGCTAAGCTTACTAATTTAATGAGATTAAATAAATATGTTATCATGATAGCCTAAGCTAAATTGATTTAATAAGATTAATTCAATATGTTACCTTATTAATTTAATGAGATTAATTCAATATGATAACATAAGCTTATTGAATTAATAAGATTAATTCAACATGCATGAATGCCACCTAAGCATGCCACATAAGCATGCCACCTAAGCTTGATGAGGTGGAAGCTTGAGGCTTGGAGAGAGCTTGGTGGTGAGAGGCTTTGGTTGTGTGGCTTTCGTGAGTGTAGGCTAGCAAGAAGAGTGGTCTTCTTCTTCCTTTCTCTTTTTCCCTACCTTCCTCTCCTTTAGGGACTTCTCTAGCAAGAAGTAAAGGAGAGCTCTTCTAGTTTCTTTTGTGAGACAAGAGCTTGCTCGTGTGGATACATATAGAGGCACGGACATTTGAACGTGCTAAAAGATCCAACAAACCCAAGGAGAAGCGGGATTAAAAAGGGCACGCAACAAAGGTAATATTCTCCTATAAGATAGGTTTTGAGAAATTTATTTTTTGTACGAGGTTTTCTTTCGCAAGGATCACTTGGAAGGGATCCTATTTTTCCGTTGCGCATATGCTATTTTGCATAAAAAAATCCCTACAGCGACTCCTCGTAGGGATTGATTTGATATCCTCGTACTGTCTATCCTATCTTAACGAAAGGGATGGCCTAGTTATGGATAGGTAGTTCCTAATAGAAGTGAAAGCTTATCGGGAAAGGGTATGATGTCCCTTCCACAAGACCCTAATTAGAGAATCAAACTACATTTAATTGATTAGCATGTTCCATGTTACACAAGTGAAATCGAAGTCCTAGGATCTCTTTTTTTGAACATCGAACCAACCTTCCCTTCCTCCGTCTGACACTGTACTAGAGTTAGGACCACCGACAATCCTTGCAATCACAACCCTTAGAACTAAACTCCGAACAATAACATCCATCGAACAATCGATACTCAAATCTCAGTCTCTGTGGGATCAATAATTTATTTATTACTTGAAGACATTTGTGCACTTGCGGGAGTTGAGTGCGAGCACACGCTTCGAGTCCTTGATGGCTCCCATCACGAGATTTAAAGTCGCATTCGCGTGCATCAGGCAGGAGACCAGACAATCGACAAAAAGTTCAGCTGGGTCAGGTAGACTGGAGAACTGGTGGAAGCCCTAGTGGGTCAGATCGGATGTTAAGGATGGTAAGTCCGGCAGAGCAGCCGGCAGGTAAGCCTCAAGTGGAGAGGTGTTGTCGAGTCCTTTGTAGGGGGATAAAGCTAGGCATCGATCCGATGGAGAGTCCGCGTGGGACTTAGAAGTGAAGATCGAGAAGTATTACTACTACTATCCTATTTTATATTATCTATTTGTGCTAATCTTGTTTTGCAGGAATTAGTTGACTGAATGGATTCCAGTCGATTTAGTATGTGTCAATCGACTGGATACCTAGTTGGCAGGATTAGTTGGCGATCGATCGAAGATTTGGCATTGTAGATGGAAAGAGTTTCAGTCGACTGAGGAGTTTCAATCGACTGAAGAGGCAAACTTCTCGATGCGGATCCGGGTGACCTGGAGTTGACTAGAGCATGTTCAGTCGACTGGAAAACCCAAAGTTCCATATCGACGGGCTGATGTGGAGTCAACTTGAAAAGCTTTATAAAACAAATGCTCGACCAGCTCTGACTAGAACTCCGCTACTATGCCCAAGTGCTACTACTATTTATCCTCATCCACAAGAGCTTCATTTCTTCACGAAGATGCATTTCCGACATTCCGTGCCTACTTCGAAATTTCTAAAAGTGTCAGTATAATTTAGCTCTTAGTATTTGTATTCATTTTTCACTTGTATGTACTTAATTTCAAAAAGAAGGTAGAGTGTTACCTATCTCTCATTTTTGTAAAAAAACGAACCCCTCCGAAGTCGAGAGTTCTCGAGTTAGAGGGTATTATAGTGATTGCCCATCGAGGCAGCTCTCGAAAGAGCTATGGGCCTAGAAGTCACAACCCGGCTAGGGTTGTGAACCAAGTAAACAGCTTGTCTATTTTTTTTATTCATTCTGCTGCATACTCAAATTTTAAAATTTAAAATAAGTTTTTAAAATCTAAACAAAAATTGTAACCTCCAAGATTCACCCTTCTTTCTCGGAGTATTTCGATCCTACAATTGATATCAGAGCGAAGGCGCTCCGAACTTCATGCAACCACCATCGAGAGCTTTAGGATTTTCTTTAGTTTTAGTAAAAAAAATTTAATTAGAATAATTTTTCATTAATTTTTTGCTTTAAAATAATTTTGCGTTGACTTTGGTCTTAGAATAATTTTGCATTAATTTTAGGTCATAGAATAATTTTGTATTAATTTTTGTTCTTAGAATAATTTTTCTTTAACTATTGCACTTAGAATAATTTTTCTTTAATTATTGCACTTAGAATAATTTCTCATTTATTTTTACACTTAGAATGATTTCTCATTAATTTTTTATTTTGAATTAGAATAAATTTTTAATATTGCTTTAGTATAAATTTAATTTTTGCACAATATTATTTAATTTAAATAACAATAGGAATAATTCTAAATTTTAATTAATTTAAATAAAAATTTATTTAGTAATGTCGCATTTAGAGGAGTATAGCACTGTTTGTCCTCTTCTCTTCAACTGAGAGGACCTTTTCTATTGGAAAAGGTGAATGAAGTGCTACTTGAAAACCGACCTAGAGGTCTGGTTTTCGATTAGGAAAGGTTTCGTCTCTTCGGTAGAAGACTCGGGTGAGTTGTTAGAACCAGAGAAATGGACCACGGACGTTAGAAAATGGGTTCAAGTCGATTACAAGGCCCTTAACACCTTGCAATGTGGATTTACCAAAGAAGAGCTCAATAGAGTTGGCCCATTCGAAAACTCTAAGGAATTATGGGACAAATTAATCGAATTACATGAAGGTACTAATGACACTAGAATAGCTAAACGGGACATGTTACTTAATAAACTTTTTAATTGTAAAATGAACGAAAATGAAAATGTTAGTCGACTTCATACAAGAATAAAAGATACTTTAAATGGATTGCATTTAATCGAACATCAAATAGAAAATAGGGACGTAATTAGGTATACACTTAAGGCATTCCCGAGGAATGTCTTTTGGACATCCTTCGTCGATGCCTATAATGTCACACCCGGAGAGTATGTCGAGCCCGATAAACGGACAGCATCTCCCCTATACGTGATACAATATCCTGTTGATGCAAAGCCTTTTAGCCACAACCACACAACATACATATGTATATACCTAAAATCACATCGGAAAACATCACAAAGAGTTACAAACTCAACCAGACTGCATACCGATATGACTAACCATAAATAAGAAAGTACCGAAAATAAACCAGAAAGACCAATGCAACACTAACAATGTCCAACACTACAAACCACCATATGAATTCAAGTTCATAATAAGAAACATCTGAAACCAAAAGAAAAATAAATCAAAAGTCAGGACCCTCGAAAGTGAGATGAGATGATATCAGCCAGTGATGCTCCAAGTCCATCACGAAGTCAACTACCTGTTACATGGGCGACAAGAAACCCAGGGTTTATAGTGGTGATTATAAAACTCAGCGATAATATAAAAAGAAGTGCATGCATAATATATATCACATGAGAGTCAACAACATACAGGCTAAAGATGTATTAGATAACTACAATCATAATGTAACTAAAGCACATCCCAAAAGATCTACTAAATAATATAAGGTACTATCATACTTGGAGCTCTACCGTTCTACAACTCATACAACCTGAGCACCTATACCACAATACAACATATACAATATGGAAGAACAATACTACCTCTGTAATCAACAAACCACCTTATGAACATTCTACAATAAATACAACAACATACCTGGTCCTTCCCATACCACATCATGATACTGGTCAAAGGTGTACAACAGTCCAACCAACTCGTACACTAGTATCCCACATACAACCAACATAGAATATGCAAATAACATACAAGATGATGTATAACCAAATGCAGCAAACATAGCACAAATAAATGCAACAACGAGGCATCTCAAAGTGCAAAGATTAAGTATCAAGCAGTAGAATAATACGAATGGAGTCAAGGTAAAGGTATCGTCTGTTGGAGGATCGTGACCCGTCTAGAGTGGGTGAATAGTCCAAACTCGTGCTTGATGGAAATAGTTCATTCGTCTCTACAATTCGGTTAATATGCGTAGTGGAAATACAATATACAAATGCGAATATAAAGACAAATACACACGCACAAGAACAACATGATATACATGGTTCGGAACCTTAGGGTTCCTACTCCATAGGGTGAGTTCAACGAGCTCGAGTTATGTGCACGACACTAACAAACTCCTTCTCGACAACAAGTCGGAGGTGGAGAAATCTCATACAAGCAATTACAAAGTAATACAAAAACGTACAAGAAAATATAAAGACAAAAAATGAAATAAGTAAAGAACACTTTACAACAAATGGCTTTGAACTCTTTCTTGTTGCTTGCTTTGGTTTGCTCTTGAAGGTCTGGAATGCAGCAGAAATTGCCCTCCAAAATCTCCCCAAAATCGCTATGGAAATCCTTCCCAAGCTCCTCCTTTTATGCTTGTCTTGGGCTAATTCCGTGCCAATCAGTCGACTGTTCCTAACCATCAGTCGACTGCTCCTGTAGTTGTTGTCTCATAATGACTTGATCCACGCTGGACAAGTTCCAACGGATACACCATCAGTCGACTAATCATGCCTATCAGTTGACTGATCAAGCCATCAGTCGAGTGATCCAAGCAATCAATTGACTCGAAAAGGTTCTGTGCCCGAGACACCCTTCATTAGTTGACTTCCATCCCTTGGTAGTCGACTGATGGTGTATAAGTCGTATCAAACCTCGGATGTCGGTGATGGTGTATCGATCATTGCGAACCACAGCGATCGAACACCAATCGATTGCTCTCGACTTGGATCAGTCGACAGCTATCTATAGCAGTCGACAGGTGTCGGGTAAAACCTCAAACAAACACAAGTTGTTTGAGCATCCGACCGCCGGATAAACCTCAAACACCAATGTTTGAGCATCCGACACTCGATCTCATCCACTTGGCCAAGCTCAACTCTCATCTCCCATGGAGTCTCTCACCGAAGCTCTCTTCGTCCAGCTACGTTCCTCGGATACACCAAGCGCACGGCTTCCATAATGCCATCCTTCATGTCTTGCCCTAAAGTCTGCTTCCTTTGGCTTCACTCCATTCACTCCTCGTTCGACGGTCCCTCGGATGCACCAAGTGCACGTCTTCCGCAATGTCATCCTTCACCGACTCAAGAACCCGAACCATGAGACGATGAACTTGTCAATGCTTTATCAAGCTAACCAAATGCCAAGACTCAAGCTTGACTTTCCCATTGACAAGGCTACACACTTGGACTTCCCATTGCCAAGGCCCATACTTGGACTTCCAATGCCAAGCCCCATGCTTGGACTTTCACCGCCAAGGCTACACACTTGGACGTACGTGGCCAAGGCTACACACTTGATCTTCCTATGACAATCATATGTCAGATGTTTTGTCTAACATCAAAATACTTCTTGAGTCAAACTCGAGTCCGGTCAATCGTGACCTAGGTTGATTGCGCCAACAATCTCTCCCTTTTTGATGTTTAACAAAACCCCAAACACATTTGAGTTAGGTGCCCTAACTTAAGTCTACCAATTATCCCCAATTGGCAATTCTCACCTTTGAGAATTCCAACTAACCCCAATTGGTCTCTTCTCCCCCTTTTTGACATACATCAAAAAGGTCCTCTCCAAGGGTATCAATGTCTCACATCCCAATAAGATCTTACAATCTCCCCCTTGGTCCAAAAATACATCTATTATCCCAAGATGGATAACCTCCCCCTAAAGGCTTGCTCCCCCTTGATCATTGCACCAACAATGTCCTTGGAGAGTCCCTAAGCCAATAGGAACACTAAACAATCGAAATTAAGGGAAAAGATTCAACATTGAAGTTTCACCTCTCTTAATCTGATACACACCCTAAAAAATTCTCCTAATCCATATCCAATGGATTTTTCACCCTTTCTAATGCTCTCTAAAGCATATCCTTGGGTTAGGAGCAGTTAGGGAACCAAGAAGTAGCTGAACATGAGCCTAACAAATATTGTTTACCCGAAATCAGCATTATCAGTCGACTCCTTCAACTACCAGTCGACTGATTTTGACTCCAGTCGACTATCATCCATGGCAGTCAACTGTCATCCATGGCAGTCGACTGATTTCTACATAGTGCAGAAATCACATTTCAGAAATGAAATTTTAAAATTCATAAGTAAAAATATGTAATTTAAAAAATCTTGTAAATTCATACGTACATTACTTATTACAAATATTATGGGTGAAAAATATTAGAAAAATAAAATACCCATAAACTAGTGAGATTGATACAAAGTTCAAAACTCTTGAAATTTTCAATGTTTGACACTACTTTGTATCACCTCATTCAATGGTGATTGCTATCCAAAGATAGACTTCACCAAGGTTTTTCAAAATGATTTTAAAATGATTTTAAAACCTTTAAATTCATTTTCCTAAACATCTCACTTGTATCTAGGTGTATGAAGCACATACAAGTCAAGTGTTCTAGTGAGATGTAGGTTTTGTTCATTTAGGATCTCATGCCTTAGTCCTTAACTCAATTTTATTTAATGCATGAATAATGATTATGACATAAATGATAACAAGAATAAAAGCATGTGTCAATAATCATGATGTCATGGTATGTGATACAAACTTAAGCATAACATGACATTTAGCTAACCCTAAGTATTATCATGACATTTTATATGATAAAAATAAATATGATGTAATGACATGGCAAGGCAAATAAAGCATGGCAAGTATAAAATACTAAAGTATAAAATACCTAAGTGTTAAGCCCAAATTGTCATTATTTGAATTAAATCAATTTTGCCTTAATACCAACTATCCCCCTAGTGTGCCAAAAATCCAAAATGGCACACCATGACTTCTAAGACCTAATTGTTCCAATTTAATCAATTTTAAACTTCTCAAAGCACATTGGCACATTCTAAAGTGTCAACTCTACTATTGTTAGGTTAACTACCTATCCACTTAGGGTTGACACACCCTAACCCATCTAGCGTAAATCGATCACGCTCCTAAGAACCCAATACCTATTGGAGCTCCTTGGGTTAACATGGTATTCACTAGGGATAACTTCCCTATATATCTTCCTAATGACCCTTTTTGGCTTTGAAGTCTTAGTCATTTGGGTCTTTCCCAGGTTAACCTTAGGGATTGCCTCCCTAGTAACCTTCTTAGTTGCTACCTTAGATTTTCTTGAATTTTTAGCCACTAGACACACACCATGGTTAATCTTAAGGATAACTTCCCTATTAACCTTGGTTTTCCTAGACCTAGATTTAGTTCCATAATCAAATGGAACATTGTGGCAGGACTTAGGTCTGTGACCCAAACCTTTCTTGCCCTTGCACGGTTCTTGTCTCCTAGGTCTTAGATTTTGATCATTTGACCCTTTAAATGAGTTTGTTATTTTTGCTAGGGTCTTCTCTAGTTTTTCAAGCCTTGACCTCAAAGCTTGGTTCACTAATTCTAATTTTCCCAAATTTGATTTTTCATTAATCTTTTGTGAAAAACTCTTCTTCTTAGGCATGTGCCTACCCTTCTTAGGGTTCATTCCTAAATTTTCTTCTATCCTCCTAATACTCTCCCTAGGTAAAATAGGTCTAGTGTTATTGGTTCTAGGTTTGTCGTTAGTTAAATCTATATGCTTGGCACCTAAACAATAGTATTTATTCCTACTAGCATGCTTTTCATTAACAATTGCAAGAGTACTAAAATAACTTCTAGCATGCTTTTTAACCCTAGAACTAGAAGATGCATTAAGATATACCTTAGGGTTTGCTTTGGAAGCTTCCCCTACTTGTGTAGCTCCTTCTTGCCCCTTCTTCTTCCCCCTAGGGCATTGACTTCGGTAGTGTCCCCTTTGGTTGCATTTGAAGCACACAATGTGATCTTTGCTTTTCTTAGCGAGGACTTCGGCATCCTTTGACTTTTGGTTGACTTTTGGTGTCTGTGCTTTTTCCTTGGCCAATTTTGGGCATTTGCTCTTGTAATGCTCTTTCTCCCTACACTCAAAGCAAATTATGTGATCATTATTTTTATGAATTGCATTTGAGTTACCTAGGATGGTGGAAGCCTCTTGATCTTCACTTCTCCCAGATGTAAATGCTTCTTCTCGTTCTTGCTCCGGGATGGAAGATTTCTCCTCCCCTTCAACACTAGAGGTGGAGGTTTCCTCCAATTCATCCACATCCTTGGATGTTGATGGACCTTCTTCCATGACTTCTTTTTCTAATTGTGTCGGTTCGAGATTTTCATGGAATCTTATCAATTTATTCCATAGGTCCTTGGCATCCCAGTATACCTATCTTACACAAGATATGGTTAGGTATTAATTTAATTAACATTTTCGTTACCTTAATCATTGTCTTGAATTGTTGTCGTTGCTCCTCAATCCATTTTGATTTTGTGATTAGATTCCCTTCTTCATCCCTAGAAACTTCGAAACCATATTCAATTGTTAGCATCATATCGAAATCGATTTTGAAGTATACCTCCATCTGTTTCTTCCACCATGAGAATTCTCCTTCGAATTTTGGTGGTTTGATGTTGATGTTGGCCATCTTGATTGATTGTCGCGGCGGTGAGTCCGATGACAACCTCCTCGCTCTGATACCACTTGTTGGAGGATCATGACCAGCTAGAGGGGGTGAATAGACCAAACTCATCCTCGATGGAAATTGTTCATTTGTTTCTACAATTCGGTTAATATGCGCAGTGGAAATACAATATACAAATGCAAATGTAAAGAAAAAATATACAAGCACAAGAACAACACAATATACGTGGTTTGAAACCTTAGGGTTCCTACTCCATGGGGTGAGCTCAACGAGCTCGAGTTATGCGCACGACACTAACAAACTCCTTCTCGACAACAAGTCGGAGGTGGGGAAGCCTCGTACAAGCAATTACAAAGTAATACAAAAATGTACAAGCAAATACAAAGACAACAAATGAAATACATAAAGAACACTTTACAACAAATGGCTTTGAACTCTTGCTTGTTGCTTGCTTTGATTTGCTCTTGAAGGTCTGGAATGCAGCAGTAATTGCCCTCCAAAATCTCCCCAAAAATTGCTTTGGAAATCCTCCCCAAGTTCCTCCTTTAATGCTTGTCTCGAGCTGATTCCGACCAATCAGTCGACTGTTCCTGACCATCAGTCGACTGCTCCGGTAGTCGTTGTCTCACAATGACTCGATCCACGCTGGACAAGTTCCAACGGATACACCATCAGTCGACTATTCATGCCCATCAGTCGACTGATCAAGTCATCAGTCGAGTGATCCAGGAAATCAGTCGACTCGAAAAGGTTATGTGCCCGCGACACCCTTCATCAGTCAACTTCCATCCCTTGGCAGTCAACTGATGGTGCATCAGTTGACTGCCAAACCCTGGCAGTCAACTGATTGGCCAGAAACTCATCAGTCGAACACCAATCGATTGCTCTCGACTTGGATCAGTCGACTGCTATCTATAGCAGTCAATTGGTGTCGGGTAAAACCTTAAACAAACACAAGTAGTTTGAGCATCCGACCGTCGGGTAAACCTCAAACATCAATGTTTGAGCATCCGACACTCGATCTCAGCCACTTGGCCAAGCTCAACTCTCATCTCCCATGGAGTCTCTCATCGAAGCTCTCTTCATCCGGCTACGTCCCTCGGATGCACCAAGCGCATAGCTTCCGCAATGCCATCCTTCGCGTCTTGTCCTAAAGTCTGCTTCCTTTAGCTTCACTCCATTCGCTCCTCATCCGACGGTCCCTCGGATGCACCAAGGGCACGACTTCCACAATGTCATCCTTAACCGACTCAAGGACCCGAGCCATGAGATGATGAACTTGTCAATGTTTTATCAAGATAACCAAATGCCAAGACTCAAACTTGGAATTTCCCATTGCCAAGCCCCATGCATGGACTTCCAATGCCAAGCCCCATGCTTGGACTTTGACCATCAAGGTTATACACTTGGACTTACATGACCAAGGCTACACACTTGGTCTTCTCATGACAATCATATGTCATATGTTTTGTCTAACATCAAAATATTGCTCGAGTCAAACTCGAGTCTGAACAATCATGACCTGAGTCGATTGCACCAACATCGTCAACATAAATATCATGCACAAGATATATCAATTACCTGACCAAGGTAGGAAATTACCCACCTAATATGTAGAACACCATTGTCTTCACGTCTAAGAACTCTGCCTTAACTCAAAGTCCCAATATATAACTCAGGCTAGTCGTCCACACGTACAGGCATCTATCACCAATCAAAATCTTGCAAGAGAAAACATAGAAGATAACTAAGTTCTATCTTGCAGCGAATGATTGAATAGAATCCTACATCGATCTTTATATCTAATTAATTCAGCATTCTCCAATCAGTATCCTATCTAGCAGATTGGTCAAATTTTATAATTGACCTAATCAATCCTCACACAATTCATATCTTGTAACCCCCAATAGAACAACTTCACACACCGACAATTAATCTTCTATTAACAACAAATCCATCACAAGATTAGTTACAAATATGGTGGAATTCATCACACTTAGATCAACTAACAACCCATCAAACAATATGCATTTATAAACATCCAGATCTGCAAATACCCAGCAAACTTACCTTGCACCATTAATTAGATCCAGCTTTCCAACTCAATTCTGTTTACCACAATAGCACAACAACCACCCCCATTGTCTCCCTCGAATCTCTGCCCAAACACTAAATTGTCGATTCACAGAGTTGAGCTCTCGAACTCCCAGCTCATTAACATAACAGGACCTAAATCAAAATAAATCAATAAGAATAATTGAGTAACACTCTAAATCGAAGCTATAACCATATCATACCTTCCCGTCCCAAACACAGTCGTTGGATCTCTCTCTTGGTCTCAACATCGACTCGCAAAGTGGAAAAAGGTCAACTGTGAGATGGTCAAGTAGACACGAGTTGAGGTAGCACGCGATCGTAGAAGAAGAAGATGGTGCGGCTCACAATCGATGCACTGCAGACAAGCTCCAGCTCACGGCGAGATCGATCTGTGACAATGGTTGCGATGACTATCGAGAAAAATGATGGAGCTATCACTGATCGACGTCGTGAAGCAATCCACAGCAACGAGAGAAAAGGATCGCTCCCGCTGCCGTCGAGATCACGAGAAGAGGCTGGTGGCAGATTGGAATCGGTGACATGGGGGTGATCCGCTCGATAAGGAGAAGAGAAAAAAGAATCGACGACTCCATCACCAAGATGGACTTGCGGCAAACGAGGGCGACAATGAGGGATAATCACAGAAGAAAGAATCGGTTTGCGACAAGGAGAAGTAAGAAAGGGGGAAATCACAGTAGAAGAGGAAGGTTGTGGCGGATTGGGAGAAAAATGAGCGGCGATGGAGAAGAGAATTCGGGAGAAAATATAAACCTAGGTTAGATAATTATAACTTGGGTTAATTAAACAAATTTTCCTAATAACTGATAATCTAAACAAGCTTTATCAAAGCCTATTAAATCTTTCTCCATACAACATCATAAAAAATTCCTTTTAAATCCAAATAAATTTCTAAAATTTTTGAAATATTCTAATGGGTATTTTTCCTAATTAACATGTATTATTTTATTTTCCGATATCTCACATTCCATCCCACTAATAAAAATTTGGTCCCTAAATTTCTTACTCAAGTACGAATAAGCAATGTCACACTGCTCATCTCATGTACTTGGAGGAAAGTCACACACCTCAAATAACTAAGTGGGGTACTGATAGCCTCTAAAATCTATCATGGATACTCTCAACATACCTTCTAAAGTATGAATAATACCTTCATATCGACCATCTATCAAAAAGGTAATTAATCGTACCAAAGTGGAGCTCTATATCCGTGACTTGTTGGAGATTTTTGCAGAATTGTAAGGTAAATTGCAAAATCACTTTCAGAAATGATATTCAAGGATATTCCATAAAAACTAGAAATCTCCTCGAAATATAAAGTGATCCAATGAAATCTATCTTATGGCTCGGTAGAAAATGAGCAGAATTAGCTAATCGATCACTGATTACCCCAAATCGCATCAAATCCTTTCCGAATTCTAGATAATCTTTCAACACAGTCCATCGTACTAGGATCTCACTTCCATTTTGGTATGTAACCCGTTGGTCACTAACATTCCACCTTTACTTGTTGGCACACCAAGCATCACTATTTCTTGCATGTCGTTCCACCACGAAGAACGTTTCAACACTTCCTATTTTTAGATCCACTCCAAATAAATCACTATTCTCGAATGACAAGTCTCCTGAACCAACTCTTCCTAGCTCGAATGCAACTCTATAACCCACTATTCTCCTCGGAGATGGAGAATTGCTTTCTCACAAGAGAAATTAATCTACTGTCTAAAATCCACTCTACCACACATACTGAAAGTAACTGGGAGACTATAGTGATCAATCTCCCTTGTTGCAACTATCCGTGTTCTAGCAACTCTAGCTACCCAGTAGCTAGCCAAAACTCCATGAGCACTCCTGTTCCATACATCTACGTCATATATATGATCGCTTATCTCGCAGTTCCTCAACTGTCGTAAACTTAGGATACGTCTCATTCAACTATATCGGAACCGTTTCAATCCCTAAAATGATGCATCCGTGTATAGTATCCTTCCATCCACACCGAAAGGTTTAACTAACACTGACGCAAAAGTCAGCCACCGTCTAGGCCCTAAAAATGGGTTTCACGAGCTTCTAACCAAGTGAATTCCATCACCTTCCTAGTCCAACAAGTCAGCAGTATAGTATCACTAGAGCATCCTATTCACATCTACGGTAATAACCAAATCCACACAAGGAAACCACCATCTACGGTGGTCGAGTGCGCAACTCCAACTACCACCATCAACAGTGGCCGAGTGTGCAACTCCAACTACCATAAACTGATCCAATCGTGTCCAGAATACATAATTTCTCAAATCCATGGATGACTAAATCGTTAAATATGTCTAACAACATTATCAACAACTCATAAAATTTCATACTAAGTATGAAATGTCATCTCTACACACCTGCATCCTTTTTACTCTAAGCTGATGATATCTTAATCATCACACTAACAATGATAATTGTATGACACCAAGTCACTACAATATCAACGGACCAATCATAAATCAATCCTAGAGTATACACAGGTGTCCTTTAGCTAATCTAAATAGATCATTTATCCACAACGAAGGATATTCATTCTCAACAACTACTGCATTCCATCATCTATAATCGATGCATAACCTCAAAGGTCTATCTCTCTTTTAACAAAGAGTTTTGGATCTTCTCGAGAAGAAACATTGGAACAGATAAATCTCCCATATAATACCTCCTATAATCGCAACTTTCATTCTTCCAATTCCATAGTGTTTAGCCACACTGACACCAATAAAATTATCTCCCAGTATGAGGTCTTCAATATCGACACTATTCTCGAAATCACTCTGATTGTATGCTCCACTTGCCTATGCAATGGCAAGCCTGAGAATTCTAAACTACATCCAAATACTCTTAGATTATACACACATTTGAGAGACATTTTATACCATTATTTCAACAATTTAACTACTGTAAAGATATGGCTATAGTAAAGGTATGTCTATCAAAGTCTAAGGGTATCCCTTGACTTCTTGGTTGTTGGTCAACTTCTCTCCTAACGATAGAGATATCACCGACCCACAAGTCAATGTATAGGAACCCTTCTAATCCAAACTAAGAATGTTCTAGACGTAGATACCTGTAAACTACCAGTATCTCACAATATATCAACTAAAAGGGTAAACTAAAGTAATACCCTGAACGACCAATCCTTCGACCCTCTGTGTCTTCTCTCTAGTAATCATATAAACTCGTCCAACTTCTGCTCATGGCGGTTGAGCTTATATATAGGTGCAACATACCACCCTAGAGGAACTGACATCAACAACTGAAGCTGAGATACAAACCAACCAACTGCAATGAAGGTGGAAAACATTGTTGTACTAGTAACGAGTACACCACCAACCATAAGGTATTAAAGAACTGCCAACCTCGTAGAATGCTCAAACTCTATAAATAATATAGCTACTATTGAAGAATATAGAATAGATACGACCATCATCGTATACTCTCTCCTCTGTACAAAGCAAATCCATGTCTGGGGAGGTAACAGTTGTTATTGTCTGCATGAGTCTTCTAAGATGTCTTCTGCTGATACTGCTGAGTAAATCACTTCCCCTGGAGGGAAGCATCAAGGAACTCCAACCACGTCTAAGGTAGTAAATCGTTGTTGGTGTGATAACCCAATCTTCTATGATGATCTCTACTATCGAGATTGCGCATCATTCTCTCGAAACAACATCGGTAGTCTTCAATTGAGTCTTCAAAGTACAACTCAAATGTACTGGTTGCTTACAATAGCAACAGATGAACTGATCCAATAGATAATCTAACTTCGCATGTCGTCGTTTCCTGCATTGCATGCACATAATCCCTTCGAAGTCTTTCTTCTGATTTCGCTGATAACATGAGACAGTTCTGACGATCTACGGTTGGTCTTCTATGATCGAAAAAACTCTCCAATAGTAGCTCGTGGCCTATGACTTCGATCTTGCTCCTTTTATCCAACATTTGGAGACTTCTGATTCTAATAATTAGACCTGCAATATCTGCTTATCGGTCTCCAACTCTTAAACACTTACTATGAAGTCATTTCTATACACACGCCTCAGTCTAAATGCCTTCTGATAAGATCTGATAGAAGATATATACATCCCGATCAAAATGTCAGCCCATAAACCGTGGGTGGCTTAAAACATCCCAATCCCATTCCCAAGCTATTAGGTGGTCGTAACCTCTACAAGTTTAACGACTCCGCATGGTACTTCCCATTACCAATGATCACCCTACTTGAAGCTCAAGAATTCCCTGACAATGAGTCACAGAAAGTGACACGAGAAAATACTCTCTCACAACATCACTAAATCATAATCAAGTGATATACTATTCCCCGAAAGTTATTTCCTATATCTTCCACCAAGTATCGGCTTAATCCCGATAATGGTATGCAACTAACTCTACTTTCTCTGTATAACACATGTTAGGTACTCAAAAGTGTTGGAACATTGGTGGTCGGCTAGAGGGGGGTGAATAGCCCTCAATCGCGTACGGTGGAATTTACTCGTTCGTCGTGTGTCGCTTGTCTACGATTGTCATTAGTGCAACGGAAATATGATATGCAAATAGAAATACTAACAACAACAAACGCATGCACAAATATACGTGGTTCGGAACCGAATGGTTCCTACTCCAAAGGGCGAGCTCAACGAGCTCTAGTTATACACACGACACTAACTAAACTCCTTCTCGAAAACACGTCGGAGGTGGAGAAACCTCGTACAAGCTATTACAACAGTAATACTAAAGTACAAGCAAGAATATAAATACAATATGAAATACAAGTAAAGAACACTTTACACAAATCGCTTTGAATCACTTGCTTGTTGCTTGCTTTAGATTGGCTTTGAAAGTCTGGAATGCAACAGCAATTCCCCTCCAAAATCATCCTTAAAGTCTTGGCAAAATCCTCCATCTCGAGCTCCATTTATAACCTGCATTGAGATGATTTTGCGCCTAGCAATCGACTGCTCCTGTAGCCATTGTCTCACAATGGCTTGATCCACGCTGGACAAGTTCCAACGGATCCTCTATCAGTCGACTGATGATGACCATCAGTCGACTGCTGACCTCGTAGCCGACTGCCCAGTCGGCTACGGAGCATTCTGTGCCCGCGACACTTCCATCAGTCGACTGTCATCCCTTGGCAGTCAACTGTTGTCGACATCAGTCGACTGCCATCCCTCTGTAGTCGACTGCTAGGCTATAGAATACAATCTAACACCAGTCGAACCCTGGTCGACTTAGATCAGTCAAATCGGCACCTATGTCAGTCGACTGCTGTCGGGTAAAACCCTCAAACACCAAGTTGTTTGAGCATCCGACCGTCGAGTAAACCCTCAAACATCACGTTTGAGCCTCCGACACTCAGTCATAGCCACTTGGCCAAGTCCACCTTATCCTCTCATGGAGTTCCCCACCGAAGCTCTCTCCCCTCGGCCTACATCCCTCGGATGCACCAAGCGCACGGCTTCGCAATGCCATCCTTCGCATCTCTTACCCTCGAAGTATGCTTCCCTTGGGCCTCACTCCATTCACTCCCCATTCGGCAGTCCCTTGGATGCATCAAGCGCATGGCTTCGCAATGCCATCCTTCACCGACTCAAGGACCCCGAGCCTAGTGAACTTGCCAAGTCCTCAAGACTTTCCACACCAAGCCTCATGCTTGGATTTTCCATGTCAAGCCCCATGCTTGGACTTTCACTACTAAGGCTACACACTTGGACTTACACAACCAACCCATGTTGGATTTTCCACACCAAGCCCCATGCTTAGACTTTTCACCACCAAGGCTACACCCTTGGATTTACATGGCCAACCCATGTTGGACTTTCCATGACAATCCCATGTTATGCATTTTGTCTAACATCAAAATATAGTTTGAGTCAAACTCGAGTCCTGGGTCGATTGCACCAACAAAAAATACCTTCAAAGTTATATAACCCAGCACGACCAACTCAAGGATCAAAATCCCTATGAAACACCGTAAATTAACCCTCTGCTATATGCATCAACAATAGCCTACACGTCTTGTCCATTACCCAACGGGTAATGATCTGACTAGCATAATTAGTGAAAATCCCTAAGACTGTCATCTTTGATTTCCACAAGAAAATGTGATGACTTGACCCCTACTTTCTCAAAGAAAATTCACCTTTTCGACACAGGTTCAAGACTCACAGACTCAACAAGTCGTTCTCGTGGTCAACTTAAACCATGATTACGAATAGTAACCAACACACTACATGTTATTTCCAGTTATAAACACTAAATGCATAGCCAACAAAACCGAGAGTATAAATACTAAAGGCAACTCCAGCTGGTCGCCTTGGTGGACGACCCCTACTACGAGTCTTTACGGGTGGCATTACTCCGTCTGTCAACACCAGCAGAACAATTTTAGATAAGTATCTAACCAGAATATAAGGTATCAAGAATTCTTACTTCGTGCTGCTCGTAGGTCATGTCGCTGTCAAACCCATCTCACAAAGCCAAAATCAAACCAAAACAAAACGACTTCCGAGGTCCAAAACTCAACGAAAACATTATTGTACGACATTGCAACCTTGGGCTCTAATACCAATAAAATTGTCACACCTCGAGAGTATGTCGAGCCCGATAAACGGACAGTATCTCACCTGTACGTGATACAATATCCTGTTGATATAAAGCCTTTCGGCCACAACCACATAACATACATATGTATATACCCAAAATCACAGCGGAAAACATCACAAAGAGTTACAAACTCAACAACACTACATACTAGTATGACTAACCATGAATAAGAAAGTATCGAAAATAAACCAGAAAGACCAATGCAACACTAACAATGTCCAACACTAAAAACCACCATATGAATCCAAGTTCATAATAAGAAACATCCGAAACCAAAAGAAAAATAAATCAAAAGTCAGAACCCTCGGAAGTGAGATGAGATGATATCAGCCAGCGATGCTCCAAGCCCATCACGAAGTCAGCTACCTGTTACCTGGGCGACAAAAAACTCAGAGTCTGTGGTGGTGAGTATAAAACTCAACAGTAATATAAAAAGAAGTGCATGCATAATATATATCACATGAGAGTCAACAACATACAAGCTAAAGATGTATCAGATAACTACAAGCATAATGTAACTAAAGTGCATCCCAAAAGATCTACTGAATAATATAAGGTACTATCATACCTGGAGCTCTGTCGCTCTACAACTCATACAACCTGAGCACCTATACCACAATATAACATATACAATATGGAAGAACAATACTACCTCGGTAATCAACAAACCACCTTACGAACATTCTACAATAAATACAACAACGTACCTGGTCCATCCCGTACCACATCATGATACTGGTCAAAGGTGTACAACAATCCAACCAACTCATACAATGGTATCCCACACACAACCAACATAGAATATGCAAATAACATGCAAGATGATGTACAACCAAATGCAACAAACATAGCACAAACAAATGCAACAGCACAACAAGCATATATATAGACTATATCTATATACACTGCTCACACACACACACACACACAGAATATATATATATATATATATATATATATATATATATATATATATATATGCAAATGGCCTCACACATGGCAATGCAAATGCATGGTCATGCCTGCGCACCCCACTCTCTACCACGACCCCAGTGTGGCCTAGGTGGCACGACATGACAACTGTCCCAACTCAACAACAACCACTGCTCTCGAGTGGCTGAGTGGGCAGTATGAATAAGTAGCGATAAGCTAAAGAGCTATAAGCTACACAATGGGGGTCCCTGTTATTGGCCACTCTGACTGACACTACCCATGAGTGGTCAAGTGCCACACACATAGGATAACTGCACGCAACTCCAACTACCACTATCAATAGTGGCTGAGTGCGGCACAACAAATGAACTGCTCTCACACCAATTACTACTACCACTAATAACCGTGGAGGCAGGATGACTGACGATCCTCTCAACCACAAGGGAGACCAAGTCGTCAGCATGCATGCAAATGTGATGAATGGACAACTTTACACGCAAACATCCACAACAAATCTCTATCCCACAGATAGTCATACACAACTGACAATCAACCATGTTAAGCACTACTGACAATCCACACAACCCTACACTAATACACGATCGATAGGTATCCAACGTTAAAGAACATAATAGGAAAATCGCCTCCATCCTCGGAACATCTCCCGCCAGGGACATATCCTGATGATACAACCTGATCCACTACTGCACTCAACTACAAACATATAATTACACAACTATCGATCCATATACCCTAGCGACTGTAAACCATAATAATGATGAACGAAAAATAATAACAACAACGGGGCTTCTCAAAGTGCAAAGATTAAGTATCAAGAAATAGAATAATACAAATGGAGTTAAGGTAAATGTATCGTCAACATAAATATCATGCACAAGATATATCAACTACCTGACCATGGTAGAAAATTACCCACCTAATATGTAGAACACCATTGTCTCCACGTCCGAGAACTCTGCCTCAACTCAAAGTCCAAGTATATAACTCAGGCTATCCATCCACACGTACAAGCATCTATCACCAATCAAAGTCCTGCAAGAGAAAACATAGAACATAACTAAGTTCTATCTTGTAGCGAATGATTGAATAGAATCCTACATCGATCTTTATATCTAACTAATTCAACATTCTCCAATCAGTATCCTATCTAGCAGATTGGTCAAATTTTACAATTGACCTAATCAATCCTCACACAATTCATATCCAATAACCCCCAATAGAACAACTTCACACACCAAAAATTAATCTTCTATTAACAACAAATACATCACAAGATCAATTACAAATATGGTGGCATTCATCACACTTAGATCAACTAACAACCCATCAAACAATTGTTGGATCGAAGCGGATCGCTAGAGGGGGGGTGAATAGCGATAAAACCTTTTTCTTTTCTTTTCGTTCGTTAAAACTCGAGAGATAATTAATTGCAGCGGAAATGTAAATGTAAAGTAAAAAGAGACAAAGGAGTTTTACTTGGTTCGTAGCCTTCGGCTACTACTCCAAGGCCCTAGCGGTCCTCGACCACGTATGGAGGGCAAAAACACTAAAGAACTCCTCCCCTTTAGAGGTAGGAGTTTAATCGATACAAGTAAAGCACAAAGCTTGAGGTAGAGGGACACTCCCCCTCTCCTCGTTATGATAAAAGCTCCGAAAATGAAAGTACTAAACTGAAATAAAACTCTAACCGACGTAATAAAATGAAAACAAATAAACCTAGACGTCGGACAAGAAGCACTTCGTTGTCGGAAAAGTTGTAGCTTTACGGAGGCTTTTGGAGGCTTAGAATTGATGAGAAAACCCTAGGTTAGGACCTCCTTTTATAGTCTTTAAGCCCCTCATCGAATGGGTCTTCAACCAATAGGAATTGGGCACAAAACTCCTTGAAAAATGGTGATAAAGCTTGACTCCTCGAAGCTGATTTTTAACCATCGGTTGAACTGATTTCTTGGCCGGTTGAACTGATAGCTCAGCAGTTGAACTGATCCTTGGCCGGTTGAACTGATGGCTTAGTAGTTGAACTGATTTTTGGCCGGTTGAACTGATTTTTAAACTTTTTGACTGTAATAAAGAGTTAGCTCGAAATATAAGTGAATTCGACGGCCACTTGCCATCCGATCTCAACATAGACCTTCCATGGGAAGTCTTGGTCGGATCGTCGCCTAAGGATGTCCCCGTATGGAGGACTCGACCTTACTTACGCTCACTCACACGAGCTTACCTCAACATTTACCTTTGAAGCCTTGCTTTCGGTCTCCACCTGATTCCTTCGGCTCCCTCCGAAGTCCTCCCGGTGTCGCCCGACCACCGCGGCTTCCTCCGGGTGTCGCTAGCCTTTAGCTCCAGCTATAGCAATCTTCTGCACACTCGATTCAACTCGTGAGATAACGACATGAGCTTAACTTTGTATCGTTTGCTATAATCAAAACTCAGGTTCGACTTAGGTGCCTACTGCACCAACAATCTCCCCCTTTTTGATTTATGGCAAACCCACATACAAAGTTAAGTAAATAGCAAGCATGAAGAATAATGTGCATTAGAAACAAGAAATAAAGAAGATTAAGTTGGAGTAGTAAGGATTTTCTTCAAGTACTCCCCCTTGAGGAAACCTCCCCCTTGACCGAGGGTGAGTCTTGAAGAAAGACCTTAATCCTCCCCTTTGAGGGTTTCTTTAAGTAATTAACATTACTTAAAGTTGGCCTTAAGTTAAGAGTTCTTCTTAACTTGGCCCTTTCTCCCCCTTAAGTAAAACATTAAGGGCATAATAAAAAATAAGTAAAACGTTGACGCCACAAATAAGTTTAAGTTAAGAATTCTCTTAACTTGGCCTTTAATAAGTTTTCAAAACTTAAAGTTAACTTTTGGTTTAAATATAAAGTAAGAGTTAAGTTATCAAAAAAAATTTTGACCCCCTTAACTTTGGCCTTTTTCTCCCCCTTTTGCCATATATCGAAAAGAGTGAGTGTGTATGTGGAAAACAAAAATAAGTGTTAAATTTAAAGTCCAAGCATGTTCCACATTATTTTGAAAATAATATACTGAAAATAATTTCATCTATAAAATGTTCGACTTATATTTTGCTTGATTGATATTTAGGATCAACCAGTCCTTGTCAGAGTCGGTTTGTATGTATGATTATACTGCGTGGTTCATAGAGATGCACTAGCTATACATCTGGAACCGTGAGTAAGGTCCTAACATCTCACGCCCATCTACGTGGCTATAGTACACAAACACATTAGTCCTATGTGTTGTGAGATGTATTGGCTCCTTAAATCTATAGGTGCATGATATCTAAGGTATGTCCTATACTAGTTCCATAAAAATGAAAGTTAAGAAATAGTAGTAAGAAAATATAATTTGCAAGTTCCTATTCTACTATTACACATGCCCAATTTTCGTCTTAATAGACTAAATTCGCCGGGTAGGGGTTTAGTAAATAGGTCTGCTAAGTTAGACTTTGATTCGACGTATTCGAGTTGTATGGCTCCGCTGGCCACATGTTCTCGAATGAAATGGTGTTTGACCTCTATATGTTTGGTCCTAGAGTGACATATGATTCTTTGTAAGATTAATTGAACTAATGTTATCTACGTGAAGTTTAGTATTCGTGAAGTCTAACTTAAAGTCCTGAGAGTGTGCTTCATCCAAAGAAGCCGCATGACACACTCACCCATCGCGATGTATTCTACTTTCGTGGTAGATAAGGCAACACATGTTGCTTCCATCGCACTAACTCACTAGACTCGAGCGAGAAGTTGACAACAACCACTGCACTCTTTCTATCGAGCTTACTACCGCATAGTCCGAATCGGAGTAGCCGGTTAGTTCAACTCGATAGATCTAGGGTACCAAATACCAACATTAAGTGTACCCTTTAGATATCTAAGGATACGCTTGACTAGAGTTAGGTGAGACTCTCGCACGTTTGAAACTCATGCACATACTTACTGCAAATAAGATATCAGTCGGGCCATAGCTAAGTAAAGGAGACTCTATTATGCTCCTATAGTATTTTAAATCAATTGAATTTCCAATTACATCTTCTTCTATATTCACATTAGTTGCCATTGGGGTATTAATAATTTTAGCGTCTTGCATTCCAAAGCGTTTAATTAATTCCCTAGTATATTTGCGTTGATGTAGGTATATTCCATCTTTAGTTTGTTTAATTTGTAGACCTAAAAAGAAACTTAACTCACCTACTAAATTCATTTCAAATTCACTTTCCATAAGTGAAATGAACTCATTTAGTAGGATTGAGTTGGTGGTTCCGAAAATAATATCATCTACGTAGATTTGGGCTATGAATATGTCTTTACCTAAGGTTTTTACGAAAAGGGTTGGGTCAACTACACCTTGGTTAAAGCCTTTGACTTAAGATAAATCGAAAGTCTCTCGTACCAAGCTCGAGGAGCTTGTTTAAGTCCATAAAGAGCTTTCTTTAACCTAAGGACATGATCGGGTTTATCTAAACTTTCGAAACCGGGGGGTTGACTAACATAAACTTCTTCTTTAATGTATCCATTTAAGAATGCAGATTTCACATCCATTTGAAACAACTTAAATCCTCGATGTGCTGCATATGCTAATAGCATTCGAATGGACTCTAATCTAGCTACTGGGGCATAGGTCTCGTCGTAATCTAAACCTTCGACTTGACTAAACCCTTTAGCAACTAGTCTAGCTTTATTTCTAACTACTTCACCTCTATCATCAATTTTATTTCTAAACACCCACCTTGTTCCAATGATTGTTTTATCTTTAGGTGGTGGTACTAATTCCCATACTTCATTCCTAGTGAATTGAGCCAACTCTTCTTGCATTGCAATAATCCAATCGGGATCAAGAAGAGCTTGGTCAATAGTTTTGGGTTCAATTTTAGAAATCAAGGATATTTGACTAAGGTTTCTGTATGAGGCTCTAGTTCGAACTCCTAGACTTGGATCACCTATCACTTGGTTGATAGGATGATTCGTTTGAGTCCTAGTTGGATTTGGGTTTGAGTCTACAACTTGATCCATAGGATGACTCGTTTGAGTTCTAGTTTGGTTGGAGTCATCTATCACTTGGTCGATAGAGTGACTTGGTTGACTTAGGTTAGGATTAACACTAGACCTGATCTCGGATCGAGTTAGGTCTAGTATGAATCACTCGCTAATTGGGGTGCCGGGTTTTGTAGGTTCGTGTCATTCGTCAAATACTAAATTGATAGTCTCCTCGACTCTAAGGGTGTCGTGGTTATATACTCTATAAGCTCTGCTTGTAGTCGAGTATCCTAGAAAGATTCTGGTCGTGGTTTTGGATGTAAATTTCCCTAGGTAATCCTTAGTGTTTAGGATATGTACCTTACACCCAAATACCCTAAAGTACTTGATGTTAGGTATTTTATCGTGATAAATCTCGTATGAGGTCTTAAGGTGCCTCTTTACCATAAGGATTCTATTTTGGACATAGCATGTCGTATTCTACTACCCAAAACCTATCGGGTAGGTTATACTCATTAAGCATTGTCCTAGCGGCTTCTTGTAGGGTTCTATTTTTGTGTTCTACTAGGCCATTTTGTTGTGGAGTTCTAGGGCAAGAGAACTCATGGTGGTATCCATTTAGGTTACAGACTCAAACCTATGGTTTCTAATTCACCACCATGATCAGTCCTAAGTCTTTTGATTTTAATGCTTTGTTGATTTTCTATTAATTTAAATAGATTGATTAATTGATATAGGGTATCACTTTTGTGTTTGATGAACCTAACCCAAGTAAATCTAGAATAGTCATCAATTATGACTAAGCAGAATTTACTTCCGTTAAGTGACTTAGCTCCATGTGAATCAAATAGATCCATGTGTAGGAGCTCAAGCACACTTTTGGTTCGTTCTTGACTAGTTAGTTGATGTTGTGTCCTAGATTGTTTACCTTGTTGACAAGCATTACATATTTTATTATCCAAGTTATTGAGGTTAGGCAAACCTCTAACTAAGTCACTCTGACTCATCTTGTGGATGAGTCTTGGGTGTGAGTGACCGAGTCGTCGGTGCCACAACCATGATTCCTCTTGCCGTGTCATAAGACACTTAGTTGAGGAGTTAGTTAAGTTAATAGTGTAAATGTTGTTATTTCTAGTTCCTTAAGAATTGTTTTAGAGGTTTCGTTTGTATTAATTACGCATTCATTTTCTAGAAATATGACCTTATAGTTATTATCACACAATTGGCTTACACTGAGAAGATTATATTGAAAATTTTCTACTAATAAAACATTTTGAATGACAAAATTTGAGTTAAGCTCAATATCACCTGATCCGATGATTTTGAGCTTGCCGTTATTTTCGAAGGCTACCGATCCTTGTCGTTTGAATCGAAGCTTCGAAAACTTGAGTTGATCCCCGGTCATGTGTCGAGCAACCATCGCCCAACATCCATTGATCCTACACGCAAGGTAGTTGGATCGGATATTGGATTTATTTAAAATTGGTTGAAAATTATTAACCTAAAT